>OY747117.1:7500-687251 GCA_963556455.1 Epiblema foenella | reverse complement strand
CTTAACTTTCACTTAACGTTCGGACCGGTAAGGACATCAATTAAATTTAACGATGAGAATCACCCATTAGGACCTATTTCACGCAAACCCATTGGCAGTAACTATGCTTGTAATAGATCCAGCATCCACATTACACGTTTAATAAAATAAACTCATTCATGCCAACGTCATGATTTGCTGACAACATCTCCGTGGCAATCTGAATCCGAACACGATTATGTTAAGGTTTGTATTCGAATAAGGACACGCAAGATTGCAGAAGTAACATAATCATTTATAAGTTGCTATTTTATTTTAATGCAGTGTAATATTGTCACGGCAAAATGCGCCTCTAACGTGGCAGGAGTTTAATAAAGTTGTCTATAATTCCCGTGGTCTGTTATATGTAATATTAAAAGTTATTTTATAAAATCTTGGCTTGGCCCAATGGTTGACTGGTAGAGACATTAATTTCGCCATTAGTACAATTCTGTGTTTTTTGTTCAATAAACTTTAAGTAAATATGTAAAGACAGCGAAACGCCGAAAGTACGTGCATCGCGCATGGGGTCGGCAACGAGCATGTGACACCCCAGGAGTTGCAAGCGTCCATAGGCTATGTAGACCTAGTCCCAAACTAAGCAAAGCTAATCGACGATCATACTTATATAGATAAATAGATACTTAAATATATAGAAAACATCCAAGACTCAGAAACAAGATATTCGTACTCATCATACAAATAAATGCCCTGACCGGGATTCGAACCCGGGACCTCCAGCTTCGTAGGCAGGGTCACTACCAACTAGGATAAAGCGGTCATCCTTAGGTAATAGAGGGTTGGTAATAATAAATAAATAAATAATAAATAAATATTAGAGGACAATCTTACACAAATCGAACTAGCCCCACAGTAAGCTCAAGAAGGCTTGTGTTATGGGTTCTAGACGACGATATATCTAATAGATATAAATACATAGAAAACACCCAAGACTCAGAAACAAATATTCATGCTCATCACACAAATATTTGCCCTGACCGGGATTCGAACCCAGGACCGTCAGCTTCACAGGCAGGTGCACTACCAACTAGGCTAAACCGGTAAGATTACGTTTGGATACAGGCAGAACCCAACACACTATATTTATCAATACCCTGTCAAAAATAAAAGAAATATATTAATGACTATCCCATACAAGTCCATCATTGATGTGTATGTACACGCAGTCACACGCAATTACACCATCGACCTGTATCTATGCACCCACAATTCATAATAACAAATCAGAAGCAATCACGATCCACAATAGCCGTCAGAGCTTCATTAGTCAGCTGAGCGGGTAGAGGGGCTACCGCGGCTACAACATCATTACCAGGCTAGCTATAAAAGAGCAAATAGCTACTAAACTTATGCCTTATTACGGTAGGGTGACAATGGGATTTGGAGTTAAGAGAAAATCCGAGAAATATGTAATGAAATGGATGTGATTTATTCGTGACATAGAACAACACAAGATAATAAATATATACTGTGCTATTAACTAATAAAATTGCCAAGAAATGGTCTCGCAAGCAAGTAAAAAATACTATTCTGTGATATGCCCAGCTCTTAAAAATTACCTAAAAAAAACCACATTTCTTGCAGGAAAGCATATCAAACGATTCGACATGTTTTGTTTTCTTGTGTAACTACACATTATAAATACCTATTGTTATTTTTTCCTCGTTTTTCTTTCAATTCTCTTTTGTTGTGTACCATTTACATTTACTTAAGTAGGTTAAGTAGTATCATTGTAATAAGCATATTTTGGAGAAATGACTGACTGTCGAGTTTCTTTCGGCGTTTCTTCTCGGCAATGGTCTCTTGAGAAACGCTAGTAGTTTTTGACTTGTAAAAGTGCCTTTGCGGCCTACTTGCAGAATAAAGTTCATTTATTTCATTATTTCATTTATGAAATAACACAATCAATTTGTTAATTAAATTAAGGTGCAGCGGAGCAAATTAGACTGCGGGTAATTAAAACTAATCGAAAATATCTTCCGTGTTTTACATCACTTATTAGAGTGCTGTCTATGCCCTGATAGCGAAAAAGAGCTCACACAATTTCATCAAGATGGCACTCTAGTAAATGATGTAAAACACGGGAGCTTCAGCTCCCGTCTTAATCTTCGAGGTTAGTTTTTTTATAAAAGCCCAAAAAGACTTGTTAGGGCAAAATAGACTCTAACGCGGATAGGTTGCATGTATATTATGACTATTAAATATTATACAGAATGATCATGTATGTATGTATGTAAGCACTTTATTGTACACAATAACAGGTTAAAACAATATACATGTCACATAAGATTAGAGTACAAAGGCGAACTTATCCCTATGAGGGATCTCTTCCAGCTAACCTTTGAGGGATTGAGTGTATAGTGGGAGAATGAGATAGACAAACTTACACAGTGTACTAAAACTTTTCAATAAGGAAACTTATAGCTAAAACCAAAACCAAATAAATATATAACAACTATAACATATAATAAATACATATTATAAATATATACGTATTTAAATAAATATACATAAATAAATATATATAGTATTCAACCAAATCACAAGTCGTTGGAGAGCCACAATTTCTTCAAATTGCTCTTGAGTGAGGCGACAGACTGGGACTGTCTTATTGACAAGGGCAACTCGTTCCACAACTTCACAGCGCGTACCGTGAAAGATCTAGAGTATGTTCGCGTCTTATTAGACGGTAGAGCAAGAGTAAGGTTGGCGCTGGACCTCAGACGATGACCATCATTATAGCGTTTGGTAGTTATCAAATTGACAATTACGAACATTGATCAGGTATACTGCCTTTTCGGCGAAAAACGTTTCGCCAAATTTCACTTCGCAACCAACTTTTCGCAGAAGTTTCATTTGGCAAACCAACCGTTGGCATAACTTTACTTCGCACTTTTCTTACTTGGCAACATTTTTATAATGCCAAATTTCACTTCAACAAACTTTTATGTGGCAAAAAATTATGAAGCAAATGATTTGCTTGGTATAATGACTTTTCGGCGAAATAGGTTTCGCCAAATTTCACTTCGCACCCAACTTTTTTGCAGAAGTTTCATTTGGCAAATCAACTGTTGGCATTACTTTACTTCGCACTATTCTTATTAGGCAACATTTTTATAATACAATCAAATAAGCGTGTTTTATAAGAATAACTTTTCTTTAAAATCAAAAATACCTCAGGACATCGGATTACCTACCTATTGTGCTTTGAACAGGGACTTAGTGGCAAAACCGACTCGGATCGCGGATAGGTTAGAAGACGGAAGCGGGAGCTTTGCTCCCGCTTCCGTTTTCGAGGTTATTTTTTTTATAAAAGAGCGGAAAAACTTGTTATTAACACTTACAACAAATGACAATTGGGCAATTTACTACTAAGATCTAAATACCTAATGATTAAGCTTTCGGTATTTTGAATATAAGTGCAAATGCATCACCCTACCCACTTAAATAAAATACAATCATACTGCAACTTGAACCATCTATTCTATCGAACTAGGTACCTATTGTTTATCAAATAATTACTTAGTTGGGAAATGATATCAGTGCTAAAAGTATGTATGTTGCTAAAAGTATGGTATGCCAATCAATACATTTGACGAATACATAAATGACATCTTAAACAAATCCCAGGTAATATTTTGCCTAACAATAATTTATCAAATCATTAGTTGGGAAATGATATCGTTGCTAAACGTTGAGTTGGGAAATAAAACTTCGCCCAAATCAAAATATGGGATACAAAGTTTGCGAGTTAAAAATTTGCTAAATAATTTTCGCCGAAACATTAGTGAACCCATTGATCATTATAATCGATGATATTATGCAAATTGTTTTAATGCGTTTTTTTTATAAAAATTAATCACTTATACAAATCGAAATTATGCAGTTCGATTGTAAGCAACATGAAAATATGCAATTTGTTTTTATATTAAACATTACACACCCAAAAAAATTGTACGTAACGCATAGGAATATTCACAAAAATGTTAAACAAAGAAAGTAATTGAAAGCTAATTTGTATGGGAAAAAAATGTGTAAAGTCACACAACGTGCCACAATTTAACACAAAGGATTCGAAATTCGGGTCCAAAAAACTTGTCAATTCGTATTAAAAAAATACGTAAGTAATTCCCCCGTGTGGTTGCCGGGTAAGAATTGCGCCACCCCCATCTCTTCCCGTGGGTTTCGTAGGAGGCGAATAAGGGAAAATCGGAGGGTGGGCAGCAGCATCCTTCGATCATTACCACCATCAAACTGCGGTCGCCAACCCACTTGCCAAGCGTGGCGACTATGGCAAATCCCCCCCAAGGGAAAAATAAAAAACATGCCCGACAAAATCAAACCTAGACCCCTAGTCCCCGGCGGCCCCGCTATTCCTGGCTCCGGTAGCGGCCATGGTAACGGCGGGGCAGGGGGTGCTACAGTGAATCCCCGGCAGAGACCCGGCTACCAAAACCGACGACCCTTGGCCCTGGCAACATTTAACTGCCGAACACTGCGGACCGACGAGAAACTGCTGGAACTGGAGGAAGAATTGAGCAAGATACGTTGGGGAATCGTAGGGTTATCAGAAATCCGTAGAGAGGGGGAGGATACGATAACCCTGAAGTCCGGTAACTTGCTTTATTTCCGGGAGGGCGACCAACAGTCCCAGGGAGGTGTCGGGTTTATCGTCCACAAGTCCCTCGTAAACAGCGTGGTGAAAATCGAGAGTGTGTCGACCAGGGTAGCGTGCCTTATACTAAGAATGACCCAACGGTATTCGTTGAAGGTCATGCAGGTTTACGCACCGACCTCGACGCACTCCGACGATGAGGTGGAAGCTATGTACGAGGATATTTCCAGAGCCATTCATAGCTCCAAAACTCACTTCACAGTTGTTATGGGGGACTTCAACGCTAAACTGGGCAAACGGGACGGTGAAGAGCTGAGAGTGGGGCAATTTGGAGTGGGGCGAAGGAATCACCGGGGACATCTACTGGCTGGTTTCATGGAGAAGGAGGGACTCTACATGATGAACTCCTTCTTCAGGAGACGTGAGCATAGGAAATGGACCTGGATGAGCCCGGATGGTGCAACGAGGAATGAGATAGACTTTATCATGTCGACGAAAAAGCATATATTTAATGATGTCTCTGTGATCAACGCGATCAAGACGGGCAGTGATCACCGTATGGTACGAGGCACATTAAATATTAAGTTTAAGCTAGAGAGAAGTCGATTGATAAAGTCTACGCTCCGCCCGGCACCAGCCCAACTACAAAACCCCGAGAGCTTTCAACTCGAATTGCAAAACCGTTTCGAATGCCTAGGGAGCGACGTGGACGAAAACAACGATGGGTTTGTGGAAGCTGTCCATACGGTCGGGCCAAGTTCTTCAAGACCCGTCGTAAAAAGGTCCAGAAGATCTCTGACTTCACTTTGAAGCTCATGGATGTAAGACGTGAGATGATCCTGCAGTCTCCAGATGATGCGTCTCGCTTTCGGCGGCTCAATAGACAGATCTCGAAGTGCCTGAGGCGCGATTTACGCCGATTTAACACTAACTGTGTTGAAGAGGCTATTGAGCGCAACAGAGGCTCTAAGGTTTTCGCTAGAGATCTGTCTGTTGGTCAGCGCCAGATGACTGAGCTGAAGACCGACGATGGCAGGATCATTTCTTCCAAACCTGAGCTTCTGCGTGAAGTTGAGAGGTTCTATGGGCAGCTATACACAACCACCCAAAGACCCACCGTTGATCTAGCCAAAGACCCTAGAGCTAGATTAACCCGACACTATACCGAAGATATTCCGGACGTCAGCCTGTATGAGATTAGTATGGCTCTCAAACAGTTGAAGAACGGCAAAGCCCCGGGTGACGACGGAATTACAGCCGAAATCCTGAAGGCGGGCGGTAAACCTGTCCTCAGAGCCCTTCAGACGCTGTTTAATTCTGTAATTCACGAGGGGAAAACGCCGCAAGCATGGAACAGAAGTGTGGTGGTGCTTTTCTTCAAAAAAGGCGATAACACTTTGCTGAAGAATTATAGATCCATCTCACTTCTGAGCCATGTTTACAAACTGTTTTTTGAGAGTCATCACGAACCGTCTTGCGCGCAGGTTTGACGACTTCCAGCCTCCCGAACAAGCCGGATTCCGAAAAGGCTACAGTACCGTAGACCACATACATGCCTTGCGGCAGGTTATACAGAAGACCGAAGAGTATAACTTGCCACTTTGTTTAGCATTTGTGGACTACGAGAAAGCCTTCGATTCGATCGAGACTTGGGCTGTACTGCAGTCTCTCCAGAGGTGCCAAGTTGACTACCGGTATATCGAAGTCCTGAAGTGCCTGTACAAAAACGCCACCATGTCCGTCCGACTACAGGACCAGGAAACAAAGCCTGTTCCACTGCAGCGGGAAGTCAGACAAGGAGATGTGATCTCTTCGAAGCTCTTCACCGCTGCACTGGAGGATGCTTTCAAATTTCTGGACTGGGAAGGACGAGGCATCAACGTAAATGGCGAGTACATCACTCACCTTCGATTTGCTGACGACATTGTAGTCATGGCTGAGACCATGGAGGACCTCAGTACAATGCTCGTTGATCTCAGCAGAGTTTCCGATCGAGTTGGTCTGAAAATGAACATGGACAAGACGAAGGTCATGTCTAATGCCCATGTTGTACCAACTCCCGTAATAATCGGCGGCCCTGCGCTCGAAGTTGTTGACGAGTACGTATACCTGGGACAAACAGTCCAGTTGGGTAGGTCCAACTTCGAGAAAGAGATCACTCGTCGAATCCGACTCGGCTGGGCAGCGTTCGGGAAGCTTCGCAGTGTATTCTCGTCCAATTTACCGCAGTGCCTCAAGTCAAAAGTCTTTGACCAGTGTGTGTTGCCAGTGATGACATATGGATCTGAGACATGGGCGCTAACGATGGGCCTCATAAGAAAGCTCAAGGTCACCCAAAGAGCAATGGAAAGAGCTATGCTCGGGGTTTCTCTGCGTGATAGAATTCGGAATGAAGCTATCCGTAGCAGAACTGGGGTCACCGACATAGCCTTCAAAATTGCGAGACTTAAGTGGCAGTGGGCAGGGCACATTGCTCGCAGGACTGATGGTCGATGGGGCCAGAAACTGCTTGAGTGGCGTCCACGCACCGGAAGACGAGCTGTCGGTAGGCCTCCGACAAGGTGGAGTGATGACCTGGTGAAGGTCGCGGGAATCCGGTGGAAACGAACGGCAAAGGACCGGTCTGAATGGCGAGCCTTGGGGGAGGCCTATGTTCAGCAGTGGACGTCTTTCGGCTGAAATGATGATGATGATGATGATGAAGTAATTCTAGCATTCGTATATTCCAAGCCGTTTACCTATTAAATCCAACATCTATCTATGTAAAAACAGCAATAAAAAACAATAAGATTACCTATTTTAGGCATAACACAAAATTGACCAATATTTGCGAAAAAACGCTCGGTTTCCCTTTATCGTTCCACTACACAAAAACTAATAGAGCTATCGACACATTCGCTTGTGTTAGTATTAGACTACTTGTACCCAGAGATAAAACTGATGTGGGTACGTTAATTATCTACGTTAAAACGCAGAATATAGTGTTACACAGGTGACGTAATTCAAAGGAACGAAATCTTTCCCCGAACTTTGAAAAAAGATTTTGATATAGTATATTCGTTCTAGAAACCTGACAAACTATTTTCTAGATATTTCACGTTGTACTCAATAGAACCCGAAATATTTTTTTGTTGGCCAGGGCTGTTTTAATCAACATTATGATTTTTTTAATACCCTCTGTTACACAAAGGACATATGAAATTTGAATGGGAGCAGAAATACAATTTATTTAGAAATTGATTTTTTTTATAAATGTGTCCAATTTATACTATAAAACTTTATGAATACTAGAAAACTGTAAGTTGGACAACGTGAAAACAAAAATGAAAAATATGCTACTCTAATACTTATTTTTTTACAGATTATTTAATTAGGAGGACAATTTATTTTTTGGAATGTACAATTTTTTTGCAATTCACCCTTCAGTTGTAATATTATTTAAGTTGTTATTAACTATTATTACCGCCTGTAAATCAATAAATGTATCGTGATTTATATTTATTTACCCTCAACATTTCGAACGCGCTGCCCAAATTAATTGCCCAAAAAGTAAGCATATCCCGAGACATGACAACCGATGGTCACCCCGTCTTAACTGCTTGAATAAACATCGTTAACAGTGATAGATATGGGTAGTTATGAAAATAAACTAAAAGATAACATCCTAACGAGCACCTCTACCAAAATCAACGACGCCACCACCAAAACTACAAGAACCGCATCCACTGCTTCCTACCTTTGCAATCTTTCTTAAACCTACCGTGTAAAACCAGTTATGTACGCGTAAAGAATGATATAGTCGCTTGATATTCCAAAGACGGATTACAAATTGGTAGAGGCGAGGGAAGATGCCCCGCTGTGACGTAATAATTCTAAGTTCATCCTTTTCATATCAATTGAAAAGATGTTGCATTTATCTCTTTTTCTCATACACAAACAGTTTAGTGCCATGATTGATCTCGGGTTGGGAATGTCACAGAATAGGCTTAGGTGCAAAGTTATTAATATGCAAAGTATGCAAACACTTATAGCATGCAAGGCTTAGGGAAATGTAAACGAGAGCGAGGGACCTAAATGTGTTCCTTCTACTGTCAACACAGTGCATCCTCAAATCTTATAAAAGGTCGGCAACGGGCACGTGACTCCTTTGGATTTGCGGGCGTCTATAGGCTGCGGTGGCCGCTTACCATCAGGTGGACAGTACGCTTGTTTGCCATCGGCGTTGTATAAAAAAAAAGTGGATGATATCGAAAGTTCGAAATGCGCAATGTGGACAATGAACATATTTTCCATGGCTTTAAAGGCATCCATGGACATGCAACACTACGAGCGTTGAAAAAAAAAATTTTTTTATTCTTATTTTTTTGTTCGTAAAATTCGATTTTCATGAGTAGACAGCCGGGTTGAAAGTTGAAAGCCTCTTTTTCGACCCCAGGGCGGAAAGTATTTTTTTTTTAAGTTCTATATGCCGGGGGCGCGCGCGGCTGCGGCAGCGCGTGTTTTCATTACTGAATCCTTAGAAGATCATTTAATATTACTTTTATTTCTATTCCTTATCGAAATGAAAAGTAGAGTGTTTAACCCGAGTGAAATCACCCATTTCACCCTTAAACTATTGGCGAAAATATCTCGGGTGAAATGAGTCACTTTCAACTCTCGATTAACAATCTACTATTTCATCCACTATTTGACGACCGGTTTAGCCTAGTGGGTAGTGCACCTGCCTGTGAAGCTGACGGTCCTGGGTTCCAATCCCGGTCAGGGCAAATATTTGTGTGACGAGCAATGAATATTTGTTTCTGAGTCTTGGATGTTTTCTATGTATTTAAGTATTTATATCTATTAAATATATCGTCGTCTAGTACCCATAACACAAGCCTTCTTCAGCTTACTGTGGGGCTAGTTCGATTTGTGTAAGATTGTCCTCTAATATTTATTTATTTATTTATTTATTTATTACATGTATGCCGATTCTTAGTTCTATTACGTAACCGCCAGAGGCGCTGTACTTTTGCCCATACAAATTATTACGCAATCGCTAGCGAGTACGGCCATGCAAAATCATGGTAAAGACACTGCTCTGCCACTCCTCAACTCTACATTCCTCCCTCGCGTGTGAAGTACAGATCTCTTGAATTAATTACGGTGTCCACTCGTACATATATTATATTATATGTAATGCTATCGCTATATTATTTTATTAGCATCGTGAGAAGCGTGTTGGCTTTACACCTTCTATCCCATTCTTATTCGCCGTAACTCCATCTAATTTGTGAGATAGAAATAACCTTTTACAGCTCAACTGAATCGTATTACCGATCGCGCTTGCAATTGATCTATAGTGGACGTTATTGCGACGAGATAAAGTTTACTAATGGACAGTGCAGCATATTGCTGATTATAGTCCACTAGTTTTAAAATGATGTATGTCTTTGTGGTTTGTATGGTAATTGTAACGTGTTTGGATTGGATGGTTATTTGTTGTCCGGACAGTGGACATGCGAATCGTTATCTTTTAATTTATAATTATGACGTTATTGGGTCCGTAAAAGATGGCATTGGAGGGTCATTGGTATTTAATTGTTTTTATATTATTCTATAATGGAGGAGACAAAAGGAAAAAGGGGTTTGTTGAAAATAAGTTGATATAGCTATTCATTACAAATAGAAAATAAAAACCGGTCAAGTGCAAGTACGACTCGCGCACCGAGGATTCCGTACACAGATGTGTATCGGTTCCAACCCTATTAAATCAGGAAAATCTCAACCACATGGTGTAGAAATTGAACGCCATGGGTACAGCGCCATCTATCAGGGACTTTTGTTACAAATTTGAGCGGATAAATAACTAATATGGTGGGGTTTCAATTTATTTTTCTTTATTTTTTTTTACTGTCACATAATTTCGTAGGAAAAACAAAAACACACCTCAGAAAAAAAGAACAGTACATTAGGCTTAAAGTATAGAGGTAAACAACAGACGGTCTTATCGCTAAAGAGCAATCGCTTCCAGACAAGCTTTGGGTAGCGGAAACAATGCCACATTATATATCTAATTGAATAGGTGGCGAACTGAAGTACGGTTTTTAAGACCGGTTTTGTAAAATACAATTTTACATAAATACAATGCAAGATCAGTCAAATAAGTTCAGTAGAAACTAAGAAAACCGAGTATTAAGGGAGAGACAAATAATATTGTTTGAGTCGTGATTTAAAAACAATAGAGTTGAGTGCTGATGGTAAGCTGTTCCAAAGTCGAGTAGCCTTCAGAATCAGAATTCTTTTGTTTTTTGAACCTGACTGTGGCTTTATAGGCCGGGCGCAATAAAGCGATACGAGTGCGCGGTTGGAGAGTAGCCTGGGGAAAATCCAGGGGAAAACCTCCGGCATGACCACGCGTGTGGTTTGGAACACTGGAATACTCTAAGAGTTTGCGCTCCAGTGAGATTGGTTGAGCGGTTTCAACCGAATCTGAGGTGTGAGTGGAATCGAGCTACTGGGAGTTTTGTCGCTGGTTCACTACACCTAGCCTAGCTGAGAAGAGTCCAGCAAGAAACTCAGCTAGGCCCGACCTGGGTCGGACTGAATCTACCCGGTGTGCGGCGGTACCGGGACGAATAGGGACTATGTGTCACTATTGTCGCGATCGCGCGGTGGACGTCCCCGCCGGCGGGAAATCAGAATTCATTTATTTGTTTAACATACGTACATGTAAAGATCTTAAGACTAAAGCATGTTGCGGACACTATGTTTTGCGGCTGGCGCACAAATATTTCGGTTTTTTTGTCAATTGTATTTCCTTTTTCATGCACAGATAATGAACAAAAATAATTTTAAAATTACGTCAGCATAGAAATAAAATAATGTCAGTAGTTATAATATTAATGTAAAACTAAATGTGAGTATAACTATTGCAATCAATTTAAATTATATATCGATGTCGTTTAAAAATTGTGGAATATTGTAGTAACATTTGTCAATCAAAAATAGAGTCAACTTTTTCTTAAATGATGCAACTGGCAAGTTCTTTATGTTGGTTGGAATTTTATTATATATTTGTGTTGTCGTTCCCAGTATGCTCTTCCTTACAACAGCAGTGTTACATTTGTGTCGTAACATATTCACGTACTGTGATCTTGTGGGGAGCCTTCGTGTGTAACTGTAGTGTATAAGTTGAGATTACATTTTACAAAAATATATATATAGTCCTCCTTGTCGTATCCGACGACGGCGACCCTTACAACTGTCTCTGATGAGCACGGATATGGCTCGCAAAACCGAATTTGGATATAAATGTTCGGTCGCACTGTGTGCAGTATAACTGCCCCTGATCATTTCTTGTGTAGGAATATGAGGGCTTGGGCCGAGTCTTCCGTAGATGGCGCTTATGGTCCAGGTGTTCGAGTCGAGTTTCTTCAAAAGAAGCTACACCTTTCCGGACTCTATAACGCCACTCCGGTCTCATCGATGCAAGGTCCTCCCAGCGCTCAACAGGAATATCACAGGTTTTGAGATGGATTTTACAAAAACAGCAGATTCTAAAATGTACAGACAAGGAAAAGTTAAAATTTTGAGCGACTTAAAATATGGAATACAACTGTCTGTAATTTTTAATCCACACATGGCTCGAATGCATCTTTTTGGGGATTTCAATACTGCCGAAGTAAAAATTTCGGGTCTGTCTAAATTAAATAACCGCAATAGGTTTTCCAAATATTTTACACTAGTTTAATTTACATGATTTATTATTCTTTAAGTGGCAGTGGGCAGGGCACATTGCTCGCAGGACTGACGGTCGATGGGGCCAGAAACTGCTTGAGTGGCGTCCACGCACCGGAAGACGAGCTGTCGGTAGGCCTCCGACAAGGTGGAGTGATGACCTGGTGAAGGTCGCGGGAATCCGGTGGAAACGAACGGCACAGGACCGGTCTAAATGGCGAGCCTTGGGGGAGGTCTATGTTCAGCAGTGGACGTCTTTCGGCTGAAATGATGATGATGATGATTATTCTTTATAATACCCAACAGTATTAGCAATTCCCGGGATCCTATCATAGAAATATCAATCACAAAAACTGTCGGTTTTTGCGATATCTCGCTCCGTTAACATTGTTTTATTCATGAGTTTTTAGGAGTCCGATTTAAAACTGGAAACGTTAATTTTTTAACTGTTATTTTTAAAGGTTAGATGTAAAATGAAATAAAGATCCTGACAGGATTAAAAAACTACAAGTTTGCACAATTTTATAGGAAACATGACGGTATTTATACATCTCTGAGGATATTTATTTATTAGATTTTATTATTTTCATATTGACACTTATAGATATTGCTCAAAATATTTTATTATGATTAGTGTACGAGTACCTACTTTATTACCTTTTATCTTGACGCTTAGAGACCTTATACATTTCTAACAAATCTATTTAGAGATTCTCATTAGTTTCTTAGTCTTATTTTTGACATGTAATTAATGATACTTTGATTATTGTATTATTTTTATTTGATGTTACCTAGATAGATTTTGACTTGTAAAAGTGCCCTTGAGGCCTATTTGCAGAATAAAAAAAAATACCGACCCGCATTCTTTGTCAGCGCTTGTATTATTATTATTACCTTTTGAAAAATCACTTAACCTTAATGAAATGAAATGAAATCATTTATTCTTCAATTTACGCATGTTACATGCACTTATGTATGTCAAAAAACTACCACCGGTTCATAAAATAAACCTCTGCCTCGAGAGGAACCGGCGTAAGAAACTCGGCGAGGTGTCATTTTTTCAAAACAATATACAATGTATATAAAATAACAGTATCATAATACTATAGAATTCAAATGCTACAATATAAACATACATATATATTCTTTAATATTAAGGACAAAATATTTCTGTGTCAGATTACTTGTGCGGGACGCTATCACTGCCAAACATTTATTCCCTTACTCCATAAACGTATGAATCATGTAAATAATTAATTAATTATACTCACATAAAAACCATAAAACTAATTGGTGGCAGCGACCACAACATTCCGTGTATAATCGCCCAATTGGCCTCTTTATAAGTCGACTATAAAAGTAATGATTCGGGTTTTATGACCACAAAATTGTTACTAATGTTATAAAGAGCCTTACAAATAATAGAAAACAAGATGAAAAATGATAGGACATCTCATACGCCATAACGAATGGATCAGAACAATAATAGAAGGAAAGATAGAGGGAAAAAGGAAAAGGGGAAGACCTAGAATGACGTACAAGGAGCAAATAAATCAAAATAAATGCTACGTCATACAAAGAAGTGAAGGACAAAGCTAAATGTAGAATAAGCTGGCAATTACTCCACCGACAAGAGCCAAGCTCTTAAATATTATGATGATGATGATGATGACAAATATTACAATGTTTTAAACTCAAATTATAACACAATTTATAACTAATCGTAACTTTTTCCCGCGACTTCGTCCGCGTGGTCGTTTATATCGTACCTACCATTATACACAACAACACCAATGACACATATGTAAGTCTATGTTTGACAAATAAAATATTTTCCATTTGTATTTGTACAAACTTTCGCCCGTTTTCAACACCTTAGGGGATGATTTCCGGCATCCAAACTATCTCCATGCCAAATGTCATCTTAATCCTGTTTTACCTGACTGTGGCTATAGGCCGGGCCCAATAAAGCGATAGGAGTGCATGGTTGGAGAATAGCCTGGGGAAAATCCAGGGGAAAACCTCCGGCACGACGGTACCACGCGTGTGGTTTAGAACACTGGAATACTCTAAGAGTTTGCGCTCCAGTGAGATTGGTTGAGCGGTTTCAACCGAATCTGAGGTGTGAGTGGAATCGAGCTACTGGGAGTTTTGTCGCTGGTTCACTAAACCTAGCCTAGCTGAGAAGAGTCCAGCAAGAAACTCGGTTAGGCCTAGGTTAAATTCGGATCTCAATCCGTTCAGTTTAAGCGTGAAGAGATGACGCACAGAGATTTAATTTCGTATTTATAATATAAGTATGGATACCCCCCCCCCCCCTCCCCCCTCCTTTCACAGCATTTTCCACAATAAGTATAGTGACTGTCAAGATACCTATCCCTTACGCTTGAAATTAGTTCATTGCCGAGTTGCATCAAAACTTACACTTGCTTGATATATATCGTCCAAAAAGCTATTTTACCTTTCACACATTAGGGTCAAATTCCAATAAATGAAAAAAATGAACTTTATTCTGCAAGTAGGCCGCAAAGGCTCTTTTACAAGGCAAAAACTACTAACGTTTCTCATGAGACCACTGCCGAGAAGAAACGCCGAAAGAAACTCGACAGTCAGTCATTTTCCCCAAAATATGCTTATTACAATGATACTACTTAACCTACTTAAGTAAATGTAAGTGGTAAACAACAAAAGAGAATTGAAAGAAAAACGAGGAAAAAATAACAATAGGAAATATTATACATGACTCTTTACACCAATAAAAAATATTGATATTCGGCCAACAAACAGAATTTGAATCAGACAATATGTCGCTTTTGCGCAGCCTCCTGATGCACTCTCGCGCAAGAACTGGATTAAGTGGCAACCAATCAGAAGGCTCCATTCTAGTAGCACTTACAGATGTATGTTTATCCTTGTCGCCCAATAAGGTCTAGTACTAGACCCGTAATGAGCGTGTGTGAGGTATTTGATGTATTGTCTCTCTCTTTGCTTTCATTCTGTTAAACATACGTAACTATAATATTTGTAAATACTTTAGGGTTGCACTAAACCTAATCGTAAGCGGTGTTTTTTTGTTAGGGTTCCGTACCCGAAGGGTCCAAACGGACCCCTATCGTTTTCACTCACGCGTCCTTCCGTCCGTTTGTCGTCTGTCACACAGGTTTTACAGCCAAACAGTTGGAGGGCGAATATTCAGCGTTTTTACGGCGGTTATTTTACGTCATTGTCGTTTCATTAAATATTGTTAAAGGAGACGATGATCTGAGTAAACTTTTGTTAAAAGCGTAAACCAATGTCGGGTCCGAGTCTTATTTGATCAATGTTTTCGTCGGTTTATCCCAACTTTGGGTAGATAATCTTGAGTCGACAATGACTTTAGAAACGAGCGTTTCAAACGCTCGGAGAATCGCACTGGAGCTACAGTCTTCTTTTCACACTATAAGATCTTGTTGACCCAAAGCCATACAAATAGTCAATTTTTTTAAGCGGGACTTACACCTAAAGGGGGGCGCGTAGTAATTTTTGGACCTATCCCATCGAGTGGAGTATCGTTGTTTAGAGCTTATTGAGTAGATAAATACCATATATGTACTATGTACAAATACCATGTATGTACTTATCCAGAGGAACAAATCCGTTTTTACAATTGTATACTAGCATAGGCTAAGATCAACTAATCGATTGGACCATGTGAGTTGTTCTTGTCATATAAATGAATAAAATAAAAATAAATATATGTATAGACATACTTTTTAAAATATTGTATTAAAAATTAACTTTCCATTGACCTATGAACATCACATTGGATGATAATGTTTAGGTATTACGTATAATTTACCAACAAATACTAATATGTTGATAAATCAGATGTTTTCTTTGAAATTTCCTTATTTTTCGCGTTAAATCAACTTAATTTTATGGTTATGGTGGCGGAGTATCTTTAGTAGCTTTATAGGCCGGGCCCAATAAAGCGATAGGAGTGCGCGGTTGGAGAGTAGCCTGGGGAAAATCCAGGGAAAACCTCCGACACGACCACGCGTGTGGTTTGGAACACTGCAATACTCTAAGAGTTTGCGCTCTAGTGAGATTGGTTGCGCGGTTTCAACCGAATCTGAGGTGTGAGTGGAATCGAGCTGCTGGGAGTATTGTCACTGATTCACTAAACATAGCAAAGCTAAACTTAGTAAAAAGCTACATAGTGACCTTATTAAACTCGTAAAATAAACTATTATACTTAGATGTAGAATGTTTATTATGGTATCCAAGTTTTAAATAAGCTTGGGAGACTCAACAAAGTGCAACTGGTATGGATACTGGGGCACGAGGGCTTCATTGGTAACGAAAAAGCTGATGAGCTTGCAAGAAGGGGATCAGCAAACTGCTTTGTAGGTCCGGAACCGTTTGTGGGACTCTCGCAGAGAACCATAACACTAGCCTTGAAAGAATGCGCCAAAACCAAGCACCAACATGAGTGGAGGAATGAGGCGGGCTTAAGGCACTCAAAGCTCTTCATGGAAGGAGTGGATACAGGCTGGACCAGAAAACTCTGGAAATACAGCAGAAAGCAACTCAGGATGATAACTGGGGTGTTTACAGGTCACTTCGGGGTCAAAGGAACTTTGGCCAAGATGGGACTAGCAGACGACACAGAATGTAGGATGTGTGGCGAGGATGACGAGACAATGGAACACTTACTGTGTGAATGTCACGCCCTTGCCAGACAAAGAATGAATGACTTTGGCAATGGTTACCCTGAACCAAAGGAATTTAGAGCACTCCCGCTGAACTCCATCATTCGGTTTGTGGAAATGCTGGAGAGCAGCTTGGAGTAGGCATAAAGGAGGGGGCAATTGCACAAAAGATCCCACTGGGTCGAAGTGCATCCGCGAGGGCCCTCATCTAAATAAGATAAGATAAGATAAGATAGATGTAGAATCATAATATAAAGTTGCCTTGTTAAACTCATAAAATAATTTACTGTTAGAAGAGAGATGAGACTGATCGATCCCACAGTCAAACTGTGCAAACGGTTTTGTGGGTCTATGTACTTGTTTGTGTTGTATTATTATTTCTTAATAAATTAATAAATAAATAAATAATAGCCTAGCTGAGAAGAGTCCAGGAAGAAACTCAGCTAGGCCCAGCATGCGGACTGATTACCCGGTATGCGGCTGTACCGGGACAAAATCGCTCGTTGATGTCTTTACAATCGCTTTCTCAGACGCCTATATAAGTCGCCATTATCATCATCATCATCATCCTAGCGCTATCCCAGTACAGTAGCATCCTGAAGGATGCAAGGGATCCTCTATCTAATCCCAAGATTAAAAGCCACTAGTTTTTACGGAAGCGACTGCCACCTGACCTTCCAAACCCACGGAAAACCAGACCTTATTGGAATTGGGCTTGTCAAGTGTGTGGGCAACTTGACTGTTAGAAGTTCTCAAGCCGCCCGAAAGCCTCTAACTTGGCTTGACTGCTATCATAGACAGCAGCCGGGATCAGCGGCTTAACGTGCCTTCCAAAGCACGGGAGCGCTCAGTTAATGACCACTCAAAGCGGTCATAGGTGTAAGAGATGATGCCTCCTGCCCACTGTGGGGAGGAAGAAACTAGTAAACATTTATTAGCAGAGTGTAGTATGTACGCAGCAACGCGTTACAATATATTCGGTAGAGATGTTGGAGGAGGGAGAATTGAGGGATGTCGACCGTAAAGATGTCCTTCTGTTCTGCAGGAGAACGGGAAGATTGGAGGGAGCAAATGTGGGAGCGCCGGGGCAATAACCTCGAGCTCAAACTCTGGGGAAATGGGTTGAATGATCCTGGACAAAGATCGACAGCCCGCCTGTTTCCGGCCAGGCGTCCCTACTAGGGACTGCAATCCCGATCCCGCGAGATCTCGGGTAATTTTTCGGGATCAATCCCGACGCATCATATGACGAGATCCCGTTCGAGATTGACGGGATTGGGATACTATTAATACCCTTTGTTTTTTAAGGAGTCATTTTCAAAATCACTCGTCTTAGGTAACTACTTCCTAATTCCTTTGAAATATGTTTATTATTTTGATTACCTAATTTACCTATGTTAATTTCCTTAAAACCTGATAATTATTTTTGGTTGGTAAGATTAAAGAATAAAGGTTTTTATTTTCTTTCGAGTAATATGTTATTTTACTTAACCTCACTATCACAAACAAGCAGTTATTAGCTTTTTTAGTCATCCAAATTTATTATTTTTTTAAAACTAGACGGGATCCCGAAAATTCCGAGATCCCCCGGGATTGATATTTCTAATCCCGCGGGATCTCGAATTTGCAATCTCGAGTCGGGATTGCATTCCCTAGTTCCTACACTACATCTACATCTACATCTACTCAAAACGGTCACCCATAAAATAACTGACCGAGACCGACGTAGCTGGGCCACGAACGCTCCTATCAATATAAACACTGACAGTGAAAATATTTTCTCACTGCATGTATAAATAGGCGATGAAACCCGTGTAAATAGTTAATTCAAATGATAATTAATTTAATGGGCATTTCGAGATGGACAATTAAAATGGCGATCAGTTAGCGCGCGGTTATTTAGAGCCGGGATAAATTATGGCGGGACACGCCCTGCCGTAGGGACGGCACGTGTCGATAAAAATGTCGATAAACATCAAAGTCTAATATTTAGTTCTTTCTCACTAAAAAATGTTGTCGCTAAAAGCGATCTAAATGTGTCAAATGACAATTATTTCACTAATATTCACTTGAACAGGGCTAATGAATTTGACAACCGCTTTAGCCTAGTTGGTAGTGACCCTGCCTTCGAAGCTGGAGGTCCCGGGTTCGAATCCCGGTCAGGGCGTGTATTTGTGTGATGAACACGAATATTTGTTCTTGAGTCTTGGATGTTTTCTATGTATTTAAGTATCTATTTATCTATATAAGTACGTATATCGTCACTTGGTAGCCATAGTACAAGCTTTGCTTAGTTTGGGACTAGGTTGATTTGTGTAAGATTGTCCAAAGATATACATTATATATTAATGGTTCAGGTTCATTTTAAAATTGCTCTGATAAATTATACAGTTCGTATATTAATGTTCATTACCGTCCGTTCTTTTTCGGAATAGGTGTTCTCGTGGCCGCATCATCAATCGAGTGGGCAAAAATATAAAATTAATGTCAGAGCAAACAAAAACATCAATTAATATCATAATAACTACCGCCTGTTGTTTGCCTCTACTCATTGTATTATTATACTGTAATGTGTCCTTTAATTGAGGTGTGCAATAAAGAGTATTTGTATTGTATTGTATAACTAATACCCAAATTCAAAGTTATAAGAAATTACACCATCATGTCTTATGAGTATGGGGTCTTAGCTTGTTCTTATTTCTGAGAATCGCTTTCCTATACCCACATATTGCAATCATTATAGCATTATCATTCTGTAGTATTATGATAGTGTTATTTTATATACATTGTATATTGTTTTGAAAAAAATTACACTCGCCGAGTTTCTTACGCCGGTTCTTCTCGAGGCAGAGGTTTATTTATGAACCGGTGGTAGTTTTTTGACATTCATAAGTGCATGTAACATGCCTAAATTGAAGAATAAATGATTTCATTTAATTTCATTTCAATCAATTTTATTTTATTTTATTAGCATTACTAGTGTCAGTTCATAGTAAAAAGTGTTCTGAATTGATCGATTGATTTTTTGCCGTGCCGTTACAACACGATTATTAAAACAGATTATTATTCAAATTATCGACTCAATCAATCCCTCGATAACGAGGCAGCATCACTCGATACTTTCCAGCGATTAAACATTATTATATAAAGTAAATTCAATAATGGCCGCGTAAAGTAATGTTTGCCGATGCTACACCAACTGGCACGTACCACTGATACACAACCTTATTACAAAGCGTTATGATTCTAATTCAATTAACTGAAACTTTTGTGAATTTCCAATTTGCAAAATAATCAAATGCATCCAAGCTCGTTCTTATGCAAATTTGAATAAGGTTGAAATTTGATTGTTATCACTGAAATTTATTGTTGGTTGCAGAGCGATTTGGCACGGTGTTACCAGTATGTGCAACTTACCATCATAAAAGGTAATTTTTGAAGATTTCGGGGTAAGTCTTTTTAATGTGTTCGCTGAAGGGTATAATGAGCGATAGCAGATGGTTTCTTTATGGGGGACACGATTTATTCTTCATTTATTTTATATTATTGGTAATAACACGCGATACACCATTTTTCTTTCGACGTTTACGGAAAACACAGGGTTCGTTAAAAATAAAACGTAAGTGGATATTTTATGGGTTTTTTTATATTATATGGATATCATAAAGTTTTATGAGTCACTTCCTATTATAGGTACTTACGTATAATTACTTTCGGTGTACATATAGGTACATACATACAAAATCAGATGACATTGTTTCGGGGCAATGCAGTTGACATTAAAATTCCCATCTTTATTATTTATTTATTTTATTTTATTTTATTAAGAAATAATAATACAACACAAACAAGTACATAGCCCCACAAAACCGTTTGCACAGTTTGACTGTGGGATCTTACTATAAGAACAGCGATCTCATAACGATACAATTCCGTTAGTTATTATTATTTTTATATAAATCAATATAAATATGCCGCATAACGATATAAAAACGTTAGGTTAATCGTTTTGATATTTTCGCCATGAAAATGAAGCTTTTCACTATGTTGCGTATGGTTTTTTTTACATACAACGCCGGTGGCAAACAAGCTTACTGTCCACCGATAGTAAGCGGCCACCGCAGCCTATAGACGCCCGCAACTCCAAAGGAATCAGATATGCGTTGCCGACCCTTTATAAAATTTGAAGATGCATTGTGTTGGCAGCAGAAGGGACAAATTTAGGTCCCCACCTCTCTAAAAAAATGCTTCAAATAAAGTTCAATATGTTGGAATAACGTTATTATTAGTAGTTATAGTTATATCGAAAACGGTGTCGCTATATGTGTATATAAGGTTGACTGGTAGAGAATGCCATACGGCATTAAGTCCGCCTTTTGTACGATAAGGTTTCTTTTAATTAAATAAATAAATAAATAAATATATACATTTATTAGTATTTGTTTTATAACGATATTTCGAGCTACTGCTATGCTTTAAGTAAAACGTTTTTTTACAAACATTTTTACCTCTGGATCATAACGATATACGAACACAGCTATATTTAAGATCCTGGTTTTTAATTAAATTACTTTTTGATTTTTCAAAGGTGTGACGTATTTGAAAAATAAATATTTGATTTATATAGCTATTTTTAAAAACAGCTTATTATTACACACTTGCCACATTCTTTGGTATAGATATTTAGCTATAAATAGTTTTTATTTGATTTGGATGCTATTTGTGTAGATGCTTAGACGAATAATAAACATAATTAATTGACTGAAATCTAAAATATTAGAACAAACAATTTTAAATTATACCCATTGAGCCAAGTTGCTAATATATTACTTAGTCAAATACAAACTGCGAACTGCTATCATTTCTGCATTTAAAAACCAAACACTCTGTCTCTCTCATGCTACAGCTAAAATAAAATCGAATGAAAGAGATGATGAGTAATATTTAGAAATTCGTTCCACATAGCGACGGCCCGGCGTTTAACTTTTTTTTACCGAGGCTGTATCAACAGTGCTCGAGGCACATTATTTATAATATTAATAACAACTAATTATAGCTTTAAAAGAAATATTTTATACGTAATGATATGATATAAATCTCGTTCGGTGCTCTAGGGAAGGTAGGGTGTCGGACTCTCGATTATCGATATCGATAAACGGTTTTTAAATTTATTTATGGTTATCGATATAATTTACCCAAACATATTGGGACAAAGCGATCCCTTTTAATATGTTTATAAATAAAAAAATAAGTAATAAAAAAAAATAAGTAGTAGTATTCATAAGTGCATGTAACATGCCTAAATTGAAGAATAAATGATTTCATTTCATTTAATTTCAATCTGTTTTCTTTGTATTGGAACGTAGGTAGTAATTTAATTTTTCTCAATTGTATAAATGATAGCTTTTCATGTTACTTTATTTGTGAAATTATAACGCTTTTGTTCCTGAAGACGAATATATAATAAATAACTTATAAATCCTTATCAAACTCAGTTAATAAAACTCACTTATTTTACTAATCAATTATTTACAAAACGGCAAACAATTTCTCGCCCGCGCCGCGTAACAAAATCAATTTAAACTTCATACCTAATATCGGGAATATCTCATTTGCATCCATACTTTATAGTCCGCAATCGCGCGCATTCAATAAACTGACGCCCACTTTTAAAACAAATAGTTCTCAGAAAAGGGAACTTTCATAACTCTGCCAAATTGACACCTTGTTCGCTCGTTGCAATTCTGGACAATTTGCGGGCATCGTAAGTGCCCCATTACAACAATACCAACTTATATTTACCACTGACACGACCTAAAATAGACCTTATATAGTTAGAAAAAAAGTTCTTGCCGTTGTCTTTGTGGTGTTGGTAGTGTTGTACCCCGGAGTGGAATATCGATGTATACATTCGATCGCCGGCGATTTTGTATTTTTTTCCCATCACGAAATATCAATGTGAATTTGTTCAGTACCAATTATGTGGGGCACCTTTATTCAACGTGAATTTTAGTTGGATTTTGTTTTGGTGGTTTTGCGAGGGCTTTGGGTTCTTTAGGCACCGGTCCCAGACGAATATATAAGAGACAAGGATGGTCAAATGTTACCATTACCTGAGTATTTGACACCAAAGAATGACGACCGGTTTAGCCTAGTGGGTAGTGCACCTGCCTGTGAAGCTGACGGTCCTGGGTTCGAATCCCGGTCAGGGCAAATATTTGTGTAATGAGCATGAATATTTGTTTCTGAGTCTTGGATGTTATATAATTTTTATTATATATATAAGATTTATTAAATATATCGTCGTCTAGTACCTATAACACAAGCCTTCTTGAGCTTACTGTGGGGCTAGTTCGATTTGTGTAAGATTGTCCCCTAATATTTAATATTTAAGTGTATAATAATATATGTTAGGTATACACATACCTAGTTGTTGACAATAATGTAAACCTGAAATTGACATTCTAAAAGTGTTCGGCATGAATTTATTTTGAACTAGCGACCCGCCCCGGCTTCGCACGGGTGCAATGCTGATGCATGTATTATACATATAAACCTTCCCCATGAGTCACTCTATCTATTAAAAAAAACCGCATCAAAATCCGTTGCGTAGTTTTAAAGATTTTAGCATACATAGGGATGTAGGAACATAGGGACCAGAGCCTTTACCATGAGTTTGCATGACCGTACTCGCTAGCGACTGCGTAAACGATTTAGTATGCCGATTCTTAGTTCTATTGCGTAACCGCCAGAGGCGCTCTACTTTTTTTTGCCCATACAAATGTTTAAACAGTCGCTAGCGAGTACGGTCATGTAAACTCATGGTAAAGGCACAGTGCCTTGAAATAAATATTTGGGTAACTAGCTTTTACCCGCGTCTTTGTCCATGTGACTGTGATATGCCTATTATGTTAATTTTACTAGTATTTCAATTTGACTTCCTATATTTATTTCAATTATTTTTACCCACGACGGAACGGAGAAGGTATATGCGTTTAGGGTGAGAGGTTGTTTGTTTGTTTGTGTGTGCACATCAATATCTTCAAAACGGCTCGACCGATTTAGAAGCGGTTTTCGGCAATAGATTTGTAGTTTAGTCGGGAAGAATTTTAGCTAAGTGTAACGATACCGTTACCACCGTACACCCGTCGTGGGTTTATCAAAAATTTTAATTTTGTTTTTTATTTTTATTCTTTTGACATTTTAATGGACTGTAACTTTTGACATTCTATGTATTTGCATGCTTGCATGCAGGCTAGGTGCATGAAACAAAATGTAGGTATTGTAACATCTCTATACCTACTGTGTCTATGCAAATAAATAATTTCTGATATCTGAGGAACTGATTATCGCCGTCGATAAATAATTGCTATGACTATTATTTTAGGCGCAGTCTTCATTATCGCTCTCCAATACAAACTCCCTTTTTTATATAAAAATGTAAACAGGCGGTCTTTTCGCTAAAAAGCGATTGATTCAGATTACCACTGAGTAGCTGACAAATAGCGGCATTGTATTAAGGCCGTGCAACGAGAAATATCTCGTTCTTTGAAACGCTGTTCTGCCTAGACGAGGAAACAATAAGGATTGATTTTCAGATACATGATTCTTGACTATATGACTGTGTTTCTGACAATAGCCGAAACATGATCGCTTAAAATTTTCTCAATAGAAAAAAAATCCAAAGTTGAGTCTTTATTTTATTTTTTATTCAGCCTACTAAAACAACGCATTATTAAACTACACAATTAGGTTAAAATCACGGTATTCTATCTCATCTAAACTCTGTCAAGAGGAAATTTAATAAAACTACGCTTAGTCAGATATTTACCGAAATTTGTCTAAAAAAGCCATTCCCGAAGTGTTGCATTCCGTTTTGTCGTGCGGGAAAGACATATGCGTGTCTCTTTCATGGGCGGCTGATCAACGATATTCGAGTTATTGTCGAACAAAATTTATACACAGGTAAGGTAAACGTACCAATGCCTATATTATTAATCACCTGTGTCATTGTGTCATAAGATTGAAAGGCCATGTATTGGAGCCGTATCGAGCACTAAGGGTGGGTTGCACCAAACCGTCTGTAATCGTAAGCAGTGTTCGTAAAAATCTGATTATATGGAAAGTTTGACAAGTTTCTATGGGGTGACAGCTGCCGGCGCCATATTTCACGATGACCGGCCTGTGATCGTATTTTGGTGCAACCGACCCTAAGACATTTAGATAGATAGATGAAAACTTTATTTACATTGCTTAATAACGCATACGACGACATTTGACGACCGGTTTAGCCTAGTGGGTAGTGCGCCTGCCTGTGAAGCTGACGGTCCTGGGTTCGAATCCCGGTCAGGGCAAATATTTGTGTGATGAGCATGAATATTTGTTTCTTGAGTCTTGGATGTTTTCTATGTATTTCAGTATTTATATCTATTAAATATATCGTCGTCTAGTACCCATAACACAAGCCTTCTTGAGCTTACTGTGGGGCTAGTTCGATTTGTGTAAGATTGTCCTCTAATATTTATAAAAAAAAAACACACGAGTTTTTTTAACGCTTTATAGGCTCCGGCCTATACAGGGACAGAATTAATTTTGTTTTAAGTCTTACCGCTGCTAGCGTAAACTACAAATTTAGAAATAAAGGAAAAATTGAAAAATTCAGGCACCGAGCAGGATTTGAACCTGCCACCTCCCGGCACTCGCGGCCAGTCGCTCTAGGCAACTGAGCTATAGGTACAACCGCCACTCGGCCCGAAATTCCTCAGTCATTCCTTTATTTATACAAACGCCTTAAGGGAGGCGTACAGCGACATCTACCAGAAGACTCAGGCTTCATTAACGGCACTAACGTCTCAAATCATGTTGAAAATCGTCAGTTACGATGCACCATCCCATACTAAATTAACCGCTGCTAGCGTAAACTACAAATTTAGAAATAAAGGAAAAATTGAAAAATTCAGGCACCGAGCAGGATTTGAAGCTGCGACCTCCCGGCACTCGCGGCAAGTCGCTCTAGCCAACTGAGCTATAGGTGCAACCGGCACTCGGCTCGAAAGTGACAGGAGTGCGTGGTTGGAGAGTAGCCTGGGGAAAATCCAGGGGAAAGACGGTCCCAGTCTGTCGCGTCAGTCAAGAGTAATTTAAAGAAATTGTGATTCTTCAACAACTTGTTCGGTTCAACTGATTCGGTTGAATACTTATACGTATTTATATATTATCATTTTAAATATGTATACATTTATAATACGCATTTTTTATATGTCTCATTGTGATATATGTATTTATGCTGCAAGTTTATCTTCACTGTATGACATTAATTTTGTTATATAATTGTAAACTCGAAATTATTATTCCTTCTTGAACTGTAAATTAATATTTTGACATGAAAAATGTATTACTTTTTATAGTCAGACTTTCTTAAATTGTAAATTAATATTTTGACATGTAAAAGTGCCCTTATGGCCTATTTGCAGAATAAATGTTTGATTTTGATTATGTATTTATTTAGTTTTTGTTACAAATTACCTTAACTTATTCGAACGTTGTTGTATGCGGTGTATGTTTATCTATCATTATCCCACTTTCCACTCAATGCCTGAACGGTTAGCTGGTAGAGATCCCTCATAGATATAAGTTCGCCTTTGAACTTTCATTTTAAGTATGTCACATGTGTGTTTTAACCTGATTGTGTACAATAAAGTGATTACATACATACAAACATACATAGGGATTGTTCCAGCAGACTCGGAGAAGTTTCCTCGTTTCGTTCAAGGATATATTTTTATTTATTTTATACAACGCCGGTGGCAAACAAGCGTACGGCCCACCTGATGGTAAGCGGCCATCGCAGCCTAAAGATGCCCACAACTCCAAAGGAGTCACGTGCGCGTTACCGATCCTTTATAAGATTTGAGGATGCACTGTGTTGACAGCAGAAGGAACACATTTAGGTCCCTCGCTCTCAACACAGTGCATCCTCGGGAGCTCTGGCAACCTTGCTCACCTCCAGGAACACAACACTACATACTTGTATAGTAAATAATGTTATTATGGCTATGGTCTTTTGCAAGGCGGATATCAATGCATTTTTATCAAAAAACAAATCTAGCCTATTTGAGTGTCCCACTGCTGGGCAAATGCCTCCCCTCTTTTCTTCCATTCGGCCCTGCTGTTAGCTTTTTTTTTTAATCGTTTATTTCATAAAGACACATCAATTTACACAAAATTAACTACACTGCCAAACTGCGTAACAGTTTGTTGGCAGTTAGAATGCTCTTGATACACTTGTGTCATTATATCTAAGTATGTAGTTATAGTATTCATGCGGTCGCTCTAATAAGGTAAATGTCTCAGTGCTCAACACTGACCCAATACCTCAACCACTTTCAATCTTATGTCATAGTAATAGAGGTGAGAAACAGGTGTCAACTATTGGGTATTGAGGCGTCAATCACTGGGACGTTTACCCCATTTATTACTTACTAATTATGATGCATGCAATTTTAATCTTAGTTCCCGCCAAGTTAAAGAAAATGCGTCCAGGTCGTCCCGCCATCTCCTTTCAACAAATATCAAACAAAAAACCACTGCCACCATATTTCAACGATGCTGTGTAGGTATAGTCAGGTCACGATATCGCGATGTGTTTAAATATTAGTTAATGCGCGTAATGGCGCTGAAGTACAGTCCGCCTCGGGAACAGAAATGTGTGATATCGTATGGTTCCCATACAGACTTGTGGTGTTTCGGTGTTGAGGAGCTAGGTGCGCCCGCGTCGTGATGGGCACGCCCAGGACTGTCGGCAAATAAACTTAAATAGGTACGAGTTATTCTAGTCCAGCGTATTTTTTATTTTTATTTTATTTATTTTATTCCGAAATGTACATAACACAGACAGTAATCGAAACGTACAGTGAAATAATATATATAAGAAGACACACATGATTAGATTACAGTCCAAAAATATACACATGATGGCTATGAGTTATAATTTAGAGAGAAAATAAAAAAGTAGTTTGAATTACAGAGAAAAAGAATAGCAAAAGGCGAACAAACAGTTATTCAATCATTTTAAATTATTTGTAGCTAAAAATACAGATTTTTTGAATTGAGAGATATTGGAAACATAAACATCAAGATCCTTACAGACGCGATTTCTATTTATTTTTATTTTTATTTCTGACCATGTTTACATAACATTAAGGGTCGGTTGCACCAACATACGACCACAGGCCGGTCATCGTCAAACATGGCGCCGGCAGCTGTCATCCCATATAAACTTGTCAAATTTTCCATAAAATCAGATTTTAACGAACACCGCTTACGATTACAGACGGTTTGGTGCAACCCACCCTAAATCTCCGCTCAAGCCCGTCAACTCTTAGCAGCGCCGAAAACCTGCACGGCAAGTCTCCTCATGTTCGCGCGCTCCATTTCATCAATGCGTTGCTTGCATGAGAGAAGAATCGTGCCATCCCTTTCACTCATATACTGTATAACACGAGAGTAAAAGGAACGGCACGATACGAAGTTCGGATTTCGGAGTACAGGCCCAGCACCTGAATGTGTGCGCACTCCTATCGCTTTATTGGGCCCGGCCTAAGCAACAGTCAGAGGGTCTGCTCCGAACTTCGTATAGTGCCGTCCCTTTCACTCTCGTGTTATACACTGTATGAGTGAGAGGGACGGCACGATACGAAGTTCGGAGTTCGGAGTAGGCCCTCTGGTTCAAAAAAAAGGTACTAAGTCACTAGGTCGGTTTACTGACAACAATTTTACGTGATAACGTCATACAAATACAAACATTTATTCTGCAAATAGGCCACAAGGGCACTTTTACATGTCAAAATATTAATTTACAATTTAAGAAAGTCTGACTATAATAAGTAATACATTTTTCATGACAAAATATTCATTTACAGTTCAAGAAGGAATAATAATTTCGAGTTTACAATTATAACAAAATTAATGTCATACAGTGAAGATAAACTTGCAAAGTTATCTATTACAAATATTACAACATCAGTAAAGTTAGAGATGTAATAATACATTGATGAAAAATTGCATAATTTTTTGAATTGAATTGAATTATTATCACTGAATTATCATTATTTTGTATAATACATAGACGGAGTTAATTCAAGAGGCGTTAGGATCGCCCTGCTTTGCTGATGGAGCCGCCCGCTCTTTGGTTAAGACAGGGCGAGCAAAAACGCCGAAAAGGTTAAAAATATATCCACTAATACGTGTGTTTACCGTGGCTCAATTTCAATTAGAAATAGTACCTAGTAGTAACTTAATTGTACATGATTTGAAAACAAGACGAACGGTACCTATATGATTTACAAAAATACTTTTTTATTTTATTTTTTTCCACTAAATTTTTTTGACGACCGGTTTAGCCTAGTGGGTAGTGCACCTGCCTGTGAAGCTGACGGTCCTGGGTTCGAATCCCGGTCAGGGCAAATATTTGTGTGTTGAGCCTGAATATTTGTTTCTGAGTCTTGGATGTTTTCTATGTATTTAAGTATTTATATCTATTAAATATATCGTCGTCTAGTACCCATAACACAAGCCTTCTTGAGCTTACTGTGGGGCTAGTTCGATTTGTGTAAGATTGTCCGCTAATATTTATTTTTTATTTATTTTATTTTAAATATTTTTATACTTCCATGCTGTCGGTACGTCGTGTGGGTTTAGGGCTATACAAACTGCCCTAATGATCGGCTGAAATTGCCAGGGCTGCGCTCCAACAAGGGTTACACTATAATATTAGCTTATGCCTAACTATGTTAAATTGTCATAGTGTTGGCATATACTGCTCAAATATTGCAGAAAGGTAATTTGTTGCGACATGTATTTTGTTAAATTGTCATAGTGTTAGCATATACTGCTCAAATATGGGCGAAAGGTAATTTGTTGAGACATGTATTTTTAGGGTTCCGTAGCCAAAATGGCAAAAACGGAACCCTTATAGATTCGTCATGCCTGTCCGTCCGTCTGTCCGTATGTCACAGCCGATTTACTCGGAGACTAGCACTACAATTATAAAATTTGGTTAGAAGATGTATTCTATGAACCGCTACATAAAAGTGATGTAAAATTACAAAAAAATATTAAATTAGGGCGGGCACTCCTACATGTAACCGGTCGATAAAAAAAAAATTCAACGCACATAGTCGTGTGGGATATCGATGGATAGGCCTTTAAAAAAGATATGGAGGTTTCTAAAAAACTTGTCGATTTAAGTCAACCATTGGTAAGATATTAGCTGTCAAAGTCATAGAAAGTGTGAAGATACGACTTTTTTAGGTTCAATGTATTGGATAGTGATTTTAAATGTGGACTAGTAGGTATTGGTATGAAACCCTTCATTGTGCGTGGTCCGACACGCACTTGGCCGGTTTTTTTTAATCATGTTAATATTTTGACGTTTATTTGTCATGATGTCGTTTGTATAACGACAGACATGACGAGTAAAGAATCACATTACAGCGCGGCATCCACTAAGATCACCTGACCTGATCACCCAGGTGATCGTATTGGACGCTATAGCGTGATCTGGGTGATCTGGGTGATTTTAGTGGACAGCATTATATCCACTAAGATACCCCTGAAAGTAATATTAATCTGCAAATGATTCTAGTGGACGAACTTATCCAGTAAGATCACCCAGGTGATCGTGCAGAATATAGCGTCCAATACGATCACCTGGGTGATCTCAGAAGATATATTCGTCCAATACGATCACCTGAGTGATCAGGTCAGGTGATCTTTTTTTTTATTTATTGCTTTTTTTTTTAAAGACTTAATCTAATACAAGGCCTCGCCAAACTGCGAAGCAGTTTGTTGGCGAATAAATTAAAATTAAAAACACTCGTTCCTTAACACCTACTATTACCTATGTGCCAACAGAAGATACTATTTTTTATTTATGATGACATATTAAATCCTTATTCTTATACGTAAATAACTAAATAAATATTTTTGGACAATCTTACACAAATCAACCTAGTCCCAAACTAAGCAAAGGTTGTACTATGGGTACCAAGTGACGATATACATACTTATATGGATAAAATGTCCATTAAACCTATTTTAAATGTAATGCCGTTAAAATTAGATTGTCTTTATCTGGCGAAATTGGAATTTGTGTTTGCGAGAACTGGGTTATATGAATAAGGGGTTAACATGTTTCTGTCTTAGTGGATGCCGCGGGATTTCTAGCCGCACAGTAACTATAATGGCAACTAAGTACATACCCCCAGTACCGTCTGTGAAATAACACTTCGTTACATTCTTTCATTTACATACCCTCACGATCTGTTATTATCCGAGATAAGAAGTGTGCACAGGCACACGACCGTTTTTGTACCACGATTCTAGTCTGAACAATAACGAATGCGTGGTGTTAAAACAAATTGAGATCCCAAATAAAAACCCAGAAGGATGAAGTCTTTAAGCGTATAGTACAATACAAAATAAGTGCCTTCGAGATGTGGTGTTGGAGGCGAATGGAAGCTATGAGCTGGACAGAAAGAAAAACAAACACAGAGGTTCTGGATTTGATAGGAGAGAAGAGACTACTTTTGAGGACGATCGAGAACAGAAGAGGAAACATGCTGGGGCACCTGATACGACATGACAATTACATAAAAAAATATAATTGAAGGAAAGATAGAGGGGAGGAGAGACAGGGGAAGACCGAGACGTGCGTTTAGATCAAGCATAAGAGAAGGTCAATGTAATGTCGTATCATGAACTTAAAGCCTTGGCGGAGAACCGAACAGAATGGCGATTACTCCACCGACAAGAACTAAGCTAGGCTCTTAAATATATGATGATGACAATAGAAATATTCTTTATTGCACACCTCAATTAAAAAACGACAGTAAAGTACGAAATTACAATGAGTAGAGGCGAACAACATACGACAATGAATACTGAAACCGATATTCATACTGATAATTATATTCACAGTGATAATGACATTCTTATCGAACATTATATTCATACTGAAAATTATATTGCTGATAATGACATTCATACTGATAATGACATTCATACTAATAATGACATTCATACTGATAATGACATTCATACTGATAGTGACATTCGTATTGAAAATTACATTAATATCAAGCTTTTGTACATTTGATAGTTATTTCATCAACTAGATAGGTAGCAGATCGCTGAGAAAGTATCAGCCACTAACACTGATGAAAAAAATCGATTTTAAAGATACAATCCAACACCCAAATCATCGTCAGATAAAATAACTGAACTGCAGTTTGAATTTTACGTTTTCTTCCGCAAAATGCATCGTGATATATATACAGGGTGTAACAAAACTAATGAGGATCCCTTTAAGGGCATTTTACGCAAAAAAAATGTCTTTCTATGGGGCAGCCAGCTGTCCATACAAAGGCCAAAAATTTATTGCGTCAAAAAAATACTTCTACTCTATCCTAATCAGAACACGATACCGAATATGCCCTTAAATAGATCCTCACTAGTCTTGTCTCGTATGTAGTTACGAAGAACATGCAGAGAATTAATAACCTCGAAGTCGATGAAAAACGGCAAATAATAGTAGTTTATGCAACTGATACATAATGAGAAGTCTGAAAACACGAGTGTGGTTTTATGAAACGAGCACAAGCGAGTTTCATAATAGGATCACACGAGTGTTTTAAGGCCTAATTATGTACAGTTGCATACACTACTTTATCTACATCCGTATATTAAATCCTCTTTCATGTGTTCAGGAACCATTGCGTTGCAAGTGTAGTGAGGTCGAGCGTGAGCCCGTTGAAGTCTTTTGAGCACGAGCCTGTATCGTTATGGGCGGAGATGGCCATAACGATACAGTTTTTGATGCTGTTATGGCCACCTCCACCCCGGACCGGCGCGATATTGTAAAGTTGGTCTTTACCTACACTTTTTGAGCACATAAAAGAGGATTTACTGTATGGGTGTAGATAAACAATATTTTTGGCATAATGCTACTTTTCCACTATTTCCTACCTTTTGTAAGCCCTCGATCCCTCGCGAGCTAAGTATGTCTTGCTCATTATCGTCAATTGTAGAAGATACACATAATAAGTATGAATAGGAAGCACAATCACCACTGATTACCGGTCATCAATCCAGAAACACGAAAATTTGTTAACACACATACCTCTAAACATCGCCCGGGGTCTAACGAATTTGATCATTATTTTATGGTCCAAATTTGGCCTCTTATAGCCTATTATTTAGCTCAATATCGAGCCAATTATCGACCTTCTTAGAAGCGGATAAAAAAAGGTTTAACTACGTGATACTTAAGCTCTTTTTAAAATTATAACCGTTCTTTTGTATAAAAAGCTGTGAAGAACGACGTATGTGTTGTGGTTTTTTTTGTTCATTGGTTCTTGAGTATGATTTGTGGCGAGGCTGGTTCTTGGCGCTGCTAATTTGGTTTTCATGTCAATATATTAGTTTGGATTTGGTTTGTGGGCGTTAAAATAACAGTGGCTTGTTTAATAGCGTACTGACATCACTTCCACAAGCTCTTATCTCACCACCTTGTTTTCGAAAACATATTCTTCATTGCCTCGTTTTAGAGTTGTGTTTGCGTGGCGGTTTTAGATGACAGGAGTTTGCGTGGGTATGAAGATGAGAGGTGATGATTAGAATTTGAATTTTATAATTCCTTTGCCTCGTAAAAGTGTAGAAAGCAATTAAAACAGTATTTAATGGCGGTTTATGTTCGACTAGCGTTTATGGCAACGCAGTTAGCTTGAAAAGTGTTTTATTAATCGGTTTATTTACAAGTGCAATAAATAAGGAGTCTAGACAGTGGCTTGTGTGTTTATGGCGTTACGATTAGTTTATTTCGATGAATTGCCAGTTGTCATATTGTAGCATCATTGTGTGTTAAGAACACGTTTAAAAGACACAAACTCATCAGGTAGGTAATTATAATTTAGTTAGAAGGAAGTTGTCTTTAATCAACTTCTAACTTAGGAAATGCACTTCGTAAAATAATTCGTATAGCGACACTTAGGTACTTGACAAGCTGCTAATGAATCGTTAATGAAATGAAAAACTAAGAATAAGGCTTCGTTGCACCAACATACGATCACAGGCCGGTCACCGTCAAATATGGCGCCGGCAGCTGTTATCCCATAGAAACTTGTCAAACTTTCCATACATTAGATTTTAACGAACACCCCTTACGATTACAGACGGTTTGGTGCAACCCACCCTAAGGCTCGGTTGCACCAACATACGATCACAGGCCGGTCATCATCAAATATAGGGCCGGCAGCTGTCATCCCATAGAAACTTGTTAAACTTACCATACATTAGATTTTAACGAACACCGCTTACGATTTGGTGCAACCCTCAAGTTGTGAAAAAACATGTCACGAATAAATTATTTTCATTTTCATTTTCATTTAAAGTAGTTATTATTAATTGTTAAATAAAATCTCGGGTCTAAAATCCGTTTCACTATTAGTTTTACAATCTGGCTTCTCTCTAATCCTAATTATAAAAGCTAGTAATCTGAGTAATCGAGCCCCTAATTACCACTAATTAGTAATTGCTAGAGGTGCAGGAAGAGGCTTGCGGGGCAGTTAAACGTTTAATTTATAGCCGTTGAAACGATCCTGTTAAATTGTTATATTGATGGCGTTGCTAGTTAATAGGGTTGTGCCTACAGGTATTTACATTTAATTAAGATTATTTTTAAACATGTATGATAGCCTTTTCAAAATCAGGTAGGGTCGCTAGGCCAGTTACGCGGCCTGCGTCAGTTTGCGGCCTTCTGAAGAACGAAGTTTTTTCAATTAAATATATTTAAATTTTTAAATGCCCTAAAGAAATGGTGAGTCATATGCGTTTTAATTAGCTATTGAATGGGAATATAAAAAGCAAGACAATATCCTTTCAGTTCATCAACTCATCCAAGTGGCCGCAAACTGGCGCATCAAATTAACAGGCCGTAAAGCCACATACCGACCCTACCTCAAAGAGTGTATTTTGATTGCTATCGATTATGTTCAGGCCGAATTTATTTTAATGTGACGTCACTACCGGCGAGACCATACCTGACACCTGAGGGGAGCTAGGTTTATGTGGAGCCCGAATCTATAAAAGACTTAATGCCTCATTTTTTTTTTAATCGGAGAGGGAATATGAGTGTTGACTCAAAATTTGACCATTTCAAAAGAAATACGCCAAAAAAACACGCCAAATGGTGAAAATCTTATTCAAATATCTCAAAAAATTACGAAGCTACAACCGTTTTGATGTTGCTGGTTAGAGAGAGAAAGCGTAACAGATCAGTGACATCACTGACCACGAGCGCCATAGTAAAGACGATCGTTCCAATAACGCAGTCGTTTTTGCGGAAAAGGGACAGAGTATGCCCCCTCCTAAAACTTTGAAGACTTATGATTAATAATAACAGTTGTAACCAGTTTATTTATATTACAAATAATTATTTCGAGTTATGGATGAGCGGTACTCGTATCTTCCGACACAAGCATTGCTATGCTTACTGGAAGCAGGCGCGGATCCAGGATTTAGTTCAGGGGGGGCACTTTCGAACTTTCCGAAAATAAAACTGACTTTTGATAACTGTTTTTATTGTCAGAACATATTTCCTACGCCAGGACATAGGCAATTGCCCTCCCCTGACACAGGCTTCAGGGGGGGCAATTGCCCCTGTTGCCCCCCCCTTGTATCCGCGCCTGACTGGAAGATGCCTACCTTTGCCTCTGTTCAACACATATGTTACTAAACTATTTTTAATTTTTTTCATTTTTTTTCATGATTATGTAACTATTTATTCTTTTGAGTTACTTTTTTCGCCATTTGATTAAGAATTTGATACCTATTCGAGGAAAATCGAACTTATTGTTCTTCTTATTTGTCATCTGAGCGCCTGAATGCTAAGATCTACTGAACATTCCGTTTGAATCTACCGAGTTCTCAGGGTTAACTACTGCGGCCAACGATGAAGTTTCTGTTATAAGATGAACCCCTGCACCACCTGGTGCTGCACTCGCTTCGAAATGCGCTGAAAGTAAGTCCAGCGCTAACATGTATGTAGATACACCCATATAAGTAATAATATAAGTTTGCTTATTTTTCATCATACACGGTTTTTTTTTCAGTTGAGGAATTTGGAGGCCGAGCGTGGTTGCTCCGATAGCTCAGAGTCTAGAGCGATTGGCCCCGTGTACCAGAAAATCGCAGGTTCTATTCCTGCTAAGCCTAAATTTTTCATTTTTTTTCCTTTAATTTAAATATGTATACCGTCGCCTAGTACTCAAGTACAAGCTTTTTTTCGCTTGGAACTAGGTATCCATTTTTCAAATCACTACATAGTATAAAACAAAGTCGCTTTCTCTGTCCCTATGTCCCTATATCCCTGTATGCTTAAATCTTTAAAACTACGCAACGGATTTTGATGCGGTTTTTTTTAATAAGATTCATATTCATTTATTCATAATGTCAAAATTACATGTCAGATATTATTTCATTTTATATATACAATCAATTTTATTAATAAGTAATAATCATTATATTCTACAGGTTTACAAATTCGTCGTAGCTGTAGAATGTGTGCTCGAGAAGCCAACTTTTTAGCTTTCGTTTGAAGCATTGTACGGAAGGGGCCGACTTGACTATTTCGGGCAACTTGTTATAAATGGTCGGTCCCATCACATGAGTCATTTTTCCAGATCGAGCTAGTCGTAATAGATACTAGTAGTAATAGATAGAGTGACTCAAAGGGAAGGTTTATATGTATAATACATGCATCAGCATTGCACCCGTGCGAAGCCGGGGCGGGTCGCTAGTATTTATATAAATTTACAAGTGTCCATGCTATGGCCAGTTGGCAACCCTACTGTCGCCCCGCCTCTCGCCGAGCGCTCGGAGGCGAACTGGGAGCCAATTTGAGTCGACAACACGCTTGGAGCTGCTTCACGACGCCCGCCAACTCGCCAGTCCACTATTAACCCGACCTGTACTTACATACAAGTCTTACGGAATTTCGGGTCAAGATATGCTGGTGATAGGTCGGATGAGGCAATTTGTGAACCAAGATCTCGCAACACAAATTGAACGCCCCGTTTATTTGCTAAACACCGTGTGATTCAACAAAGAGTGAAATTAATTTTTAGGGTCTGAAATATCTGTATGCCTCGTGGCTCTTCGTTTCTACAAAGCACTTTGGAAAGTACATTGCCCTACGCTCGATTGCACTCACACCTCACACCTCAGATTCGGTTGAAACCGCTCAACCAATCTCACTGGAGCGCAAACTCTAGTATTCCAGTGTTCCAAACCACACGCGTGGTCGTGCCGGAGGTTTTCCCCTGGATTTTCCCCAGGCTACTCTCCAACCGCGCACTCCTATCGCTTTATTGGGCCCGGCCTATAAAGCCTCAGTCAGGTTCAAAAAAAAGCCCTACATTATACTAACAGTGCCTTTACCATGAGTTTACATGACCGTTACTCGCTAGCGACTGCGTAAAAATTTGTATGGGCAAAAGTACAGGGCCCTGGCGGTTACGCAATAGAACTAATCGGCATACTAAAGTTTACGCAGTCGCTAGCGAGTACGGTCATGCAAACGTATTGCTGCACAGGTTAGGATTAGGATACAGATCCTTGGGAAAACCATCGGCGCGTTGGTGCGATGACATTTAGCTCTCGTCGGGGAAGTCGTGGCTAGAAAACCTAATGGTTAATATCAAATGATATTCCCAATCGAATTCTCAACGCTTGTTTCCAACCAAAATCCATCATAACCCGTAGAAAATACAGCTCACATTGCAATGACCTCTGCCAATAATGGATTGACATGTCAATATTAGTAATTCCCTTTAAAAACAAGAGGACGCGTTAGGTGGTAGATGTTTGTTGAACAAGCATGGCTAAGCGCTTCCCGTCTGTCTGTGTGCCTTTTGAGGCTCGTCAGCCGATCCGACTTAGGCACTGGTCCCACCGCCGGCGAGTAGCGAGTAATCTCATAGTATTTCTACTCGCATGAGCGAGAAAACGAGTAGAATTACTATGAGAGTACTCGCTGCTCGCCGGCAGCGGTGGGACCAGTGCCATAAGCTTAAAAATCAGGTTTTTTCTTTAATTGCTTCACTCAAGCGCTCTTTTACAAATCTGGAATCCACTAGCGCCTCTTACATTATTATATGAAACTCTAATCATTTGAATTAATAAAAAGAAGCGTCTAAGAGGCTTTATAAGTTTTTAAATGTTTTGATTTCAAAATATGACAAAAGTATTGATAATAACAATAAAGTGATTAAAGGATACGATGACTTTATAAAAGATTTAGATAATGACATAGCCTTGATTTTATTATGCCTAGTAGAATTTAAGCGGAGAAAAGCAGTTTTTAAGGCCTCGCCACATTCAACGCGGCAGCGGAGCGGTAGCGGCGCGGTCGCAGTTTGCGCGCGGCCCCGCGCTGATCTAAATGCACGGAACGTTATGAGCTATGTCACACCGGCCAAGCGCGGGACCGCGCGGCTACCGCGCAGTTCGAGCGCGGCAGTGTTGCCAGATGGTTACATTTCTTACATTTTTCGTAACTTTTGACCGGCTCGCGTAACATATAAGTAACATCTGTTGTAAAGGATTTTTTGTAACTTTTGAGGATAATGAGACTGTATTTAAAAAGAAAGGTAATTTTATCTAACCGGGATCATGCGACACAATTTATAGGCTTCCATGCAGAAAAGGTGACAAAATAACCTACATAGTACGACTGTCTGTACGTCTCTTGCAACTTTGTATGACATTTGAGACACCGCCCATCAGCTCGGCGTAATTCTGTCGCCGAACTCGCCAAATTGTAGCTGTATATGGCGACTCGTTTCTTAGAATCGAATGATTTGATAAGTAATTATGAACGTTTTGATAAGTAATTATGAAAAATATATAAAATGTAACTTTTGCATTAGAAATGTAACTTTTCAAGAAAAGATATGTAACTTTCGTCCCAACGGCCCTGGCAACACTGGAGCGCGGGCCGGTGTCAATTCTGCACTTCTCCGCTCCGCCCCGTCTCAGTAGACAGGCAACCTTAGATGTGCGAGGATCTGAGGATGAATCCTGGCGACCGCGAGCGGCGCGATGGTAGAAAGTAGCCGCGGGAATCATGACAAACTGTAAACTTCTTCAGAACACCACCCATTCAAGCTGGTACAGTCACTGGCACTTAATATCTGCCATTAGGTACAACGCGCATAAATATCTGAGTATCTGACACGACTTTTGTAGGGCCGTAAAGACGAGATTTTTCCGTTTATTTTGGCTGATATTAATGTTGGTGACTGTATAAAACACACAAGCAGACGAAGTCTCTCCTTGTCTTGTTGTTAGACTTAGATAAAGGATAAAGTTTCATTATCGGCTCTAGTGTTTTAACCTCAAATGGCCCAAACATGCAGAGCATAATCACTTACAGTTTGCACTAGTATCTATGCAAAAAGGTTTATATTGAATTTTGTAAGAGGAATCAAGTCCAGCCGGACCATTATTGTCGTTTTTATGTGATCGAAATGATCCTTATATCATTGCTCTTAAATTATTAGGTAAACAAACAAACTGCTATGCTAAGCAAACCCATACATCTGTAATCGAAAACGCTGCTATACGAGTACCTACCTACATTCAACTTACGCACGGCCGATGTCAAAAATATTTAAATACTTTAGCACCCTTATTTCTTCGTAATAAGACGGACAATGTGTAAATATTTTTGACGTCGAATATACTAACTTTGTGTTATTGGATGCGCGTACGCAGTAACTCTTATCGTTGAAACAAAATGGCGGCGAGATAAGTAACTAAATGCAATAAACAAAGGAATCGGGTGCAGGCCGAACGGCAAGCGCGCAGATTCGTAGTGTGAAATAACACTGAAACTAAATTTAAATAAAAGGCATGGCCCATTCAGAGATCAGACGAAAATGTAGACTTTGAGCTTCCAGTGTGAAGAAGTAATTTAGAATTACATTACGCAAAAATTAATGTGGACTGAAAAAAACAAATAACCAAAATAACCGAACAAAATATTGAAAAATTTCTTGGTAACTCTGTCAAAAAATTCTAAATATCATAGTAAAAATAAACTTTAATGCTGCAGGTTTCGTAATTATCAACAACAGTGATACCTGTTTTTTTTACAATAAGCATAGCTTTTTTATTGTTCTAACAAAATAACAGGATACATTTTTCATAAGTGATCCAGTGTTCCAAAAATCAATTAAAATGTACTAAATATTTACGAAATTGCGTAGAGCTTCCGTAGAGAGCGGGATGGTTAATTGCAAACTAACGCGTGTTAGAGGGGGTCATTTGCAATGGAATGGTCTTGCCTTAAATTGACATTAAAATATGCCTAACATTAGTATATCCCAACTGTGTCGCCTTTTTCAAGTGTTTTTAATTAATTTTAATTGTTTTAAAGCTGTTATTTACTTGTTTTTATTTATTTTTTTCTTTTCGATCTGTATCCCCCCACTGTTGTGTAAATTCTTCCTCATGTTCACACCAGTTTGCCCTGTTTTGAGGTAATCTCATTCATATATATAATACCTATGATTTTGTTCATTATATGTATCCTACATAGTATGTTGTGTTGCGTTCCGTGGATCACGTACGGTGCTGTTTGAAAACCAGCGCTGCAGGTGTCTGACACGTCGGCATAATGCTGAGACAGCAACCGATTAACTGCCGCGAAGACGCACTTTTTAATTATAATATGTTCATGTACTGAGTCTGTTATATTTGTAACGGTGTGTCTTTCAGTGCAGTAAATAAATGCTTTCTTTCTTTCTTTCTAAGCTAGGAGGATGATGAGATAAATAGATACTTAGATATATCGCCAATCGGCAAAATGCACAACCAAGAACGCCCCTTAGTTTCACGCCCGCAAACAATGTTTCCCAGTAGATATTAATTATAAGAGCTAACTCACGGCTAATAGATAAGTTTAGCTTCATTATAGAAGTAGAAATTACGATTTAGATGGAGTAAAATGATATTGGCTTAGTTACATTTATGGATGGCTTAGTGAAACCAGTAAAGAGTTAAAGAAACCTAACCACGGAACTTCCTGTTATCTTGGTTTTGTGTTAAATTGTTAATAAATAAATAAATAAATAAATATCTTTGGACAATCTTACACAAATCAACCTAGTCCCAAACTAAGCAAACCTTGTACTATGGGTACCAAGTGACGATATACATACTTATATAGATAAATAGATACTTAAATACATAGAAAACATCCAAGACTCAAGAACAAATATTCGTGTTCATCACACAAATACATGCCCTGACCGGGATTCGAACCCGGGACCTCCAGCTTCGAAGGCAGGGTCACTACCAACTAGGCTAAAGCTGTCGTCAAAAAAAAAAATCTCTGAGGCTTGGTTTTATAAAGATCCGTTAGACCTTATGTCGGTTTGTTATGTCAAAAAATGTACTGTTACTGAAATGTGATGTGACATTTGGTCTAACGGATCTTTATAAAACCCGGCCTAAGTCTACTTTGTCATAAGTACTTTTGACTTTATAATGATTAAACCGATTTTCATATTTATTTACATTTACATATGTTTGATTTTAAAAGGAACAATAGTTTAAATATTTTAGGTTATATGTATAGCTTAAATATGTTCATATGTTCTACCGTATGTGGATCCGTACTAAACTACACTCGAGATCAAAAATTTTGGGTGACCCTAAATTAAATAACAGCAGTATGTTTTTCTATAGTAGTTATGCAACTGATACATAATGAGAGGTCTGATACTCGTGTGATCCTATTATGAAACTCGCTGACGCTCGTTTCCTAAAACCACACTCGTGGGCGATGTGATGTGACTGTGGTCTTGTCCCAAATCTTGATGCCGATGCTATGTGCCTACATAGCACCGGCATCAAGATTGTTCAACACGTGAACAGGGGTTTGAGACGGTAGTCCAAGGTGTTTGCCGCGGTTGTAAAGTCGAAATTACTCGAAATTATTATTCTTTCTTGAACTATAAATTAATATTTTGACATGTAACATGTATTATTATAGTAAGACTTTCTTAAATTGTAAATTAATATTTTGACATGTAAAAGTCCCTTATGGCGTATTTGCAAAATAAAAGTTTGATTTTGATTTTGATTTTTTACCTGTAAAATTATAGGTACTAATTATTGATTTTGGTTAGTCCCGTCATGCCTGCCCTGGTCCCCCTAAGTATTTCCCCAACGTTACAAAAAAAAGGTACATGATGTTTTGTTCCTGGTGGTGAGTAAGGTGGCCAGAGCTCCCGGGGATGAGCTGTATTGGTAGTGGGGGACCTGCATTTGTCTCCAGCGACTATGCAACGAAACCTGAAATTAAAAAACGGGCCAAGTGCGTTTCGGATCACGAACAATGATGGGTTCAGTACCCAACACCTACTAGTCCACATTTAAACCGCCTATCCAATACATTGAATGTAAAAAGGTCGTATCTTCGTAGGAAAATCACGGCACTTACGACCTTTTTTACGGACGGACGGAACGACATAACGAAACTATAAGGGTTCCGTTTTCGCCATTTTGACTACGGAACTCTAAAAGGGGCTGCAACCCTGTGATCTGCAGTCGCAAGAGTCCATAGGTTACGACGTCTTCTTAAAGCCGCTTCTTCATGTCACGATGGAATACTATGTTCCCATTAAATATCAAAACTAATTTTAAAAAACTAAAATGATTTGTGTTTCCTTTTTTCCGTTTCAGCGTTTAGGATCCTGTAAGCTATAGTTTCTGTTTGACTCAATGGTTGACTGGTAGAGAATGCCTTAAGGCATAAAGTCCGCCAATAAATAACAAATGACCATCTAATTTCAGAAGACACTTTAAGACCACAAACGCCGTAGGCGCTTGTCCCACGGCCGACGAGGAAGCGATTAGCAATCGACTCATTTTCTCGCTCAATAAAACGAACATAGAGCCTGTGACAGTAAAAGAGACACACGTATTTATAGTTGATCGCTAGCTAGTCGCAATGCAGGCGTGAACTCTCTCTTCACTAGTTTATCGCAGCCACAAGAGGTATCAAACATAAAACTCGCTCAGCGCCACTCGCTCAGCGCCACTCGCTCAGCGCCACTCGCTCAGCGATGCTCGCTTGGTAATGCTTGCTCGGTGCTAGTAATCGCCCGTCGCAATCGAAAACTTCTATCGGAACTTCTAATGAAACGAACATATGTTAGAGCCAGTGTCAGTAAAAGAGACACATATATTTATAGCTGGCTATTTGCAATGCCGTCTCGTACTCTCTCTTCACTAGTTTATCGCAGCCACAAGAGATATCAAAAATAAAGCTCGCTCAGCGATACTCGCTCAGCGATGCTCGCTTGGTATCGGCAGTCGCAAACGAAAACTCACTTATACTAGCGATAAAACTATCAGAACTACTCACTGCTCGCTAACTCGTATCTCTGGCTCTGAGGGCCTACTCCGAGCTTCGAAATCCAAACTTCGTATCGTGCCGTCCCTTTCGCTCTCGTGTTATACACTATATGAGAAAGAAAGAAAGAAAATACATTTATTAACGTCTAAACAACACATCACAATATTTAACAATGAAATATAAACAGACAAACGATGCTAATCTGTATCTGTGTACCGCTGAGCTACTTAATTTCTGACAATAAATTTATCTTTATCTTTATCTTTATCTTTATTAACCTGTCATTTTCTGAAGGAGTATTCCCGGAGGAGCTCAAACTATCAATAGTCAAGCCAATATATAAAAAAGATGACCCAAGTGATACAAACAATTACAGACCTATCACTCTTATTCCCATTATTAGCAAAATATTTGAAAAGCTTATGTATGGTAGAATGGATGGTTTTCTCAGCAAAAACAATATTTTAAGGCCGGAACAATACGGTTTCCGGAAAAAAAGCTCGACATCCTTAGCTTGTTATCAGCTAGTTAAATATGTAACGGATTGTATTGACAAAAAAATACCTACTGCAACTCTATTTCTTGACATGTCAAAGGCATTTGACCTAGTTAATCACAGGATATTACTTAATAAATTAGAGAAATATGGTATAAGGGGTAAGACTCGTGACTGGCTGGAAAGTTATCTTAACAATAGAAGGCAATGTGTGCAAATCTCGAACATACTCGTAGATAACAGTCAAAAATATCCAGTACTAAAGACCTATACATCGACCTTTAGACATAATATGAACGTTGTACCACAGGGAAGCATCCTTGGTCCGCTTCTCTTTCTGTTTTTTTTTTCTTCTTATACATTAATGATCTCCCTAGTATCTCAACTGATAAATACATTTTGTTTGCCGATGATACGACTGTAATAATCAAGGCGGACCAGGGAGACGACTCCCTCGAGGAGAAAATAAACTCTACGTTGATGAAACTATATGGATGGATGTCTAGAAATAATTTGAAGATCAACGTATCCAAAACAAAACTGATCCAATTTAAAACATGTAAGGCAAATCCGGTCCCGCTCATTATAGATTTTGTAACGTCCCCCCCCCCCTCCCCCCCTCTACTTAATAAATAAATATATATAACTTAAAAGATGTTATTTTATTAACTAAAATTATGGAATGGCCAAAGTGAATCGTCGAGGGTAGAACCCTTGAAGAGTTGTGAACCGTAAAACCCATTATCTTTTATGTGAATTCATGTCAAGATTTGGATTCCTCATTCTAATTACTGAAACTTAATTTGAACTAAATAATCGACTTGACTTCAAAAATCTAGAACTTAAACTGTCATGTTTAATCTCATAAATAATCTCTTAAATAAGAATGTTTTTGTTTTGTGGTAAAACGGCCCCTACCAGGACCTACCGATGATCCGTTACCGCCACAGTAGTGATCCTAAACCTAACTATGAACAGAATAATATTTCCTACATTAACAATTACTTTATTATAAACCAGTCCTAGCTAGCTAATGAAATTCAATTATTCTGTTCCAAACATACACACTTATTTCACTACTGTTGACGCCTGGATGGGGGAAATCAAAATAGCTAAGGAATATCTATTTTATTGTGTTTAGTTTTAATAGATATTATTTCGTAAAATCTACCAGTGTTTCGGAACCTAGTTTTCTGAAGAGAAGAAACACCAAGAAACTCTCCAGTCTGTGTTATACGTAAAACTTTAGAAAACTATGATCTAATTATATTTCCAGAATTCAATTGTTCTAAGATAAATCTAAGAATTGCTAGATTAATGAAGCTCAGCTTGTCATTAAACCTTAGTGAACTGCTCAGCTCGTCACTATGTAATCTATATTTAGTGAACTGCTCTGCTCGTCACTAAATAGATTAAACCAATGAACTGCTCTGCTTGTCACTTGGTATAATCATACAAATGAACTGCTCTGCTTGTCACTTGGCACAAAATGAACTGCTCAGCTTGTCATCAATAATATCCTGAACCTATTTAGTAATCCCAGAATGAACATATTAAAATCAGTGTATGAAGTTAACCTATCACTATCCCAAATAGATCTAAACTGTAGAAACTAAACTCTTACCAGATTTAGTTTCTAAGAATGCGTATTCCCTAACTAAGCTTTGAAAGTTCAGTCGGCTAAACTGAGGATTGCAATTCTAAAGCCTGTGTAAGTTGTCTCCCCCCACTGGTCCGAAGACAGGGTACAGTGAGTAAGACGCCCTATTGTGTATATAAAGATAATATATAAATATATTTAACAAGACCGCCTCTCAACTACTGCACAATTTCAACGAGCAAGGAATACTCCTCTATGCTGACCCAAACTATGGCAGCCTCGTTTACGTTGTCAGTTGGGCATTGAGGAAGCGTAAGGGATTTGATCGTCTCCTATGTTGGTAAAAAGGTAGACGCCAGACCACCCTTAGATCTGGTAACTAAAGACTCGGAGTCATGCCCATTAACACCGCAAGGCGGGAATGACTCCTCAGGTATACTGTAAACCTGGTCAAAGTTCTGGCTTTTAGATTACTGAAAATGACTCAGAAACCCCGAAGTTATTGAATAAAATATTAAAAAGTGATCCCTCATTATGAACAGAATCTCCCCAATATGACGAACCACCCTTATGTTAAGAGAATCACCCACCAAGAGTTTTATATTAAATAAGCCAGAGACCTTAACAGTCTGAATGACGAATTCTAAGTGACTTCAAATTTTCTCAGTCCTTTTATACTCAAATATCCGAGACATTCGAGACCATCATCCGATACTTCCGAGACTTCCGAGACTTCCGAGACATCCGAGACATGCTTTGCGAATTCAAGTACCAAGCTGACATAAACGCTAAGAGTAAATATTGATTATTGTTAGGCAAGGTTTATTTAAATTTGGAATATCCCAGAGACTTCCGAGACTTCCAGGACATCCGAGACATGCTTTGGGAAATCAAGTACCAAGTTTACATAAGTTTTAAGAGTTAGTATTAATTATTGCTAAACGAGGCTTATTCAAATTTGGAATATCTCAGAGACTTCCGAGACATCCGGGACAAGCTTTGGAAAATGAGATATTAGGTTCTCATAAGAGGCTAGTAGTTTGCCTTAAGTAGTATTAATGTCAGAGTGTGTCTACCTACTGATCGCGGTCTCATCTGCCTCGATTCATGAAACTGAGGTACTAAGATTGCATAATTAAACAGTAGTTCGAATTAATCATTGCTCGATACGACCTTTCTTGAATTAGAATAATATTTAAACGTATGTCCGTTGTCTCACCTACTTCGTTTTGTGTAACAAGGTACTAAGATTGCATAAAACAATAATAGTTCGTGTTAGCCACTACTAGCTGCGATTACTTAAAATTAGAATATTCCAAACCTGCTGCTTGCTGTCGCACCCACCTCGTTTCTCAAATTATAATACCAAGGTAACATAAGATTTAAACAGGGTGAATTAACTAGTACTTGATATGACTTTGCCAAAGTTAGAAAATGTCAGAACAACTGAACAGCGTTTGAAATTGATACGGTTTGTGAGGAAAAGTACTAGGCTTACATAAATTGGTAGCAGTTTGCGTTAATTATTATCTGATGTGGTTAGTGTAATCAATTAAGTTAACTTTCACTTAATTAAACCTATTGGACGTGCATTTAACTAGATTAAGAAAAGTCAAAATTAACTAGGCGTTGGTAATATATAATATTTTATCAATTTCCCTATAATGTAGATGTCATTTAGTTCTAAAAATGAACGCATCTCTTATTCTTAGACCTCTTACATATCGAAATGTATGTAGTTCGATAGCTTTTTTAATATGAATGTGACCAACGTAGCTAACTGCGTTCCGTTACAATTTTATGAATGAGAAGATTGAAGACTGAGTGTCTTGTATTTAACAACATTTTTAGGTATAAGGCTAGACCATCTATTAAATTGGAAATCGCATGTAAAATTTGTATGTGATAAGTTACATAGATTTGTGTTTGCATTAAAACGTTTAAGACAAACTGTTTCACTAGACACAGCCATGACCGCATACTATGGATACGTGTTCTCAAGTCTCACATATGGACTAATAATCTGGGGTAACTCAACTGACATAGTAGACGCATTTAAAGCACAAAAGAAATGCATTCGAGCCATATGTGGCGCTAGGCGCAGAGAGAGTTGCAGACCACTTTTTAAATCGCTGCGGATACCGCCCCTTGCATACCTTTACATCAGGGAGATTTGTGAATTTGTCAAACAAAATCACCAATACTTTAGATTACAGTCACAAGTCTCAAGGCGACCACAAAGGCATACACATAAGCTTGCTATTCAACCATATCGCTTGCAATGCTCAAAAAAAAATGTACATTCCATGAGTATACGGATGTATAACCAACTGCCAACTGAGTTAAAGGAATTGCCCATTACTATATTCAAAAATCATGTCACAAAGTGGCTATTACAAAATTGTTTTTATAATATCAATGAATATTTTAATTATAAGGTTGACTTGTATTGATAACTAGCTATGTTTAATTAATGTTAATTCTATTTTTATTCTTACTTTGACTTTTTATCGAATTCTATTTTTATTTTTTATTTTGACCCTGTTGACATTCTCATTAGTTAATTTAATTGTTTATCAATGTATTTAATTTTGACGACTTATAATATACAAAATGTAAATTATTGCATGCTTAGTAAAGCAGAATGTATTAGACATTTAATATCTGTAACACCTTGTTTTGTAAACTACATTCTTGCAATGAAATAAATGAAAAATAAATGAAATGAAATAAAAAGGCCCCATACACACGATCGAGCGAGCGAGCGAGCTCTGAGCGAGGAGCGATCAGAGGGTCTTCTGATCGCTCCTCGCTCATCGTCGGCGGAACAAGTACCTTTTAGAGTCATGTAATCTTTCAGAACACAAACAACGAAAATCTCGAGCTTAACGAGATTTTACAACAATGAACCGTTAAATTAAGTAAGTGGTTGCTTGCTTTTGTGTGTGGAATGAGTGTTTTAAGACTTTTAACCCAAATTAAGGTGCTGTCCTGGACTGATTTGTTTAAGACGGTGGTTGGACGGGAGCGGCCGTACATCAAGACCTCGTTTACAAATACGAGGTTGTGGGAGCAAGATCGTCTCGAATCTTATCGGCATACTTATTCTGGATAGAGTTCAGAGTGGCTTAGTTCCACGTAATGTAACAGGTGGAAAAACTACGGAACCCTACTTGGAAGGACACGCAGTTTTAGACGGAAAGCTAGCGACCAAATCGGTCACGTGGCTTCAGCTGTATTGAAACTCCGTTAGCTACTTCCCTGAACAACCTTTTCCTATAATCTTCGTGCTGGCAGGCCGCGGGCGGTGGGTGCGAGTGTAGTGGGGTGGGGAAAAAAAAAGAAAAAATGTGGGCTCAGCGACTTTAATTTTTTTTTCAAACAGTTGCTCTGTACTCCCTGTGCACCCAAAAAAAAATTTAAATCGATCGGGTGGTGGGAAGGGGTTGCCAGCGTAAATTAAAAGTACCAAAATAATAATAATTTTCGTGTGGGCTCAGCTGTATTGGCTTTTTTTCTGACGCGAGATTAATCAATATATAAGCCCCAAAAAAATAGCCATGCAAAAATATCGTTGGTATTGTTTTACTCAAATTTCATAGCTATTCTTGTGTAGTAGTAGGAAACCAATAAAAAGTCTGTTTAAAACTCATCTTAAATCTTTTATTCCTCGCTTGACCCTTTTCGTTTTAATTCCCCAATCAGTTTTTTAGCACCTAACCCCCGAGATGGAAGATAATTATATGCATACTTCGCTGTTCACTCTTCCAGACAGTCTCTACTCATAAGCTGGGCCCTGGTTACGCATAGTTTTAACGTATTTGGGGGTCAAGTTATTGTAGACATGTAGTGAGGCAGGTTTGACTCTCGTGAGAGCGATGGCGAGTTCGTTAGTCGGAATTCTTAACTAATGACTGCTGTGTTATTCAAAACTTGCCTCACCTTATCTCACTATAAACTAATCTTGATCATATTACTGAACCTGCGAGCTACATCTTTGTTTGTTTATATAGAGAATTATATGTAACCGTAAGACAGTTTAACACTGGTTCGTCCGAGTCGAATAATCGGTCGGTTGCGAATAGGCACTCTGCCTGTTTGTTTTACGACCGACTTCGGCCGATTTTGGACGATTAGCTTGTTAGCAGATGGTGTGTTTAATAAGCGATTAGGCTGCGTTTTTACTCTTAATTATAATGGAGGGAACCGTGTAATGAAGTTTAGGTTTTGTTGGTTTTGTCTGCTTGCGGGATGCTGATAGGTAACAATTTCGTTACAGTGGTGTTTCATATGTTCAAATAATTTGACGACCGTTTTAGCCTAGTTGGTAGTGACCCTGCCTTCGAAGCTGGAGGTCCCGGGTTCAAATCCCGGTCAGGGCATGTATTTGTGTGATGAACACGAATATTTGTTCCTGAGTCTTGGATGTTTTCTTTGTATTTAAGTATCTATTTATCTATATAAGTATGTATATCGTCACTTGGTACCCATAGTCCAAGCTTTGCTTAGTTTGGGGCTAGGTTGATTTGTGTAAGATTGTCCTAAGATATTTATTTATTTAATTATAAAAAATAGTGGTAAACTTACTTTTGTATGAGTTTGTATATCGTAATACCTAAGTTTTGATTTTTGTAAGACTGCCTCCTAATGTCACCTACGCCACCATAGGACCATCGGTGTGCTTAACATTTGAAACCATATGCTTGTTTGAATTACGATTTGAAACGGGATATTTACCATGTATATTTGTAGTTTTGAGTTCCCGATATTTCGGCACTGTTGCAACCGCCATTATCAAGGATTAACTGACGTGCTGCGAGTTTTAGTTGTGGTCTACCCACACACCATAGCGATCTACCCACTTCCTGGTTCGCTTTTTAAATCGTAATTCTAATGTAAATGACCATGTAAGCTTGAAATCTTATACATATGCTTGTTTGCCACCATCGCGCAATAACCGCATATAAATAGGACGAGATGCCTCGATCGTTACTCTTGATCTTTAAACTTACAATTGCTAAAAGTTGCTAAGATATTAAATTTCATCTACAGTCAAGGGCAGCAATATGTATACATTTTTACACCTTATTGCATTGTAATAGGGTCCAGAAATGTATACATATTTATGTCCTCGACTGTACTATATCTACATTATTTACCCTCTTCGGGAATATAGAACATGTGTACTCTAGAGAGATTGACGTAATAGAGAAAATTATTAAATATTGAAATGTTTTTATAATTTTAATGAATATTTTAGATGTTTTAATGTTTAAGATTGTATTTAATGTTAATTTATTATTGTACGCCCGAAACGGGCAAACTGTTGGACTTTCTATACTTTGACATACCTAATTGTACCTACACAGTTTCTGACAATAAATTTATCTTTATTAAATTACGCCATCAAAAGTATTCCTTAAATAAATCCGAAACAATCGAACCTTCAAAAGGTTAACAAAATGAATAATAAAAATAAAAAAGAGACAGAAAGGCCACGGCACCCGATATGGGCTCGAAGTTCAGTGGTCAATAACTAAATACTTATACGATAATTAATTTGCCAGCCCGTCTGTTCGAATTTGAAGCTTGCTGAGGGTAAAGTCGTGTTTATATTGGTCATATAACTTATTTATTTATTTATTTATTTTCTGCAACCATGTTCATTAAATACAAAAGATGTCATCATTTCAATCAGTAGGTACATGAAAACCCTATTAGGGTATTGCAGTTGTCTTACGCACTAAAATTATGCTATTTTATTATTATTATTATTGTTAGTTGTGGGCCTTCTTTGCCGCCTCGACCAGTATTGATCTATTGTGGCAGCCCTTAAAGTTCTTTGCTTATACCCGTTGCCTCCAGGAATTTCCAGATTCTTTGGGTCGCAATCTGTTGTATCTCCTCTGTGGGCATAATGTGCCTCCCTAGATAGATACTTCTTTTGCGCATAAGTGGTCCACAGGAGCAGAGGATATGAAATTATGCTAACAATTATACAATCACACTCGAATTACACACATAATAACATACACTATAATATTTCCATTCATAATATAATCTATTGTAACAAATTTAAATATATTGACTAGGTACCTATATTATTTCAAAGTTGGATCTGTTAAAAATTCCTCAACCGTGGAGTATGCTTTTTCTACTAAAATATTTTTAAGCTTATTGACGAAAGATTTATGTTTCTGTTCATTTATTACGCTTTTTGGTAATTTGTTATATATGAGGACTGACCTGTAATATGGACTGTTTCGAAACATTTGCAGTTTGGGTTTGAGACTTAAATAAGTAAGTAGGAACGAAGTTCCACGTAGGTACATAACCCGCAGTACGCACGCTGGAAATCATCCCCTCATACCGCACAAACTCGCCAAGTCAGGGTCAACTTGCTCACGTCATGGGTCGCAAAGTTTACAATCATCTCCCAAACCAAATAGTTGCCGCTCAAACTGCGTCGTTATTTAAGACGAAACTGAAAAAATGGCTTGTCGAGCAGGCGTTTTATGATCATAAGGAGTTATTTTGTATCACGCGAGGATAAAGACTATGTATTTTTATAATAATGTATTGACAATACCCAGGCGCGGATACAGGGGGGGGGCAACAGGGGCAATTGCCCCCCCCCCCCCCCCCTGAAGCCTGTGTCAGGGCAGGGCAATTGCCTATGTCCTGACGTAGGAAATATGTTCTGACAACAGTTATCAAAAGTCAGTTTTATTTTCGGAAAGTTCGGAAGTGCCCCCCCCTGAACAAAATCCTGGATCCGCGCCTGACAATACCATAGCTACTTACATTACATTTAATACAATTATGATTAGCTTATTACATTTAATGATATTATTATATTAAGATGAATTGACATGTAATTCGATATTACTAATAAATATGATTATGATTATGTAGTTTGTATATGCGCAAAATTTAGGTTTAAGTTAGGCTGTGAAGAACTCTATGCGGTTCAGTAACTTTACCATGAGTTTACATGACCGTACTCGCTAGCGACTGCGTAAAAATTTGTATGGGCAAAAGTATAGCGCCTCTGGCGGTTATACGCAATAGAAATAAGAGTCGGCATACTAAATCGTTTACGCAGTCGCTAGCGAGTACGGTCATGTCAACTCATGGTAAAGGCACTGGCTCACGAACGTCACGGCATCTTTCATTTATCTGGAATCCGGGATTGTAAAACCGCAGGTATCCTTTTTCAAATTCATCATATCAGCCGAAGACATGAATGCGTCAATAAAAGAACAGTGTCAAATTTAAGCACAAAAACTAGATATTTCCTTAGTGTAGTGTAACATAATAGGTACATAAATTAATGATTTTTGGTATTTTCTATTTGTTATACTTTTACCTAATCGGGTCATTGTCAGATTTAGGTTCGCGTCTTTTCGGTGGACATATAAAAAGTTAAGGGCTACAAAGCTTAATTTTAGATTGGTCTAGTAACCCGCATAAACAGTGTCTCCGTTGCTATAAATCCATGTACTAAAAACATAGCTTACATACACATAAACCGTTAACTATTGACCACCGAAGGGACAGCTTTTGTTTTTGCAACTGACAATGACCTACTCCAAGAGCTTTAGATGATCCACACGACAGACTGAAGTTTCGTGTGGAACATCTAAAGTTCAATGTTCAGTCACTGAAAATTGCACTCAGCTAAAAAATGATGTTGACTCAAAAATCTGCCTGGTAATACATTCGATCTTGACTTATTTTTCTTATTGTTTGACATCTGTTATTAAAAAGTACTTATATTCTAGTTAGCCTTATTTTCCTCTGAGCAAAAGCGGTGAGAGACAGTCCTGAAATCATTGAAAAAAATTCTACTAAGGCACCGATTTTAATTACAAACTTTAATATGAACAAGCCCTAATAAGTATTCGCGACGTAGCGACTATCATAAGTGGCGGTGCAAGAAATCGATTAGCCCGACTCTCGCGTCTTTTCGGAATCCCATCCATGCACATTAAATGCTCAACGATACCTCTCTGTCAGCGGAATGTCATCTCTCTCACATTTGGAAGTACCTTACATGGCACTCGACGAATCTGCCTTCTGCTTATGGAATCCCATCAACGCTCATCAGAGACGTGTCATCTTCATATTTCATCCCAACTGGGGAGTGCCTTCATGGGAAATCAATGGAAAACACATTTGCCTGTTGTTTTCCTCAAATACCTATATATAAGATAAGATAAGATAAGATAAGATAATTTATTTGTAAAACCAATTTACACGTCATTGATAAATAATTAGCAGTAGCACCTAGTGATTTACTACAATATATGATAGTTATTACAAATAGTTCTGATTTATTGCTTAATGTCATAAAATATAATAATAATAGTTAATATTAACATGTAGTATGTTTATACTACTTGGTGGAACATTAACATAAAATAATATAGATACAATACAATACAATACAAATACTCTTTATTGCACACCTCAATCAAAGGACACAGTACAGTACAAAAACACAATGAGAAGAGGCAAACAACAGGCGGTCTTATCGCTAAAGAGCGATTTCTTCCAGACAACCTTAGGGTAGCGGAAATGAAATCTAATCAGAACGATTCACAGCAGGTGGTGCAGAGTTAATACATATGAAGCCTACTAATAATTACAACAATAACATTTAATTAAGGATAATAAACATACATAAATATAGTATAAAAAATTATACGTACATAAACATATACAAATATATAGTCAGCCACATAGTCTAAAGGAGCTAAGTCTTAAGTGTGTCATGAGAGAGACAAATAGTGATCTTTAAGCTGTTTTTTGAAGACAGCAAGATAATTTCGCTGCATTCTGTAATACTTTCATTAGGTGTGCAAATATACACTTGATGGCACCTGGATACCAGCTTGGGCCTTTTGACTCGCTTCAGAGACGTGCTGTGCGGATTGTAGACGATCCCAAACTCACAAACGATATTGAACCGTTAAGTTTAAGGAGAAACTTGTGCGTGTTTTATCGCTTGTATAATGTGTGCTCCGAAGAACTGTTCGACATGATGCCCACGGCCGCTTTCTACCATCGCACCGCTCGCTGTCGGCATTCATCCTCACACCTTAGAACCGAAATGGTCGCGTACGGTACGGTTTCAGAGGAATTTCCTCCCACAGACGCTCCGGTGGTAGAATGAGCAGTGGCATGAGCTCGGCAGGGAGCCGAGGTTCTCTCGAGGGACTACTGTATGGGGTTCTTCAAGAAAGGAGTGTATAAATTTTTAAAGTTCCATTTCCCAAGTGTTTTTTTTTCAGCAATCTATACCTACATATAAAAGAAAAAGCCCTCACTGACTGAGTCATCAACGCACAGCCGAAATTGCTAACGCTAGAGAGTTGATTTTTACACCGTCGGTTACATTTATAACGTAGGCTAGGGATAAGAAAGGATGTTTCGAAATTCATCCCCTAAGGGGGTAAAACAAGAGATGAAAATTTGTATGAAAACATGTATTTATTGAAGTGAGAGATTTGAAACTTTGTATATAGACTCTGTGTTTAAATATTTGCATATTTCAGCGTTTTTCTAAATTACGAAAATGACATGCATTTTCAAATACAAGATGGCGGACATTTTTTTTTCAATTGAGTAATTTTTCACAGAAAATTAACATCATCAGACAACTGACAGAAAAAAATAAACCTCATTTATATCTCTGTTCCCGTCTAAAATCTACGCGGACGAAGTCGCGGGCGGCCGCTAGTTTATTATATACATTACTAGCGACCCGCCCCGGCTTTGCACGGGTGCACTATTTAATGGATGTTATTATACATATAAACCTTCCTCTTCAATCACTCTATCTATTAAAAAACACCGCATCAAAATCCGTTGCATAGTTTTAAAGATTTAAGCATACATAGGGATATAGGGACAGAGAAAGCGACTTTGTTTTATCCTATGTAATGATTAATAATGTTCCGCTCTTGGCTAGGAATCGTTTTGGACAATTTTTGATATTTATCATTTAATTTTCAACACTACTGTTATTGGAATAAACCGCAACTGTGACACTGATAAATCTGACAACCGATCATTAAAATTATTGCCAGTGTAAGAGATTCGTTCCAATGTAATACCGTAACCCAGCGCACAGTCATATATTTCTGATCGGGCTTTATGTGTATACAGGGTGTCCAGTAAATAATGGACAAGCTTCTAACCACCAATAGAGCACCTGAGGCTGGTCCAGGAAATGGACTTTTAGGTTTAGTAAAAGTCCCTTGGTTTTCGAGATAATCGAACTTTTCCATTTTCTTAATATATTATATAATTCGAGGCCATAGATGAAGAGATATTCTCGTTCTTTTTATTGCTAAATATTCTCAAATAGTGTTTCTAACAGACAGGTATTAGAGCTATAGGGTAGACAGGACTCATTATTAAAAATTTGCCTATGGACGCGTGCTACTCCAGAAGATTCCCAAGCCAGTTGCTGCCTAACCTTATTGACTTGTGGATGGTTGTGCTGACAGCTAGTAGAGACGAGGTCCTACATAAAGTTATCTCTGTTTTTTATTAACAACTTTTTTCGTTGACAGGTGGTAGCCAATTATTAAGAAAATGGAAAAGTTCGATTATCTCGAAAACCAAGGGACTTTTACTAAACCTGAAAGTCCTTTTTCTAGACCCGCCTCAGGTGCTCTATCAGTGGTTAGAAGCTTGTCCATTATTTCATCAAACATTTATTCTGTAAGTAGGCCTCACTCAAGGGCTCTTTTACAAGTCAAAAACATAGTTAGTACCTATAGTGAAAGCACACAGCAATAAGTGAACAATACATCAGACGAATAACCTGGGCACGCGTTTGCAGAGAGATGTATAGAGTCTCAGGGTCTATAATAACTTTTTATAGTATAAACTTAACCTATAACTAAGAGAGGTAAAGAGTCTCGGGTGTCAAATTAAAATATGATTACAAAAGAAAATAAAAGGATATGTCAAAAGTCTGGACAAAATTTACTGGACACCCTGTATATACCTACTAATCTAACTACTACTAACCTACTAATCGACCAGTATATGCAGGTATCAGTCGCCGCCACTGATAAAATGGCAGGTTTTCTAGATAATGTTGTTTTTCTTCTTGTCTTATCGAATCACACTGATGTGGAAATGGGATAGGTAAGTACCTACTCAATACTGAATTAACCAATGCCAACTACAGTACAACGACTTCGCTTATAACGACTTCGCTTATAACATTTGACCGCTTAGTTATACAAATACAAAAATACAAATACAAAAAGGTTTATTTCTCAAAATTTTACAATGTTCAATCTATAGTAAGTATGGGTATTAAAAATAAGACGTTGAAAAATCGGTGTGAGCACAGCGCTAAGCTGGTTTTAAGCCCACCCGTAGTCAGTGAGTTGGTTTCACACTAAATAAGTATTAATTTTCTTATTAAGTAGGTACTATGCCGAATCCAGACCATGGGCCATACAGGACACGGTTATGCGGCGGAATGAGATTAAAATATCTGTTTCTCGCTTTAACGCATAATGACTTCCTGTACCTTGCGCCATAATGGCCCATTGCGGTCCGGCGTTAGATGTTTTCATTCTCCACGCACTACTGCCCCGCTAGCAAAATCACTACATAGTATAAAACAAAGTCGCTTTCTCTGTCCCTATATCCCTATGTATGCTTAAATCTTTAAAACTACGCAACGGATTTTGATGCGGTGTTTTTAATAGATAGAAAGAAAGAAAGAAAAAACATTTATTGGTGGCACAGACACAGTACAAATTAACATAACACCAAAATACAGAAAATAGCCACGAAATGGCCCTAAATCAGCATAGTGCTAGCCATTGGCTAGCGCTGGTCTTCCTTTGGGACCACGAGAAGTCACGAAAGACAAAACACACTAAAGTCACAAACAACATAACAAACATAACACAATTTAAACAGACAAGAACAGATAAACATGAACGCGACCTTAAATAAAATTCAAACATCTGTGGTCTGTCACAAGTCGCAACTAGCGCCAGCGGACAACCATAGAGTGATTGAAGAGGAAGGTTTAGGTATATGTATAATAACATCCATTAAATAGTGCACCCGTGCGAAGCCGGGGCGGGTCGCTAGTAGGTTAATACAGAAGAAAACTGCTAGCCAGGCTGTTACGAATGTGAGACGTGTTTTCATTCTATTCTACTGAATGTTTTCGGTGAATTCGTGTTTATAATCTTGTGGCTTCCGATGGTTTCTACGAAGCCGACCTGTTATCATCATCGCATCAACAGCGTCAGCACTATTTTTCAAGAGAACTATTTCAACGGCTAATTTTGCGAAAATAGTTACCGGAAACAACATCCCAGAGCAAGTAGATAGTGTTTATACTACAACGGTGATATAATAATTGATGATGATAAATTAAACTACACACACACACACAACGTTTTAGTACACTGTGTAAGTTTGTCTATCTCATTCTCCCACTATACACTCAATCCCTCAAAGGTTAGCTGTAAGAGATCCCTTATAGGGATAAGCTCGCCTATGTACTCTAATCTTATGTGACATGTATATTGTTTTAACCTGTTATTGTGTACAATAAAGTGCTTACATACATACATAAACAACCGGCAAAGTGCGTGTCGGGCCACGCACAGTGTAGGGTCCCGTAGTTGCCCGTCCATCACGTCACCGGTCATATGCGAAATTACGGACCCGTAGAAGGGTTCTTACTGATCTTAGTACTGATGATGTACTTTTTGAGATGTTGTGTTGTATACATATTTTTGCCCTTTACGGTAATGTCTACTTAGCTGTGATAGTTTTCCTTTTAAATTCGTCGTATATACTACCACCATGATTTTTTTCACATGCCTAATAGCCACCGTTTAGCTGGCAGGGGGGGACACTTGACCATAGCAATTATCACTTCAAAGCTTAAAATCACGCCACCCGATTCTTGAATCAGAAAATGCTTTTAGAAACCTTATTTTTAATATTTTTGAAAGAGCTATCCAACGATACCCCACACGATGGGGATTGGAAGAAAAAAAATTGCACCACCACTTTACATGTAGGAGAGGTACCCTAAAAAAATTTTTTTAATGATTTTATTCTACCGTTTTGTCGGCGTCATTGATATGTATACTCATGCCAAATTACAGCTTCCTAGTACTAACGGTTACTGAGAAAAGCGGGGGACGGACGGACGGATATGGCGAAACTATAAGGGTCCCTTGTTTACTACGGAACCCTAAAAACGAATGTCTGATGATATACAGACACCGTAGTTTATTGACACTGCAGTATTATCAATCATTTGATATTTAAATATATTCCGTTATGTTGTAATTAGTCTTAAAAAGTTACTTTGAAAGACAGGCAGGCTTAGAGAATAACAGTCCCAAAGACAAAACACTACATAGTATAAAACAATTCGCTTTCTCTATCCCTATGTCCCTATATCCCTATGTATGCTTAAATCTTTAAAACTACGCAACGGATTTTGATGCGGTTTTTTTAATAGATAGAGTGACTCAAGGGGAAGGTTTATATGTATAATGTATAATACATTGCACCCGTGCGAAGCCGGGGCGGGTCGCTAGTATGATAATAAAGAAACTTAGATAAAACAATCATTATTTGGGGACATCTGGTACCGCAAGTTTCTACTTAAATTAACTATTTTTTAATTGAATTGTATAACAAGTCTTGTCTGAGCAACCATAATGATATAAGCTCATTAGTGGAAACTGGTTTGGCTTTAGTATAATTTTAAATGTAAGTATTTGCATGAATTATTTTACGCTGTTTGTTTCCCATAATCAATAAAAAAAAAAAGAGAATGAAATTGAAGCTGTTAGAAGTCACTCGGCGATCACTGATTAGGACAGCGTCCATCGAAAGATGGAACTGACTGAAAAGAACTGACACATATAGTCCCTATTCGTCCCGGTACCGCCGCACACCGGGTAGAGTCAGTCTCGGGCCTAGCTGAGTTTCTTGCTGGACTCTACTCAGCTAGGCTAGGTTTAGTGAACCAGCGACAAAACTCCCGTAGCTCGATTCCACTCACACCTCAGATTCGGTTGCAGCCGCTCAACCAATCTCACTGTAGCGCAAACTCTTAGAGTATTCCAGTGTTCCAAACCACACGCGTGGTCGTGCCGGAGGTTTTCCCCTGGACTTTCCCCAGGCTACTCTCCAATCGCGCACTCCTATCGCTTTATTCGCCCGGGCTTCGGGAATTTCACTCCTTGTTTAATCTTGAGACCTTTTACATCTCTAACTTAATATTTGTAATAGATAACTTTGCAAGTTTATCTTCACTGTATGACATTAATTTTGTTATAATTGTTAAACTCGAAATTATTATTCCTTCTTGAACTGTAAATTAATATTTTGACATGAAAAATGTATTACTTATTATAGTCAGACTTTCTTAAATTGTAATTAATATTTTGACATGTAAAAGTGCCCTTGTGGCCTATTTGCAGAATAAATGTTTGTATTTGTATTTGTATTTGGCTATAACCAGCCACAGCCACAGCAACAAAGTCATGTTCAAAAAATAAAAATAAAAAATGTTACAAGTAGTTTTACATAGACAAAACTAAGACAAAAATATCAATCACACCCTAATCTTGTTCTGTGTATGTACCTATGTAATGACGATTAACGATTAGGAGATCAAAAATCAATTAAGGTTAATATCAAGAGAAATTACGATCTATTTACTTTTCGAAAACATATTAATATATACCTACCATTATTATTAATATTTTTGTTAATTAAAAAAATCTAAATAGAGATGTGGTTATATTTTTCCTTAAATGTGTATACCAATATAAATAATATGTAGCATACTCAATGAACTTCTGAAATTTAGGGAGAGAGAGAATGTACTCCCCTGAGTTACAGATATATTGAAATATGTATAATAAACTCACTCACGTCTAACAAAACATGTCGAGCGATATTCGACCTTAAATACGTGAGTAACCCGTTTGTTATTGAAATATATGGACAGGGAATGCTGTTTTTTAACATTTTCCGTCATATATCGAAAGCTATAAATAAATAAAAATCGGCCAAGTGCGTGTCGGACCACGCACAATGAAGGTACCAACACCTACTAGTCCACATTTAAAATCACTATCCAATACATTGAATCTAAAAAAGTCGTATGGGTACTCTCGGCACTTACGACCTTTTGTTTGGGCAAGATAATTTTTAAGCGACAACTCAAAAACCGTAAAACCTATATTGTTCAAACCAAAAATCTTTGAAAGTATTTACTAATTCACACCACTTCAATTTTTTTCAGAATTTTAAACTTTTTAGTTTGTAAATTAGAGGGGGAACACACACTTTTTATGACTGACAGCTAATATCTCACCAACGGTTGACTTAAATGGACAAGTTTTTTAGAAACCTCCATATCATTTTTAAAGGCCTATCCATCGATACCCCACACGACTATGTGCGTTGAAATTTTTTTTTTCATCCACCGGTTACATTTATGGAGTGCCCCCCGAATTCAATGTTTTTTTTTTAATTTCACATCACTTTTATATAGCGGTTCATAGAACACAGGAAGGGCTACCTTCATAATTGTAGTGCTTATAGTCTCAGAGTAAATCGACAGTGACATACGGACGGACGGACATGACGAATCTATAAGGGTTCCGTTTTTGCCATTGTGGCTACGGAACCCTAAAAACGGGTGTATATAGAATATGTAAGTAGTTTCATCATCATCATTCAGCCGGAAGACATCCACTGCTGGATATAGGCCTCCCCCAAGGAGCGCCACAGCACAAGGTCGCGAGCCACCCGCATCCAGCGACTCCCCGCTGCCTTGACCAAGTCATCAGTCCACCTAGTGGGAGGCCGTCCAACGCTCCGTCTTCCCGTGCGAGGCCGCCACTCGAGAACCTTTCTTCCCCAACGGTTATCGGTTCTACGAGCAATGTGGCCCGCCCACTGCCACTTTCAACATGCAGATTCTCTGAGCTATGTCGGTAACCCTCGTTCTTCTGCGGATCTCCGAGTTTCGGATCATGTCCCGCAGAGAAACTCCAAGCATAGCTCTCTCCATCGCACGCTGAGCAACTGCGAGCGCTGTAAGTAGTTTAGCCCTTTCATATATGATACCACACTTCACTTCACACCAGAAGGGTTCCTTTGTTACCTTTTGTTACGGAACGCTAACATACATTATCATGTCTAGTCTAGACCAAGATAGCGACCAGTACTAAATACTAAATAGTCACGTTGCAGCAATTGAGTTAATATATTCGGGGAAAACCCCTTTTATAGAACAAGAAACGCGGGAAATACCCCATTTGTATTTTCTTTTAATGACTTGAGTAACGTGTCTTAGACTGGTTTGCCCCTGTCGAGAAACATTTGTGATAATCCACATCGAAAGGAACCTTATGGCGGCCGGCACTTACGCCTTTATTGCCGCTGTTCCAATACAATAGTGAATAGCTGCAACGTAAGCGCCTGCCGCCATAAGGTCCCTTTCGATGTGGATTATCACATTTCACGTGACAGTAGGGGTCAAACAGTGTAATTTGTTATGATTTTGTAAACATAAGTATTATATGTTTTCGCTGTTTTCTGTACAACAATCATATCTTATGTAGATAAGTTAAGATAAATTGTGAATATAATCTTAGTCTTTGTGATAGTGACATAAGGTTGAATTTAGCCTGGCTGGCTTACCTGTATTAAGCTTAGTCTGTCAATTTAAATAATAATAATAGGTGTATCTCTTGAATTGCATTTAAGTGTAAAAAGGGCCTCTACGTATTAGCTATGTGTTACTCGTTAGGTTAGGTTAGGTTAGGCTTTCAAATCCGAAGACGTATGGTGTATAACACGAGAGTGAAAGGGACGGCAAGATACGAAGTTCGGAGTAGGCCCTCAGGGGCGCTACCGCGAACAGCAAACGAAGTTTTCCCTCTCTGTCGCACTTAAGTCCGAACGTGCAAGTGCGACAGAGAGGGAAAACTTCGTTTGCTGTCGCGGTAGCGCCCCACAGGCGTGAGTGGAGCAAGGGGCGCTACCGCGACGGCAAACGAAGTTTTCCTTCTCTGTCGCACTTGCAAGTTTGCACATAAGTGAGACGGAGAGGGAAAACTTCGTTTGTGGTTCGCGGTAGCCCCTCTTGTCCCGTAAACCGGCAAGACATACAGATAATAATAATACTTTTATTTACCATAACACCACATAACATCACTATAGTTTAAATTAAATTAAATAATTAAATAACCATCGCCATACAATGTTATAAATTTTATTTCAAATATTTTATTTCTTCTTAACGTGTAATTTTATTATCGACGACCGGTTTAGCCTAGTGGGTAGTGCACCTTTTTTTTTTTTTTTGACCCAGAGAAATGCATGAAATTGCATACCACTACGTAACCTAAGGCTCCGGGGAGAACCAGAAATTACGCATTGGTTATGTGGGGCTCTCCAGTCCAGAAGGGACTAGCCTACCCACTAAAACTCCGGGATGCTACCCTCACGTGCCTTGGTGGTGATGCCATGGGATCGCGAACATTCTACCACGACATCACCGGCACCTTCGCCCTAGGGCGAACCCTCTCCGAAAAAGCACACTGCAGCATGAACAGTGTGCTTTCCCTCACCTGGTTCCCTAAACCCCCGGGGAACCTGGGACCGGCACCAGACACACGGTGTCCCGGTCCCACCCTCACGGCACCGGGAGGGCAAATACCCCTACCCCGGTGCACCACCGCTACGGGAGGACAAACGCCCCTACCCCGTAGCACACCTCTACAGGCCGCGGGAGGACAAATGCCCCTACCCCGCAACCACGCCGCATCCGATCCGGTTCTAGGCCCTCTGCCAACCGGAATCGGAGCGGCCACCTCGCAACGGCACAGGTCCCTAGTTACCCTGTCCGCAGTGCCCCCCAAACAGGCAACGGGAGGACAAACGCCCCTACCCCGCCTCCTGACCCTCACCGCCGCACCTGGGGAGCCTTCCGTCTCCCTGATGCGGAACCCCCCATCCCCCCCTGTCAGGTTATTAGTAGCATCGGCAGGTGATCACTTAGGGTCCACTAAATGATCACCTGCCGTTGCCTCCAGGGCGCAGTGGGTAGTGCACCTGCCTGTGAAGCTGACGGTCCTGGGTTCGAATCCCGGTCAGGGCAAATATTTGTGTGATGAGCATGAATATTTCTTTCTGAGTCTTGGATGTATTCTATGTATTTAAGTATTTATATCTATTAAATATATCGTCGTCTAGTACCCATAACACAAGCCTTCTTGAGCTTACTGTGGGGCTAGTTCGATTTGTGTAAGATTGTTCTCTAATATTTATTTATTTATTTATATTATTATTTTTATTGCTTGTCTTGTTGCCTGCCAATAAATAAATACTATTATAATTGTATGTCTTTTACTTTTTTTTATTCTCGGGACCATGGGGTCCCGGACCTTTGGAAGGCATGCGTGGGGCCGAAGCCAACAGCGCAGACACCGTTTTAAGACAAAGATAATCTAAAAGCAAGGGATACACATGGCGGATACCATCTCCGAGCTGACTGACGGCTGGATAACCTCCTTAACTTGGGCGGGTAATCGTTTGTTTGGCACAAAGTCATATCTAATCATGAAGTAAGGATATAAAACTGGAGCCGGTAATACACACATACAAAGATGTGAAAGAGATGCAAGCATACACACCACACACGAGGGAACGAGATACAATGTGTCATCACCTGTCCCTCATCGCGTATTATTTGTCACCGGTCTGTGTCACCGAATGAATGAATGAATGATTTATTCATGTATGTGGGAAATGGGTTACAATTTGCAGTTTCTCTTGCAGTACATCTGGTGGACTCACCATACCCTACCTTTTCAGGTGTACATACGTCTTATTCTACTTATATATTATTAAAATTAATGTCATCAAAATATTCAAATAACAAAATATTACAATTAAAACACAATTAAAAATACAATTAAAGATAAAAATTAAAATAAATGTCAGGCAAGAAATTACAATAAAAATAAAAATTGAAATAAATGTCAGAAAAGAGATTACAATTAAAACGAATCATTCAGAAAGTCATTGATATTATAATAACATTTATGTATGAGTAGATTCTTAACTAAATTCTTAAATAAGTTTAATTTCTGACACTTGAAACTATCGGGTATCTTATTATAAATTGTGATACACATGATATAGCAGCGTCATCAATGCATTCAAACCTATTGGCTTAATTTAAATCGGCGCCAATGTATATACAGCACGACTAATTATGAGATGTCAGAATTGTGCTACATCCATATCAGTCTTCTGATACATCTCAATTTAGTCAGCCTATCATAAGTCCGTCCCCCTTGGTGATTCGCTAATCCTCCTTCTATTTAATCCTCTTTTTACGTATCTAACCCCCGTATTCATAAAACTTAACAAACCTCTGCTAACTAAAAAGTTCTTTGTCCCATTCTCACAAACGTCAATGTCAAAGTGACAGATAAAGACAAACGAACTTTAGCGGCTAGTTAACTAATATAGGTTTGACAGACGTTTATGAATAAGGGGGTAATAGTTTGCCAGACATAAAAGGTGACACTTAGACAAGGACAATAAATTATGTTTCTCTCCGTCACTCTTATATAAAGTTGTATATGACGGTAGTAGGTAGGTAGTATTAGTATTTAATATTTACTCTGAAGAAATTAACTAAGACGCATGCAGACGGTACTGCATGGCGGACTGCAACCATCATGCATGCTACAAAAGAGATGGCGACTTGGTTTCATATCCCTATCCCGCGCTCTCTTATGGCTTACTGTCCCCCCACCACCCCCCACGTGTGCCGCTATGTACCTATATTATTTATTTATTGATTTCTTATAAAACAGAAAATACATATTCTATACCTAGTCATTTTATGAAATCTCGTAGGTTTATTATTCATTACTACGAAATCCCAATTATTTCTAATAATAACTGTCTTTCTACGCCGCATTACAAATACTTTCCTTATCTACTATTTACGTAGGTATGCATGCACCTGCGTAAATGCAACAATGTATGTGCAATTTTTTTTTCAATACTGCAACACTACTATTAGTTTTTTACCTGTGGCAACATTCAGCGGGTAGATCCATGGCGCGCTGGTGAAAGCGGTGTGACCAACATTTGCACGATGCTACTATTTAGTATAAATAGTAGATTTCAACTATAGCTCTATACATAATGACGAATTTTAAACAAAATAATTAAATTTATGAAATGCGAATTTCATTCCATTAAACTAAAATAAATAAACAAGATTTCAAACTTTCTCAGGGAAATGTTTTAGCAAATATGCACTGCATACTAAGTTCATTTGATTGCTGCTTAAATTAAGGTTGTACTGTCGCCATCAGATACATTGGAGCAAACAAGGTGTTCATAAATATCTGAACACGACTCTATTATCTTGGCATTACAGTGCATGTTCACATATATTAATAAGCATCTTGTTCGGCTCCATATATCTGATGACCTCTGTATTTAGCTATACCTATGGTTTCAAAAGACTATCTTAGCTACAACAAAATAATAACTCAAAAACAAAAAGCGATTAATACCTAAATAAAAAAGGACATAATTACTTTTCGTGATAAAATACTTAACTGTAATTATAGTAGGAGACCGGATGTTCTAAAAATCGCTCTCCTTTTCGATGGCAACGGCATTTTGACATAAAATTTGGTTTGGAAACATTCAGAATCGGATTCAGCAGGCTTTTTTATTTCGGAATAGCCATGTTGCCAAAAAGGCTCACAAAATGCCGTTCAACTTGAAATAATGTTATAAAACAACCCGTCTATAGACGTTATACCTAAACTAAACACAATAACAATGGGATAACAATTTGAATTTTTATTAAATCAATTCTTTAAAATACACAGATACTAGAGTCCGACAACGCTAACTCTGCTTTAAAATAATTTGGCAACACTACTACACACGTCAAAATACAAATATGACGTATAATGCTCAGTGTTGCCAAATTATTCCTTGCAGAGTTAGCGTGGTCGGGACTCTTTAGTAGCTCAACCATATCTTTGGTAGAATCGATACAATATATAAATGGTCACACCGTTTGAAATTATTCAGTACAACTATTACTACGCTACTGAGTGTCGGCAAAACAAAAATAATGGAGCTAATTGTTCTAAGTTTAACTGCAGTTATTCTCTGCTGTTATTCCTTGTATCAACATTTTACAAAATATAACAACTATTGGAAGATTCGAAATGTGCGCGGACCGGAGCCTAAATTCTTTTTCGGCAACATTATGGAGTCGTTCCTGAGAAGAAAACCCGTTGGCGTGGTGTTCAAGGAGATCTACGATGCGTATCCGAACGAGAAGGTGGTTGGTTTCTTCAGGATGAGGTCCCCTGACTTACTGGTGAGAGACTTGGAAGTTGTCAAGTGCGTTCTAATAAGGGACTTTGACGTTTTCACGGACCGCGGGAAGGAATACAGCAAGTCGGGGCTCGGGGCGAACTTGTTCCACGCGGACAGCGCCACCTGGCGGGTGCTTCGGAAGCGGTTCTCCCCAATGTTCACGTCTGGGAAGCTGAGGAACATGATGTACTTGCTGACTGAGCGCGGAGACCGCTTCGTCGAATATATAGACCGGATTACGCAACAGAATACAGAGCAGGAGATCCACGTGCTAGTCCAGAAGTTCACCCAATCAGCGATCACTGCCTGCGTCTTCGGACTTGACCTTGATACCTTCGACCAACAGCATGAGACCCTCCAAAGGATAGACAAGAAGATCTTCAGCGTGAAATACGGATCAGAACTGGAGAGTATGTACCCTGGCATCTTGAAGAAAATCGGCGGTTACTTGTTCCCAGAAGAAGTGAGATCTTTCTTCTCCAAATTAATCAAAGATGTCATTGCGGTGAGAAACGGGGTTCCATCAAACCGTCACGACTTTATGGACTTGCTGTTAGAACTAAAGAAGGAGCATGGCCATCAAAATAAAGAGAATTCTACGAACAGCTTAGATATGACTGACGAGGATATAGCAGCTCAAGCGTACATATTCTACGCAGCGGGGTACGAGTCCAGTGCCTCCACGATGGGGTTCATGCTATACCAGCTAGCATTGAACCAGGACATTCAAGATAAACTGTATGAGGAAATAAAAGAAGCTATAGAAAGCAACGGAGAGATGACATATGAAGTTATCATGAACCTGTCATACATGGAGAAAGTATTCAATGAGACGCTGAGAATGTATCCGATCATAACCAAGTTGAAGCGGAGAGCGAAGACCAGTTACAAGATCCCGAAGACCGATGTAACTATAGATAAGGGCCAGCTGATCAAGATTTCAGTGCTCGGGATACACCATGATGAGAAGTATTATCCAAACCCTGAGGTCTTTGATCCTGAAAGGTTTTCAGCGGAGAACAAGGAAAAGAGACACAAATGTGCTTTCCTGCCGTTTGGAGAAGGACAAAAGCATTGTATTGGTGAGTTATTTTTGTATTGTTTTTTGTAGTCAATAACACTACAAACTTAAATACATTTTTTATGTTGAAACACACTCCCATGTTTTTGTTTATTTCATGTGGTCTCCTTTTGGGGTTTCTGGTGTGATTATCAACATCAACTACCTGTTGTATTATGTTCAGATATTTATGTTGATATCTATCTGTACCATGATGGTGGTAAATAAGCATAAAAAACCGGTTCTCACTTCACAGTACCTCTGTATGTAGGTATATAGTGATGGAGTGCATATAGTTTTTTGAAAGATACATAAATGATTTGAAATGATCAATAACTTGACATGGATTACAATTTCAACCTTCCAAGTTACAACATAAGGTTGATGTTTGAATGAAATATTTTGTCACAAGTGTTTTTCCCAAAATTTTATCTGCTATTAGAAACAGACATCAAAGTTTATTTATTTATTATTATTTATTACAATTTATATGGGTAACTATCGTGTCACAACGCAATCGATTAAATTGTAGATAATATCCGTCGTCTACCGGTCCCTGGGATCCCCGGGCTCAACACAGAAGAATGAAATCAATATCAAAACATATTTATTCTGCAAATAGGCCTCAAGGGCACTTTTACAAGTCAAAATCTATCTAGGTACAGTCGCCATCAAATATATCTGTACTCTTCAGGGTGCTCAAAAATATCTGAACATGCACTTTAACGCCTTGACAATAGAGTCGTGTTCAGATATTTGTGAGCACCTCGTTCGCTCCGATTTATCGGATGGTGACTGTACCATCTGTACATCAAATAAAAATAATACAATAATCAAAAGATCATTAATTAAATGTAGTGTTACATGTCAAAAATAAGACTAAGAAACTAATAACAACCAAGATTTTTTAGAGATGTATAAGGTCTCTAAGCGTCAAGATAAAAGGTAATAAAGTAGGTACACTAATCATAATAAAATATTTTGAGCTATATCTATAAATAGCGACCCGCCCCGGCTTCGCACGGGTGCACTATTTAATGGATGTTATTATACATATAAACCTTCCTCTTCAATCACTCTTATCTATTAAAAAAAACCGCATCAAAATCCGTTGCGTAGTTTTAAAGATTTAAGCATACATAGGGATATAGGGAGAGAAAGCGACTTTGTTTTATACTATGTAGTAATGTTTTTGTTTATTTTTTTCGCCAGGAGACCACGGCTTAATTAAGATCCAAAAATTTGGTTCAAGTTTCAAGTTTCTTTATTTGGCCAAGCAACAAAGTCACGTTACATCTAGCAAGTCATCTTACATCTTTTTTCTTAACTTTTATCATGCACATATTATTACATTGGTTCAAAATATTTCATTTAACACCTACATTTATTCCAATTTATACATAGTATGAGCATGTCTGTTCATTATAGCGATTTCTCTTGTCTTAACTTTTCATCTCATTGACAGAGTAAAATGGATTACATTGAAAAAAACGTTTGAGGTTACTCTAATATTCTAAAAATGTCATGTTTCTTATATGAGATGGTAGTAAATTATATGGAGATTAAGAGAAGCTTGGTTTTGACACGCTACCGAGTGTCTAGATAAATAAATAAAATAAAATAAAATAAATATTAGAGGACAATCTTATACAAATCGAACTAGCCCCACAGTAAGCTCAAGAAGGCTTGTGTTATGGGTACTAGACGACGATATTATTTAATAGATATAAATACTTAAATACATAGAAAACATCCAAGACTCAGAAACAAATATTCATGCTCATCACACAAAATATATAGATCTAGATATTCTTCTCCCTCACCATATGAGATTGTTTAGTTCTTAGTTTCTTTTAAATAGTTTTTGTAACTTATATTAGTTAACATTTATTTTTAACCGCGTTACATCGCTGTATAAAAGAGCGAATGCCTCCTAACACAAGTGTCATACTTAAAAGGAGGATTCGACACCATTTTGTGTACACGTTATAAAAATAAATGATTTTTGATTTTTTTTGATATGAATTAATTTTTAGTGGGAGTGGTTGTTTTTGCGTTGCCCAATAAGCAATACCTATCGGTATTCCAGGAACCAGATAACAGAGCACAAAGAGACTTGAGTTTTTTTTTCACTATTGCGCAGTGCGAAAGCGAACGATAATGATATCAACATTGTTATCGGGAAACAATGTTTTCTTGTATGGCCAGTTCTAAATATATGTGCCAACACGATTTAGAGCCTCACACTTCAGACACAAGTTCCAAAATGCAGGTACATGTACCTAACAGACATAATTACAATTACAAAGATCCTAAGTTTATGCAACGGTTTGTTAAATTATTTAAAAAAAAATTTTTTTTTTGGACACTCTTACACAAATCAACCTAGTCCCAAACTAAGCAAAGCTTGTACTATGGGTACCAAGTGACGATATACATACTTATATAGATAAATAGATACTTAAATACATAGAAAACATCCAAGACTCAGGAACAAATTTCGTGTTCCTCACACAAATAAATGCCCTGATCGGGATTCGAATCCGGGACCTCCAGCTTCGAAGGGTCACTACCAACTAGGCTAAAGCGGTCGTCAAATTAAACCTTATCGCATAAGAATATATAACAAAGGGTGGACTTAATGCCATGAGGCATTCTCTACCAGCCGACCAAAAAAAAGTGTTGAATGATCGTATTTGGACATTGGAACAAGGACTATTACGTGTTAGATTCATCATCATCATCATCATTTCAGCCGAAAGACGTCCACTGCTGAACATAAGCCTCCCCCAAGGCTCGCTCGTGTTAGATTAAATGACAAAATTTCTCGCATTTTTCAACAGTTTTTCCTGACATTTTGTCAGTAGATTCGATAATTACACATATAAATAAAAATTCTTTGCAGATTCAGTTTTTGATTTTGGTGGTTGATTGTTTTATGGTGGTTGCAAACGTAAATGGGTGGATCAACTATTCTTTGTTGCTCGTTACCATGGTTACGTCCCCTGAATCACTCTTTAAAACTGTGATTTTATAGGGTTTAAATTTACCTAATATGAGTTTTAGCGATGAGCATAAATCCATTTGGACATGGATCATCCCTTGAGCATGCTTGAAGCCCATATGTATCATCATTTCAGCCGAAAGACGTCCACTGCTGAACATAGGCCTCCCCATGTTTTTTATTTTTCCCTTGGAGGGATTTGCCATAGTCGCCACGCTTGGCAAGCGGGTTGGCGACCGCAGTTTGATGGTGGTAATGATCGAAGGATGCTGCTGCCCACCCTCCGATTTTCCCTTATTCGCCTCCTACGAAACCCTCGGGAAGAGATGGGGTGGCGCAATTCTTACCCGGCAACCACACGGGGACCATAAATATTTTTCTAAGAAACTTAGTTACTGTTGTCTCCTCGCTGACGGGACAGAATAACAACAAGAAAAAGTTGATTGACCCAAATATATCACTTTTACATACTATAGGTATTACATAATAACAGTCCAGTCAGTAAGGAACAGTACTTATACAGGGTGTAACAAAAATAGTGAGCATCCGTTTAAGGGCATATTCGGTAACGTGTTCTGATAGGAAAAAATAGAGGATTTTTTTTTACCGCAATAAATTGGCCTATGTATGGACAGTTGGGTGACTTAGACGACCTGCCCCATAGAAAAAAAAAAATGTTTTGCTTCAAAAAATTTTTTCTTCTACTTTTTCCTAATCAGAACACGATACCGAATATTCCCTTAAAGGATCCTCAATATTTTTGTATACAGGGTGTAACAAAAATACCATGACAACTAAGTACAATTTTTTTTTTTGAACCTGACTGTGGCTTTATAGGCCGGGCCCAATAAACCGATAGGAGTGCGCGGTTGGAGAGTAGCCTGGGGAAAATCCAGGGGAAAACCTCCGGCACGACCACGCGTGTGGTTAGCTAAGTACCATAACATGGTACCCATGGTATGGTAACCATGTATACAATCATTGAATAAACGTATTATTATTATAACAAGTTTACAAGCCTTCTTGAGCTTACTGTGGGGCTAGTTCGATTTGTGTAAGATTGTCCTCTAATATTTATTTATTTACTTATTTATTCACCTTTCCAGGTATCCGCTTCGCACAAATGCAGTCCTGGGTGGGCCTAGCCAAGCTCCTCTATCGCTACAGAGTGGCGCCCTCCGAGAACACCCCCCACCGCTTCCAGTATGAACCTCAGAGGGTAATGCTGTACCCCAAGGGAGGCTTCCGACTGAACATTCTCAAGAGGGTATAATTTTCGAATTTTAAGACTCGATTTTATTTAGTTGATTTTAATTATTACCAGGGTCTGTCAATGCGTGTCACAATGGAAAACTTTGTAAGGTTTGGACCTAATTAAATTTTAATAAATGGGTCAATCAACTTTTTCTTGTTGTTATTGTGTCGCGTCAGCGAGGAGAAATAGTAACCGAGTTTCTTAGAAAGATGTTTGTATCATGAACTTCAAGCATACTCGAGAGGTGACCTATGTCCAAATGGATTTATGATAATCGCTAAAACTCATGTTTTGTAGATCTAAACCCTATAAAATCAGTTTTAAAGAGTGACTCAGGAGACGTAACCATGGTAACGAGGAACAAGGAATAGTTGATCCACCCAAATATTTATTGATTTACAGGCAGTAATAATACTTAAATAATAATAAAATTAAATTACATCTAAAACAGGCCCTTGGGGCATTGTACCGAGGATGCTGGCGGCATTTCCTCGCTGTATCGCAATGCTGATACGTTGTGCGAGGAAGTCGCCAGCTCTTCCCTCAACAGTTACTGATCAACCAAACGTTTCGCGATTTCAGTAAATAACTTGTGCGTACTAGGACCCCATGGACTAAGAGTTTAATTAAATGTGTCACAATGGAAACGTGCTAGTTCTAAGTCAATTTCAAAGTGTCACAAGGTTTCCATTGTGTCACAATTGTACCTAATGATGTTACTAGGTTAGTCATTGATTTTGTGCGACGCGTGCGGGTGATATAAACAGTGCATTAATGTTGTATACAACCTTATCATTTTTCCAGCTTATCTAAAAACATTCATTGTACCTACTTGCGTGTAATCACCATTATTCAGGCCTATACGTAATTAGTTTTAAAAATGTGCAGCCTAAAGCTGGATTCATACTTTTCTGACGTGATGCTCTGATGCGCTAGACGCCTGACACAGTATAAGTAGTCACATCAGAGCGCATCAGACGAATGTGAATCTAACTGTATTAAATTAAATTGTCAAACCGATTACTCACGAGCAAATATAACGAATACACTTCCTATCCTCGTGGCGCCCAAAGATTTTTTGGCTCCTCTTTAACTATGACCCGACTGTCCTTCTTATAGGACATAATAGTTACAGTCATATCCGCCCAAGATTTTGAGTTGAAATTTGTATATGTTAGAGTTACCGGTTTGAAGTGAAACTTTCAGGGTATAATTATTATTATATTAGCATGTGTTTTTAAATTCAATTATTTGTCTACCTTTTGATCTTTAAAAAGGCCACTGGGCCTCAATTACTAGATTTACAGAGTTTATTAATATGGCCTTCTGAAAGGCGCGTGGGCAGTAATTGAAGGTTAGTTGAAAAAAGTGCTGGGCTGGAGCCGCCATGCTTATTTTGGTTTATCAAAAGGCGCGTGGGCGCCACGAGGCTAAACTCACCGAAAAATAGGACCGCGATCTATTCACCGTTTACTTACAACTTAACTCGCTTTTGCCGTTCCAACGGCAAAAGCGACTTAACTTTCTTGAAATGTAAATCGGGCTTCAGCGCTGTCGCGCGCCGCTTATTACCGCCAGCAATTAGATTGGTCTAAAAGTGACACTAATAAAATAAGTATTTCCTACTTTAATTGCTGCCTTAGTACTATCCATTGTGACACGTCCAAGTTGTGACACGTGACTAATTTGTTTAAGTATTGAATCCCTAATTAGATTCCGCCTTGAATCGCTATATACCAATAAGAGTGTTCTAATTGTGTATTTTAAAATACCCATTAATCAAAGATTAGTTTAAGTACTAGAATAAAACCAAGTTTTGAACTGGCCCCGTATTATGGTTACGTTTTATCGACGACAAACGACAAGATAAAGCATCAACTCAACTCAAACTCAAAATATTCTTTATTCAAATAGGCCTAGCAACAACCACTTTTGAATCGTCAGTTATATTGATACAATTTAAAAAAAGACATGAATTACTGTATGTCAAAAAAGAGTATAATAAATTCACAAAAAGATCGTCAATATGTAAAATAAAAACATAAAAAATAGTATAATCTAGACAGTTTCTAGAATAAAATCTGGATGTCAAGAGAAAAATTTAACGTAATCTGTCACTTTCTATCGAGTGGTGATGAGTGATCTTGTCGTTTGTCGTGACCATCATAGACTCCCTGAACGCTCGTCCAGTGTATTTCCGCTCATATCAGAGCCTGTACTCCGGAACTTCGAAATCCGTATCATGCCGTCCCTTTCACTCTCGTGGCATAAACTATATGAGTGAAAGGAACAGCACGATGCGATGTAGGAGTCGTCCCTCTGACTTCAAGCTTACATGGTCATTGATCATTTACATTAGAATTACGATTTACATGGTAAGGCTGACTGGTAGAGAATGCCATATGGCATTAAGTCCGCCTTTTGTACGATAAGGTTTCTTTTGTGCAATAAAGATTAAATAAATAAATAAATATCCCGTTTCAAATCGTAATTCTAGTCCCTCTGACGTAAGCATTTAAACGCAATAGAAACCTCACCCATTAAGTTACTTTGTATTAAACTGTAACGCTGCTAGCGAAAATTACTAATTATAGCGATAATTCCAAATCAAACGGGAAATATCGAATCCTGCGCGAAGCCTACATTTTTTTTCCTAAAATTTGAAATTTAGCAATCTCACACGTTTGACACATTAAGGCTAGGTTTTATAAAGATCCGTTAGACCTTATAACTCAGTACATTTTTTGACATAACAAACCGAATTGTTATGTCAAAAAATGTACTGAGTTACTGAAATTTGATCTGACATTTGGTCTAACGGATCTTTATAAAACCCGGCCTAAAACTGTGTTCTGTAAATAGAGGGGCGTTCATTTCAAAATTGGTATTATTCCACTATTGCAACCTATACTCACTACCGTACTGTATATTGTATTGTGTGACCAGACTGGTAAAATACACTCAAGAGCAAAATGGGTACACTGTGTTGAATTTCCGTAGGAAGTGTATTTTTTTTGCTCTTGGAACTGCCAACATTGAGGCTTTCCTATAAAAAAACGAGTATGCTGTAGCTATAGTCTCAGTGTGGATTTATTACCTTGTTTAATTTCGCATTCCCATGCCACTTAGGTATCATTTATTTGTTTATTTCCTTGTACAATTTAATTCACATGACACTTACCTATACCTCTGCTGAACACAATAGCGCCATCTATAAAAAAAAAAACAAAAAATAATAATTTCCGAATACTACAGTTCCATGTTTTGTTAGTAACAATTTCTTTACTTAATATTAAGTTAGACATGAAAAATAATGACAATAATAATATTTTTTTTTTATTAAAAATGGGATCGCTCTTGGCCAGCATCTAGCCAGGGGGCCAAAGATGAGGCCGACGATGACGCGAGCTCACCCAGAAGGTGCCTATTCACTCGTGCCTTAAATAAACTAAAATAAAGAAGGCCCCCTCCTCCCCCTCTTCATCGATCCCTCCTCACATGCAGATCGATCAAGCGGAGGAGGACATCTATGACCTCAACAAAAAAGCTCCCAATAGATGGCGCTAGTCCGTTAAGCAGAGGTACCTACATAAGCGTCATGCGAAATGAATGATACAGAGACCTCTATCGTGAAACTAGCTACAGCAGTAGTACTATTACTTATTCTGTGTACTCTTATTATCAGAGATCGGACAAATTTGAGTCATGGCTCGCAATAATGTGGACATAACTCCAAAATTAATCAAAATGTTAATCAATTAATAATTTTCTTACTTGACATATATTTTGATTCCTGGTCAATAAATACAAAAGTTTGTTAAAGTATATATTTATTATTGTATAATAATCAGTATTTTTTCCAAATTTTCTGCAGTCAGTTTATAATAATGTGGACATGACTCCTAAATTAATCAAAATGTTAATCGATTAATCATTTTCTTACTTGACATATATTTTGATTCCTAGTCAATAAATACAAAAGTTTGTTAAAGCATATATTTATTATTGTAAAATAATCAGTATTTTTTCCAAATTTTCTGCAGTCAGTTTCTTTCTTTTTATATCAAACATACTTAAATGCTGAAAATCTCCCCTCGCAATCCACTAGAAAACTTCTTCCTCAGAAATAATAATCATAGCAGGATGTTTACCATGACAATGTATTATTTCTAGTACAAATAATCGTGTCAGTTTAAAATCGTAACTTCTTTATTAAATAAAAATATATACTAAAACGATAACCACTTTAAATAACATTTTGTTAATAATTATAAGCACATATAAACTAGTATCTCCGGAAATCAAATTTTATTTCAAGAAATAATTAATTGATTAACATTTTGATTAATTTTGGAGTCATGTCCATATTATTGCAAGCAATGACGCAAATTTGTCCGATATCTGCTTATTATTTTATGTCACACCTGGCCATAAAGTGGCAATTACCGCACGCTCCGCGCGCGGAATATCCCACTTCCTGGCCAGGGGGTGACATAAAATTTTGTACTTACCTCGGGCGGTAATTAAGAAAGCCTCAGATCGCATAATTATCGCCCTTGCCTTCGGCTCGGGCGTCAAATACCTGCGATCTGGGACATTCTTTGTTTTACCGCCCTTGGTAAGTAATGTACTATTCCAACACTGCACAAAGTATACACTTGTGTGTACATGTTATACATTGGCAGTCTATATAATATAAGTGTTTAGTACCAATAATTGTGCCACTTAAAAGCGAGTGTGGGTTGTGAAAACCTTGTCTGTGATTTAGGGCCTAATTATTCGAATTTTCAATTATTAATGTTTATTATAATTGTTAATGTTATCGGTGACCAATGTTAGATTAGCTAAGTTTGTGGAAGTCTCGTTTTGTTTCAAGTAATAAAAGACATTTGTTAATTAAATGGTGGTTTTCTATTGGAAACAATAAAGCCTGCCTGAAAAACTTCTGCGCTGGGGGTTGAGTTTTACTGCAGCTGACTGTACCTTTCTCAAGCAATAGGGTCCCTTTTGGCGCCTTTTTAGGGTTCCGTACATCAAAAGGAAAAAAACGGAACCCTTATAGGATCACTTTGTTGTCCGTCTGTCTGTCTGTCTGTCTGTCACGACCCTTTATCTCAGGAACGCGTAGAGGCATAGAGTTGAAATTAAAACCTTAGACTCAGATCTAGTCCCTTGAAGCTGTGAAAAAAACCAAACTTAAAAAGTACATACAATCACGTTTATGTCGCAAAAACGTACCTATATTTCGACATTCAAGGGAAAGAACAACATGCATGTGACACCCCAGGAGTTGCAAGCGTCCACAGGCTACGGTGACAGCTTACCGTCAGGCTGGCCGTACGCTTGTTTGCCACCGACGTGGTATAAAAAAAATGAAAATTTATAGGGACTTCTCGTTGACCTAGAAATATGAAATTTGGCAAGTAATATCGTATATAATACTACAAGTACAGGAAAAATTAGATTTGTAATGAAATCATACAAAATATCTTATTTAATTATACATACGACTACATTGTTCAATAAGAAGCGTATTAGTCTCATATTGAGATGAGATATTAGAGGTTAGGCAATTTTTTACTTTTTAGTGTTTTTTAAAGAGTTGGTATCTATTTTTCATCATTATGTATTTAAATATCTTTAAAACTGAAACAACCATGTGAACTGTGTAAAAATCGCTGTAATCACTACCGGCTAAAAACGTTTTCGGGGGGGATAAATCCCAACTATCCCCCCTCTGGATACGTGTCTGGTAGTTTGATGTTTTCCAATTATTTAAGTTTTGTTTACTGGATAACGTAAAAAGAATATTATTTTACTGTTCTTTAATAACGTCCTCAAAACGCTCCCATTGCAGTCGGCGTGAGCACCTGGGTAATTGGCCGCAATAACGCGGTTAATAAAGGCGAGCCAGCACCACAATAACATAACGAGCACCATAACACAACCCCTACTGGGAACTCATTAGACACTATAGATTACCCAAACTAATAAAATCCACCTTTATTGCGAGGATTACTACAGAAGTCGAAGTAGGAGAGAAGTTTAACTACATACTTTCTTATAAAAAAATTAAAAAAAAAACATTTATTTCAGACCAAACTGATCCATATTGTGGTTAGTTAACAATCTTACAAACTATGGTAGAGGTACTTTTTTTTTAATAAGAATGGGATCGCTCTTGGCCAGCATCTAGCCAGAGGGGCTACCGCGAACTGAAAACGAACGAAGTTCGAATATCTCCCTCTCTGCCGCACGAATAAGCAAGTGTGACAGAGAAGGAGATATTCGAACTTCGTTCGTTTTCGGTTCGCGGTAGCCCCTCAGGCCTCGTAGGTACATCTTGACAGATTATTTAGACAGCGTGAGGCACACCAGACCTCTCGTGACTCTACAAGCCAATCCGGGATCGACATTTGTACAGGATGTAACAAAAATAGTGATAGTCCTTTAAGGGCATATTCGGTATCGTGTATTTGGAAAAATTAGAAGAAAAATTTTTTGACGCGAGATATAATTTTTTTTTCTATGAGGCAGGTCGTCCAAGTCAGCCAACAACAAAGACCAAAAATGTATATTTTTAATTTTATTGTGTGTAGTAGAATTTAAGCGGCAAAACAAGTTTTTATCTTGAAAATAGTCTATTTGGAGTGATGTTTGAAACGATATTTCTTAATGAAACATCCAAAAAAATACATTTATAGTTTATGACATTAGGTTGTTCTAGATAGTAACATTGAGAAAATGTCAAGATACGTGTCAAATCAAACAAAAAATGACGTAAATAGATGAACGTTTTTTAACTGATAAGGACCCTGCGTTGCAGACCTACGTTGGGTACGTGTGGGCTCAGTCTCAGTGTGTCCTCTAGCAAAAAGGGCAAGCGAAAGATGATAAAGAGGCGACCCATACTGGCCCAGTCAGAGTTCTGCGTTGCCGTTTTCTGTGCCGCATCAGCATAAAGACAGTTATTGGATACGCAATTATAGCTAAAGTGGCTCCCAATTAATTTGAGTGCCTGAAGTGGCCGAGCGTCGTATGTCGAGCGAATCAACTTTTTCTTCCTTTTCAATTGCTGTTATTTTAACAAGATGCTATTCACAACCTGTTTCACTTCACCAGCTAGTTTCCAGTATAACATGACCCGTAATTTCGTTCATAAGGATCGTCTCCTAATGTTAAAATAATAAATAAATAAATAAAAATAAAAAAAGCCTTTTATTTGTGGTAAACAAATAATATACAACAGTGATGCAAAGTTTACTTATGCTAGTGTGCACACCAGAACCCTCCTAAGAGGTAAAGGCCTCTTCCAGTGATTGCCAGTTTTCTCTGTCTTGGGCCTTCCACACCCAGTTGGGCCCCGCTATCTCTGCAATCTCATCAGACCACCGTGCTAGTGGTCGGCCCCTCTTCCTAGCTCCCGTTGGTCCTTTCCAAGTTGTCGTTTGGAGTGTCCACCTTTCGTCTTGGAGTCTCGCCACGTGACCAGCCCATTTCCATTTTAACTTCCTGGCTTGGGTGAGTGCATCAATGACCTTTGTTTTTTCCCTTATCTTGGAGTGGTTTATCTTCTGGATTTTTCTTATTTTTGTCAAACTGCGCTCCATCCCTCTTTGGCAAGTTACTATCGACCTTTTGGCTTTTGAGGAAAACTTCCAAGTTTGTTAAAATATAGGTATAAAAATCAATAAATGATCACAACAGTGTCACAAACAAAATATAATCACTACCTAAAAGACTTCAAACACTCAAACACTTGTTGGACTTGGAATTGTAACTAGCTCTGATATTTATATTCCAATTGGTCCCCCGCGATACAGGCGTAGCCTAGTGTGGAAACCCCTTTGTATATACTGATACTGCAATTTTGAAGTAAAATATCTTTATTATTATTATTAAACAAGTTGAACATGTTTTCTATTTAGATATTTATCGCCCAACCAAAAGTAAATTAGAATCGACCTATAGGATTATTATTGCACGTGTTTATTACAGAAATATACAGTTATTTACCCAGTCGCAGTATTTCATAGCCAAAGCAGCAGAGCACAGACATTACATTTAACTGTCATTTTAATGCCTGAAAGCATGTCTCAACTAGCACTTTACCTGTAAGTTTTGATCCCACACAGAAATACGATCCACTCTAAAACTGACTGTCATGCGTGCATAGCCAGAGGCCAATAATTGTTTGAACCTGATGGCGGTTGGAGAGTAGTCTATGGAAAATCCAGGGGAAACCTCCGACCCGAGCCACTAGTAATATATTGTTTCAGTAGGTTGAGCCTATAAAGATCCAACTTTGGAATAGGTACTTACTTGCGTTTCATTGCACGCACTTAACAATCTGCTTTTTAATCGTTTCATCATCATCATCATCATTTCAGCCGAAAGACGTCCACTGCTGAACTAAGGCCTCTCCCAAATATCTATCTTTCATCATTTACAAATCTGAAATTGTATAGTTCACGAAACAAATCGTCAGCAATTAACAGACATGGCACTAATAACGTAACTTATTCAACGATTATCGACCACTGGCCTCACGCTCACCAGCATAAGCTAGGTTTCGCCTCTGGTTTTCAGGTCGGGCCTAGCTGAGTTTAACCAACGATAAAGCTTTCAGTCATAGATAATGGCTTTCAGTAGCTCGATTTCACTCACACCTCTGGTTCGGTTGAAGCCGCTCAACCAATCTCACTGGAGCGCTCTCTTAGAGTATTCCAGTGTTTAAACCGCCCGCGTGGTCGTGGTTTCCCCTGGATTTTCCCCAGGCTACTCTCCAATCGCGCACTCCTATCGCTTCATTGGGCCTGGCCTATAATAAAACAGTCAGATATAAAAGAAGCCTTTACTGTGACAGGCGTCAGACCACATCAGAGCCAACACGTCAGATAACATTCACAAGCAACAGCAAGCTACAGTAGAGTCGGTACTCAGGCACGTATCCAGACTTTTGGTTCGGGGGGGGGATAAACATTTAAACAACCATGTGATAATGATGAATGTTATTGAAAGAACACGCAAGCGAATAAATAAACAGACGTCTAAAAACGTTTTCGGGTGGGGGTGGGGGCATAAATCCCAACTATCCCCCCCTCTGGATACGTGCCTGTCGGTACTATCTCGACCTATTTACAGCTATTGACGATCCACTCACGCGCAGGTCCGAGAAGTGTGACGTCATCGCTTGCGTCACCCGCGGTGCTGGGCGCCGTTAGCGGACCGACCGGGAATGCGTAAGTGACGTGAGGAAGTCTGTCTGTAGAGTCGGCTAATGAAAACTATAACATATAACTAATAAAACTATAATAATGGCAACTATAATATTTAAGAGAGGTAGGGCACAGCAAAATGTCATCTTGCTCGAATTTGGAGCAGCCCAACTGGGGAAGTACCTCCGCCTTGCAGAAGACCACAGCCATAATAACATTATTTACTATACAAGTTTGTAGTGTTGTGTTCCTGGAGGTGAGCAAGGTTGCCAGAGCTCCCGAGGATGCACTGTGTTGAGAGCGAAGGACCTAAATTTGTCCCTTCTGTTGTCAACACAGTGCATCCTCAAATTTTATAAAGGGTCGGCAACGCGTACGTGACTCCTTTGGAGTTGCGGGCGTCTATAGACTGCGGTGGCCGCTTACCATCAGGTGGACCGTAAGCTTGTTTGCCACCGGCGTTGTATAAAAAAAAAACTACGTCAAATGTGTCAAACGTCACTAAATTGCCGTGTCAATGGAGATAAACACTGCTTGATCCTTTACGGGTCAGAAACAGGATACATCAAATCGTATCATTTTTTGATTAAATTGATATACATCTTGACATTTTATCAGTATTACTATGTAGAAAAGGACTATTGCGATCTAATGTCATAAATTTTAAATGTATATTTGGAATTTTTCTTTAAGAATATCGTTTGAAACATCACTCAAAATCGACCATTTTCAAGCTAAAAACTGTGGTTTTCCGCTTCAATAATTGTATGTATTAGAATTATTAGAATTATTTTAATACAGACAATAAAATCAAAAAATGGTCATGTTACTATCTAAAGTTAAAAAAAATATCGGTAAATGCATAACTGTAATGGTATATTATCAATACTTTTGTCATAATTTGAAATTAAAACATTTTATAACTTATTTAAGGCTTCTTAAAGGACCCGCCCATACTGTATTCCACAACCGGACCGTTCGAGGAAGGAAATCTTCTGAAGCCGAATATTTTGGGCTCAAGGTGTGAGGAAAAATGCCGACGATGGGCGGTTTTAAAATGAAATGAAATCATTTATTCTTCAACTTAGACATATTACATGCACTTATGAATGTCAAAAAACTACCACCGGTACATAAAATAAACCTCTGCCTCGAGAAGAACTGGCGTAAGAAACTCGGCCAGGTGTTATTTTTTCAAAACAATATACAATGTATATAAAATATTAGTATCATAATACTACGGAATTACAATGCTACAATATAAGACATACATTGCATATATTTTTTTAAATATTTAGGACATAATATTTCTGTGTTAGATTACTTGTGCGGAATGCTATCACTGCCAAAGATCCCTATGCATAATGTAATCGTTTATCTTATAATATGCTTTTGATATGAGTGTTTGTTTAGTAATAGTAAGTTCAGTAATGTGTCTTGGAATTTTATTGTAAAATTTTACACAATTTTCCAAAAACGACTTTTTCGCCTTTACTAGGTTGTAAAAAGTTATTTCGAGTTCCCCAGTGTTTCTTGTAGTTATTAACTTATCAGAGTTCGTTGGGAAATTCTATAAATTCTTCCTAACATACATGATTATTTCAAATATGTAAAGCGACGGCAGGGTTAGGATATCCATTTCCTTAAAGATTTCTCTCAATGACTCACGCGACCCCAGGTTATAAAAGCCTGTTAGTGTGCGTTTTTTTAAAAAAAAGCCTCAGCCTATGGAAACTAGGAGCTCCAAAACTCCTTAGTTGTGCGGATAGTAAGAGACAAATTATGCAGATCCCTTACTCTCAAAGCAGACACTCGTTACACACATTACTCGAGCGACACAACATACCACATACCAAAAAAGGTTTCCAAACCAAACGGTCAAAATTCTAAAAACGTCACCCATAAACCACTATAAACGCATTTTTTCCACCGAATAGAAGTCCCTATAAAACAAATACCGGGAGACAATGTTTAACTTATTATTTGAATTATTCAAAACGCGCATCGCATATTAGTTATGTTAAGGGACGATGCTCGCGCGCTGCATATTCTTCTTCAAATAACGCCTTAACTACATACAGAACGGTAAAGGCTGGTCATTTCAATCTTAATCGAATTGATATAAAGTCGAAAGTGGCAGCTCATTATATCTCGCATACGAAGCTAGCAGGAATTAATGCCTTTTGGTGTTGTGTTGCGCGGACTGGCGACCACACCGTGCGTTCTAGCAGTTGCAATGAATGTGCTTTATTACGATGCTGCTCATTGAATATTGAGTAAGTTAGTCCTGGGGAATTGAGGATTGTAATTGTCGTTACTGATGGGAGCCAAAAACATCCGTCAATAAGGCCATTCATTCCTGATTCATAACTACATAAGATACTGATTTCCTCGTTAGACGCTGCAGCCGCTTTCTCCTTCACTTGAGCCTTCTTTTTTCCTCCAAGATGTTTAAACATCAAACCCAAGACCGACATCGATTGGAAGCCTTTGAAATGTGGTGTTGGCGCAGGATACTTAGGATCAGCTGGACAGAACGGCGTACCAATGAAGAAGTGCTAGAAAAGGCTAAGGAAAAAAGACAAATTATATCCGCCATAAAAAAGCCAGAGGTAAATGCATCGGCCACAAACTGAGACATGAAGGGTTAAACGTTACCATCCTAGAAGGCAAAATAGAGGGAACAAGAGGGAGAGGAAGACCCAGAATATCATACATGGCACAGATGAAGGGATGGTGCTGTAGCCACACATACCAAGAAGTGAAGACGAAGGCCCAAGATAGATTGGAATGGAGAATGCTGCAACGACAGAGGACCAGGCCCTCTTAATATTGATGATGATGATGTTTAAACCGTCATACCGTATTAGATGGCTTATCATCTTGTCTCCTATTTTTTTTTCTTTGCCCTCCAACCCATGATACAATAATATACTGTGCCAGATATGGCAGTCCTTCGGTGGGTGCTGTGGGTGATACGACCTACGGCATCAGCCTACAGATGGTATGAGGACGTAAGTGTGTGTGTCGTTGACAGTGACGTCACGGTGTCATGAATCCGGATTGTCAGACTTTGTTTTCCTAGACAATGTCTCCAACCATGCTCAAAACCTCTTCATTTACATCATTCGCCAACACATCTTAAAATAAGGTTCTAATTTTTTCTCTATCTTTTTGTGACAGCGTCCACATCTGTTCCATATAACGTAGTGCTCCAGATGGACATGGTTCATGCGTATTTTAGTTTCTTTGATAATGCGTGATGGTGGCCACTTCTGGGGAAAAAAGCGTAGGTCGTCAACCAGCTCAATGTCGATGAGGGTAAGTCGCAAGTCACTTCTGGATAAGACTAGCTCTGGACCGGAAAGACTGACATACTCAAAGAGAGGCAGCAGCTCAGCGGAGGCAGAGGCTCAGCAGTGAGCGATTATATTAGTGGGCTGGAAATGAGGATAGTGATGAAATTTCTCTAAAAAATTCCATCTTTAGCACAATTCTTATTGCCTACTGAACTTTTCTGGCACAATCAGTCATCGACTACTCATGGAGAGGATTCTTATGATTGTAGTTTAGACGCCGTAACCTATGGACGCATGAGACTCCAGAAGAATCACATGCGCGTAATTTTGAACCTTAAATTTAGATGTCATCGCTGCAATCATTGAAAAATGGAGCATCAAGTCACTGTAAGGATCTTGTAAGACATTCTTGTCACGTAGTATCATAACTCTTATTCCAATAATCTTGTATAATATGAAATTTTATCAAAAAAGATTCTGATTCTTGTTAGAAAACTGTTAGAAGTATCTCACTAGATTGGGTACTGTATTTCATATCAATGTCCAAAAGGCGTGTGCCTTAGTTGCATTTCATCCCCCTAGCGTTGTCCTGGTTGTGGTCTGGGTTGTAAAAACAAAAGTTGTCCACCCGGTGGTCAATAGTTAACGGCTTATGTACATGTAAGTTATGTTTTTTTACATGGATTTATAGTTAAGTAAACACCGTTAATGGGGGTTACTAGACCAATCCAAAATTAAGCTTTGTGGCCCTTAACTTTTGATATGTCCACCGAAAAGACGCAAATCTAAATCTGACAATGACCCGCCTATGAAGCCCTGGGTCCGCTTTCACACCTAATAAATCTACATAAAAAACCGGCCAAGAGAGAGTCGGATCACGCAAAATGAAGGGTTCCGTACCAACACCCACTAGTCCACATTTAAAACTACTATCCAATACATGGAATCTATATCGTATCTCCATAGGGAACTCACGGCACTTACGACCTTTTGTTTAGGCAAGACAGTTTTTCAGCGGAAACTCAAAAACCTATCTTGTTAAAACCAAAAATCGTTGATGCACACCACCTGATTCTTTTTCAGAATTTTAATCTTCATAGTAAGTACGGAAATTAGAGGGGGGGGGGGACACTTTTTATGACTTTGACAGCTAATATCTCAAAAACGTTTTTTAGACATAATATCATTTTTAAGCGCCTAGGATAAAGGATACCCCACGCGTTCAACTTCTCCAAACAGGCACGTATCCAGAGGGAGGGATAGTTGGGATTTATCCCCCCCCCCCGAAAATACTAAAATACTTATAAGTGTGTAACTAAACTACGGACGGTACTTCTTTGAGTTATTAAAAATTATAGTACAGTGATTACAGCGATTTTTACACAGTTCACATGGTTGTTTCAATGTTAGTCCCCCCCGCCCAAACCAAGTCTGGATACGTGCCTGTCTCCAAAGTTGCCAGCCTTCTCTGGATTTTGCTAGTTGCCTCCAGTTTGGACCCGCTGTAAGTTTGATCTTATCCTCCCATCTATTGCGCTGTCTTCCATTCTTTCTTTTGTCTCGTGACCTATTCCATGCTGTCACACTTTTTGTCCATCGCTAACAGGCTACCCCGAACTTTATTTCTCTCATACAGTGAAATAACACGAGAGTGAAAGGGACGGCACGATACTAAGTTCGGAGTACAGGCTCTGGTCTTGAAGGTTGACACATGGGTCATTCTACTTTTACATGACCAGTTTTCTATTACAAAAAAATCTATGATATGTATTGAATTAGTGTCCAAAAATAGGATTTAGAAAAAATACCTGAACCCAATAAAAGGAATTTATAGGTAAAAATACTTAAATATTTACATATTGCTGTAAAATGTGGGTAACACAGTGGTAAAAACCATTTTTTCATACAAATGGTGAGACATCCAAGGACCACTGAGTTACTCGATTTATGGATAATTAGCTGTGGTTAGCTAATTACCAAAACTATCGGAAGTGATACTGCAATTAAACCTCTTTCTAAATAACAATACAAAAATATGAAGTGAGGGCCAAGTATTCCAAAAAAAGTGTCTGAAAATTATGTACATGAAAAAGTAGAATGGCCCACATAATACCAAATGAAAATCCAAGTACACTATATAATAATCTACACTGACTTTCCAAGGGAGCAAAGTTATTGAAACCTTCTCGTACAAAATTGTTTTTCATATCTGTCACCAACTAACGACGTTTTAATAATAAAAATATACTTGAAATCGAAATAAGGACCTCCTTTTTCGGAACTCTCGGTTGAAAAGATAATTTAACCAAAAAACACAAGACAATTGTATTGTTCTGTAATCCTATGAGACGTTATTACCTGAAGAGGCAAAGAGGCATTCAGCTGCTCTCTGGCTATCGAATTGGTATAATTTTATTTGCACAATCCATCCATACCAATTTTATAGATTCGAAAGTAACCCCTGTCTATGTTACCTTTTGAAGTTAAGTGTTAACACCTTTCGACGGGGGAAAATCCGTTATGGATATCTCCGCACCGTGGGGGCGGAGCGGTGGTTATGTCGGACTTGCACCGACTAAAAACCCCCGCTTGTCCTCCTCAACCCATTTCGGACGGCTCTGGGATCTCCTACGGAACGCACCAGTGCCGCCCTAGAGACCACTTATGTGGGTCCCGCTGTGTTTCTATGACGATCGTAGCCCCCAACTACGACCGTCTACGACCTCGAGGACCCCCTTTTAGTCGCCTTCTGCGACAGGCAGAGGATACTGTAGCCATATTCTATGCCCGGGCTACAGGGCACTAGTATTAACTACCTACGAAACCGATAAAGGTGAAATTTGATATAGAGAGAGATAAGCTGAACTAAATTAATCGCTTCGTACTATTCGCAGTTTCAAGTTTTTCAGTTCATAACAATCTACTTGAAATTCATGGATCAGTGAACCTCCCTCTCAGGTTGTTTATTCTATATTTCTAGCATGCCCTGGGAACAATCGCCGAAACTAATAAATTCAGCTTTAATACAGCCTTTCAAAGATTATAATTTTTTTGAACTTCGCACACTTTGGAAGGCTTTATAGCGGAAACTATTGGGTCTATAAAGACAATTCTTTAGTCTACTTTACACTACACGGACCCGGATGACGTAATCACAGCGTCCATCGAAAGATGTAACGCTGCGCTTACGGCGTCCAACTCACGACCACGCGTGTGGTTTGGAACACTGGAATACTCTAAGACTGCGCTCCAGTGAGATTGGTTGAGCGGTTTCAACCGAATCTGAAATGTAAGTGGAATCGAGTTACTGGGAGTTTTGTCGCTGGTTCACTAAACCTAGCCTAGCTGAGAAGAGTACAGCAAGAAACTCAGGTAGGCCCGACCTGGGTCTGACTGACTCTACCCGGTGTGCGGCGGTACCGGGACGAATAACTATATGTGTCGGTGTTGTCGCGATCGCGCGGTGGACGTCCCTGGGTTCGAATCCCGGTCAGGGCAAATATTTGTGTGATGAGCATGAATATTTGTTTCTGAGTCTTGGATGTTTTCTATGTATTTAAGTATTTATATCTATTAAATATATCGTCGTCTAGTACCCATAACACAAGCCTTCTTGAGCTTACTGTGGGGCTAGTTCGATTTGTGTAAGATTGTCCTCTAATATTTATTTATTTATTATTTTTATTTTATTTAATAAAATTCTTACCTGACAACATAATATTGTCAATTCGCTGTACATTTCTGAGTAGATACGTAAGGATAGTACCTACCCGGATCTTTGTTTTGAAACCCCGTAAAATCGTCGTTGTCAGTTGACAATTGATAAAATAGGGAACGGGTACAATTATTAGTAAGTGGGATGACAAGAAGACAATCATAATTTTAGTAGTACGACAAAAAGTGAATGTGTCCTGTCAAAGGTGGTCCGTTTAGCGCATAGCAACGGCATTAAATCAGCGCGCATGCGTGGCGCGTCGGGATGGGTTAATTACCCTAAAGGACTGGGACGGCGTTATGCATTATGATGAAGATCATAGTGTAGCAAGAATGCCTAAGTGTAAAGAGAAGTGTACAATCAAACAATACCGGTAATAAGGAGAGGGCAAATCTCTCTCTCCATGCGACTATTTTTGGAGACAGAAGTCCGCTGATGCAAGAACATATTTGACAGCATTTGAGACGCTCCAGGCTCGAATTATCGATGATGTGTTTAGGTTCTTGTAGTCCTTTTTAACAAGAATGGATCCCGGTTCAATTGAATTATCCGCAATTGCATGGCTGCCAATTTGATTTGACATTTCGAAGGTCGAGAAGGACCGAATAATGACATCCTGTGAAAAATAATCAACCTTAAATTTGGGAGCCATTTTAGATTGACAGTCCAGCCAAATTTTATAGGAATTCAAAGAATATTTTTGTCAAATGCGTCACAAATAAAAAGGACGCGAAGTTTTATGTTTTGCCAGTTATACAATTAGTAGGTAAAGGTACCTATACTCGTAAGTGCATAATTGGCGAAGAATTGACGTAGATGTAGCGTTAATGACATAGGGAGCGTGACGGGGCCACGCGTCTAAATGTCTACAGATCGACGGCTTGTGAGTTAAACGTGAAATATATTGTTATATAAGAAACCATGATTTTACTGATAAAGTCACTGATGCTTTTATTATTGTACCTACCTACATTTCGCAGAGCTGGGCCATTTCGACTTTTCCGAGAAATGAAACGTAACCGTTTTTCTTTATCACATAACTGTTTTGAGAAGCAGTTTCAAAAGTAACTAAATGAAACGAATCTACTCGTACAAACAAAGGAAACGACTGCGTACCCTACGTTTCTCCGTGTATTGCGTTTTTACGTTTTGCCAGTTTCGTTTCGTGGCAATCGTTTCGAAACGTGTACTACACATACGTGAGTTTGGTTTTGTTTTGCGTTTATATTTACGTTTTTCAATTACGAGTAGTTATCGAGTTGCGTTTCCACGTTTTGCGTTGCAACTTTAGAATCATTTTGTGTCGCCTCCTTGTCGTCGTTTTTATAGCAACAGTTTTAAGTTACAACAAGAAACTGTTTCTTCGTTATTGTACGAGAAACTGTTTTTCGAAACGCTTAAGTAAAAAAACGCCCAGCTCTAATTTCGCCCGTTTAAGCAAAGCAAAGTGACTCTCTCTTACGTAATACATAGAAGCCAAGATATTTGGGAAAATTGAAGCACGATTCTAAGAAATATAACGAATCAAACACATGTGCGTGTGGCCAGAGCACAAGTATCAGTCATTCATCGTAGCATAAAAACACTAAGCTCGGATTGATGCCATGCGCGAGTTGAATGCATAACTTCGATGACACATTGTATGCATTGTCCGTGGAAGAGGGATTTTGACGATTTTTTTACGAAAACGAGCAATATTTTTATATTTTGGTCAGTTAACTGTGTTGACGTTTGTAAAGGAGTAACATATTTAATCATCCAGGCACTGTTAACTGTTTTTATCATCATCATCAAAACATAAGAGCTTCGCTCTTGTCGGTGGAGTAACCGCCACTCTTCTCTATTCATTGCCAGTTTCTTGACTTCCCCGTACGACTCGGCAACTTCCTCCCTCACTTGGTTAAAGTAGTCAGTCTAGGTCTTCCTCTTCCTCTCCTGCCTTTTATTTTGCCCTCTAAGATGTTTAAGAAGAAGCTGTCGTGCCGTATCAGGTGTCCCATCATCCTGCCTCTTCTATTTCTAACTGTTTTTATAATTAACGAAATTATTAAACGATGATGTACTTCTAAAGTAACATTGGGCTATCTATATAGAGATCATCGGCCATAAGTGGCATTATGGTTGGATCGTAGGTCTGCTGATGATTTAAAAAAAAGAGTTTATTAAGTAATTGGGTTGGATGGGAATCGGGTGAAGGGTGGTTGGTGTCGTGTGCAAACGTTGAATTGTTAAAAAACAAATTTTTAACTTCGCAGTCGTAATTGCGTAATTTTCCTAACGAACTATAACTTGGATCGCATGAATACGGATACCAAAGTTAATGAATAGTCCAGTTAAGAGCGCTTTAATAAAATGTAACAGGTCCACTAGCGCCACTCGTAAATAATTGTAATTATTTAAATTTAACGGTATATAACTAAAAAAGGGGGCCGCTACGTACTGCAGTTTTTATTTAAGTACTTTTTGAATCAATCAAACTAGTTTTTACGTGGCTGGATTCGTCAATCTATGCGTCCAAAGTTAAAATTTTGAGCTTATAGAGAGACGAATCTAGCAACGTAAAAACTAGTTTGATGGATACAAACTACAGTACGTAGCGGCCCCCTTTTTTAGTTATATATCGTTAAATTTAAATAATTACAATTATTTACGAGTGGCGCTAGTGGACCTGTTACATTTTATTAAAGCGCTCTTAATATCAAAACGGTTAAGTTCGCATTACCATATTGAGTTCTAAAGTTTTAAGCTCTCAAGCCTTTAAAAACTCACCCATAGACAAATCTTCTACACCAACACGCTATCCCGAATTCCAATAAAAAAAAACTTGCCCCGAATCGATCCATCATTCATCCCTATTAGTTACAAAAACTGTTATTTTAGCGAATTAGTCGACCGTCAGCGGTCCCTTTACACGTCACCATTTTAATTGGCCGTTTAAAAATATTTGGAATTGGAACGGTGAAAAAACGGCGCATCTGTCAATTATTGTTATTGTAAGTTATATTTAATCTGGGGCTGCTTAGTTTAGTAGAAAATTTGTTATTTTTGTTGATTAGATTTATTTTTCAGAGAAAATAATTTTAATGCCTGCGGCAACGCATACCCTACATTTTAAACTGCGTGCCAACAGATATCAGACTGGAGGCCAATAGAGCAACATATAAAAGAAAATTATTTAATTATTTCTTAAATAGCATAGTAGACACTAGTAAATAGTGATAGTACTCGTACATAGTAATAGTCATGTATGTGAATTTAGTTACCGAAGAGACTCCGATCCCAGTCAAACTGTGTAAACCGTTTTGTGGGACAAACACTACCTAATTGTAAAATTGTACCTCTTTATAATAATAAATAAATAATAATAATAATAATTTGTCGGATAGAGTCGGTTTCCAATTATTTTTACGCGGATTTCTGAAGATGGGTAACGTGCGTAATGTTTTACGAGAGCTTGTAATGTTTGTTTTTTGGCATACTTTGCAGTTAGGGTGGGTTTCATCAAACCGTCTGTAATCGTAAGCGGTGTTCGTTAAAATCTGATTGTATGGAATATTTGACAAGTTTCTATGGGATGACAGCTGCCGGCGCCATATTGGACGATGACCGGCCTGTGATCGTATGTTGGTGCAACCGACCCTAAACGTGCGGACGGATTTTAACATTATGTGATTGCTTGCGTTTTTTAATTAAGGGAGTGTATTTTTTTTTCATAGTATTATTTCGTATTAGTATTGTTTCGTAAAATTTTCATTTCGTAGAAACATTTTTTATTCAGAAACCGTTAACTTTTTAGGTTAGCACAACTAAAATGCCTTGTGTAAAAGCCAATTAGATCTACCAGAAAAAGAGGTTAGATTAGAAATAGAACCCTTATTATAAAAAAAAATCTAAGGAATGAAAATTCTGCGAAACAAAATGCATTCTATGTAACGTTTTTTCTGCAAGACAATGTACAACCAATTTTCTGAGTCAGGTTATTAAAAAAATATTTTCCTTTTATTGTTGAACTTATACTACGTACGTTACTCTTTGACAAAGAATGTCATTGGAACATTTAGCAATGGATACAGAATTTAGTACCTATTTTTTGATCTTTTTGAGTGAGGTCACAATTCAAATAAGTACTTAAATTTTATTCAAAACATTTATTACAACTTGCCAAAATATTGACATGAATTTAAATAATGATTCGGAAGAGGCATTGCATTGTTTATAATGTGAGATGATTTTTAATGGGTAACAAAAGTCATTTGGCCACACGAGGCCACTCGTTACTATGTATCACCAAGAAATCTCTCAAATTATTCCTCAGAAGAACAAGGATAAAATGCTCAACGTCGCGTTGCAAAGACTGCTACAATCGATCGATAGATCATCGACATTCAAGGCAAATATCGATCTATAGATTAGACAAAATCGTTTAGTCGTAAACCCACCCAATCAAAACCGAGTCATGTGTGAAACACATAAAATTCGACCTCATATAAGATTCGAATTTCGAACGACTTCCTCGAACCATAAATAAAATTCTGCCGGTCGGCGGCCCCTAGGCCCGGATTCGTGTAAATAGCCCCAATGTGATTTGTCAAGGTTTTTTCCCACCGAAATATTAATTCTATATTAGCACCGTGAAAAGGGATTGACACGTAGACTGTATCATTTTCCACTTCATCTAAGCGCCATTATACTGGTAATTCAGACGATAATTCAACAACATCATAAATAAGACTTAAAAATTGCATGCCACCTTTTTCGTCTTCGAAATAAGAATCAATTTCCGATAAAAAGATATTGTACGTCCGCATAAGGGATGTGATAGATTCGATAACCGTCACAATGGAATAGACAACAGACATGTGAGTGAAAAGGATTTTTTCTTTTTTTCAAGCTCACGCTGCGCGCAACTGCCAGCTTCCAAGAAGGTGTAAAGTGGCCCTTATTTTCTGTTATTTGTTATTTATTTTATTGTATTGTTAATAAGCGTGCTAAGGGGGACGTTCCTAAACTATTATTAAATGGTTATTTGGAACTAAATAGAATATAATAGCCGTGAATAATCGTTGAATGAGGACCGAGCAATCAGGGGCCATTGTCGTTGGCGCTCGTTGACTTTTGACGTCTATATTCTATTATACTCTGTGGCAAGCGGGAATTTTATCGCTAATAAAATTCAAAAGGTTCAAATCTATACGCCTAAAGTTGAAAATGGAATGCTGCACTACAAAACCAACAGCATGTAAGTATCTTTTTAATAAAATTGACAGTTGGTAGATACCTATTGATTTTAATGGCTGAATAATTTTAGCGCCTTCGTAGAATGCGCGGAGATGTATGACAATTTGTTGCGAATGATGTTCTTTTGTAGTTTTTGTGACTGTTGAGTGATAAAATTTAGTTTTATTGATACTCGCGATGCGGCCAGCTTTACAAGGCTATTGTTGTTTTGTGAACAAGAAAAGATTTAAGGAGCACCTTGTTAGGCTTGTATCTTTTATTGGCCGTTTATCGATTTAGTATACATCTTTATGAATATTGTTGAGGAGATGAAGTTGAGGTTTTTTGTTGAAATGGAAGCTACTAACGAAGATAAACAACTTAATTATAATCCAACTCAACAGTTCCTTCTTCATAAGTTTGGAACTTTAAATTGAATTATAAAAATACGTATTGTGTTGCCATTAACCGTAATCATAACTATTTAACCGTCAAATAAATACTGAATGAAACCCTATTAAGGATTCGTTTGTATTAAACAAAACTTGTAATCCTCTGAAACAGTTAAAATCCATCCAAACCGCGCCACGCGCCAGTTAACAATAAAACAATTAAAACTATTAACTTGTCTATGGTCAAACAATCACTGGCATAAGCACCCATTCAGCAGATAAGACCCACGACCAGTTGGCTGGCCAAAACAAAAGAAGCCATTTGTGGCTATAGACAAGCCATTAAAATGCCATTTGTCTATGGCCAGACCATAAATTAGGTTCGGCTATTATTTCCCGTATAATTAGCAGATTCCTGCAGTTTTGGGGGCTGATTTTTGTTTTGCTAGAATGTACAGAGATGGATTTGGGGCTCACAATTTGTTATTTTAGACAGCGATATTTAGATTTTTAACCACTGAACAGAGCCACAACACAGCAAACTTCAAATCGTAGGTACGAGTAGCTTGCTTAGAGAGTGCTTGAGTGTAATTTTTTTATGAGAGAGAAGATATTATTTTAGCAGTTTGTTTTGTCAGCTACCGTTGTATATTGACGACCGCTTTAACCTAGTTGGTAGTGCCCTGCCTTCGTAGGTCCCCCGGTTCGAATCCCGGTCAGGGCATTTATTTCGTTTTTGTAAGATTGTCCACGAATCTTAATTTATATACATTCTAGCCTTTTGGATTATTTACAGAATAGGGATATTGACACGAAATAAAAAAAATCAAAATCTTAATCAAATGGCGAAAAAAGTAACTCAAAAGAATAATAATTACATAATTATAAACCGTTAAAGTTGCAAGATGGGGCATACTCTGTCCCTTTTTCGCAAAACGCACCGTTCTATCGTAACGATCGTCATTTACTATGGCACTCGTGGTCAATGACGTCACTGATCTGTCGCGCTTTCCCTCTAACCAGCAACATTAAAACGGTTGTAGCTTCGTTATTTTTGAAGATATTTGCATAGTATTTCACCATTTGGCATATTTTTTGCCTTGTTTCTTTTGGAGTAGTTTTATGGAGGAGACAAATTTTGAGTCAACATTCAACATCCCATTATTTATGGAGACTGCCATTGCTAATATAGATTATTTAGCTGTGTCATAGGTATATGCGTCAGCACATAATATATAACACATAATCTCTCCTGCGATTTGTTTGCGGATGGCTGGATGGTTGTCGAAAGAGAATATCTGAAACTTTGTGAGAGTCTTACGTAGTACCAATTGACATTAATGAATTTTATTTCATGGTTTATTGTTTCGTATTTTATGTAATAATGTATTGTTGACATAATTTGTAAGAAATCTGTAATGCCTTAGGACTATCCTGTAATATTGCACTTTTCTAATAGTTGTATAAATAAATAAATAAATAAATAAATAATGTTACAGAATCACGTACAAGTGTTTATCACACTTGTTCCTATCATAATACGTACCCAAAAAGTTGCCTGCGACGTACGAGGGGCTTTCAAAATATTCTCGGTATTGATATCTTATAACCTCTTTTTGAATTTGTTTTGTTACTGGCTGGTAAGGTTCATTCTTTGACATTAAAAAAAAGTATAATTCAAACCGAGATGTTCTTTTGTTTTTCTGCAATTTCTGAACAAACACGAACACAATGAGTGAATTAACAATGTTAACGAAATTAGAACATCGTTCCGTAATAAAATTCTTGACGAAACAGGGTACAAACCAAAACACCATAAAAGAGGAAATGGATTGTGTTTACCGTGAGTCTGCTCCTTCTTTATCTACAATTCAAAAGTGGTCAAGCGAATTCAAACGTGGCAGGGAGAGTATTGAAGATGACCCTAGACCTGGCCGGCCTGTAGTAGCTACTTCACAAGAAAATATTGATCAGGTGGAAAACCTTATATTGGAAGATGGTCGAGTGAAGATAAAATCAATAGCTGAAGTAACCAATCTTTCTATTGGTACCGTACATGACATTATCCATGACCATCTTAATATGTCAAAGGTCAGTGCAAGATGGGTTCCGCGAATGCTGACTCGACTTCAAAAAGATGTGCGTGCAGCTTGCTGTTCCGATTTTATTGACCTGTGTGGTGAAAATCCTGATGAGGTGCTGCACAAGATAGTTACTGGAGATGAAACCTGGGTTCATCATTATGACCCAGAGAGTAAACAGGAGTCCATGCAGTGGCACATTAAGGGTTCAGCTCATCCCAAGAAGTTCAAGGTCGTCCCTTCCGCTAGCAAGGTCATGGCAACAATATTTTGGGATTGTGAAGGAGTATTGTTGATCGATTATAAAGAAAAAGGTGTAAATATCACGGGACAGTACTACGCGAATATTCTACATCAATTAAGGGACGCAATAAAAGAAAAAAGGCGAGGAAAGTTGTCTAAAGGTATTCTGCTTCTGCATGACAACGCCCCTGTCCATACTGCTCATATTGCCAAGGCAGCTATTGCTGAATGTGGGTTCGGAACTATAACTCATCCACCGTATAGTCCGGACTTAGCCCCCAGCGACTTCTTTTTGTTCCCCAATCTCAAAAAGGATCTGCGTGGAAATCGATTTTTTGACGATGAGGCGTTGAAGGCGGCAGTAGAGGAGCACTTTTATACCAAGGATAAAAAATATTTTTATGAAGGATTAAAAAAAAAATTGATCGATCTTTTAAGTGTATTAACATATTTTTTATTTTTCAATATACTCCATATTGAAAAATAAAAAATATCAAACTGTTCATACTTGTTTGTTTTCATTCCAATACCGAGAATATTTTGAACGCCCCTCGTATATTGTTGCGATTACAACCTTTTTATAACCATTTTTTTAAAAAACTTCTGTCATCTGCCTTTTTATTGATTTATTTTGTATTTTGTTTTACATTTTAACTTGACATTATATTCTCGCTTGATGAAGACGTCTGCTTGGTTTTCCTTATTTTTCCTATCCTTTCAATCTCTTTTTCATATATTGTAAGTATTTTTTGTTAGAGATTTAGGTATAGCAGTATATACCTGGGCCATTCTACTTTTCCATGCACATCATTTTCAGACATTCTTTTTTTAAATGCAGATTTTGGAATACTTGGCCCTTACTTCACATTTTTGTATTGTTATTTAAAAACAGATATAATTGCAGTATCACTTCCTATAGTTTTGGTTATTAACGAACCACAGCTAATATCCATAAATCGGGGTGTCTATTATTTTATCGAAATATCTTACATCGATTTTCATTTCACCGAAAACTGTTCAACGAATTTCATTAGGTTTTTTTTTCTAATCACATAATCATCAATTCATTGCATTTTATATAATCGAACCACTTTTCATAGTTAATCGTTTCGAATCCGTCTCTAATCGTAGCGTAACGGTACATCGAATTTACCTTTCATCGAAATATTCGTTATTCATAGTATTAATTTAACGAAACTTGATTCACAGATAGTACGTTCCATATAGTATTCTTTCCAAGAACAATGTTTCATCGAACAACCAAGCAAGCATGATTTTTCAAGGCTTATAATCTTTCTGGTCTTATATAAAAAAAAATTACCTCGAAGATTAAGACGGGAGCTTTGCTCCCGTCTTAATCTTCTAACCTATCCGCATTACAGTCGGTTTTGCTAATAATTTTAGACTTACTTATATCAAGAATAGTAAACAGTGGTGAAATGATGTTCTAGGTAATAAGAATTTTGGGAACTGAAACCTTCGTTAAACCAAAATTATACTAAAGGCCATTCGATGAACGACTACGTCGATGAACAAATAAAATACTGAATTAAAATTCGATGAGTTGATTCTTGTGTAAAAGGTAATTCGAGCAAATGTTTGAGCGATCAAACGAAGTTCGATGAATGATTCCTAAGTGATAATAAAATTCTGCGAATAGTGTTATGGGAAATGATAATCGATGTATCGATTTTCGGTAAAATGATGGATCCCCCATAAATCGAGTAACTCAGTGGTCCTTGGATGTCTCTCCATTGGTAAGAAAAAATGTTTTTTACCACTGTGTTACCCATCTTTTACAGCAATGAGTTAATATTTAAGTATTTTTACCTAAAATTGCTTTTATTAGGTTCAGGTACTATTTAGAAATCCTATTTTTGTACACTAATTCAATACATATCATAGTTTTTTTTTTGTTACAGAAAACTGGTCACGAAAAAGTAGAATGATCCACCTACATAATATGTGGATCATAAAATCCTAGTATAGGCACTCACGCCTTCCCATTTAACGTTTGGGATACTTTGAGAAAAACTTTTAGGTATATTGAAATATACCTAAAAGCCAAGCAGGCCGTACGCTTGTTTGCCACCAGTTTAAAAAAGCCTGCCCAAGTCCGGCACCGAACCCGAGCCCGCGGGGGGCCGTGCGTCTGTCTGTCCGTTCCGCGGCACCTCACGACTCACGCTGTTAAACCGGCAGATGGCGAAATCTATCGCCGTGAACATCTCAAGTTAAATGTCGGTTGACGAAATCAGTTGCACATTTAGTTGGTCCATATCTAAGACCTTTTTATAAAGTAATCAGTAATCAGTATTTTATTGCTTTCATAGGTCATAAGATGTAACATTATTTGAGTTCAGCTATGAAACCCTGTAGGGCACTGCAATATAACTTAAATCTAAATCTATTTTTACAAACATATAATTGCAAAATATATAAAATTTAACAAATATTTTAACACTGTTCTAACTACTCGTATACCTAAGATTGAGCATTGCCATCCAACGTGGCAATGCGGCCAGCATTTTGGGAACGTTACCTAGTGGCAGCGGTTTGTTAGATTAGGGTTTTTGATAAGTATATTTAGGTTCGTTTTAGGTTAGTTTTAGTTTTATTTTAATTTCTTTGTTTATTTGTACTTAAAATTAGATTTACTATACCTAACTAAACTATATTATAAATTAACTTTCTAAATACTCTTTCAATGAGTAAAAACAGTTTAGTATTAAATAATTCGTAATTTTTCCAAGTGATGGTGGCAATGGTATAATCATGATGAATATGGAGGAATATACCTAAGAGTAGGAGTAGGCCAAGGAAAGGAGCGCTCGTGGCCCAGCGGCGCCCGCGTACCGCGTGCGGCATGCGAGGTTACGCAACGTCGGCCTAGGTCAGTTATTGGATGGATGACCGCTTTGAGTGGTTATTAACTGAGCGGTCCCGTGCGTTGGAAGGCACGTTAAACCGTTGATCCCGGCTGCTGTCTAAGATAGCAGTCGTTAAGCCAAGTTACAGGCCTTCGGGCGGCTTGAGAACTACTAACAGTCAAGTTGCCCACTCACTTGACAAGCCCAATTCCAATAAGGTCAGATGGCAGTCGCTTTCGTAAAAAGTAGTGCCTGCGCCAAATCTTGAGATTAAGTAGCGGACCCCGGGCATCCTTCAGGATCCTACTGTATACTGGGATCAGGCGCGGATCCAGGATTTAGTTCAGGCGGGGGCACTTTCGAACTTTCCGAAAATAAAACTGACTTTTGATAACTGTTTTTATTGTCAGAACATATTTCCTACGTCAGGACATAGGCAATTGCCCCCCCCCCCCCCCCCCTGTATCCGCGCCTGACGGGCATAACGCTATGATAATGAGGTCAAGGAAAAAGTAAATGGGCCGCGTGAGAGACGATATGGAGAGAAAGGATGTTCGTAACGCTGACAAGAGACGGGGTACTTGCTGGCTAGGTTTAGTGAATCGACAAAACTTTCAGTAGCTCGATTCTCACCCCTCAGATTTGGTTGAAGCCGCTCAACCAATCTCACTGGAGCGCAAACTCTTAGAGTACCTATTCCAGCGTTTAAACTGCCGTGGTCGTGTCGGAGGTTTCCACTGGATTTTCCCCGGGCCACTCTCCAACCGCGCACTACTATCGCTTTATTAGGCCAGGCCTATAGTCACAACAGATTTAAAAAAAACAGAGATGACGGGCGATAGGGAGAACCCAAACAAAACAGAAAATGGCAAGCGAATGATGATAACGGTGCCTATTATAATCTTATAATGTTAGAGAAGATTGCACCACTAAAGGACACACACACACCACACCAAAGGACACACCAAAGGATCCACGCTGGGATAGTGAAGGTTAGAGGCATATTGAGAATTTGCTGCGCATCTACGGATTATCAGATGTAATAAAAAAGCCTTACGTAAGCGGCATTCTCGGAAATTCCCTGGAGCATTGAGGAGGGCCGCAGCCCTCAGGGTCTCCGAACATCTTACTATAATGCAACAAATACAAACAATGTTAGATTAGCATCCGCTTTTTTACGCAAAGATAGCACAACGGGGAAGCCCCAGCCGACGTAAAACCCACAGCACGATAGGTTTTACGTCGGAAATGTACTAAAACGTCACATAAAATTCATTCATTTCATTCATTTATTATTTCTATAACAATATTACATTGTGTCAGAAACACTTATAAACTAATTACATGTTAAAAAAATATAATTAAATAACAATCAGGACATGTCAGCAAATAAAATATACATAAAAAGCAAAAGAAATATGTACGAATAAAAATGGAGGAAAAAAAAAGATATAACGTTAAAATAAAGATTTAAAATTAATAATTGTGAATAATAAGAAATATTTAATACCATGTCAGTTCAAATAAAGAGAATAAACTAATAAAAATAACAAATAAATAATTCATTCTACGTTACATAATCAGATTAAATTCACTCATTATTGCATTGGAATAACTCTTAAACGGAATAAAAACATTTAGCTAACAAATACGACCTTAATTTATTTATAAAAGTATGCGGGTTGGAAACAGATTTCAATTCAATTGGTAGCTTATTAAAAACTTTTAGGGCCTGGTAAAGAGCACAGAATTCTGTTACTTTGAGCTTTGGAGTAAAGGGGCGGTTTAGATTTGAAAACATGACTAACATTACGTTATAATCCACCGTACTAACTAGGAAATGAGACTATAACTAGCCTATCTTCGGCACTCAGCAGCCGAATCACACACTGAAAATATCCCTACTATTGTACATATATACGTACGTACATATGTACAGGTCTCAGAGCCCGTCTCCCACGTCTGCCCACGCGCATACCACGCTGTAACCCGACACCGTACGTGCGGGAGGCGACCAGGAGAACTTGAACTCTGGTCGTGTTAAGACAGTCAAGACAATGATTACTTGTATAGAAGGAAATAAAGGTGTCGATGAAGGAAACAAATATATGTAAACTAATTATAACAAACAAAAAGTATCCACCACAGGTTTCGTCAATTTATGCTACAAAGAATCATCCACAACACGTTTCGTCACCTATGCTACATACTCCATTAACAATGACTTGTCCGATAAGTACCCGGCTCAAACGTCCCAAATATACTCGCCGCGTTCCCGCGCTGGATTGCTAAAGAGATACGTTGAACCAGGTACGCACCGGATCAAAACAAGAAAGGAAAGTTCCAAAACTTGGCTATTTTATGTTGCAGTCTGGTCTCTACGTAATAGCCAATACCATCTCTTAGTGGAGAGGGACGTAGGTAGGTACACATATTATGTTTGTATTAATGTTAACTAACCATTCGTGCACTTTATGATCATTGTAATAAGGGTCAGGAACGGTTAACTATGTTGGTGTTTGTACTGGTAATTTATACAATTTCCCAACGAATACTGATAAGTTAATAACTACAAGAAACACTGGGAAACTCAAAATAACTTTTTATAGACTAGTGAAGGCGAAAAAGTCGTTCTTGGGAAATTGTATAAAATTCTACAATAAAATTCCAAGACACATTACTGAACTTACGGATTCTAAACTTAAATCTATTGTGAAACAGACACTTATTTCAAAAGCATATTATAAGTACCCGGCTCAAACGTCCCAAATATACTCGCCGCGTTCCCGCGCTGGATTGCTAAAGAGATACGTTGAACCAGGTACGCACCGGATCAAAACAAGAAAGGAAAGTTCCAAAACTTGGCTATTTTATGTTGCAGTCTGGTCTCTACGTAATAGCCAATACCATCTCTTAGTGGAGAGGGACGTAGGTAGGTACACATATTATGTTTGTATTAATGTTAACTAACCATTCGTGCACTTTATGATCATTGTAATAAGGGTCAGGAACGGTTAACTATGTTGGTGTTTGTACTGGTAATTTATACAATTTCCCAACGAATACTGATAAGTTAATAACTACAAGAAACACTGGGAAACTCAAAATAACTTTTTATAGACTAGTGAAGGCGAAAAAGTCGTTCTTGGGAAATTGTATAAAATTCTACAATAAAATTCCAAGACACATTACTGAACTTACGGATTCTAAACTTAAATCTATTGTGAAACAGACACTTATTTCAAAAGCATATTATAAGATAAACGATTACATCATGGATAGGGATGTTAGGCAGTGATAGCGTCCCGCACAAGTAATCTAACACAGAAATATTTTGTCCTTAGTATTAAAAAATATGTATGTATGTTTATACTGCAGGTAGCATTTGAATTATGTACTATTTTTTTACTGTTATTTTATATACATAGTATATTGTTTTGAAAAAATTACACCTCGCCGAGTTTCTTACGCCGGTTCTTCTCGAGGCAGAGGTTTATTTTATGAACCGGTGGTAGTTTTTTGACATTCATAAGTGCATGTAACATGCCTAAATTAAAGAATAAATGATTTCATTTCATTTCATTTCATTTCATACTATGATAAGACATATTCAAACCACGCGCGGGGAATATTCGAATCTCGTTTACATATAACAATGATTTCTAATGAAGCAAAATTAAAGTAAGTGAATGGTGAATGAAACTACCGTTTAAAATTTCAGGGTGTTTAGGTACCTGCTACGGTGGTGAAGCCGTTAGCTGTACCACTAGTATAAGTTTATAGAAACAAAACACAAACGAACGCGTTTGCGTTTAGTCTCGATTTGTATGTCAATGCGAACCTCTGGTTTAGGAGCCTTCGGTGGTAACTCAAACTCAAATATTTTATTGCACACATTACAAATATGATATTATAATGGACCCCGTAAGGGCACAGCAATAGTCTTATATCTAGACTAACTCTTAGACTACTTAGCAGCAGTCTTTCTTACTTACTTCACTATTTATATACCATATACATCTCTAACAATATTAAATTAATCTTAATTTTGACGCTCAGAGACCATGTACATCTCTGAGATATTATATTTATTTCATTATACTCCTTGTTTAATCTTGATACCTTATACATCTCTAACTTTACTGATGTTGTAATATTTGTAATAGATAACTTTGCAAGTTTATCTTCATTGTATGACATTAATTTTGTTATAATTGTAAACTCGAAATTATTATTCTTTCTTGAACTGTAAATTAATATTTTGACATGTAAAAGTGCCCTTGTGGCCTATTTGCAGAATAAATGTGTTTATTTGTTCCTGAGTCTTGTATGTTTTTATGTATTTAGTGACACACACCTCAGATTAGATTAAAACCACTCAACCAAACTCACTGGAGCGCAAACTCTTAAAGTATTCCAGTGTTACAAACCACAAGCGTGGTCGTGCCGGAGGTTTTCCCCTGGATTTTCCCCAGGCTACTCTCCAATCACGCACTCCTATCGCTTTATTGGGCCCGGCCTATAAAGTCACAGTCAGGTTCAAAAAAACAAAAAAAATGTATTTAAGTATCTATTTCTCTATATTAATATGATGTATATCGTCGCCTAGTACCCATAGTACAAGCTTTGCTTAGTTTGGGACTAAGGGTGGGTTGCACCAAACCGTCTGTAATCGTAACCGGTGTTCGTTAACATCTGATTGTATGGAAAGTTTGACAAGTTTCTATGGGATGACAGCTGCCGGCGCCATATTTGACGATGACCGGCCTGTGATCGTATGTTGGTGCAACCGACCCTTACAGTACAAGCTTTGCTTATTTTGAGACTTTGCCGATTTGTGTAAGATTGTCCACATTTTTTTTTATTTAAAAAAGGGCTTGCGCGTGTGATTCTTCTGGACTCGCAAGCGCGATATCGGCCTGCCATCAAACAGGCCGTAAGCTTTGCTATCGTTGTATAAAAAACATGAAACAAAACTTATGTAAAGCGTAAACTCATATCGAAAGCATATTATAGCACAAAAGACATACATGAATGATAAAACACCGTGGGTATAATTGTGGTTGAAATACTAATTATATTTTAATAATTATGACATTACATCTTAATATTTTCATAACTATGGCATTAGATGTTGACGTTAAATTTTCCTCTTGACATTCATATTTTATTCTAGAAACTGTCTAGATTATACAATTTTTTATGTTTTTATTTTACATATTGACGATCTTTTTGTGAATTTATTATACTCTCTTTTGACATACATTATAGTAATTCATGTCTTTTTTTAAATTTCATATGCATCAATAAATTGCTCTGAATAATTAGATTCAATTTATGTAATATATAACTGACGATTCAAAAGTGCTTGTTGCTAGGCATATTTGAATAAAGACTATTTTGAGTTTGAGTTTGAACAGTGATATTAGGTGAAAAGTGCAGGGCTCTTTGCCTCTGGTCGTGCGCGAGAATAGAGTCATCACAGCCGCGCCGTATATCACCGAAACTGGAAACATGATCCGGCCGCGTACGCGCACCTACGTGCCGTGCAGCGGTTATTGGTGCTGGGCGCTGAGACAGACAGACAGATAGCCTGGCGGTGGTATTTTGGAGACATTTTTAGGGTTCAGTACCCAAAGGGTCCCTTATTACTAAGACTCTGCTGTCCGTCCATCCGTCCGTCTGTTTGTCTGTCTGTCTGTCTGTCTGTCTGTCTGTCTGTCTGTCTGTCTGTCTGTCTGTCTGTCTGTCTGTCTGTCTGTCTGTCTGTCTGTCTGTCTGTCTGTCTGTCTGTCCGTCTGTCGGCAGCTGTCTATCGCCGAATGCGGCCGATTAACTTGTTATTTACACTTTTGCGGTCGCCGCATGCAGTACGCGGCGAACAACGAAGTGTAATTGCCGCTTAAGGAGCTCGCGGGCCGCCAGTTGCCGACCGCTGTCTTAGATAGATCAGCCATATAACTTCCGTCCTCAAACTCCTACAATTTGTTTCAGTATAATTCGATTGTCATCCGAATATAGTCGTTTTGGATCTTATCTTTAAATATACTCTAATAGTAATAGACAGGTGTAATCAAATAAATGTTCATAATAAGCTACGCCACGGGACGGGAGACACCACAAAACGGCATTTACTAAATAATAAGTTCTATATCCACGTATTTAAAAAGGCACCCTAATAGAACCCAATACGGTTTAAAATCAACTGATGTTAAAATAAACTTGAGACGTTATGAAATTATGCCCCCCATTATTTCTTTAACAATCATAACCCATTGAATTCAACGTTTCCTACTAGTTTAATAAATGTGACATCTCTGTACAAAATTAGAATAAATTAGATACAATCGATATGATGCTTCCCGCTGTTAAATATCCATCCACCATTGTATACCATGCCTAAGCTATTCGAATACAAATTTATTTTAATCAAACGGCGAAATTTGGAACTAGCTTCTCCACGTTCAAAAATCACCCTTACTCTAAGACAGTGGCGCCACTATGAGTACTCACAAAAAGTTTGTATGATATTTTTTTCGAAAATGGCCGCCTAATTTGAAAAAGGAATGCGATGTTTTTAAATTCGGTGAATATTGTAGTGTTGTTTATAGCCCGGTAGCGTAACGGCGGATAAGTGCGTTTCCTATGGAGTTAGAGACGGTATGTGTCAAAATGACAATGGTAAACGGTTTCATATGGAATGTATTCGATGGTAGGCCTCACTGATGGCGTATTTCCTGTCTGTATCGGAGCTATAATATAGAAGACTTATCACATCAAAACGTTTACTGTTCCAAACATGACAATGGTCTATACATATTTTCTATTCATGGCTGAGATACGCGTCATACTCGTGATCGGGTGCTGTTTGTGGAGTCCGGTCTGTTCATGCTTGCTAGGACATAGTGACTACGTTAATACGTCTTTTTATAGGGGATTGACGAGAGACATCATCCTGTTGTAGATTCGTTTTTATTACCAGTGACTTAGAGACCATATACATCTCTAACAATATTAAATTAATCTTAATTTTGACGCTCAGAGACCATGTACATCTCTGGGATATTATATTAATTATATTTTCATTATACTCCTTGTTTAATCTTGAGACCTTATACATCTCTAATTTTACTGATGTAATATTTGTAATAGATAACTTTGCAAGTTTATCTTCACTGTATGACATTAATTTTGTTATAATTGTAAACTCGAAAATATTATTCTTTCTTGAACTGTAAATTAATATTTTGACATGATAAATGTATTACTTATTATAGTCAGACTTTCTTAGATTGTAAATTAATATTTTGACAATGAAAAGTGCCCTTGTGGCGGCCCATATGCAGAATAAATGTTTGATTTTTTGATTTTTTTTTCGTCCTCCGTCGTCGTTGCTTAGCAGCAAGAGCTCCCTTATTAATAAGGTTTAAGGGACTAGGTTTTTAACCCCATCATCGTCCTTATCGTGTTATCCCAGTACAGTTGCATCCTGAAGGATATTTAGGGTCTACATTAATCATAATTAGGGTCGGTAGGTCGGTTTACGGCTAGTTAATTTGATGCGCCAGTTTGCGGCTTTTGGATGATTTGATGAACTGAAAGGATATATTCTTCCTTTTTTAATATATTCCCATTCAATTGCTACTAATTAGAATGCATACGACTTACTATTTCTTTAGGGCATACTCATACTCATACTTTATTGGTAATATAGATTACAAGTCAACGTATTACACAGGTATTTGAACACTTAACATCAAAATCAATTGTACACATTCATGTCATGAGCGAGAAATTACATTATTTCAAATTTAATAATTCCTCTATAGTAAAAAATGTAAATGTCTTTAATTGAAAAAACTTCGTACTTCAGAAGGCCGCAAACTGACGCAGGCCGCGTAACTGGCCTAGCGACCCTACTTATTATCTTGACACTTAGAGAGAGACCTTAAAGGTTAGCTGGAAGAGATCCCTTATAGGGATAAGTTCGCCTTTGTCATCATCATCATCATCATTTCAGCCGAAAGACGTCTACTGCTGAACATAGGCCTCCCCCAAGGCTCGCCATTTAGACCGGTCCTATGCCGTTCGTTTCCACCGGATTCCCGCGACCTTCACCAGGTCATCATTCCAGGTCAAGTTCGCCTTTGTACTCTAATCTTATGTGACATGTATATTGTTTTAACCTGTTATTGTGTACAATAAAGTGCTTACATACATACATACATACATACATACCTTATACATCTCTAACAAATCTGGATTGTTATTAGTTTCTTACACTGAAAAAAAAGATTTGTTAGTAGTAGCCAAAATTTTAGCTGCTAGTAACAAAAAACGGGGGACTGCCAAACGGAGTGCTACTAGTAGCCAAAATGAGTTTTGTAAAATAAGTTAAGTTATTTATTACTGAACTATTATATTTAACGGCAGTTAAATAAGTTTGGTTGTATAACCAAAACTGTTTATTTATCGTTACTTTCAAAGCATTCAATTAGTAACTAAACTGCTTTATTTATTCCCATTTAAATGGTTTAATTAAAAACAGCTAAACTATCACGTTAATAAACACATTTATTTTATTTAATAGTAACAAAACACTTAACTAGTTTTGTTTAAATGATTTATTACCATGTTGTTAAATGGTAATGCAACTGATAACAGTTTTATTCAATTGCCAGTTAATAACTAATTTAGTTAAATGTTACAAAACTGTTTATCTATTTTTGCTGTTACTGTTTTGCTACCTTATCTATTGGTAATGCTACTGATAACAGTTTTATTCAATTGCCAGTTAACAACTGATTTAGTTAAATGTTACAAAAATGTTTGTCTATTTTTGCTGTTACTGTTTTGCTACCCTATCTATTGGTAATGCTACTGATAACAGTTTTATTCAATTGCCAGTTAACAACTGATTTAGTTAAATGTTACAAAACTGTTTATCTATTTTTGCAGTTACTGTTTTGCTACCCTATCCCATTGGTAATGCTACCAATAACAGATTACTTTAGTTGCTCATAAATAATTGATTTTGTTATTAATTGAAAAACTGTTTATCAAATCATTGCTGTTATTGTTTAGCTACTGTGGGTGGTTGGTTTAGGGATTTTTTAATTTTCTCGGATTGAATGAAAATTGGCACGTACAGAGTCCATTATTCTGTATATGAAAAACGTAATTTCCTGATATGTCCTACAAAATGTGTATGAAAACTTCCAGTGAATTATAAAAAAACACGGGATTTAGTTTTCATATAAATTTTGTAGAAAATATCGGGAAATTATGTTTTTCATATCCAGAATGATGCGACTCTGAAACTACCTAGTAGTAGCAACTTTCATTCAAATCGAAAGAAATAAAAAAATTGCGGAATCCCTAAACCAACCACCCACAGTAGGTAAACAATAACAGCAATGATTTGATACAGTTCTTCAATTAATAACTAAATCAATTATTTATGAGCAACTAAAATAATCCATGCTGGGCACAGGCATCCTCTCATCCATGAGAGGAGGCCTGTGCCCAGCAGTGGGACGTACATAGGCTGACATGATGATGATGAACTAAAATAATCGCAGGATCCCTAAGGTAAACATTCTAGTCAATATTTTAACCTCTAATCAATATTTAAATAACATTCTTTATTTACCTCTTTACAATGTATGAATCGATTGGACATTTGTTTTAAATAAGACCTTATTACAGTTTTTTTTTCAATCGACCCAAAGGATCGTACAATATTATATTGAAAGAAATTAAATATTGACTTCATGAAAAAATAAAAGAATCTAGTTAGAACCGATCGAGTTTTATTTAATTTACGTCAATCACAATAATTAATTGAAGGCCTTGCGCCGCACCCGCCTTCACGAGTGCGTGAAAGGAGCCACAGCATCACAAAACCAATATACGGCTTTCGGTTTTACTTGTGCCAAATCTACTTAAACTTACGTTGGTGCATTGTAAAGAGCTAACGACCATCTCGAAAATTCAATAGAATAACGACTCGAACGAGATAGATTATCGAGTTTTAAGTTTTTAAAACGTGATGAAATCAATGCAATTGTGTGGTGACAAACAAAGGCATTATTTTCTTTAAGTAGATTTGCCACAAGTAAAACCGAAGGACTATACCTGGTACTTACAATTTTCTCTTTATTCTAATGAACATCATTGATTTATAATTTATAATAGTAGGTTATGTAATTGTTACATAATGATAGGCATCAAAAGACGTGTATGCTGTATAAAACGAGCCGCAGGCGAGTTTCGTTATTATTATTATAGGATAGGGATAATGCAGGATTTACAACAAGTGTGTAGAGAAAGTAATGTAGGTAATGCCTTATGCCACTATTCGTAACCCAGGTAAGCCAGCCAGAACAAACAGTACGATAAATGTAAACACAATAGGGAATGGATGAAATTTTTAAAAGTGCTTGATTTTTTTACGGGTAGGAATAAGACTTCTTATTCGCAGAAAAAAGTTACAGATTTTACGGTCCAGTGCAATAATTTTAAATTAATAAACAGTTTCTATACCCACCATTAGGGGCACTGTCGGCCGAACCAGGCTTTATCTTAGTCCGTCGAAAATTAAAAAAAAACAATAGCTGACCTGTGGTAACTTTGATTGACCAATGACAGCCAATTATAAATATTTATGATGGCCAATCAATAAAAAGCAAATTATGATTGGCTGTCATTGGTCAATCAAATTTACCACAGGTCGGATATTGTTTTTTTTTTTATTTTCGACGGACTAAGATAAAGCCTGGTTCGGCCGACGATGCCCTGTAATGGTGGGTATAGAAACTGTTTATTAATATTAAATTATTGCACTGGGCCGTAAAATCTGTAACTTTTTTCTGTGAATAAGAAGTCTTATTCCTACTCATAAAAAAAATTCAAACCAGATTCAAACACTTTTAAAAATTTCATCCATTCCCAATTCTAATATAACATTCTTATAAAAATTATGTGATGTTCTCACATTAAAAACAAACAAAAAACAATTCTAACATCATTAACATAATGTCATTAAGTAACTAAATTTTTGGTACATTGCTTTTCGGCGCATTTTTTCTCATTAAGGCAACAATGCAATTGTGTTTGTAACCGCAAACACCAAAATGACCATTTTGTAAAAAGTCGTTACAGCCACCTTGATAGTTCAATAGATACTCGACTCTATGTCCATGAATTTTATATGTTTTATTTGAATACAATTTAAACACAATTGTAACATAATATTCTAATAAAATTATGTGATGTTCTAACATTAAAAACAAACGAAAAACAATTCTAACATCATGAAGTAACTAACTTTTTGGTACATTGCTTTTCGGCGCATCTTTTCTTATTTAAGGCAACAATGCAATAGAGAATGGATCACATTTTTAATTTGAATATGGGTTGAATATTTTTTTATGGGTAGGAATAAAGACTTCTTATTCGCAGAAAAAAGTTACAGATTTTACAGTCCGGTTAAATAATTTTAAATTAATAAACAGTTTCTATACCTGCCATTACAGGGCATGGTAAGCCAAACGAGGATTTTTTTCTTAGTCCGTCGAAAATTAAAAAAAAAACAATATCTAACCTGTGGTAACTTTGATTGACCAATGACAGCCAATCATAAATATTTATGATAGCCAATCATAATTTGTTTTTTATTGATTGGCTATCATAAATATTTATAATTGGCTGTCATTGGTCAATCAAAGTTACCACAGCTGAGAGTTTTGTTTTTAATTTTCGACGGACTAAGAAAAAATCCTCGTTTGGCTGATGGCATGGCATGGTCAGCCATGCCCTGTAATGGCGGGTATAGAAACTGTTTATTATTTTAAAATTATTTAACTGGACCATAAAATCTGTAACTTTTTTCTGTGAATAAGAAGTCTTATTCCTACCCGTAAAAAAATTCAATCACTTTTAAAAATTTCATCCATTATCTATTGTGCTTGTAACCGCAAACACCAAAATGACCCTATTGTAAAAAGTCGTTACAGCCACTTTGAAAGTTCAATAGATAATCGACTCTATGTCCATGAATTTTATATTTTTTTATACAATCATCATCAAATATCTTAAAGTACCTCAATAATACCCATGAACTGATATAGCTTCGTAGGAGTCATTCCCATCTTTCACACCTTAGCTATCCAACTATCCTTAGCTATCTAACTGTTGGGGTACTTTTTGGCATTATCATATTCAGCCTGACGCTCAGATAATAAATGTTCTTCAGATTCGTTTAGGTTCACTTCGTCCACATTCCCATTTCGTTCACATTCCTACTTCGTCCAAAATCCCATTTCGTCCGCTATCAATTCTCAAATGGTCCACTTCCTAATTTGTTAACATTCCCATTTTGGCTATATTCCCATTTCGTCCACAATCCCACTTCGTCCACATTTCCAATTCGTCCGCATTCCCATTTCGACCACCAAAACACCTACATTTCCCAGTCGTCCACGTATACCCATGGAGTTCTGAGGTAATGGGAATGTGGACGAAGTGTAAATGACGACTAAGTGGGAATGCTGACGAATTGGGATAAGGACGAAATGGGAATATGGATGAAATGGGGATGTTGACGAAGTGGAAATGTGGACGAAGTAGGAATGTGAACGAAATGGGAATGTGGACGAAGTGAACCTAAACGTTCAGATTAACGAATTTTAAAAACAACATACAATTTACAACTGTACTCTTTGTGTCACATAGATCTTACCGTTTGAAGCAATATTTTTATGACAAGGCATGTATGAAATTAAACTATCCTGGAAAATATAAACAATTCTTTCATTTTGTGGTGCCTCAACTTCAAAACAATAATTATGATCATCGAAATCTATTGTTGACAATAAAGTGCATTCAAATATAATCCTGTCGACGTTCAAAGCAAAGACATTTTTAACATTCATAAAAATAGTTTCTCCGAGATTTACTACATCTTGAATAAGAACTGATCCAGGTTTATATAGTGTTGATTTTACTTTAGCCCATGTAACACATATAAGAGACTGACTGGAATCTAAATTTAAGTAATTTGTAATTTCATCGCGCTTTTCTTTAATAACTCTCTTTGAAAGCCCGGTTTTAACAGAAGTATTAACGTAACCTTTCATAAATATTTCATTCAGTTGTAGTTGATGTTTGGTCGCTAAAGTCAATGTAAGGTTGCGACGATTAAATGAAGCTCGTGCAGCAATTTTCGATAGCCTATGTTTGGCTTCAAAACGCATAGACCAAAAGTTGACGAGAGGCCCAAACTTCAACATCATTGAATGATAGTGTACTAAGAAATGAAATTTTGGTTTTAATTTTTCGCCTGTCAAGGTTATGTAAAGCTCATTTAATTCTGATACCAAAAATTTTAACATGTCACTATTCTCTGTTATGAGTATGGGAGACATCATTATGTCCATAAGTTTCCTTAGGGTAATGTACATTAACCAGTATTTATCTTCTGTAGGTACAAAATCGCCTACAAGCAAGCCGAAATAACGGAGAAAGGTTAACATTTCCGAAGCTGATAGGCGGATGTTACCTTTAGAAAGATGATCTATGCTCAGAGGACAAGGTTTACTCCCACTATCTGGACCATAATCAAAATTTACTATTCTGTCGTTTAAAACTTTTAAAGAAAAGTATTTCAAGTCTCTTGTGAATTTTACTATAAGAAACGACATAATATATTTAGCCACTCCTTCCAGTATGTCATGCATTACATCGACGCCCGTTTGATCGAACAAATTAAAGTTATTAACTGCCAACCAAACGCATTTCTCCTTAATACCTGTACTAGTTGAGCAATTTTGTTGCAATTGTTCATTGTAATTTTCTGTATTTCTAAGCAAATTTACATCTTCAAAACATTGATTTTTTAAGGCTTCTTTTGTTACATTACACACTCGGCAAGGGTAGTTAGACGAAAATGTTTCATTGAAACCAGTTATCGAATGTATACCAAGATTATCTCCAATGATAAGAGCTAACGAGAAATACAATTTACCTTGATAGGTGGGCACATTTAACTCTATACCTGTTTCTGACAAATAGTTTAATTCAGTTATAAGTGGCTGAAAAATGACGCCGTTTCCAAATGCGGATCGGTCAGATGAGTGAAATAGTAAAGCTAAAAAGATATTTGCTAATGAGGAAGCCTGATCGGGTGGTAGACACCCAACGGAAATATATACAGCGCCTAATTTATGTATACCGGAGTGACTACCTAGAACATTTCCACTTTCATAGTCGTCGAAAAATAAAAATAGAGGAAACACTACCTTGTTTCCAAATCGTTTGAGTGTGTTAACCCAAAAACTGCCTTGTATAAAATTGTTAATACAATTTTCAGACTTTGGCAAACCGTTCATATAATCTAATGTTGCCTTCATAACACCTTCAAGTGAAAAATATTTTTGCAGTACAAATCGAAGGGGAATAAATTGCTCTACACATGGCATTGATACTGATCTTACAACACCACGCTTAGTAATGGTAGACATTCTTTGACCTATTACTATTTCTGTTGGAGGGATGTAAGTTCCTAGTGTTTGTAAAGTCTGAAATCTTTTGTGTTCTGTAATATATTGTTCAAGTGGAGAATGTACAGTTGACAACAGCTGGCTTTTTAAAAGTGTTATGTTACTTTCCTGTTCTAAGTTATTAGGAAGCTCTGAGAAAACTTTCTCTATATTCGAAGTCAAAGTGCTACAGATATATTTGTTCATCCCCACTACAACATCTTGGACGGCTTTCCTAGGTATCAATGGATTTGCATAAAGCGATGATATAAATAGTTGCAAAGAATAATCATTATTAGTATTATTGCGGGCATGTGAAGTTTGAAGAACATTTGTATTGAGCAGAGGAGAACATAAAACTGAACTTGAACTAATTCCAACCGACTCAATAGTCTGTGGTGGTAGTGGAAGCGAAACTAAATTTGTATCTTGAGCAACTTCAGAAGAAATAGAATCATTCGAATGTTCATTGTTATGTTCTCTAACTAAATGCTTGCGAAAGGTATTTCTCAAGTGAAATGAACGCGTGCAGTCATTTTCTATGCAATGGTATATAGAAAAGTTATGTCTTTCATGGGCTAAAGTAAAGTGTGAAAGAAGATTACTATTACTATTTAGCTCTTTCAAACACAAAAAACACTTAGGCATTTTAGAAATGTATCTGAGTAATTCTTATCATTGTATAATATTCAGATCTGTTATTAGAACGTCCACAGTTGTATATACTTTTTCGTATTTAGTATCTAAGCCATACATGGCTTTTTGTATGAATTGCCATACATGCTTACATTCTGATGAATACTGGGCATTTAATACATATATTATTTTGAAACACGCGTCAACTGCGTTTAGTATTGATGTTACCTCATATCGAATGTTGTTGACGATGACATATCGGGCAGAAATCTCCTTTAGCGATGATCCTACGACCATGATAAATGGCTGCAAATGTAATTCTAATTTCTGAAGTTTGTCTCTTCTTCTGGTAATGTTCTCTTCTATCTCGGCTGGGCTTTTGACGTGGGTGATAAAAGCGTCAAGCACTTCCTGTTTCGAAGGCCGCCACTGCTGTCCCTTTCCTTTCTTAGGTTTTACTATAGTGTGCGTGGTCATTAAAAATGACACAACCATAAATGCCGCTAGGTCCGTTGTTTCTTCGTCATTTTCTGCATACAAAAAAAAACAGTAAAACACCTGAAATAATATCCTACTATTATTATAAATGAGAAAGTTTGTGAAGATGTTTGTAACTCAATCACGCAATAACGGCTGAATGGATTTATAACATCTTTATTAAACAATAATTAATAGTAAATAACCTAAATAAGAATAAAATAGCCTAAAAACTTAATGAAAACTAAAAATTAAAATTAAAACTAAACTTAAAAATAACTATAAATAAAAAAAATGCCCCAAATTTACGATATTAATAGACGGATTTATATGAAACTTGGCGTACAGATAGACAAAGATCTGGATTGAGATATAGGACACTTAATATCCCGGTAATGCATTCCCGTGGGCAACGCGGGCGAAGCCACGGGTTACAGCTAGTCCTATTATAAATGAGAAACCGCCGCGGGTAAATGCTAGTTACAAATAAATCTGAAAAAACAAATAAGTACCGTTGATGTAGTCTTTTATCTTATCTGGAACTCTGTCACTTTTATTCTTTGCATAGTCAATAATTTTATTTTTTATCAAATGCCAATTATCTTTTAATTTGTTATCATTGTCTGGATACAAATCTTGGAAGTCCTTCAGTATCTGCAAAATATATTAAATACTAGAACACCTTCACTGGGCACTTCGTTCGCGGAAGAGAAAAAAGTCATAACCCTCTTTTTTGCTCCAGCGTAGTCGGGTAAAAAGTATCCTATAATCATCTGTGAATGCCCTAGTTTACTCATGTACCAAAAAAATTATAAATCTATTTAGCCGTTTTGGCGTGATGAGGTAACAAAAGCGCATATGTATAGATAAAACATACAAAAAACAAAAAAAATCGATTCAGGGACTTTCGAATAGTCCGTTTTTATTATTTAAGTAATTGCAAATATCTTCAATGTACAGACATTTCATTTTTTTGGAGGTCACTGAATCCAATTTTTTTTTGTATGTTTGTATGTGTCTTTGTTACTTCATCACTTCGCCTATTTTCATAACTTCAAAATTAGTAATTTTAAGATAAATATTTTTGAAGTTATGAAAAGAAATTCTCCGAAACATAACAATATCACACATGTAGTTTACAAAACTATTTTTTTCTAGTAGACAGACGGACGGACAGACACACGACACGAGTGATCTTAAAGCGAGTCACACACTACGCAGATACGATAAGATATCTGCATATCTTTCAGTATCACTCTCTAAATACCTATATTAAATTCATTGAGCAATGCACACTGCGCAGATAAATTATCTGTTGATGCACAGATCATTTATATTGGTACGAGTATACGCAGATAAAATCCTATCTGTGTGGTGTGTGAGAACCTTATAATGGTTCCGTTTTTTTCTTTTTGAGGTACGGAACCCTAATAAGATTTTGTTACAAAATAGTAAATTTATGCAACTGCTCGCCAAATAGCCTCTACTCGTTCTAGTCTAGACTAGACTAGTCGCCTGCGGCTCGTTTCATACACAACACTCGGGTTTTAATACACAGTTGCATACATTACTTTATCTACACTAATTTTGTAATATAGTCACAAAACTACATACCAGATATAAGCCTCCTGGCTGATTCAGCGCCTTGAAGTCTTCGAAATATTTATCAATGGAAATACCACTCGCTGCAAGAAGATTTAATCTTTCTTTAGCTGTTATTTTCCAATATAACTCAACAGTCGCCCAAGGATCTAAGCAGTTCTTTAGCCATAACATTTTTTCTGCAATATCAGCATCATTATTATTTTCCAAAACGTTGATCGCTTCTTGTCTACTACTACTGGGACGCGGTGATCCGGGTTCGCTGGACCGTGACGATGATGCTGATGAGCAGCGTCTAGATATGACACCTGATTTCAAATAATTGCGTCTTGTATGGCGGTAGCAATCAAGTAGTTTGCCTTTCGCAGTAATCTTCTGAAGCGGATTAAAGGACGTAAACGGCGTAAAGTATATCGCTGGACTTTCTTTTTTGAATACTTGGTTGATTTCGTATGCTAATTGGTAAAATCTTGAGCTTGTTATTCTTTTTTCAGCATTCTCTTTTAATTCGTTTGATATTATAATGCTACAAAGTTGTCTTCTAGCAGCACTATTCAATAGACCACTTTCTTGGAATCTTAAAAGAAGGCCTTTCCCTTCATTGCAAGAGCTTAAAGTCTTGTATACTGCCTGAAAACATAATATATGTATATATCTAAGTAAGTATATGTATAATAGGGATAATTTCGTAAGTACGCGTTTTTATTATTTTTTAACCGACTTCACAAAAGGAGGTTCTGTGTTCGACTGTAGGGAAGAGCGAGGAACAGTGGATTATTGCCTATATTTTAGAGAAATAATAGGTTTATATCTTTGTTATCGAACAAATTGAAAGAATGTCTATTAAGTTATCAAAGTGCAAACAAGGTAAATATGTATAATCTATTATTTCTCCACAATATTGACAAAGATCCACTGTTCCCCCAGGATTCCACGTTCCCCACCTCCCCTACGTATGATACTTTTTTTATTACTGTATCACATATTATTATGTACCTACAATAAAATGTTAACATACATAAGTACATAATAAATTAATAAGTTAGTAATAAATAAGTTTCTGTCATAAATAACATTTTTGTGACAAGCTGTTATTGCCGACTGTACTTTTCGTTGAACATCCGTTAACTACTCATCGAAACGATTCTAAAGAGCCCAAACTCGGTAGGATTGCGTTATTTTATTACAGAGTTCCTATGACCACCTTCCGGCACCATCATCAGATCAGCTGATTGGTGTCATATTATTGTATAGTTAGTTACCTATCTTACATAAGTATGCCAAATTTTAGCTCAATCGAAAACTGGGAAGGGGGTCAAATTTAACTTGCAAGATTTTGACCCGAACAATATAATGAAGTTGCAGGTAATTTTTTTACAAGCTTTTATTTAACTTGCAATGTTGTTGTTGTATGTACGGGTCAAATCTTACAAGTTAAATTTGACCCACTTCCCGGTTTCCCATTGAGCTAAAATTTTTTTTATGCAAAGTAACTCGAACCTCAATTCCTCTTCAAAATACAAAACACAAATGTACTTACACATTCGTCAGTGGTTTCACCTTCGTTTTCTAAGCCGGAATCAGGTATTACAACTAAGGTTGAATCAGTCAGTACTGGTAGGTCGTCAATAAGATATGACTGAGATGTCGATGCCAGGCTGCTACTCATATTGGTATCCTGTAAAAAATTATGTTCAATAAATAATATTGTCCCAGGATCAAGGTAGGGTAAACCACCAGTAATTCATTGGCTGCCAATGAATTATTGGACTTGACTATACTTTGGTTGCCAATTGGCAACCAAAGTATTGTCAAGTCTACTAATATCTATAAAATCTGAAAAACAATTTCTGAACACAACTCTATTGTCAGATGTTTAAGAGCATATTCAGATCTTTAAAGTTTAAATCATAATAATAAATAATAATAAATTATGATAAGGCGTAGGGATGTGACGACCTCATCGCCCACTGGTTTTCCAGTGCAATCAGTCAACGTAAGGCGGCTTGTGGCGAGCTGTTAGGGAGTAGCGACCCTACGTACCTGAGTCCTCCTGGGAGTGGCCTGTGTGGGATAGGCCCCCCCGCCTCTGGCTTGCCTTAACCGGCCGTCCAGAGTGGAGTCGCAAGAGCTGATGCTCGAGGGTGGATGTGGTCACCTAAGTGGCGAGTTGGCTATATGTTTAAAGTCCAGTGCCACCTCCACCCCCAGCTCTCTGACCGGTGTTGCCCTTAGGCCATTTTATAATGTCGCTATTTTATGGGGGCCCATCTAGCAGAGAGCGAGTCACCGCCTGCCGGAAATAAATATTTGAGACATTTATTAGGCAGGCGTCCGGTGTCTCACGCAATAGCCCAGCCATTAATCCAACATTTTCACCCAATAACCCAGTTCATTTAGACTCCATCAACCAGAAATAGTCCCTGTACACCCTGGCGGGTGCTGTCTCTGTGTGCGTCCCATGACACGGGCAGGGACAGCATCCGCTCGGTGTATCCCTAAAGTGTCAAAAGGGCCTCTACGTGTTGGCTATGTGGTACTCGTTTGGTACTTCGGTGCCTCGGTACTTCGGCACCACGCACGCCTCCCAAAGGTCCGGGATACCATTGTCCCGTGAACGGGAAAGACATACAAATAATAATGACAAATATCAGGGACAATCTTACACATATCAACCTAGTCCCAAACTAAGCAAAGCTTCTACTATGGGCACCAGGTGACGATACACATACTTATATGGATAAATATAATACTTAAATAAATAGAAAACATCCAAGACCCAGGAACAAAAATTTGTGCTCATCAAGTTATAGGTATGAAACCTATTTAGTTATTTTCTATAGACAAAAGTAACTAATATAAAAGCACTTACCGCTATATTTTTCAACAAGTTTACTTGAGCCATAAATTTGGCTCGATGACCTATCACAGGAATGAGATCTTTGATATCCTGTTCTGATAACATTGGTAAAATTTCGGCATCAATTTGTTGTTCTGGTAAAAAAAATACAATAGACAATTAAAACCGCAAGCGCAGAGATACCTAGCGGCGGCGGCGCTGTGCGAAGGCGGTGACGTTTGTACAATAAGAAGGTAGGTATAGAAAACCGGGCGGACGCCACAGCGGCTGTGCTTCTTTAATACAAATTTGAATATCACAAGCGATACCACCTCCGCATCGCTCGGCTGTCTGTGCGCTTGCGGCTTAATACCTAATTGCTCCTCTACATGATGGCCCAGCACTGCACCAGCGAGATGGTCATACGATGGTTGAAACGCAACTACACGAAGGCGACATTCAGTTGGTTTCTTTGATGTGCGTACGAAAACCGACGCCGTGGCCATCCCACCGCGCCATAAGCCATCGACACCACTGCGCTCTCCACACTCTGGCCCATCGTGTAGAGGAGCCTTAATAGGTAGAAAGAGCTGTATCTAAGCCCGCAATACGCACTAGTAACACGATGATCATGTTGTATGAAAAATGTACAATTGTCGACTTTCATTTCTAACCTTAGTACCTAACCACTAGCGTGCCCGCTCAGCGTTTCCTGTTGTGCGATGTGTGAAATGAAACCCTTCTGAACCGTTTTAGTAGGTACTCCGAACCGGAGCGCAGGCGGGTGCGCGCCCTCCGCGCACTCGGGGCGCTGGTTAAGTTTAGCCGAACTGAAACCTGTACATCTTGCGTACGAGCGCCTATGGTGCAATAAATATTATCAGATAAAAAGGTACATACCTGCAAATGTCGCAATGTAGGTCTCCAGACCCCATGACCGCAAATAGTCGGCCATGGGATCCACTGGCTTTTCCATTCTTCTTATTTCTTTTAAATCGGAAAGCGTTTTAACATATACCATTAAACAACTTTACTATCGGAGAACAATCAAATCAATTAAGTACTTCACTACGTTTTAATTTTATATCCGGCTTCCGTTCCGACTTCGATGGCGTTGAAATGAACAAGACCGAACGCGTTTCTTTCTATGCAATGCGGAGAGGAGCGCGGGACGCGGGAGGGGAGGACGTGCGTTTAGAAATCGGCAAACAAATTTGTTTTGCTAATTCTTACCAATATTTATTAATCTTTTTATAAACAGTTTTGTAACGAAATACCAAATTTTAATTAGGGGTAGTTATTTCATGTATATCGTTACTTATAACTTTAGAAGTTGTTTATGAATTGCTAAACAAAATTTGCTACAAAAATCAAAGTTAGTAAATATTAAATAAACTAGAGTAAATTATTATTGGACACTTATTAGCGAAACTATTACTAAACGTACAGCCTAATAAAAAGCTCGAAGTTTGCTCACCAATAACCAAACATTTTGTCCATGCAGCTAATGTGTATTAGTGTACTTTGTAACATATAAAGTTGTTTAATAATAGCAAAACAAAATTAGCTGCAGAAGAACATAAACTCATTAAACATTTAATAAACTTCATTGAATTATTTCTAGGCACTTATTTGTTAATTTATTACTAAACGAATAACTTATTCGTAGTTAATGAATTCGACAACCAGTAATCAAACATGTTGTCCTTGTAGCTAAACGAGTTTATCTAACTCATTTTAATAAGGGTTAGTTAAAATGTTATCTAATAGTTACAAAAATACGAATAGCTTAACTAGTTTACGATGTGCCGCAAAATTAGTTTTGCAAATTTAGCATAATTTTGGTTACTATTAAGCTCATTTTGGCTATTCCTCAAGTAGTTAAAATAGTTCAGCTATTAATTTTTTTCAGTGTAGTCTTATTTTTGCCATGACTACATTTAATTAATGATATTTTGAGTATTGTATTATTTTCAATTGATATACTTGTAAATGTGCCCTTGAGGCCTATTCTAATATGGGCTACAAAAGCTTCAAATAAATGATTATAATTATTACTATATACTAATAGATATTTTCCCTTCACAAGATTGTATAAAATTTCAAGTTCAATAGACTGACGTTACTTTCAAATCATTCTCAATTGTGCTGCAAAGACAATCATAAGTTATGTCATATCCTTGTGTCTTATTCTCTACTTCGTCGGAATCGATTGCCTCCTGTCAACAAAAACATTGACAAGGCAATCTTGTCGAAATATGGCAACCGTTTTTGCCATAACAGCTGCGAGAGAAACGATCCGAGAAAATGTCAAAAATGGTATACATCGATCGTATTAGTTATACATTTCAATGAATTTATCAAAAAATGGATCCAAAGAGTCCAAACCATGCCTGCGTGTGTTTTCCTTCGAATCTTATATCATCTCCTAGCGTTAGCCGGTCCCAGTACTGCCGCATACCGGGTACAGTCAGTCCGACCCAGGTCGAAGTGCGCGGCCTGGAGTTTCTTACTCTTACTCCCAGTAGCTCGATAGATGAGCGCAAACTCTAAAAGTATACCATTAAACCGCCCGCGTGTTCGTATCGAAGGTTTCCCCTGGATTTTCCCCAGACCACTCTTCAACCGCGCACTCATATCTCTTTATTGGGCCCGGTCTTAAAAAAATCGTTAAGGCAAGGCCCATTTAGAGATTTGACGAAGATATTGAAGTTTGAGCTTCCAGTGTAAAGAAGTACTGTAGAATTACATTACACAAATAATACTGTGGACTGAAAAAGAAACAAAGAAAAAAAAACCTAACAAAATATTGACAAATGCCTTGCTAACTCGGTCAAAAAGTATCATAGTAAAAATAACCATAAATGCTGCAGATTTCGTAATTATCAACGACACTGATATGTTTTTTTTACAAAACTGACAGCTGTTTTATTGTTCTAACAAAATAACAGGACAGATTTTTCATAAGTGATCCAGTGTTCCAAGAATCAATTAAAATGCATTAAATATTTACGAAATTACGCGCAGAACCTGTTCCGTAGAGAGTGGGATGGTTAATTGCAAACTCACACGTGTTAGATAGTGTCATTTGCAATGGAATAGCCTTACTTAGTTAGTAGGTATACAATATTATTATAACTATGTTAGATTACTAAGGAGCGGTGATGCAGGTTAATAATTGCCTACTACATATGCTATGTCAAAAGCGGTCGTGTCGTCACCCATTATATATTAATTAGGTTAAGACTAGTATATATATTTTTTGGTTGTCCTGAAAATCAGCGTCACGACACATCAGTCGTGGCACATGCTGAGCGCCAACCTTTTTGATGTATACCCACTTCTAATTTGTAATATCTTCTTTTTATCTGTATTTACACCAAATAAACATAAGCCGCAAAAGTAATGTATAAGTAGAAATGAACACTTGTCGGTATAGTATTAACACATTTTTAATCCTGTTGTTTCTAACAATGTCGTTGTAGATTACACCTACTACATTTAAATTTAGTTATACTTCACAGATTACGCACGCGCAGTTTACCTTTAAGTAACTGTTACACTACTCGTAGAAATAAGTATGCATGTAGATAATCTTAAGCATTGGTGTAAACATTTGTTGGTAAACCTTGATTAAATAAATAAATAAATAAACGTTTCCTCTTTCTTTCTTCTTTCTTTCTTCTTCTATGTAAATTTTCTCCCTTCCATATTATATTTATCTCCCAATAACAGCTTCTATTCGCGCCCATCCCAAGTACTTGACACGACCGGTAACCGAACCCAGTACCGTACACTAATGCAATCTTGAGTAGCCTTTGTCAGTTCTGGCATTATACTACCTCGACTACTAACATCAATGGTCACAAACTGTCATTTTTTTCTGTCAAAGTGTCGGAGGCAAAGTCCACAATGGCACAATGCGCCGGTAATTGAAATCCACACTCCAAGTCAATTGGCCTGTGGTTCTGTCAAAAAAAGTTGGGACAAAAACTATGACACATCTGCCTAGAGGATGTTCACTGAAGTAGGGTGTGGGTTTTCGATGTTATAATCACTAAGCGGGTGTCCGTTGTCCACAAATATTCATTTTTTTAAAAAGGTGAGCCTAATTTTCATGCCTGACCACGTGCTAGATTTACAAATTGTTTTACCTTTCAATTGCTAAACGTGCCGCCAGGACGAACGCTCATGACTAAGGAGCGCGTACGGGTTAGAAACATGTCGAGAGATATCCGTCTTTAAAGACGTGAGTGAAATGAAATGAAATGAAATCATAGTAGTGATTGAGTTAATCATAGTGTAGTGATTTTTAATTTATATTATTTTTACTTTATTTAAATACTAGAGGATAATTTGCTTTATGTATGACTATTATTTATAAATAGTTCAAACACAATGTATATTGTTCATGAATAAAGAATTGAATTGAATTTAGTTGAATTTATTCTTCAATTTAGGCATATTACATGCACTTATGAATGTTAAAAAACTACCACCGGTTCATAAAATAAACCTCTGCCTCGAGAAGAACCGGCGTAAACTAGGCGAGGTGTCCTTTTTCAAAACAATATACAATGTATATGAAATAACAGTATCATAATACTACAAAATTAAAATGCTACAATATAAAACACAAATATATATATATGTATATATACATGAGCGATTCTATGATAATTTAAATACCTACTCACAAGTTTTCAATATACCTAAGTTGGGTCTACGACTTAAACGCCGAAATACATTTCACTTAATAACACTATGTTATATATAATAGCACTGTAAACCTGCTATGTACTTGATACTACATAAATTCCTGATTCCTTTTCCTTTACATTTGTTCCTGAGTCATGGATGTTTTCTATGTATTTAAGTATCTATTTATCTATATAAGTATGTATATTGTCACTTGGTACCCATAGTACAAGCTTTGCTTAGTTTGGGACTAGGTTGATTTGTGTAAGATTGTCCAAAAAATTATTTATATATTTATTTAAATAACATCAGAATGAAACAGTCCCACCCTGTCACACCGAACTTAGTGTACTCGTAATATTTATCTACAATTTGCAAGCAGTTGATGTTTGCTGGCCTCAAGTATACACGCGATGTCGAATGTTCGCGGGGCCATTATTACACCATCATGTGGGATATATCATCATATCAGACGAAAGACGTCCACTTCTGGACATAGGCCTCCCCCAAAAAGTGCCATAATGACCGGTCCTGCGCCACCCGCATCCAGCGGACTCCCGCGACCTTTACCAGGTCATCAGTCCACTTTGTGGGATATATATTACAATCTTTACTAAAAACTAACCAACTATCGTCATCATAATCCATTTCCGTCCTCTGCTGGACTCACACAGGCCTATCCCACGGTACAGCACAGAACTCGGCATATATAATCACTAGCGACCCGCCCCGGCTTCGCACGGGTGCACTATTTAATGGATGTTATTATACATATAAGCAATAATAGCAAGCATAAAAAATTTAAGCATACATAGGGATATAGGGACAGAGAAAGCGACTTTGTTTTATACTATGTAGTGATTAATTACGCAACATAAAGCTACGAAATGTTAGTTAAATATCTTTAGGATTTGTTAAATCGAGAATGAATGTAGGAAATGGGAATACAAACATCGAAAAATACCTACCGCTTTTTAAGGCTGCAATGAAGAAAGTACCTACCTAAGTAAACTAAATGGATCACATACATTTGCAAAGCTGAAGTGGTCATTCCTGTGGTGAATTTGCTGGGCTTATGTGCATGTAGTTTCGTTTTTATTACATTACATACCAAGACTTACAGAAACGCAGTCGCCGTCTATGTGGCTTATGAGACAAACCAAAAAGTATACTTTATATGTTCACAGAAAAGACGCGCTCCTAAGGGTCGGTTGCACCAACATACGATCACAGGCCGGTCATCGTCCAATATGGCGTCGGCAGCTGTCAGACCTTAGAAACTTGTCAAACTTTCCATACAATCAGATTTTAACGAACACCGCTTACGATTACAGACGGGTCCATATTGGCTCACATAACATTACTTGTCATATTATTTTTCATAATAACGCTTTTTGATCATAGTAATCATTTGTCATAATTTTTTTGCCTACAAATTTGTTGTATATACATTTGTATTACCAACATCATTACTCATAATTATATTTAGGCAGATTTTTTAACAACATAATGTCATTTCCAACTATTCATCGCAACTCATAATGATTTTTAAATAAACTTAATAATTATAAACTTATATTGTATATCGGCTGTCAATGTATGCGCTGAATTACAACATGTAAATTTGATTGTCAATAAATCATCTATTATGTCGATTATCCCCGCAACTTTTTTATTTTTCATGTACCTAGCTTATTAAGCGATTTCGGCCCGCCAAGGAGTCGACGGAGCCCCGCTTCGCGGGGCTCCTTTTTCCGCTCTGAGGAACAAAAGTGTGGGAGATACCTGACAGTTTATAAATAAAACCAGGTAAAGTTTAAAATAAATATTATATAGGAGTCTCGTTTGGGCAACGGTCGAGAGCGGTCGCACCCTTGAGATTGTCTTAAAATCTACACAAAAAGCTCCTAGAACAAAAGGCCATTGATGGTCACCAGATGCGCGCCCTAGCGCCCGCGCCGCGTCTAAGTCCTGCTAAAAGCGACGCAACGGAGCCAACGCGCCGATTCGCGATTTGTTGTGCCTATTTATTTTCGTCTAAGGTGTCGTTTAGTGCTCAGTTAGTTGCAGTGCCTCCAAATAATTTACGTCCCATAGTGAGTGAAACCTTGGCGCGTGTGACCCGAGTCTAGCTGGCCCTGCGGTCGCGGATACCTACTTGCGGGCATCGAACGGGGCGGCGAAACGCAAAACTACACACCACAAACCCGGTGAGCTCAATCCATTGCTGCCACTTACTGGTCTCTGTCTTATATGCCTTGCGGACCAGACCAGACTGGGTCTGAGCCCCAGACACAGCCCATAGCGAAACAGATTTAGGTATAGCGAACGGACCAACAAGGCAAACCTAACCCGAAACTTGCAAATTGCTTGTAAAGATACAAACAGTAAGCTAAATTTGTGCCCGGGCGCACCACAGATGCACGGGCGGCTGCACGCGATTTGTTATCCCAGAATTAAGACACTAAAGTCTCCAGGTCATAAACCACGAGTATAACGACCGTCGATCGTCTCCACCCGGTTTGCGTGGCAATCATTTATTAGCTATTAAACTTAGGATTGCGCGCCACACACTTGATTACGCTGAACCAGATAACTGCTTACCATTAGCGGGTAGCGAAGGTCCCGTTGTATTTCATTTAAACTATTATTTTTTGCCTCAACTCATTTGCATCGGACGCTAGAGAGCCCATAAATACACAACAGCCCCCCAATATATCCGACTGTCGATGTCCAACAGATAATTGCGTCACGCTAGGCATCGCGCCCAAGCCGTGCTTCCCGCCAGAGATACGATAGTTTGCCTAACACGCGAAACCTACAGGTGCTATATCCAGTCAAAAGTGTTATTAATTTATTTGTTTTCTTTTTTTTGTAATTTATTTGTTAATAAGTGTCAGCAGGCATTAATTTGTGCGCTCAACTAACATAGGTCTTACAGTGAGTGCAAACTTAGCGATCCTAGCCTGAGCCTGCACTAACCCGGTCATCGCAGGCCTTTACCTACTCAGGAGCATCGTGTGCGACAACCCGAACCCGGTGAGGTCCCCCATTGCTGTTACTTATTGACCTTGCCTCACTACCACGGGGCTCGAGGCGCTAAGCACGCCCAAGCAGCTACGCATAAGATCTTAAGAGCCAGACAAGGCACCCTCATCCGAACACTAAGGTAAAGCTGCCTCAAACCGGACCATAGAAGGCCTTTATTGGTTTGGCGCATTAATAAGCGATTTTATTTACAACTATATAGAATAACATATCATCCATTCGAGTACAGATCACTGGAGAGTCTGACCCCCTTATTTCGCTTTTACTTTATTTTTGCACCTATTTTCTAATCTATCATAATTTCTCTAGTTAACGACCCCCACGCACAAAACACCAATTGAAAAAGTATTAAAAAAAAAAAGCCAACACACGAATAGGGCGGCTTACAAATGGTGTAAAGCGTCGCGTCTCCCCGAAACCATTTAGTATCGCCACTTCCCGCCATAAAACCTTCTGCTACGCAATCTGTCTGGTTGACAAAACAAAACTATCTAACAAAAACCCGAAGGACGCTATTGTCTTCCCCAACATCTGCATGCAATCAGTGTCACTTCGCTATTTGACATTCCCGGGTATACGGCTTTATTGCCCAACAGACAACAGTTTCGGCTCCACAATAGGATTTCGTGACCATAGGATAACTATTACTTACTGTTAATGCATGCAACCTTTATTTATACTATATAATAGTTAAGAAATCTGCGACGTTGACTCCATAAAAACAAAAGGTCTTCACGGACACCACAAACTCAGGGTTATAATACTACCGACTAGGATCATAATGGATATTATATCAATCCCAAAAGACGGGAATTGTTTGTACAGGTCAATCGCGGATCAACTAAATAAGGTGTCAGCCTCCTGTCCGGATCAATATGATCACAAAATCGTCAGAAGTGAACTGGCTAGTTATGTCTCAGTCAACCGAGACGATCCAAGAATAAGACAAGCCTTATTAGGCAGTATCTTAGATGATGATATTCAAACCATACAGCCGAATTTGAACCAAATCGACACCTACATTAATAACCTATTCAAAGTGGGCATCTGGGGAGGGGAAGAAATAATAATTGCGGCGTCCGAATTTTTTGCCGTTGATGTACATATACACGGCGAATATACACATCCCATAGTGTATAAGGCGCCACTGGGACTTACCGCCCCGGCAAGACCAATACACTTGTACTTTAAGAATCATCACTATGACAGCGTTAACCTACATGACCACAACTTACCTGTGACCACCCCGTTTTGTTCAGGGACTAGCTCCTTTATGGATAGTGACCCCAATCCACTATCAACGCCTAGCATAAATAACTCAATTCGTCCCCCAGAAGTCGATTCGACCGGGCTCAGAGTACTGAGGCAAGGGTCATCAAACGACCAAAACCCACTTGTCCACATGCAAAACGTCAAGGTTGCAACATGGAATGTGCGAGGCTGCGCCACGCTACATGATAAGCTAAACATAGATCAAGAACTAGCAGCGCGTCAAATCACAGTCGCAGGAATACAGGAAACACACCTCGCTAGGGGAACATTCTCATCAGACAACTATACTTGGATCCTAAATGGAGGCACACGCCCAACCGAAAAACGGGGAATAGCAATTCTCATTAGCAAAGCGATACAATATGAATTAATAAATACATATAATAGCTGGAACAACATTCTTGCGGTACACATCAGGCTGCAGACAGCGGATTATAAAGGTCCTAAAGAATATCTCTTCATTAACACCCATATGCCGGCCAACTCCACCGCATGTCTAGGAAAAATAGGGGCGCTACTACATCGAGCGCCAAAAAACGCGATACCTATTCTCGTCGGCGACTTTAACGCCCACTTAGGTAGGACTGATGTCACGCAGCAATCACCATATGTATGTAGGAAAAACCTCCTGCACGAGGTATCTAACTTTAACGGCACTCTATTATTGAAGTTTTTGGAACAGCATAACCTAGTGGTAAAAAGTTCTTGGGGTCGTCCGTCAACAAAGATAACTTGGAGAATGGGAACGAGAAAATCCCAGATTGATCATATAATATGCAGTCGAAGTAATGGTGTAATATTTAAAACTGTGCAGGGCAATTGGTCAAGGAAGGTTAAAACAGACCACAAACTTATATGGGGTCTGATAGATAATTGTGGCAGGCTAAAAAATAAGGTGCCAAATTGCTCACAAAAAAGTAACGGCAACATTAACATCCCGTTCAACTATAAAAAAGTAAACTATGACGCCCTACAAAGTACGAAACATTTAGCAACTTTCCAAAATGAAGTCAATAAGAATCTCACCTCCTACCGAAAATCAATCAAGGAGGATAACACGAGGACTAATAAGAATCTTACTTGGGATGAACTGAATACAGTTTTGAAAAAGTCAGCCCGAGAGATTCCTTCACACACAATAATAAGATCTAGAGAGAGCAGGATTGCCCAAGCCCAATTGCAAAAGGCACTTTTCCTCAAACATAAATTCCCGGACGCTCCTACCTACGCCAAAAACCTTCAAACCGCACGAAAGCATGCTCGAAAAGTACAGGAAGATGACGACGAATCCGAATGTACCCGTTTCTTCCAGGGTTTAAGTACGGCTCACAGAGCGATGCGCATGAAAATCACATATAAATATTTAAGAAAACATAAGTCAAAAGAGACACGAATTCAGAATCGTCGATTCATCCCAATGGCTAACTGGATATCCGAAGTGAAAAACTGCGAAGGCCCGGGCATAGCCACAATAAAATGCAAGTCGGATACAGTACCGGAATCAGACTGCCCCAAAACTGCGGATATAGCACGCATAATAAGCGGTATGAGAAACGGAACAGTGCCAGGTACGGATCAAATTGTACCGGAATTGTACAAAGCGGCCCCACCTGCCTTTATAGCACAAGTAACAGAGGTCATGAAAGACGCCTGGGATAACAATAATGTGCCATCAGAGTGGGCACTCACTAAACAGGTACCAATCCCCAAAAAAACCACACCTAAAACCACAGGGGACTTTAGGAAAATTTCAATTTGTAACGTGGGGTATAGGATATACGCAAACTTCTTACTAGAAAAACTAGACGCAGCAACTAAATCCCTGGGCACCTACCAAGCGGCCTTTTTAACTAACCGATCCACGGATGATCACATATTTACCCTTCGCCGGGTATTAGATACGAACTGGCGGGAAGGAAACCGACTTTTTGTCGTAGCCTTGGACATCGAAAAAGCGTTTGATAACGTCAACCTAAACGCGCTTAGGGATATATTGCTATCCCGCACTAATGCCCCTCTCACAAACAGAATTGTACAAGCTTGTATGAAAGAAAGAACTTTTATATCCTGGTGCGGACAGAGCTCGGAAATTGTTCAAAAAGGAAAGGGTGTAAAACAGGGCTGTCCGCTGTCTCCCCGGCTATTTACCATCCTGATGGACGATGTACTCCGCACACTGGAGGAAGAGGAAGAAGCAGTAAGACTAGACCAGGACAATAAAATCACGTTGCCAATGATACTGTCGTACGCGGATGACCTAATCATTCTAGGTCTCTGTATAAACACAATCGACCGTATCGTAAAAAGGCTAACAGACCTATTAAGTACGGTAGGCCTGCAAATAAACACAACGAAGACGAAGCTGCTCATAAGGGACCCAAGCGGGGATAATATGAACGATCGACAACCCAGATCTTTAGCGGGGGCACTGATAAAACCAACGAACGAGATTAAGTACCTCGGTACATACATTACGTCATTTCATAACAGGAGAGCTACGATAAAGACACGCTGTGATAAAGCAGTAAGGAACTCTAAGATCCTTACCAGATTTATAAAAGACAAAAAAATAGAGTGGAAGATAGCGAGGCTAATGTACAAGATGGTAATAGCTCCGGCCATGACATACGGTCTTAATGTCACAGCACTGACCAAAGCAAACAGATCACGCCTTAGAAGATACGAGAGGCACATTTTAAAAGAAATGTTATCAGTAGCAAAAGATACCCCAAGGCAAAAAATTAGGGAAATATTGGAGGGTAAGACTATCACAAAAATAATCAAAGTTCGCCGACTGTCGTATTACGGGCACATACTTAGGCGTGAAAGACCGCATCTATTACACGCAGCCCTCAGATACAGAGAACGTAAGCGAAAAACAGGACGACCTATATTCATATGGGAAGACTCACTCAACCATGATATCCGATATTACACCAATAAGTCTAGGTCCTATTGGAAAAGCATAGCCACTGACAGAAGCAGAATGAAGAAAACAGCCGAAAAAATTTACAAACATCCAGAAACGGACACAGAATCGGAGCCGGATAGCAATGAAGAGACAGTGAACACACATTCACAAGACCGAAACTAACATCTACGTTTAGCATGAGGAGGTTCACTGCCAGAACCTGGGGCTTTCTCTAAAAATACGGGGGGCATAAAGCAGTCACAAGTTACTATTATATATTACACACCAAGTATAGTATCTATCTACCCCACGCTGACTTCACGATGCTAGTATTCGGGTCGGCTACACCTCCCGTCTCTCCAAATATCCCGGCTGCAAACCTACAGTCCTATCCCTATGTACATGGCTTACTGGTTTCTCGGGCAGGAGGCCGTTGTCTGCGGTGTGGCGGCGGAAGTTGGCGCAAGGGGTCGAGCCGGCTCGCATACCCCAAATATTTTAGTGTGTGCGGCTAAGTTGGTGCGCGATTGAGGTTCACATATCCCACTAACTACATGCCACATATACTACACTAGGAGGAGCAGGCGAGCCTCCCCCATCACTTTGCTTTAACACCTCCTCCCTACCGCAGCCAGCTCTTCCGAGTCCTTGCAGCAGAACTGCTGGCTGGATAAGTCACCTGAACTGAACTGAACTGAACTGAACTGAAATAAATATTATATAAATTTTTATTACTAATTTGTCGTTGTTAAAAAATAAATATGATTTAAAATTTTATTATTTAAAATCGTTATATTTTAAAAATAAATGAAAATTAACATTAGTATTGCAGATATTTATTATGATTGACATTATTAACATGAATGATTCAGTGTTACGATAGTTATGCGCAAAGACAAGTTATAGGTAATGATCATTATGATATAAAATTATATAACAAACATTTTCGGACTTCCAATAATCGAAGTAGCAATTTTATGTGAACTTTGGCGCACCCATTACAGACGTTTTGGTGCAACCCACCCTAAATCTGTGTAAGTATGACCCAAATAAGTAGTGTGTTAAAATATGTATCGAATGAATCCTCTCATAAATATGTACCGAAACCTTAATGCGCCGACATAAGATCCATGGGACATATTTTTGAGTAGCTTGCATGCACCCATATTCTTGCACACGACTGTACTAAAAACTTGTCTTCTTTTGTAACTTGTCATTAATCCAAATCGATCAATAACAATAACAATCACCATCGTTCCTTCACGGTTTAGTTAACCATTAACACAACATTAGCCAAACGACTTGCATTCTACAAAAAACCAACCATTGTCCAACCGATCTATTGTCAATTGTTTAGTATAAGTGTGACAGGCGGCCTGGCTGTTTGCATTTAATCACGGTGTGACAGGGGGCGGACATAGACAATTTCACGATAATTCTTAACTCATTTTACGGACATTTGCTTTTGCGTTGCCGCCTTTTTCAGACCAACTTAACTGGACCTTTCACAAGCAAAATAAGACCATATTATTATTCGTGCTTAGATGCAAATGGTGGGTAAAGATAAGTTGGCGAGTAATTAACGGCCGTGACTAAAATCCATAGAAAAATGTCGCCGGTTCTAATAATTAACATGTGTTTTCTGTTTGGGAACAAATTAGCTGGGATTATTTATTGGTTTTGCCGGGAATTAGTTAAGAAGGTTAATCCGTGCCTCCCCGACCAATTAATATGGCTTGTTGAGAATATTTGATGTTTCCCGTTTGCTTTCATTGTAGTATGCGTCCCAACTCCCAATTTTTGATAACCGTCGTCTCCCGGCAAAAAAATAATCGCATTCTTTTGTTATAATCCCTGGGAACCCAGGGACCGGTAGACGATGGGTTTATACCCAACATAAAGAAATAAATTGTTGATTTTTTTTATGTTATAGGGGGCAAACGAGCAGACGAATCGCCTGATGGTAAGCAATTACCGTCGCCACCAACACCAGATTTACAAGCGGTAATAATAGTGAAATAACAATAACTTAAATACCTAATATTAAAACTAAGTTAAATCTAAAACAGGCCCTTGGGGCATTGTACCGAGGATGCTGGCGACATTTCCGCGCTGTATCGCAATGCTGATACGTTGTGCGAGGAAGTCGCCAGCTCTTCGGTCACCAATTACGTCAACCGATATACATACCCAATAGTTGACATCTGTTTTTACCTCTCTTATTATAACATAGGTATCAGGAATATTGTGTCAGTGTCGAGGACTGGGACATTTACGTCATTTACTACCCACACAATATCTGTGCAACAACCTGAGAGCAAGGGCACAGTAGAATGTTATCTCTCTCATATTTTAAAATTAGTTTTAATCGACAACAAAAAACCGGCCAAATTCAAATCGGACTAGGGCACTAAGACTTCCGTATCAGTTATCTATAAAAATGGCAAAAAAAAACACGTTTGTTTCGTGAGCTTCATTCAATATTCCGCGGCAACAAAAATACATACAACAAAATTTCAACTGTACTATCACGGTTCATGAGATACATCCTGGTGATAGGCGGACAGACAGAAGGACGGACAGCGGAGTCTTAGTATTAAATTAATACTGAGTAATATTAATACTGAGTAATACTGAGTATTAATACTGAGTAATATATTTGAGTTCCCGATATTCCCGATTATGTCCCGTTTCAAATCGTAATTCTAATGTAAAAGACCATATAAGCTTGAAATCTTATATTGTTTTTAGGGTTCTTTACCAAAAGTTTAAATTGGGACCCTATTAATACTATTAATTAATCAAAAATACAAATATACATGGTAAATATCCCGTTTCAAATCGTAATTCTAACCCTAAAAACAGTGGAAGATATGTCGCAGGGACAATAACATTTTTAAGTAGTTATTTTATGGCTCATAAAATCTCTTATTACTTCAAATGACAGCTGGTTTACAAACCTTCCCACTGCCCGGGACATGCCACGCAATGTCACCGTCATTGCCGTTAATGCACGTAAATTTAACCCATGAAAATGTTGAACGTACTTACAAGTTATAACCTTGCCGCTTTGCATTCGGAACTGCTAGGCAAATTCTCTTGAGTCAACAAAAACACCGTATACTTATTACGACTGTTGGCTAAAAAAAACCTTGATCACACTCGCGTTACACAAACGCGTTGCGATCGTTAAGCGATTTGAGGATTCGTTGTATCCACATATATTATTGTATGGAGCCTGTAGTGTCCCACTGCTGGAAAGGACTCTTCCCACTCCTTCCCATCCATCCGATTTTGTGCAGTCTCTGGCCATTTTTAAAGGTGTCTATAACTAGAGACAAGTGCATATAGTCAGTCCTACCCAGGTCGGACCTAGCTGAGTTTCTGCTAGACTCTTCTCACCTAGGCTACTGAACCAGCGACAAAAATCCCAGTAGCTCGATTCCTCTCACAACTCAACCAATCTCACTGGAGCGCAAACTCTTAGAGTATTCCAGTGTTTAAACCGTCCGGATGGTCGTGTCGAAGGTTTCCCCAGATCAGTCTCCAACCGCGCACTCCTATCGCTTAGTTGGGGCCGGCCTATAAAGCCACAGTCAGGTTCAAAAAAAAAGACAAATGTAGGTCCCTCACTCCCCACAGCGCGTCTTCGGGAGCTCTCGCCAGAGGGAACACAATACCACATACTTGCAGAGCAATTTGTGGTGTCATTATGCAATCTAGTACAAGATTCTCTAGTTAGAAAAATATATATTTATCTCCATTAATCAAACTTTTGTTACTAGTGTTCATGTTGTATTATTGGTTCGACTTGGCCGAAATAGAGTAGGGCAAATATGTTATTGAATGCTGAACTTGATTGGATTTAACCATGTAATTAAAATGACACGGTGCTGTATGTACACTTGGTCAATTATGCGCTTGCTTATTGATCATGCTGTGTGCACTTGCTTTGGGTGTCATGCTGGTCTATAGGCTACGATTTTACAAACTTAAGTGTATCATTTTGTAAAGTGTACCTTTACTGAGCGAGATGACGTTTTCTTGTAAGTGAGGTTGCTGTGACAAAGTACTATGCTGCTTGGTATGCGTCGGTAATCGTCCGTTTACGGGTAATCACGTAATTGCCGGTAAAGACGTGTAACGGGCCGTTTGTGTCGATAGTTTTGACTTTTGACATGCATTGTCGTAAGCGTTGGTTCACATAACACCGGGTACTGTGGTGCTCGCGGCTAGGCCTTTTTTCCTAAGGTCGGCGTCACAAGGGCCTTAAGATCTATGTACATACATACATACCTACGTAAACTCACTCCTGCATTCCCAAAAGGATTAGGCAGAGCACATGGAATTTAATTCCAGTACCATATTTAGCAATTTTAGGCCTAAAGATGGAGAAAATGTCATATTGCAGTGTTTTGGTTGCTAGCACAATGCATGTCAAAAGTCAAAACTTGCTCGTTCGATTTGTCCGTTTTCCGATGCTCATCAGAAATAAAAGTATATCCACTTTTTCGTCTACTTATTCTCTCTTTGTTTGCACTCTCTCCTCCCATGACATAATAGATAGATAAATAGAAATCGTTTGGGTCATTGTCAGTTGTAAAAACAAAAGTTGTCCACCCGGTGGTCAATAGTTAACGGCTTATGTACATATAAGTTATGTTTTTATTACATGCATTTATAGTTACGGAAACACTGTTTATGCGGGTTACTAGACCAATCTAAAATTAAGATTTGTGGCCCCTAACTTTTGATATGTCCATGCACCGAAAAGTCGTGAACTTAAATCTGACAATCACCCGTTTATTCATGTAAAAATAATTACAAAATACAGTACACAAAATGCGCCAAACTGTAGCGAACAGTTTGTTGGCGCGTATAAATATACTGCGCCAGGTATTGCAATCCAGTACATCGGTTAGTATGTAGTGTGGGTGACACGACCTACGTCATCAGCCTATCGACGGTATGTGGACGTTAGTGTGAGTGTGTTGACAGTGACGTCACGGTGTCACTATTGTCAGAGTGCGATTCTCTTATTTAATCCATGTCACCATCTTCCTAGTGTTTTCCCGGTTGTGGCCTAAGGTGCCCAGGGTTCGCTTACACCTAATCCCAAAACTTTTTCATTCCAGTTAGGTTTGCGCTTGACCAGAACCAGGGATCGGATACCGGTATTTTCTCCATAGAGAAATACCGGTATTATTACGGTCACCGGTTCATTATTTCGTTTTTAATGGGACAATCTAATAATACGACGTTCTTACCTAAATACATGATTCAGCCCTACGTAAAGAGCAAAAAATAATCCAAAATATTGGGCTAAGTCACGGTTTTTAAAAAATACCGGTATCGGTCCCTGACCAGAACTCGCGTACTTAGTAAAATCTGATTCACTCTCGTCTTGGAGGCCAAAAGGTAGGTAGTTCGCGGGAACAGGGATTCCGGCAAAGAGTTCCACAGCTTGGCTGTTGGCCGATTCTCTCGTGATTTTCCTTCACCGAAAAGTAGTGTCCGACCGAAATTTCGGTTTCGGTTTCGGTTTCGGCCAGTTTCGGCCAAAAAATCAAGTTTCGGCCCGAGTTTCGGTTTCGGCCAAAAACGGCCGAACCTTTCGGCCGCGCCGAAACTTACAACATCGTACCTTCGGGTCGCGCTCGGCTAACGTCGGGCGCGCTCGGCACGGCTGGCAATATGGCGTCGCTCGCCTGACTCCGCCGGCCGACTTATTTTATACCACCATTAAAAAATCGCTAACTTTGTGTTACAAATAATGTATTTTTTTCACTTTATTTATAGGGTAGTTAAATTTTCAAACAGAACCTCTGTAACTGTGCTGAAATTTCATTGTGATAAATCTTGAAAATAGAAACCTGTAATTATAGGTCGGCGAGATATTAATTTTAGAAAAAAACTTACTAACATTTTTTCGACTTTTTAATGACTTTTTTTTTATAAAAGGTTCGGTTTCGGTTTCGGTTTCGGCCGAAACTACAATGAAACCGAACCTTCGGTTTCGGTTTCGGTTTCGGCAAAATAACATGTTTCGGTCGGTCACTACCGAAAAGCCATTATTGAATATCAAATGATATTCTCTACATGAGTTTTTTGAAACCCCGGTTGTAGGTACAACAACTGGGGTTTTCAAAAAACGGTAGGTATGTAGGTACAATTTATTTTAAAACGGTAGGTATGTAGGTACAATTTATTTTAAAACGGTAGGTATGTAGGTACAATTTATTTTAAAACGGTAGGTATGTAGGTACAATTTATTTTAAAACGGTAGGTATGTAGGTACAATTTATTTTAAAACGGTAGGTATGTAGGTACAATTTATTTTAAAACGGTAGGTATTGTACAGTCGCAAACTGGATATAGGAACCCTAGGACGGGTTTGGTTATAGTTTACCCTGGACGGGCAGGTAAATAAGGTATGTTCCCTAGGACGGGAATGAAGGTAAGTTCCCTAGGACGGGATTTAATCCAGTGTGCGACTGCACAGACTGCGTAAAGTTACTAGAACAGGGGTGGGCTTAAGGCAAGGGAGCCTACCATCCTACGTCCCTAATTCCCTAAGTCCCTAACCTATCCACACTTACTACCTTTACACACACAGCTACTCTTACAGGGATATCTGTTGCCGACCTCGACCTAAGACAACAGATGGATTCCTACGGGAAGGAAATAGGGTTAGCGGAGGTTGTGGTTTTCTCACAGCCGATCAAGCAGGCTCACTTGACCGATTAAGGCTTGAAGGTGTCTTCGCCACTGTGAGAGGATTCCTGAAATGGGTGGTGGACCCTACACTCCCGGAGAGAGCGTAGGGCTATAGGTAAATAAAGACCAACGGACAATTGGTAACTGGGCTTTATTACAATTTCTTATTCTATTATATACAAGTTTTGCTTATGGCACACTATTACATTTTATCTTAGTATACTATAGGTGTAATGTGCAAGGAAGGTAAAAAAGGTGCAGTGCAGGTAATATTTATTGATCTTTTGGACTTAATAATGTGCGGAATCTTAGGATAACTTAATCTAGGGCGATGTTTCGTAACACACGTGTATCTCATGACGCCTTTAGAGGCGGGTTATTCTGTTCTCTGAACATATTGGCGTCTCTCGGCCAGGCGTGGGCGTTACAGGGGCTGTATTGGGCGTAGCTCTGTCATCTCAAAGCTGCCTCCGTGTTGCTCTGCGGTGCTTTGGCTGGGCCGCTGGCGTGCGGGCTTCGGCGGAGCCCGTCTGGGGGGCGCCGGGCTGACGGGGCACGGCGGTGCGGGGACCGAGTGGGACCGGCGGGCGGCTGCCTTGGCTCGAACCCACTTGATGATCTGTGGACAAAAGTAAAATATTAATAAAATAATAATAAATGTTGTTGCTGATGAGACGAGACTGACTGCTATCGAATGAGACTGGATCTGCTGCCAAATTGTGTTGTCTAATTCTGTTTTAAGAGCAATTTCGTTATTTACTAAGTGTTTAAATAAGTCTCTGGAACTGTCAAGTACTTCCTCATCTCTGGCCAGATTTTGAACTAGTCTTGTGGTTGTGTTTGTATTCATGGAGAAATTTGCTTTCTTGGAGTATGTGGCTTATACACTCACTGTGTTCATGCGTCTGGCGGCTAGTATATTATTTCTGGTTTTTATTATGCAATTTTCAGATATGTGAATGACTGCGTTAGTTTCTATGGTTATTTCTTCCCTTTCGCCGTCACAAATAATTGATGTTTTGATCTTCTTGTTTGTAATGATAAGCCAAGTATTTGGCATGTAAAGTTGTTTCCAAATCGTGGATGTGACGTTAAGGAGTCGGGTGTTGCATTCTATAGCTTCGGTTTTCTTAAATAATAAGTCATTGACACAGTTTTTGTTTGATTGCATGTTCTTTACGGAAGTTGGGTAGCAGATGTAATCGTTATTTCTCTTAAGGCATGACTGGAATTCTTCTTTGTCGAGTTCAAAATAGTTTTCATTGTTGTAATCGATTCCAATTATATTGTGATATATTTCTATGCTGTATAGGTTTCCTTCTTGATCCTTCTTTGGAACGGGTGTCACATGGATCAGAGAATATTTTGCAATATCTTGAATTGCGAAGTAACCATACACTTGTATGTGTGTTTGGTTTTCTGTGCTTTTCGTGTAGATTAATTGATTTTGAACTATTTTTAATTTGGTAGGCAGTTTCGTGTTTGCATTGGTTATAATCTGCTTTATATCTTTAACTTTCAACACATTGTAAATTGTGCCTTGATGCAGGGATACTTCTAATAGCCCTGAGTAATGTTCCAATATTTCGGTTATGTAGTTAACTGCCAGTTGGTACATTTGCAATATATGGATATGCAACCAGTTGTGATCTATTCTCTTGTACCAAACGTTTACTTTATTAATATAGTCGACGGCTTGATTTAGATTCGTCTGGAATCTTTGGAGTTTTTTGTTAATTCTTTCTTCTGTTTGGTTGACTGTGGCTATTGTGGAAATCATGAACTTGGTCTGATGATTTGCCGCTTCTATGAGTTTATTCTGGTTTGTTCTCAACGTGTCGATGTCGTTGTAAACTTCATCATTTACGCCGAATATGGATGTTAGTAACTGTCCAAATAATCCTCTTTTCTTTCTAACGTATCCTATTTCCATTATAACTTCTTGGGCTTTTTCTAACTTTGTTTGTTCTTCGTATAAATGTTGATATAACTGCATACAATGGATGTCCGTGTTATCTCTTTTTGTCTGTTCACAAAACTGTTGAAATTGGGATACTATGCCTTGTACATTTTTCACATCATGTGCTATGGACTCCTTTTCATAATTAGCCTGTATTCGAAATATCCCACGATCTATGGTTGCAGTTCCAATGTGTTCCACATATATTCCTTCCTCTATATTTTTTAAAGTATAATTTGCATATGTTGTTGTGAACAAGCTCAATAAAATGCCGAATAATAACATCCAATTAATTAATCCAATTGATGTTCCTTTTCGCCTACGTTTGTTTTCATTATTGTTGGCTCGTGCCGAGCGGATCAGGTTGCAGGTTACTCTAGACGGCGCACTGTCTGGCGTAGTTTTAATATTATTTGCTCTTTCAGCATTACTCGGCGGCGGCTCGCGCCTGTTCATTGTTATTGTATCATGTTCCTCAATCGGTAAGGGAATGACTGAGTGAATTGCTCTTTTCAGGCAGGTGCCCGACGGCCTTTGTAATGTCAGCACTCTATTTATACCATCGCTTCCTACATGTGTTTCTTTTATTTTTGCAAGTGGCCATTTACTAGGCGATACGTTTTCGTCTTTTATTAATACCACAGTTCCGTTTTTTAAATTGGTTTGGTTAAATTTCCATTTATACCTATGTTGTAATTGATGCAAATAATCTTGTGTCCAACTTTTCCAGAAGTCTTTTTTCATCTTTTGAATCAATTTCCACCTACTTTGGAGGTCCATATGAGTGTCCGCTACTGGGTCAGGAATGCCCACTGATTCTCGTGATATCAGGAAGTGGCTAGGGGTTAGAATTACGTTGTCGTTTACGTTATCATTTTGTGCGCATAACGGTCTGGAATTTAAGCAGGCCTCTATCTGGCATAGGAGTGTTGATAATTCTTCGTAAGTCAACGTGGAATCTCCTATTACTCTTTTTAAATGCTTCGCCACTGTGAGAGGATTCCTGAAATGGGTGGTGGACCCTACACTCCCGGAGAGAGCGTAGGGCTATAGGTAAATAAAGACCAACGGACAATTGGTAACTGGGCTTTATTACAATTTCTTATTCTATTATATACAAGTTTTGCTTATGGCACACTATTACATTTTATCTTAGTATACTATAGGTGTAATGTGCAAGGAAGGTAAAAAAGGTGCAGTGCAGGTAATATTTATTGATCTTTTGGACTTAATAATGTGCGGAATCTTAGGATAACTTAATCTAGGGCGATGTTTCGTAACACACGTGTATCTCATGACGCCTTTAGAGGCGGGTTATTCTGTTCTCTGAACAGGTATGTAGGTACAATTTATTTTAAAACGGTAGGTATGTAGGTACAATTTATTTTAAAACGGTAGGTATGTAGGTATAATTTATTTTTTGACGCGTAAATTTTTTTTTTCTATGGGGCAGGTCGTCCAAGTCAGCCAACTGTCCATACAAAGGCCAAAAATGTATTGCGTCGAAAAAATTTTTCTACTTTTTCCTAATCAGAACACGATACCTGTACTGTATCCTTTGACTAAGGTGTGCAATAAAGAGTATTTGTATTGTATTGTATTGTATTGATACCGAATATCACCGCAGTGCCTCAAGTCAAAAGTCTTTGACCAGTGTGTGTTGCCAGTGATGACATATGGATCCGAAACATGGGCGCTAACGATGGGCCTCATAAGAAAGCTCAAGGTCACCCAAAGAGCAATGGAACGAGCTATGCTCGGGGTTTCTCTGCGTGATTGAATTAGGAATGATGCTATCCGTAGTAGAACTGGGGTCACCGACATAGCCTTCAAAATTGCGAGACTTAAGTGGCAGTGGGCAGGGCACATTGCTCGCAGGACTGACGGTCGATGGGGCCAGAAACTGCTTGAGTGGCGTCCACGCACCGGAAGACGAGCTGTCGGTAGGCCTCCGACAAGGTGGAGTGATGACCTGGTAAAGGTCGCGGGAATCCGGTGGAAACGAACGGCACAGGACCGGTCTAAATGGCGAGCCTTGGGGGAGGCCTATGTTCAGCAGTGGACGTCTTTTGGCTGAAATGATGATGATGATGATACCGAATATGCCCTTAAACGGATCCTCACTAGTTTTGTTACACTCTATATACTCATATTCCATGTAAGCCTGACGTAGGAGTACACTAGAATTGTCACACGCCACACAATTCATTGCACGTCTCCACTGTAGTAGCGTGTCCCGAAGCTTTTCGTGCACAATATTATAAAAGTGCCCAGAAAATACCAATTTAGGTACACGTCGAGCATAAAAAATGTCTGTATAGTCGATTCCTCCATATAAAGTTGGACCTAGGCAAAATACTCGTTAGAAAGCTGAATAAAGGAAAGATATACTTACAAGAAAACATTTGTATGATGCAGTTTTGTGACATATCTCCGATACCATTAAAAAAATGGTATGTTTAAAACTAGTCCAAACCACGCGTATTTTATACAACATTCATACATACCAAAGAAAGAAAGCATTTCGTGAACACACAAAGATGTAAACACGAAATAAATAGTAGATTTATTTTGTGTTACCTAATGCTCTAACGGTCAAACTATACCTCTTTCGACAGCAAAACGTAGTATTTTATAAAATAATAGACAGAATAGTTTCTTGACCTAAATGAGTTTTCTATTGGATTAGATATTGATGTATTCAACTGTGGAATTCCTAGCATGAGACGTAATATATAGTGCAGCAGTATTTTGAGTGCTTGCAGTGAGTGTGTTAGCTTCTTACTATTGTTCTTGTTTTTATCCTTGTCCTCATTCTGTTGGTGTTTTTGATGCTGCTCAACTATCCTCGTTACGTATCTTGTTGTACATTGTAGGTTAATAAATTAGTTCATTAGTTAGTGAGAATTCCAGTTTCGGCAATTTAGTTCTAAATCTTTAACCCGTCGTTTACCGGTCCCTGGGATCCCGGGATCGTAAAAAAAGAATGCTATATTGTTTTTTTTTTCGCCGGTAGACGACGTCTTTGTAATAGTTATTTCCCTTTTTTGTTCGCATGTGTGGTTACGTTAGTGCGTAACATTAGTATATACCTATTCGTTAAGTATCCTACCTACCTGTGTCACTACCTGTGAGTTCCTATAATTGGTTAACTGTATCTATTTGATTGTTTAATGTAATATATGCTGTTGGATCTCCAAATAAAAACTACTATACAAGTATGTAGTGTTGTGTTCCTGGAGGTGAGCAAGGTTGCCAGAGCTCCCGAGAATGCACTGTGTTAAGAGCGAGGGACCTTTTGTCCCTTCTGTTGTCAACACAGTGAATTCTCAAATTTCATAAAGGATCGGCAACGCGTACGTGACTCCTTTGGAGTTACGGGAGTTTATAGGTGCGGTGGCTGCTTACCATCAGGTGGACCGTAAGCTTGTTTACCTCCGGCGTTGTAAGTAAAAAAATAAAATAAATAAATAAATATTAGAGGACAATCTTACACAAATCGAACTAGCCCCACAGTAACCTCAAGAAGGCTTGTGTTATGGGTACTAGACGACGATATATTTAATAGATATAAATACTTAAATACATAGAAAACATCCAAGACTCAGAAATAAATATTCATGCTCATCACACAAATATTTGCCCTGACCGGGATTCGAACCCAGGACCGTCAGCTTCACAGGCAGGTGCACTACCAATAGGCTAAAGTGGTCGTCAAAAAAAAAAAATCTGGCGCATGATCGTAAGACAGTGGACAACAACCGAGTCGCTATCTCCAGTTTCGGGGTAATACGTGCCTCACAGAGATAAGGTAATTGAGGAGGGGCAGTAACTGCCGAGCGCCGCAGTGTTGCCAGGGTCCTTGGGCAGGAACCTACGTTTCTTTGCTTGAAAAGATACATTTTTGATACAAAAGTTATATCTTTTAGAATTTTCGTAATTACTTATCAAAACGTTGGATTTTAAGAAACGAGTAGCCACATACGCCGGGTTGTAGGCGGTATCTCAAATGTCATATATAGTTGCAGCAGATGGACGGACAGAGTCGTACCATGTGTATTCTTTTGTCACCTTTGCTGTATGAAAACCTATAAATTGCCTCACTTGGTCCCGTTTATATACAATTGACCTTTCTTTTTAAATAGAATCTCATGATTCTCAAAAGTTACGAAAATTTTCCTTACGACAGAAGTTACTTACATGTTATGGAATAAAAATCTATAATTTATTATGTAATGAAATTAAACAATGTAATAATTTTAATGAATTCTCAAAGAAGCTGAAATGTTTTTACTAGATAGACCCTATTACTCTTTGAAAGAATATTTCGAGAAGATTTATGATTAATGTTTATGTATTTAGGTCATTTTAATTTTATGAAATTGTGTATTATAATAATTAGTATTCAAATTGTTATTGTTATGAATATTGAATTTTATTGTAAACTTAGGCTATAATTTAGTGTAAGTTTTGCATGCCATATTGTGGCGGAACATACATCATGTAATTTTACTACCACTGACATGTTAATTGTATCAACTTTGTGTATGTTTTAGCAAAATAAATGATTGATTGATTGATTGATTACGCGAGCCGGTCAAAAATTACAAAAAATGTAAGAAATGTAACCACCTGGCAACACTGGAGCGCCGTGACTGACCCGCGAACGGTACGGTAGTGTCATGTCAACCCGCCAACAAGATATATTAGCGCGTTTAGATGTCTTATTGTTGAGATAATAAACAGCCATTGAGGAAATGGCTGCTGAGATCTAGTTAAGTTGCAGTTATATGGTTTTTCCAACAATTGTTCAAACTTGAGGTTTAGTAGCTCATAGTTCAGAGTGATAATGGAAGCCGACCGACTCAAAATACAAAATAAAGTTATAGATATCGTGTATGTTCGGTTTTTGAAAAGGGGCTCCACCTCCAGTCTTGATTTTTTTCAAACGAGCTAGATTTCTGTTGTTTTGCTTATTAAGTTTAGTACATACCTATGTCCCGCCGGCGGGGACGTCCACCGCGCGATCACAACAACAGTGACACATATAGTCCCTATCCGTCCCGGTACCGCCGCACACCGGGTATATAGAGTCAGTCCGACCCAGGTCGGGCTTAGCTGAGTTTCTTGCTGGTCTCTTCTCAGCTAGGCTACATTTAGTGAACCAGGGACAAAACTCCCAGTAGTTCGATTCCACTCACACTTCAGATTCGGTTGAAACCGCTCAACCAATCTCACTGGAACGCAAACTCTTAGAGTATTCCAGTGTTGCAAACCACACGCGTGGTCGTGCCGGAGGTTTTCCCCTGGATTTTCCCCAGGCTACTCTCCAACCGCGCACTCCTAAGGGTGGGTTGCACCAAACCGTCTGTAATCGTAAGCGGTGTTCGTTAAAATCTGATTGTATGGAAAGTGTAAGTTTCTATGGGATGACAGCTGCCGGCGCCATATTTGACCGCAACCGACCCTAAATTGATTTCTGTAAGATTGTCCACAAATATGTATTTATTTATTCATATGTTCCTAACATAAATCGCGATGTAATAAATCCAAAGCCACATCGAAATTTCTCAAATACTTGACACCGATGTTAAACAGTTTCACACAAAAGATATAAAGGACAATGTCCCCAGAATCAATAAACATAAACTCTGTCAACACCACAAATTCCCATTAATGATGCTATAACTTATTGCCCCACACAATAACAAATTTCCTCTAACCAACAATTGTTTATAATGCTTTACCTTATACATTTATTCGACACACGAACACTCGACTAGACAATAAACTGTGGCCTATTTGAACAAATTCATAATTCTAATATTATAATGACTTACAAATGCGCAAGTACCTATAACTGCTAACTTTTCACGCTAAATCGGTGAACCGATTTAGAGTGATATAGCCTGATTTGCCAGAATCCACAGCATAAAGTTATGTATCCATAGCATAGCAAATACATAAGTAGATACGATAGTTTTTAACATGGAAATCACCCCTAAAGCTGTGACATAGAAGATAGAAGCTTACACATAATGTGTGTATATGTGACACAGTCAGTAGACATAATCAGTATATGACGCCATGTTCCAAATATTCATTTAGTTCCTTTAGTTGCTGCCTTCCATTCCAACTGTCATTGGCGCTAGTTTGGCTGGAACAGATAGCACATATATCACGGTTTAAAAAAAAATGTCAAACTTTGTTTTTAAAATCCGTCTTCTTCTTTTTCATGTTAATCGTTCTTTATTTATTATTATTATTTTATGTTCGTACAGTTACACACCGTGAAATCACTCGACGGTCCCATCGGAAGACCAGCGCTGGCGATTGCCCGCATTATGCTGAGATGGTACCGTTTCGAGATAACACAACTTTTTTGTTTATTTTTATATTCTATTATGCTGTGTTAAATGTTGTCTTTGTCTCGAATAAATATTTCTTATTTCTTTCTTATTTCTAATGTTTGTCACATATATCACAATACAATACGCTCAGTGAATATAGCCGTCCAACGGGGGAACGCAGTCAGCATTATGGGTACCCTCCCACAGGGTTCCGATCTGGGTGAGCTTATTTAGCTATGTTTTATTATAAAATTAAGTGTTAATATTTAAAATTATAGTAATAAAAACTGTTGCAGTAGATGGCCGAGATACGCGTCATCTCGTGATCGGGTGCTGTTTGTGGAGTCCGGTCTGTTCATGCTTGCTAGGACATAATGACTACTTTAATACTAGTGTCTTTTTATAGGGGATTGGCGAGAGACATCATTCTGTTGTGGATTCGTTTTCATTATCAGTGACTTAGAGACCATATACATCTCTAACAATATTAAATTAATCTTAATTTTGACGCTCAGAGACCATGTACATCTCTGGGATATTATATTAATTTCATTATACTCCTTGTTAATTTTGTTATAATTGTAAACTTGAAATTATTATTCCTTCTTGAACTGTAAATTAATATTTTGACATGAAAACTGTATTACTTATTATAGTCAGACTTTCTTAAATTGTAAATTAATATTTTGTCATGTAAAAGTGCCCTTGTGGCCTATTTGGTGAATAAATATTTGATTTTGATTTTTTTGATTTTTGATTGGTATTTATTTAAGAAGCAAAATCCATACATTTAATTAAACCTACAAGAGAAGACGAACAATGAGTGTTTGGGTTAGGTGGACAAAATCACGGGTAAAAGTAATCACTTGTAGGTACATTTATTCTACACACGGACGCACAACAAGACAGTTTACTGTACGTCCATTTGGACAATTTCTTCGTATGGCGCCGGAATGGGAAAACAACCATTAATCAAATACTCATTCCACGTACGATTGAGTGGTTCTAGTAATTTTTTAATCGATGTGACAATAACAATCGGTGACACGAAAACTTTGGAGTTTTAGTTTGGAGTATGGTAAATTTTGGAGTACTGTGAACCAAACCAAAAGAAAACTCCTTGGATGGCTGAGCAAACTAACTTACGCGGAAATTGAAAGCCTACTTACTACCTCCTACTGAAAGGAATCTAAATATACCGCACACACACATATATACAACTATACATACACACTCACACACACACACACACACATACACACACGCACGCACACACTACTCGTACTTAGTGTCACGTCGAAACTCCTTTTCTATACTGTTCGTACCTGTATATTGTAGTTTGCTGTAAAATAATACCTACAGAATAATAACTTGGCCAATTCGCGCTTAATTTGGAAACCTGGATGTAATCTGGTTTCCTACGGGACAGGCTAGCCTAGTGTAGGAACCATGCATAACTCTGGAATTAGCGTAAACGAAATCTTTGCAGTTTCTAAATGTATATTTCGGCTACTTAGAATGTAAACTAAATTAGAATATGTAAAGAAATTAAATAAATGTTTTATGTTTATGTATCTTTTTTAAATAGTAACTACATTGTTTTACTCTAACAGTTGTGTGTCAAAAATAAGATGATCTGGAATTCAATCAAAAATATCAAAATCTACTTTTACAAGTCAAAATCTATCTTTATCAAATAAAAATAATGCAATAATCAAAGTATCATTAATTAAATGTAGTGTTACATGTCAAAATTAAGACTAATAAAGTAGCTCGATCCCACTCACACCTCAGATTCGGTTGAAACCGCTCAACCAATCTCACTAGAGCGCAAACTCTTAGAGTATTCCAGTGTTCCAAACCACACACGTGATCATGTTGGAGGTTTTCCCCTGGATTTTCCCCAGGCTACTCTCCAACCGTGCACTCCTATCGCTTTATTGGGCCCGGCCTATAAAGCCACAGTCAGTTACAAATAAAAAAAAAACATAATTTGGGTTCAAAACATTTTAATGTTTGTAAATCCTCTTCATATAATTTGTCCTCATTCCGAAGCTTCAGTGGCTGTTCGCTTTTAGGAACGACACAACGATATTCAACACTGGTAGCTAAAGCCCCAATTGTATTCTCTTCCCGGAACAATTCCAAACGAAATTTAATTGCTGCCAGTACCTTGGAATAGTTAATAAGGCCCATTATCAAACATTGACATAGTCCCTTTCGCACTTGCCTACTTGCTACTAAGATACGAATGTGTTTCCCGAATTTCCCGATCCCGGTTGTGCTCGGAGGAACTCGAGCTCCGATTTGAGACCTAATCCCATGATTTGGCGTAGGCACCAGTTTTACTAAAGCGTCTGCCATCTGACCTTCCAGCGCAGAAGAAAAACTAGTCGAATGCTCGAAGACGAATACCTATATCTAATATAAACGCGCTAGCTAGGCAGTGTGCGCCGGCGCAGATCAGCATGCGGTGCGCGCGCATCGCCACACTAAATCGGAGCGCGTGCGACGATAGAGGCAATAGCGGACGCTTAGGGCCTGTTTATCAACACCATTTCGTGCTTTACGCTTACGGCCTAGTGGTCCTACCTGTTGTTGAAGAGACACTTGCGATTACATAAGATTCACAAAAATCACAAGCGCGTTACCGAAACTATTGACTTCAGGGTGCTTTTTGTTGACGGTTAAAAAAATACATATGCAGGTCCCTTACGGGGGTCGAAATCACCACGTCCGTAGTGAGTACCCACCGCTACCCTACACGTGACTCCTGGGTGGTGCTAAAAGTGCAACAAAACAGGCAACCGTACTGTCTTCTCGAAGATCTCACAGTTCGAAATAATTGCCATACGATAAAAAAGGTAAAAGTAATGCCGCATGAATGTTAAATTAAGATTTCTGTTATTTATTATAATTATTTTTACAATGTTTTCTCAGTTTAGTGTAGTCTCTTATTTTTAAATGGTCGCCATTAGCATTAGTAATAAGATTATTGCCATGCCCTAACAGGGTATCATGTACCTACTTTATAATGTTTTAAGACCATCCGATGTAAAATGAACATGATCGCAATAAAATATATGAATATGAATAAAAGGTCCCTTACACAGCGCATCGTTGGGAACTCTGGCAACCTCATAACCACAGGAACACGACACCTTATACCTAAAAAGTTAGTGGTGTTATTGTGGCTGATGTTTTCTGAGGGACTATTCCGAAGTTCGAAAGCCGAAAATCGTATCGTATCGTATCATGTAGTGAAAGGGAGGGGACGATACGAAGTTCGGTTTCGAAGGTCGGAATACAGGCCTAGTAAGGTGGAGGTACTGATCAAAACGAAATGTGTTAGTATTCAAAAGGAAATGCCTTCAATTTTTGTTAAAAACTGTAAACAGTAATTAAATAAAGGGAAAATTTAAGAAATAAGAGGAAGACCGAGAAGTGTTTATCGTTAAGGTGACAAAATAGCAAAACGAACTTACGACCGCAGTGGAGACAAAGGGACAATCCATAATTTTATCATGTAAAACTTCAAACGTTACCGACTAACAATAATGTATTGCAAATTGCGACATAATACTAAAATTCCCAATTTACAGCCCCTACACTAAACTCCCGTGTGAACACACCTTTATGCCACCGGAGGTCCTCAGTAGCCATAGTTTATGGTCTTTACGTCTGTGTGTCCTACGCGCCTTCATTGTTTCTTATAGCCCATGTCTTATGAATGTGAATCTCCAAATAACTTAAATATTCGATACGTTTCCCCTATTTTGTAGAAAACACGTTTACTTACTGTTCAAAAGAAGTGTGGTTAATGGGCTAGGTTTTATTTATTTAAATTTTATTCTATATATGTGTGCTCTGAATTTCTGTGCTGGAGGTCAATTCTCGGGCCGCTCGAGATGATTTCTATTCGAGATGATCTCGATTTATTTATTTGTTAAAATAGGCACACAAAACAAGTATCAATCGTTAGTCCAACCATGCAGCATTATCAAAACAAAGTCGCTTTCTCTGTCCCTTTATCCCTATGCATGCTTAAATCTTTAAAAGTACGCAACGGATTTTGATGCGGTTTTTTTTTAATAGATAGAGTGATTGAAGAGGAAGGTTTATATGTATAATAACATCCATTAAATAGTGCACCCGTGCGAAGCCGGGGCGGGTCGCTAGTCACTACATAGTATAAAACAAAGTCACTTTCTCTGTCCCTATGTCGCTATATCCCTATGTATGCTTAAATCTTTAAAACTACGCAACGGATTTTGATGCGGTTTTTTTTAATAGATAGAGTGATTGAAGAGGAAGATTTACATGTATAATAACATCCATTAAATAGTGCACCCGTGCAAAGCCGGGGCGGGTCGCTAGTTTTGTTATAAAATCTAGATTGATGCTCTAAACTATGTGTACCTACACAGAAAAATAGAAATTTACACATTAGTCGAGGAGCATTGTAGTCGGTTAGTTAAGTTACACATTATATATAATCCAGACTTAATTTGATATATAAAGCGTAGGTGGTAAATTATTTAAGGTAAAAGGTAAAAGGAAAGTGATTCACTTAAAGGTCAGGTTATTTGTCTCTTAAATACAGGAAAACTACTTTTGAATGAATATGTCCATTGAAGAATGCTTCGCTACAGTGTCATAGTGTTTTTTTTTTTATACAAACGCCTTAACGCTTTATCCTGCCTGGTACTTAAATTTTTCAATTTTTCCTTTATTCTAAATTTCATAGTGTATTGTCGCAATGTCTATTGATAAATCTCACCAAAATGTCGAACACAGCAATATTTGTTATTCTGGGGCACGATCGAGATTATATCGAACGACGATCTCAATATCTATTATAATACGCGTTCCGTTTTTTTCGATTGTGTTAGTTTATAATAGGGTGTAAAATAATGAATGATTTTATAAGTTTGTCCACTTAATTAAATATCTCCTTATATCGGAAACAAACGTGTTATTATTTTACAATAAATTAATAAATAAGTATGGTGATTTAACCGATCTAACATATTTAATAGTATTTGTTCGTTTATTTACTTACATAAAATGGTGCGCATGCAAACTGTTTTGACTTGACAGTTTTGAGCCAATATAGCTGCTAGCTATATAGCTGGCTGCTGTAAGCTGCTTGCAGTATAGCTGTCAATAATGTCAATATTTTCCGCCAACCGCCATTCCACCACTGAACGTATCAAAAATAATTAAGTGTTTTCATTTAAATAAATCTTCATAATTTCGTGAAAATGTTTATTTTGTACTGCTGTAAACTAACGATCAACTATTTAAGTTGTCAATTTACAGCGACTGACAAATCAAATGTCAAAAAATTATTGATAAAACCATCTCGATCTCTACTGACCAGTCGTTGCATGTGAGATTTCGAGAATAAGAAAATTGGTTGAAATGAAATTAAATTGAATCATTTATTCTTCAATTTAGGCATGTTACATGCACTTATGAATGTCAAAAAACTACCACCGGTTCATAAAATAAACCTCTGCCTCGAGAAGAACCAGCGTAAGAAACTCGGCGAGGTGTCATTTTTTCAAAACAATATACAATGTATATAAAATAACAGTAAAAATATTACAAAATTCTAATACTACAAGTATAAAGATACATACATATTTTTTAATATTAAGGACAAAATATTTCTGTGTTAGATTACTTGTGCGGGACGCTATCACTGCCAAACATCCCTATCCATGATGTAATCGTTTATCTTATAATATGCTTTTGAAATAAGTGTCTGTTTCACGACAGATTTAAATTTAGAGTCCGTAAGTTAGTAATGTGTCTTGGAATTTTATTGTAGAATTTTATACAATTTCCCAAGAACGACTTTTTCGCCTTTACTAGTCTATAAAAAGTTAGTTTTCGATCGACATCCGCCATTTGTTTTCGAGATGTCTAATATACATAATCTCGAACGGCCCGAGAATTAGCCTCCACATCCTATGATGTCACTGAGATGACATCATACTTACTTTGCATATACGCTATGGAAGAATTCCTAATTTACAAGACAGGTAAAATAATGTCTTCGTGGTTTGCTCCCAAGTTCTAGAATTCCTTTTAATAGAGCTGAGGCGTCACTCCTGTCAACTGTCAAATCTGACATGTTCTGCATCGCGCTATCGAAGTTTCTAAAATCAGTTGCATAAATATAACTTCCCAACAACTCTCATTGGACTTCGGTCCCTGAGAGATCTCTCTATTGTCGTCTCTTCCTGTGTCTCCTATCTATTGTATATATTAGTAAGTAAAAGTAAGTAAAAGTTTATTTTATAAGTACGTACAAGAAGTGTTAGCCTGATTTTACAACATAGTTTTCAACATAGTTTGCAGTACTTTAAAATGAGTTCTTGAACATCTTATATTGGCTCCTGCACTAGGCGTAGCCTGTCTCGCAGGTAACCAACTCGAATATGGACATGCAAAAAATTGTCGCGCTAGAGTTAACAATTGGAGAGAGACAAACTTATACATTAAACTGATATTATAATATGCTTTAATTAAATTACAGATCTTAAATAGTGTATTACTAGTACTAATTCATTAAAAATCATCTATGTGTGTGGGTGTGTGTGTGTGTGTGTGTGTGTGTGTGCGTGCGGGCGTGTGTGTGTGTGTGTGTGTGTGTGTGTGTTTTCGTCCAGCTGTTCACTCTAATTAAGTCTTCAATGTCTTCATAGTTCAAATTACTGAGCCATTGTCGACACAAATTACTGAGCCATTCAATATATGTATATAATATGTAGATACCCTTTCCTGTACATATCCAACATTGTATATTATTCTTTATAGGAGCACACCTACTTATCCACAGAGCGATAATAAACTCGTATTCCCGAAAGATAGGCAGACAACGTGAAATTTAATGTCAGTTACCACTTTTAGCATAAAGCGGCAATTACACTTCGTCGTGTTGTCATTTCCAAGTTATTTCAATGCAGAGTTAGCGTGGTCGGACTCTAACTTACTTATACCTCAAACGTCACATTTTCATACAAATATGACGTATAATGCATAGTGTTGCCAAATTATTCCTTGCAGAGTTAGCGTGGTACTACTCTAACTTCAATTTTTCTCGAATCAAATGACGTAAAAAAGTAACTCAAAAGAATAAATAATTGTATAATTATAAGTATTCAAAGTTTTTCGCAAAACGCAGCTCTGAACGATCGTCATTTACTATAGCGCTTTAAGTCAGTGACGTCACTGATTTTTAGCGCTTTCTCGCTCTAATTAAAAACATTCTAACAGTTATAGCTTCGTTATTTTTTGAGATTAATGGGAATAGGTAATTTGTTTTGAAAAAATGACACCTCGCCGAGTTCCTTACGCCGGTTCTTCTCGAGGCAGAGGTTTATTTTATGAACCGGTGGTAGTTTTTTTGACATTAGGTGCATGTAATATGCCTACATTGAAGAATAAATAATTTCATTTGATTTCATTTGATTTCATTGATTTTTATTTGGTGTCAACATCCCTATTCTTGTCATCAATTGTCCAAAATTCCCAGTAGCAATAATACCTACTATCGCCGACCGCACCCGAATATCAATGTCTACGAGCTCAACAAAAACCAATCAAATACTGTGAAACATCCTGGTGTGGCCACTTCGAGGCTTCCAAATGATCTAATTATCCACGCAATTTAGTAAGTACATGCCTTTGTATACCAAATAACATAGTTTGATACAGGACTATGTACTCTGCTTCGCATGAAGTAAGAGCCACAGTTATGTAGTTATATTCAGGTACTTAGTTAAAAATATCACAGTTTGATACAGAATAATATACTCTGCTTCACAGTTTGTAAGAGCTACAGTTGACAATTGAAGTTTTATTTGGTAGTTAGTTAATTTACACATAATAGTGAGTTTTGCGAAAAGGTGTGCATGTGAATGACTGATTTAAGATGCAAAATAAAGCCTTTGAAGTATGTCGTAAATGGTGTCTTGGTTGGTAGGTTCTGCTATAATGGATTGTAACTATACTGTGTAATATGGGCAAAAATGTACTTAATGTATGTGATACGAGTATATTTTTCTATAGTTCACCACGGTGGCAAACAAGTATTCGACCTCTTCTAATCAGATACTCCCTAGCCTAAGTATCGGTATTGTGGTATATTACGTAGTATATATATTAATACTGGGGTATGCTGCTCGAGAGGTACGGGTTTAGAGGTACTGGGAGGAGATCGTAGCTAAAATATAACACTGGAAGCACATATGAAACTAGTATATTTCACACTGTACTGAAATATACTTACAACAATGATCTTAAAATAATTAACAGAACATGTGTTTCCGATGGTGTCCTGAAGATCAGTCCCTGGAAAACCAATTGTTTCCAGAAGAATGCCAGTTTGACGCATTCTCGAATAATAGTTTAAATTCAATTTGTATACGTTATGATTCTGGACCTACACGGCCAGCCTCATACCGTAACAACCTCTACATTCTCCCTCCTGCTCGGGGTGAAGAATGTAGGCAAGGACATGCCTAACCCTATAAACTAACTAGATCTTGAAGCAAATGCCAAAAAAGAACAGGTAACAACGCGGGTTGAGAACTGAACCAGCAAGCAGTTTGTTTCAAAAATTAGCCAAGACCAAACAAACATATCGAAAATAATTTAATATTATTCGCGCCTATCCGATGACAACGACGCAGGATGATGGTGCTGAGGCCCATAGGAGCCTCCTCGCCCTCTGCTGATGGAGTACAGCGAGTGCCCATCTCTGCGAAGTGGTCTTCTTTTTTTTTTCAAACTGCCTGGCTTTCTTTGTTCTAGACTGCTTAGCTGGTCATCCTTCTCCCCTCGCTGCCAAATTTGCTTCAGAGTCATCATAGCAAGTCAGCATACTCGTTTGCATGAAATTAGAGAAGACTATATTAGTTTACACTTGAAATTAGTCACACAAGAATAATGGTTCTAGAAATGTTATTAAATCTTCAATTATTATAGATTATCATGAAAATATTTACAAGTTCAACTTGTATTAGTTTTAACTAATTAAACTTTATTAACATTACAATGTTTTATTAATATTTACACTGTATTACATAATCATGAACTTCTGTGAAAAATTGGATTGAATTTTAATTTGCTTTATATTGCAAAATACAACTCAATATTGGGTTTTAGTTTACAATATTTGTAAAGTACAACTCAATGTCATTGTCATAAAACAATTATTATTATTTAAACTATCATGGCTGAATATGATGATTATGTCCTAACTATTAAACTAATACTATCTATTTATATACACATATTATTTTAAAACATTTAATACATTTACCATAGTAGTGGTGCAAATCTGTAATTAATTTAAGACATGATTATTCGACTATTATACTTTTTTAATCTATTTACATGGACCTTATGTTTAATTACTCTTCCTTTAAGAGAGACCTTTTTAATGACGTAATTGACTTTTCCCACTCGTCGTTCTACTATAAAAGGACCTTTAAACATTCGACATAGTTTCATACTTCGACTAGTAATTCTTTTTGGAACATACAACATTACTAAATCACCTGGTGAAAATTCAAGAAGTTTAGTTCTCTTGTCATAATATGCTTTTTGCTTAGCTTGAGCGCATTTAATTCGGGACAAAATTGATTTAGTTACTGAGGCTATAGCGTTAAGTCTTTCGGTGGCTTCGCCTCTTCCATTGCCTTTACTTTGTTTTTATCTGGTCCAATTCCTTCTGCCGACACCGTGTGACCTAGCACAGTTATTTGTTTATAACCAAACTTACATTTTGAGGGTTTCAGTGTCAAATTCGCCTCCTGGAATCCGTTTAACACTTCTTCCAATGCTTCAAGGAATTCTGGGAAAGTTTTTGCATAAACAACTATATTATCAACATATAAAATAATATTTCTATATTTCAACCCTGCAAGTACCTTATCCATTACGCGCTGGAACATGGCTTGACTTGTTCGCAATCCAAACGGGAGCTTCTTAAACGTATATAAACCATAATGACTCGTGAACGCGAGTTTGTCCTTTCCTTCCCCCATAGCTAGTTGCCAATATCCTGAATTCATGTCCAGATCCGCAAAATATTGTGCTCCTTCTAAACATGCTAATAGATCATCCACTCTTGGTATGGGATAAGAATCTGCTTTTATCTTTTTATTTAAAGCTCTATAATCGACACAAAATCTTGGCGTACCGTCCGGCTTTTCAACGATGACGATCGGTGATGCGTAAGGGCTTCTTGACTCTTCTATCACATCATTTCGTAACATTTCTTCGATTTGCTGCTCAATTATTTCCCTTTGCTTCTGTGATACTCTATATGGGGCGGAATGCACTGGTACCTCATCTTCTGTCACGATATCAATGGGATACCCAGTATATGTTCCTAATTCTGTATTATTAAAGGCAAAACGCTGTTTATTTTTATCTAACAAATTATTCAGCTGACTTTGCTGACATTCTGTCAATTCTTGACAAATATCAAAGCTTTGTTCATCTTTGAACGGGTACATTACTGAATCACCTCTTTGGTCAACCATCTGCGTGAAAAACAATAAATCCTTCTTTGTTATTGACAACAAACGTACATCGTTTTGGTTGTCGCTTGAAATTCTGTCATCTGACATTTCTTTGTTTACCTTTGATGAATTTTCTTTTTCCAGCTCTGCAATCTGCATTTTATTTAAAAACGGCGCTATAAAATTACATTTCAGCACCAACCTCATATTGCAATAATCCACCATAGCCTTGTTTATTTTCAAAAAGTCATCACCAATGATAACTAAACTTCTCGAAACATCTAAAACCACAAAACGATGAGAAAAGCATCCATCTGCTACAACTAGATTAATATTTACATAACCTAACGACTGTACAATCTCAGTGCCAACCGTACGCAATGGTAATTTCGTGCTTTCGGTATACGATAAACCTAGAGATTTAAATAGTGGCAGTGAGATGCACGATACAGATGCACCTGTATCAACCATTCCTAACACTTTTTTATTCATAATATTACATTGCGCACAAGGAATTGTATTAAATAAAGCTTCATCGGAGTCCTGTAATCCCTGCAACACCGCGCTCCGGTCCTTCAGTGTCGCTGGTTCGCGTTTGGGTGACTCGACTGTTGCTGCTGGTTCCGGCTCGTACTTGCTTCATAATTCGGTCCACTTCTGCTTGACTGTTGCCGCGTCGGAGTATATTGGTTTCGATAATTATCCCTATAATTATCTCTGTAACGTGGCTGTTGTTGTGGGCGTTGCCTGAAATGATATGGTGGTGCGCCCGGCGTGTGCTGGTAATTATCCTGCCTAAACACAGTTACTGGCGTCACTGGCGTATTGTATTGAGATTGCGGAGACTGTGGAACATTTAGCTGAGGGCCAGGAACATGTTCAGTCGACGGAATACTGAATGAACTAGCGGCAGGTGAGCTGTTGGGCACATTCAGATCTAATAGAGGCAGGTTCACCGAGGAAGTGTCTGTATTATCACTGTATATCTCCATGCTTTGCCATATAGTGTTCTTCAGATCATTCTTGGTCTGGAAAATCACGGGTGCAAACTAAGGCTTATATTTATCCAATACCGACTTCATGTAGTGTTGAATGAAGGGTTTGTCTGTGATTTTGGCTTTGCTAGCTAAAGCACTAAGGGCATAAAAATATTCTAGTGGCGATTCATTCTCTTGCTGTTTGCGATAATAAATTTTTTGGACAAAATCATCTCGTACCGGAAATTCCGCTTTAAGTTTAGCCACTACATCGTCATACGAGGTAAATGAAGAAAATTCGGCTTTATAGAATGATAAGGCTGGGCCTTCTAAATAAGCAGCTAACGCATGTTTACGCTGTTCATCATTCCACGTCTTTATATTTGAGATGATACTAAATTCCTGTATAAATTCTTCTACATTTGTTAATCCATTGAATTTCGATTCTGCCATGTTTATATATTGGACTTTTGCATCCAATGTCAACGTATTTCACTAATATCACCTTAATCAAACACTCGCTTACGTATTGGTCATCTCCTTATATTATTATTATTTATAATAAAATCTCTTCTCTCCTTGGATATGCGACTTCCTGGTCACATGTAATGATTCTCTCTCCCCTCTCTTTTCAAATCTTAAACCTCCACCAAATGTGGTATAATAGCACCTCCACCAAATGTGGTATACCCCGCACCTCCACCAAATGTGGTATATTACGTAGTATATATATTAATACTGGGGTATGCTGCTCGAGAGGTACGGGTTTAGAGGTACTGGGAGGAGATCGTAGCTAAAATATAACACTGGAAGCACATATGAAACTAGTATATTTCACACTGTACTGAAATATACTTACAACAATGATCTTAAAATAATTAACAGAACATGTGTTTCCGATGGTGTCCTGAAGATCAGTCCCTGGAAAACCAATTGTTTCCAGAAGAATGCCAGTTTGACGCATTCTCGAATAATAGTTTAAATTCAATTTGTATACGTTATGATTCTGGACCTACACGGCCAGCCTCATACCGTAACAACCTCTACAGTATCATACTCGTGATCGGGTGCTGTTTGTGGAGTCCGGTCTATTCATGCTTGCAAGGACATAGTGACTACGTTAATACTAGTGTATTTTTATAGGGGATTGACGAGAGACATCATCATCATCCTGTTGTGTATTCGTTTTTATTATCAGTGACTTAGAGACCATATACATCTCTAACAATATTAAATTAGTCTTAATTTGGACGCTCTGAGGCCATGCACATCTCTGGGATATTATCTTAATTTCATTATACTCTCTGTTTAATCAGACTGCGACCTTATTCATCTCTAACTTTACTGATGTTATATTTGTAATAGATAACTTTGCAAGTTTATCTTCACTATATGACATTAATTTTGTTATAATTGTAAACTCGAAATTATTATTCATTCTTGAACTGTAAATTAATATTTTATCATGAAAAATGTATTCTTATAGTCAGACTTTCTTAAATTGTATATTAATATTTTGACATATAAAAGTGCCCTTGTGGCCTATTTGCAGAATAAAAAAATAAAAAATAAAAATAAGAGTGTATACTTACGAACATGGCCGTAAAAAGCGTTTTCTTTGTTATGTTCTTAGGTGAGAAATAATAATACTTATTATTATATTGATATCATTTTTGGTAGCACTGCATTACTCACTTAAATCCCCGAACCAAGAAGTGTCGCCGCAAGAAAACCCTATTTCAATTTGATTATCCCAAAGTCTATATGTTTGTTTAAAATATAAAGTAACTATGTATATCAACATTTAGAAACTTTTCATATACACTACGGTCAGTTACATCTATGATGGAATCTCGTATCGTGGCTATATTATTAGAGTGTTTCAAAGCTACAATTTATGCTTTAACGAATAATTCAAAACACTTTCTAACACCTTCCCTAATAAGTACTGACGCCACAAATATTAAGTCGTCAATTACCTACCGAATTTTTTTAGCTGTTAGAAGCGCCGCTGACAATTTTTGCCTAAAGGTTGACTGGTAGAAAATGCCATACGGCATTAAGTGCGCCTTCTGTGCGATAAGGTTTCTTTTGTTCAAAAAATATTAAATAAAAATAATTATTTAAATAAGTAAATCTCTCGATTGATTCTTGAGTAGCTTATATTTAGGGCAATATAGGGCCGATTTTTCAATCGCCAGATATCTTTGAGATAAATGCTAGCTCCGTCCTTTTCTTAAATGGGTGAATCAACTTTTTAGTGCCACTCGTTGCCGTGGTTACGCCTAGTTGTCCAGGGCACAAAATTGGAATTCAATCGTGATTTTATGATATTTAAGTTTATCAAACGTAAAAGTGTTTGTGGTACTTATAAGCTATTTCCATAATGGTCCATCAACTAAGCAAGTTAGTAGAACTTAGCACAACATTTTTTTTAACAAACTGCGCCACTAGTGTCCCTTGGACAACGAGTCAAGATTACAACACAAAAAAAGTTAATCCACCCAAATATGACTTTAGAAAGTGACAGCGATAATTTTAACTGACGAATAATTTTATTTGGCTATTGAACAATCGACCCTAAGTTAGTGAGGTACCTAAAATCATAAAGTGTCAGTCATTATTACTTTCACCTAAACCATAATTAATACGACCGTATCAAACCAATAACCGATAGTCATTAAATCACACTTCTAGGCGTTTCTATTTTAAATTAACACAGTTTATAAATTGACTACCGAATAGTCAGTAGTTTAAACTACGGCCATAATTGTTCTATCGAATTAACTAAACCGGTGTCTGACACTTTATTTTACTACCAAAAAAGTCCAAATTAACTACCAAATACTTTCATTTCAACTTTATTTGAAACTTATTTAGCTTGAGAATAAAGTACCTTGATTATGGCGTTTGCAACTCTTTAGTTTTGAAGCATGAAGTTATATCCTAACGTATAAAGACATTGCTTCGTGTCGGTAGTCGAATAGGACCCCATACTGAGACTTATAAAAATTCCTATGATAATGCAAAACAGCTGGGGTTCGTTCAAAATAGTGTGCCAGTGTATCTGTACCTACTCGGATTCTGTCGGTAATTACTTAGTATAATAAGGAAGGATCATTTTTGGCCTTAACAAATAAACAAAACAAGTACCTACAATAAGGTAAATAATATCAACCACAAAAAGATGTATCCAAAAAAAATCAAACATTTATTCTGCAAATAGGCCACAAGGACACTTTTACATGACAAAATATTAATTTACAATTTAAGAAAGTCAGACTATAATAAGTAATACATTTTTCATGACAAAATATTAATTTACAATTCAAGAAGGAATAATAATTTCGAGTTTACAATTATAACAAAATTAAAGTCATACAGTGAAGATAAACTTGCAAAGTTATCTATTACAAATATTACAACATCAGTAAAGTTAGAGATGTATAAGGTCTCAAGATTAAACAAGGAGTATAATGAAATTAATATAATATCCCAGAGATGTACATGGTCTCTGAGCGTCAAAATTAAAATTAATTTAATATTGTTGGAGATGTATATGGTCTCTAAGTCACTGATAATAAAAACGAATCCACAACAGGATGATGTCTCTCGTCAATCCCCTATAAAAAGACACTAGAAAGAAGTAGTCCAATTTATAAAACGCAATAAGATGAAAAAAATGCACCATGAAGGGTTCCGTATCTAAGTATACTAGTCGCATTGACTTATAATTTGATCTCACTTGTGGCCTAAAGGATCTTATTGAACCTGTTTTTTATTCTCCCATACAGACTTTCCTCGACCCTCTTAGAGGACGATTTCCGAAGTAAACAGTTAGGATACTTTGTAACCCCCAAATCGTCCTCCCATACTTCGTCTAAACTGGTTCAGCAATAAAAAGGCAATTAAAAGACAATACTTTTACGTATACTTTATTAGGATGGATTTACAACGTTCATGTAGACCCATACTAATAACATGTTTCTTTAACTTCTGTCATGGCATGACAAGTCGGGGATTATCTGGGACCTCTACTAAGACTAAGGTGGGAGTCACAAATGCTACTAAAAATCGTAAATGCTATTTTACTAATAATGTTACAAAAACCTTCGAAAGAAAACATTTTTGATGATTAATTTTGTATCATAAGCAGTACCGCTGCTAAGGTAAACTACTAGAAATATAGGAATAATTGAAACATTTAGGCACCGAGCAGGATTTGAATCTGCGACCTCCCGGCACTCGCGGCCAGTCGCTCTAGCCAACTGAGCTATAGGTGCAACTGCAATCCGGCCCGAAATTCCTCAATTGTTCCTTCATTTATACTTGCAGGTTCAAATATAATAATAAAGAGAGGTAGGGCACAGCAAAATGTCATCTTACTCGAATTTGGAGCAGCCCAACTGGGGAAGTACCTCCGCCTTGCAGAAGACCACAGCCATAATAACATTATCTACTATACAAGTATGTAGTGTTGTGTTCCTGGAGGTGAGCAAGGTTGCCAGAGCTCCCGAGGATGCACTGTGTTGAGAGCGGGGGGCCTAAATGTGTTCCTTCTGCTGCCAACACAGTGCATCCTCAAATCTTATAAAGGGTCGGCAACGCGCACGTGACTCCTGTGGAGTTGCGGGCGTCTATAGGCTGCGGTGGCCGCTTACCATCAGATGGACCGTACGCTTGTTTGCCACCGGCGTTGTATAAAAAAAGAAAAAAATAATCCTGCTCGGTGCTCAAATTTTTCCTTTATTTCTAAATTTGTATTTTTGATGATAGCTGAAATGTGTCCCAAAAGTATAATTCTTAACACCAGTGTGTAGGCGCAAGTCGACGTTTCCTGTTTTAGGCAAACTGCGAGAGCATTATACTTTAATAGCCTCATATGAATATATTAATAGAAAATAACATCAAACGAAGGCTAATAAATTAAGTTAATTTGTATATTTTGCCTAAAAACCATGTTGAACAGTGCTAGTTAAGATTTAATGTGACACGTTGGTGTTTGATTTCTGAATGTTTTGAATACAAGCCCGAGGCGCGGCTTTGGTCATTTGGGCATTTCTCTCAAAATTGCCTTTTTCACTTTCTTCACAGAAACTGGATTTTGGGATTATAAACGTAACTTCTATTATTTTTTTGACTTTATCGGGTCAAGATTTTTAGCAGGAGACCTCAAATTCTGAGAAAAAGTAATTAAAGTACTCGTACCTACAATCTTGAGTGAAAAAGCGCCCCATTACTTTCTTGACAATTCAGATTCAGATTTATTTCATGATATAAATTGCAGTACAAATTTGCATAAGTCAAAATTATAAGAATTTCCATCACAATCGTCAAAAAAAATTTAAAAATATTCAAACAAATGCAATACATTTCAAATAAATCGTATCTCCCGGTTGTCAGGATCGTTAAAATGCAATAAATTTAAAATAACAATAGTGATACACGTCAATAAATAAAATATAACAAACAAACAAGTACAGATATAATGTCAATAAAAATATCAGCAAAAATAGAATAATAATAATATATAATTCTTAGGGTTCCGTACCCAAAGGATACCGAGGGAACTTTTACCTTTTTAGGTTTAAAGATGCAGAACATATGATATTGCAGTGACAGATTAGGTTAGGTTAGCCTATCGCCCACAATGAGGGCTATCGTTTTTGTGCTCACCAGTTGGCGCTACTATCGAGTAAAGTCCAGCTGTCAAAAATTGTTATTGGTTATTATGGGCATGAGAACGAAGTTTACATTCAAATCATATTTAATACCTGTACCAATACCCGTTAAAATATCGAACGCCCCGCATTTTAGCGCAGTCCCGTTTTGTTCGGAAAAAAGGAGGAAATAAGTTTCCGAAAGACAAACTATCTCAAAGCACTGACAGTCATTGATCCGTAACTCATATTTGCCATAGTATAATCAAGCTCAGCTATTGAAAAATAGTCACCATATTGTTTCAATTAGATATTAACCCGCGTAACGTAACCACAAAGATTGACATTTGACATTTCGGAGACCTCGCGCTACACTAGCGCCTCTAGCGGCGAATTCATACGCGATAGCCCTCATCCAACTCGGTTCCCATAGTCTGTTCGTGAAGTTGTGACACCCACGGGAAAGGGAGTTATTCTAACCGGGCACACGGGACCATATCACGGGGTAATATATTTATTTGTATCTGAAAACAAAGTCCATATTTGGGTCATTGTCAGTTGTAAAAAAAAGTTGTCCACCCGGTGGTCAATAATTAACGGCTTATGTACATATAACGTTTTTATTATATGGATTTATAGTTAAGGAAACACCGTTTATTGCGGGTTACTAGACCAATCTAAAATTAAGCTTTGTGGCCCTCAACTTTTGATATGTCCACCGAAAATACGCGAACCTAAATTTGACAATGAGCCATTTATACCTTTAAAAAATAACAATGTCTGCCTGCCCTCCCAATTCCAACAATATTAAGTAAGAGCTATTAATGCAGCGTCTAATTATTATCCCAGCGCCCGCGCAGCGAAGCCGCCCGCAGCGCGGATGATCTATAGATTTTTCTGCTAGCTTTGCGTTATTAGCCTAAATTATATGAATATTCGGTGAAAGATATCTATACAACTTTACCAATAGCCGGTTTTACCATAATTCTTGTTAACCGCTTAATAAACGAACATGTGTTATGACATCATTGCTGATAGAATTTGATTATGTCGGTATAAGTAGAAAAAGCAATTTTAAAATAAATATATACCTATACATACCTACCTACTTATATATTTCTGATTATTAATTGTTACTTGTAATTATTTAAACTGATAAGAAGTGGATGTAATTAATGATGTCCTCGCATCCTTCAGTATCCAACCTCTGTTTGTCTGAAGCCGAAATAAATATAGTTTTAGCAATGAAAGACATAAAATCGATAAATAACAAAATGTAATCGCTGTTTCTACAAATATACAAAGAATCTGCATTAAATTAACAATTTATGAACACAGAGCAACATTATACGCGCCTAACCAATCTTAGCAACAACTGTCAAATCTACCGTTTCCCGCGCGAACTGACAGCGGTTGTCAGTCGGAGTATTTGAGGCTTTATTAAAAACTCATCGAAACCAACAATACATATATACAGTAGAATCCGCTTACAACGACTCCGCATATAACGTTTTACCGCTTTTAACGACTTCGAAATCCGTCATGTTAGGTTTCCTTACAAAACACTTTCTAAGGAATCTCAGTCCGTTTTGTGCGTAATATCACCGGTCCCTTGACTTTCGCTGTATCCGGACTACGGTAATTGTTTAATTTAATATTCACGTAACGATCATTCACTTGTGGCCCCATGCTAGCCCCTACTTATTTTCTTTAACATAACATACATACAGTGGAATCCGGATAAAGCGACAGTCAAGGGCCGGTGATATTACGTCGCACTAACAGGACGTCGCACAAAACGGACTGATTTACTTTGACAATGTTTGATATCAAATCTAATGTGTGATTTCGAAGTCGTTAAAAGCGGTAAAATGTTTTAAGCGGAGTCGTTATGGGTCATTGTCAGTTGCAAAAACAAAAGTTGTCCCTTTGGTGGTCAATAGTTAACGGTTTATGTGCATGTAAGCTATGTTTTTAGTATATAAATTTATAGTAACGGAGACACTGTTTATGCGGGTTACTAGAACAATCCAAAATTAAGCTTTGTAGCCCTTAACTTTTGATATGTCCACCGAAAAGATGCGCATCTAAATCTGACAATAACCCTTATAAGCGGTTATTCTACTGTACATAAACTCACGCCTGTATTACGCAGAACACATGAAATTCAATTACCACATACATTTAGCAATTATAGGTTTAAATATGGAGAAGATGTGACATTACAGTGATAGGTTGCTAGCCCATCGCCCACAACACACAAACTCGGTTCCCATAGTCGACTCTTACGACACCCCCAGGAAGAAAGGGGGGAAGTGCTAAAGCTTAAAGTAAATAAAAGATTGATTGATTGATTCTAAAATTCTAACCCCGCACCACACGACGCTCTTTATTTTCTTTCGAGTAGTAATTTTATTAGCAATTCTTGTACTTACGAGTATATCGATTTATTACGTAGATCGGAAACGGTTCTAACGACTTCGATGTTTGCTTCAATCCAGCTAGTTCTCCATTCCCGGGAAAACGCCGAACAAGGCGATGGGTCCCCAGGACTTGATTTAATAAGTTATTTGTATAAAAACACAGATTAACAAGCCTAAGTAATTTCGCGCTAGGCGTCGCGCACAGCGGCGCGGGAATATACCCACAAAACCAATTTCACATTTTTTTTACCAAGACCAGCACCTGTGTGCTCAGAAAACACGGGCACAATCAAAACGGACGATCATATCACTCGTTCCGAGAAGCCCCGGGTTCGATTCCCCGCTGCGCGGTAATTCTCGGGGCTCACACCTCCGTGGGCTTGGATTAGACGCGTATAATGTTCTTGATACTTGATCGTTCTTGGATTGAAATCAAAAATATTATTTTAAATTTTAACTGAACCAAACTAAACCAAAAAAAACCACAGCGGACAACTTAGGTATTGAAATGAAATTAATCTAAAAATTAAGAAAATTGCACCCAAATTAATATTTATTTCACAAAATGACTTATCGTACAGTAGGTGGATTTAATGCTACAGGCATACTCTGCCGACAAATCAGAGCAATTGTAAACGGTGTAAATTCAAACTTAATTTTTTATTCAAGCTTATGTAACGTGTCGTGTACATTAGATAGATCTAACCGTCCTTTTAGTTCGGAAAATGACATTTATATCAACATTATACACCCTCGAAAACGATGTCACCCCTATTGTTTTAACCTGTTATTGTGTACAATAAAGTTGTTACATACCTACATATACACTTTACCAGCAAGTTTACTAGCAAGTATGTTGTAAGTGCGTGAGAGACGAATGTTATACCTTTGTAAGTACTTGTACAAGTACTAACTCAATTCGAGTTTGAGCTCTAATTAATAAAAAAATGAAACTTACTCCAAAACACACTAAAAAGTAAAAAATAATTGCCTTACTTCTAACATGAGACTTTACGCTTCTTATTGAACAATGTAGACGACCTATTGTAATTTTTGAAGCCGGTGCCATCCAAAGAAAATGTCTTAAGTTAAGAGCGCTTTAATAAAATGTAACAGGTCCACTAGCGCCACTAGTAAATAATTGTAATTATTTAAATTTAATGATATATAACTAAAAAAGGGGGCCGCTACGTATTGTATTTTGTATTTAAGTACGTTCTGAATCCATTAAACTAATTTTTACCTTGCTAGATTGGTCTCTCTATGGGCTCAAAAATAAAACGGCCGTTTTAACTTTGGACGCATAGATTGACGAATCCAGCAACGTAATAACTAGTTTGATGGATTCAAAACGTACTTAAATACAAAATACAGTACGTAGCGGCCCCCTTTTTTAGATAGCTATCGTTAAATTTAAACAATCACAATTATTTACGAGTGGCGCTAGTGGACCTGTTACATTTTATTAAAGCGCTCTTAACGAAATGGCACCGATTACAATGTGGATACCTATCCATCCACTGATTCAAGTTTAGGTCTTTTAAATATTTATTTTATTTTATTGGAAACAAAAACTAGTTTAATCAAAGTATCAAGACGTGTGAGTCTAGCCGGTAATATATTGATGATGGAGCAACACTCTATTGTGATCCTTTGTTAGATTATGATGGCCGAGATAACTTATTCTCCTCTTAATATAAACGTCAGACGACGGCGCGCTAGCGTGGCGCGGGCGCACCTACTGATGTGTCGTTCCCGGACAAAAGGACCCTGTTTAATGTCAATGGATTTCTAATTGCGTTAGTGATGATAAGGTGGCTTATTGAAAGTCAAAAGGTAACATTTCTTTTGGGATTGTCAATTAAGTTATTAAGAGGTTTTGCAAACTTTAAAATGAAAATAGTTACCTATGATTACTTATTCTATAATAAACTGATTAAAGGATACGAAGCTTTATAAAAGCTTTAGATGGTCACGAAGTTTATTTTGCTTTTATTGTGTATAATAGAATTTAAATGGAAAATCCCAGTTTTTGGCTTGGAATATGGGTTGGTATGGGTCTTGTCACATAGCTAAGGCATTCAATATTTAGTACATTTTAATTGATTTTGTTGTGTAATTCTACGGTACTTCTCCACACTAGAAGCTCAAACTCCAGATCTCTGAATGGCCTTGCCTTATAATAAATAAATAAATAAATATTAGAGGACAATCTTACACAAATCGAACTAGCCCCACAGTAAGTTCAAGATGGCTTGTGTTATGTGTACTAGACGACGATATATTTAATAGATATAAATACTTAAATACATAGAAAACATCCAAGACTCAGAAACAAATATTCATGCTCATCACACAAATATTTGCCCTGACCGGGATTCGAACCCAGGACCGTCAGCTTCACAGGCAGGTGCACTACCCACTAGGCTAAACCGGTCGTATACTATTGGAGTAGAAAAGTCCTCTCCACACTGGCACAGCCCCGACCCACGGGGGATCTCGGCCGTTGTCTACGTACTTTGTTGTACTTGTACGTGTAATTGCAAGACTTATGGCTTTAGACCGGAATAAACTCACCCACTTTACTGATTCTATTCTAATAATAAATTAATACATTTCACACTCACTTTTTAGGGTTTCGTACTAAGGTAAAAATTGAAAGAAAGAAAAGAAAAACACATTTATTCGTGGCACAGACACAGTACAAATTAACATAACACCAAAATACAGAAAATAGCCACGAAATGGCCCCAAATCAGCATAGTGCTAGCCATTGAACCGCTTGTCATCCTAGCTTTTTCCCGGTTGTCTCCTAGAAGAGCCGGGGTCCACTTTAAGACCTTACCCCATAATTTTCATACCTATTCGTTTACAAAAGTGACTGGTATCTGACCTTCCAACCCAAAGAGAAAAAAAAACATTACTATTAGACCGATTTTCCCACAAAGTTTTCCCTCACTGGATAGCTATTTGCCTTAAAATAATATATTGAAAAAAACTAACCAAGTGCGAGTCGGACGCGCATATGAAGAGTTCCTTACTATTATGTATAAAAACGGCAAAAAAAGTACATTTTAACCCCCCTTAAATATTCATTTTATTCTGTTTTTTAGTATTTGTTGTTATAGTGGCAACAGAAATATGTCATCAATTGTATAACTATCACGGTTCATGAGACAGACGGATAGACGGACGAACAGCGAAGTCTTAGTAATACCCTTCCATCCCGTTTTACCCTTTGGGTACTGAACTCTAATAGTACATTACTTACCAAGGGCGGTAAAACAAAGAATGTCTCAGATCGCAGGTATTTGACGCCCGAGCCGAAGGCAAGGGCGATAATTATGCGATCTGAGGCTTTCTTAATTACCGCCCGAGGTAAGTACAAAATTTTATGTCACCCTCTGGCCAGGAAGTGGGATTTTCCGCGAGCGGAGCGTGCGGTAATTGCCACTTTATGGCCAGGTGTGACATAAAAATAATAGTTTGAGCCGGGGTTAGCACTCACATCTTATGATTGAAAGTAGCGCACATTTCCACTCGTCTACCAACAGTGATTCTCCTCCAACAACCGTCTTGTGACATCTCTAATCCGACCCAGGTCGGGCCTAGCTGAGTTTCTTGCTGGACTCTTCTCAGCTAGGCTAGGTTTAGTGTACCAGCGACAAAACTCCCAGTAGCTCGATTCCACTCACACCTCAGATTTGGTTGAAACCGCTTAACCAATCTCACTGGAGCGCAAACACTTACGCCCTTATTCATAAACGTCTGTCAAACCTATATTAGTTAACTAGCCGTTAAAGTTCGTTTGTCCTTATCTGTCACTTTGACATTTACGTTTGCGAGAAAAGGACAAAGAAGATTTTAGTTAGCAGAGGTTTGTTAAGTTTTATGAATAAGGGGATTAGAGTATTCCAGTGTTCCAAACCACACGCGTGGTCGTGCCGGAGGTTTTCCCCAGGCTACGCTCCAACCGCGCACTCCTATCGCTTTATTGGGCCCGGCCTATAAAGCCACAGTCAGATTAAAAATAAAAATCTCTAATTTCGTCCCGAACCATCGCGACTAAATACCGACGACCAACGAACCGGGCGAACAAGTAACGTATTAAACCAATAAATTAGCTTTGTCCCGATTCCCGAACAAATCCATTAGTCACCGGGGTTCCCACCATCAATAGCGCGCCGTCATAACTCAATCTAACACTTCGGTGAAACATGCCAGCTATTTGAATATATACATTCGATAAAACAAGTTATTTCATTTGACACCGTAATATAACAAATTTTATAAGACGAAAAATTCGTCGATAGAAAACTTCGGTTTTGATTCCAACAAGGCATTTCCTTTTGGGGTTGAATGATGACCATCTCATGGGCACAACAAAGAATGAGAGAAAATCCTAAGTAACATCTTGACGGACGCTGCATCGCCGATCAAGTTATCTGGGGCACAAACCCAGATAACTGTGGAAAAAAACAAAAGAAAAATGTTTGGGGCGCCTTTTGAGTGTGGGATGAATCGCTCCACCCTGATTAGCTAGGGTCGCCGCTGCTCTTGACCTTGCCAACGAGCCCACAGCAATGGCAAATTCAATGCGAGCGGAGTCGGTTCGGTAGCAGCACGACGAATGGCGCCGAGCAGGGTTTGTTTCAAGTTCTGTTGCTATCTCTGTTGAACAGAAAATCAGAAATCAGAAATATTTATTCGTGCAAAACACAAAAAGAACAAGAAAATAAATAAAAACAGAAGAACAAGGTATTACACGAAATGGTTCTGTCTCAGCGTAGTGCTGGCGCGATTACCAGCGCTGATCTTCCGACAGAACCATTAAGTGATTTCCCAGAAGGTAACACATTTAAATAAAAATAAACTAAAAATGGAATAATGAATACCATAATTAAACAAAGATAAAGTATACACAAGAAGCTACAACTACAATTAAAAGAACAGAGAAAAAAAAAGAAAAAAAACAAGAAAAAGAAGCGTAAAAAATAACAGAAAACCAGAACATAAATAAATTAAAAAAACTAGACTAATTCCACAGTCTACTACTGGTGAGACAAGCCAGGGCACTACCATCCCAGTCGACCACTCATCTTTCTAGTTTCTCGAGCCCAGGATCCGCTTTGATCCGTGGCCCAGCAGCGCCTTCGTACCGCGTGCGACACGAGGCGTATACCGCGACGATAGCAGTCGCTAAGCCAAGTTGGAGGCCTTCGGGCGGCTTGAGAACTAACAGTCAAGTGGGCAACTTGACAAGGTGGGTCGAAGTTGCACGTACGCAGGGAGTACCCACTGCTTCCCTACACGTGACCCCTGGGTGATGCTAAAAGTGCAACAAAACTGGCAACCGTATTGTCTTCTCAAAGATCTCACGGTTAGAAATTGCCATACGATAAATAAATAACCTAATCCCAAGATTTGGAGTAGTCACTAGTTTTACGAAGACTATCTGACCCAACCTAGAGGGAGAACTAGACCTTGTTGGGATTAGAGAGATTTCCTCACGTTTTCATTTACCGAAAAGCCACTGAAGATCTCATCCGACTACTAGGATAGGATAGGAGGGTAGAAATCGACGTGCACGATGTAGTTATAAGGATAGAGTAGAGGCCGTGCAACGGGAAATATCGCGTTCTTTGAAACGCTGTTTTGCCCAGACGACGAAACAGTAATGATGGACTTTCAGATATATGATTCTTGACTACATAACTATGTTTCTGACAATATCGAAAACACGATTGCTTAAAATTTTCCCAATAGAAAAAAAATCCAAAGTTGAGTCTTTATTTTCCTTTTTTTACTCAGCCTACTAAAACGACTGATTATTAAACGTCACAATTAAGTTAAAATGATTGTATTTTACCTCATCTAAACTCTATCAAGAGGAAATTTTATAAAACTACACACAGATATTTATCGACTTTGTCTAAAAAAGCCATTCTCGAAGAGTGTTGCATCGCATTTTGTCATGCGGGAAAGACATAATCGTATCTCTTTCACGAAGGGCGTGGCTGACCGAATCGAAGCATCCCCTTGAAGCGAATATAAAATAATTAATTTTTATTAACAATTTTTTTTTCAATTTTTTTTTATACAGCGCCGGCGGCAAACTAGCTTACGGTCCACCTGATGGTAAGCGGCCACCGCAGCCTATAGATGCCCGCAACACCAAAGGATGAACTGTGTTGACAACAGAAGGGACAAATTTAGGTCCCTCGCTCTCATCTCAACACAGTGCATCCTCGGGAGCTCTGGCAACCTTGCTCACCTCCAGGAGCAAAACACTACATACTTATATAGTAGATAATGTTATTATGGCTTTGGTCTTCTGCAAGGCGAAACTTCCCCAGTTGGGCTGCTCCAAATTCGAGCAAGATGACATTTTGCTGTGCCCTACCTCTCGTTACATAATTTACTATTGCTTGATCAAGTCGCTATCATTGTCTCGCCTCTGCGTCTAACAGTCTCCGTACCATAAGAAATGTATCCAATTTATTAACGTCGTCAATAAGTTAACATGGACATTACGGGGATAACTCAATACAGCGCTTTAAGACGCGTGGACAAATATTACAAGTTTCGTTTATTAATCACTTGGGTTCCGTGGACAGGTTCACCTTCTTTTTCTATTTTTATAGGTACGTTAGGTTTTTTAAACCTTTTCGACTGTTTCTGATGTAATCTGTGGTTATACGAATTTAACTCGGTTGTTATTTTCACCGAGCCCTAAACAGATACCTGTCTCGTGGGGTGTCGCGTTACAGATATACGCCGCGTGCACAGAATAAACTGTGCGTCGGTTCGGCGCATGCGTGACGCATTCCCATTGAAATTTAGTTAAATATCAATGTGTTGCGCGCTCTTTCTGACACTACCTCCGCACCGTGGAAGCGAGCGCGCTAAACACAATAAAATCAAAGTAAGGTCGCTAGTTTTGTCGTTTTGTTAGATGCCAAAGCGTAGTCTATAGATTTTTGCAACTCCAGCGATGTCACATTTTCGTTACCCTTTAAAAATGTATTTACTTAGATCTTCTCGTATATACCCTCGGCCGGGAAAACCTTGGCAGAGAGCTCATTCCACAACCGGAGCGTTCGAGGGAGGAAATTACTCTGGACCTCCTAAGAATACTGCGAAGGTTGTAACAACAACTTAACAGATTTCCCGGCACTTCATCATGTAAGGGACTGAGCTCCTTACGGGAGTTTAGAGAAACTTTTAAGTAAAATAGATATTTGACTTCTGTGTTCTCATTTAAATCACATTTATATGCACACGATGACGTCTTGGTTGGTCTACAGAAGCCGTCAGCTAGATATTTCTCCGTGAAACAGAGACAAGCAGTAAGTACCTAAGCACTTTTCTAAATTCAAACATTAATTGACAGTTACTGTTTCGGAAAGTGTATTGAGAGTAAGAGACCTTGATCTCCTGCGGTCGACACAAGGAATTCTCAAATTAATAGTCAAGTTTCAGCTACGAACTTGGCTCTGCAGTCACAATGTGTCTATAGGCTGCCTCGTGCTATCAAAAGATGAAATCAAGATAAAATTGGTATTCGAAACGTGTGATCCAAATCGACCCCCGGCCGATTACGATCACTGGGTCGTAATGACTCTATTGGCCTGGGCCCGGACTCATATTTATGGCTGCTTAACCAGGGTTTATGTCAATGGGAAATAATTATTAAAGTGGGACATTTATTTTGAATGAGTTTTGTAACTTTTGTTAGTAGATATTAAGTTGTAAGCCTTACAAATGGTGTAAATACTACATGTTTACAGCTTTGTTTTGTTCTTTCACGCTTAAACCGTTAGACTTACGTATTTCAAAGAAAGTTTTGTAGTCACCACTGAACATTTGACATGACAGAGCGCAAAATATATGACACGAGCGGACTTAGAAATACAGTCGTCAGATATTTATGCGCGGCGCTTTGTTTTAAAGTACTTTTATCTCACAAGCGCGTATTAACAATGGTTGTAGTTGTGACACATAAGAAACACAGACAATGTGACTTATAGCTCCTACGCTGACGCACACATAGACAATATGCATGTATATCTCAACACACAAACATGGCTACGCCAAAGAGCAATGGAAAGAGCTATGCTCGGGGTTTCTCTGCATGATAGAATTAGGAATGAAGCTATCCGTAGCAGAACTGGGGTCACCGACATAGCCATCAAAATTGCGAGACTTAAGTGGCAGTGCGCAGGGCACATTGCTCGCAGGACTGACGGTCGATGGGGCCAGAAACTGCTTGAGTGGCGTCCACGCACCGGAAGACGAGCTGTCGGTAGGCCTCCGACAAGGTGGAGTGATGACCTGGTGAAGGTCGCGGGAATCCGGTGGAAACGAACGGCACAGGACCGGTCTAAATGGCGAGCCTTGGGGGAGGCCTATGTTCAGCAGTGGACGTCTTTCGGCTGAAATGATGATGATGATGATGAAACATGGCTAACCCGCGTTCAGAGTAACAGACAAAATGTGTCACGATTCACGATGCATTGCATGCATTGACTTGTTTTTTTGGTTTATAATATTGGCCAGCTTTAGTCTTGATGAAATCTACGCCCCTAATCTACTTAAGTATCCTTATTAATAAATTAATCAATAGTAACTCAAGCACGCCAAGTATAGCAACTTGGAGCCAGTATATGAGTTCGTCCCAATAGCCGTAGAGACTGGCGGGCCCTGGTGTGCCGAGGCTAAAGCGTTTATTGCAACCCTGGCTCGTGGCTTAAGATCGGGGAGGCGATCCCCGTCCTGGTGAGTACCTGGTGCAAAGAATATCCCTGGCCATACAACGTGGGAACTCCGCCAGTATACTAGGGACCTTTGCGCCGGGTAGTTATAGGAACGAGGAATCCCCCCTTCTCACTCATTATACTCATTTAATTATTTTTTTTTAATTTATTTATCAAAAAAAGTACATAACAGTTACAATCTTTTAATTTCTCGCCAAACTGCCATAACAGTTTGTTGGCGAGATCGCGCTCATTTAACTAATGTTAGGTACTTACTATGCTATTACGAACTAAACTTAAACAATGAATATGACAATGCCTAAACATTTAACTGTAATATTTTTTAAGAGTTAATAACAATAAACATTACATTGTTACCTATAACAATTAAACATTTTTTTTTTAGTTACATATAGTTACGTAGTAATTTACTTTGAAAACTTACTACAATCTATCTATAAATAAAGCTGTAATATCAATAGTAAAATATTTGACTATTATAAACAAAATCCTCTAGTCACTCGCACTTTAATTTCCCCAACACTCTTACACCTTAATAAACCGCTCAAGCCTGACAACCACAACACATTTAAACAGCCAACAATAAAATCACACAGCCTTATCTCAATCTAACCAATGTAAATTCAATCCCACGCCCAATTCATCACAAGCGTCGGAATGCACCCACTAACTACGACCTATTGGTTCTGGGGTAAGTTTACAAGTAGAGGTACCTTCTACACCTAATGATTCTGGGTGTCAAAGTCACAAAACAAACATACGGACAACCGACACGTTTGGAAAGTTTTTATACGTTGTGCTTTACTAGTTGGAGGGAGCATACGGGAGGGTATTCCGCGCAACGGCAATGTTTTCGAAGCAATTTGTTTGATCTGCGGGGTAAGGAGATACTAAATATTTTGTATTAAGATCATGACAACCCTTTTTCTTGCAAAATAAACTATTTGTACTCTACCGTTAGTATATAAAGTTTGATTCGCCTGCTGGTAGCAATCAATAATCCCGGTCAGGGCAAATATTTGTGTGATGAGCATGAATATTTGTTTCTGAGTCTTGGATGTTTTCTATGTATTTATATCTATTAAATATATCGTCGTCTAGTACCCATAACACAAGCCTTCTTGAGCTTACTGTGGGGCTAGTTCGATTTGTGTAAGATTGTCCTCTAATATTTATTTATTTATTTATTTAATAGTGAAACGAGAACCTGTGTCCTTTCATAATTTTAGCAAAATTTCCGTAAAAACGTTTGTCTTTGTCTGTCACTTTAAAGTTTGTGTGTGTGAGAAGAAGACCAATCTCGTAGTTCACAGATATTTGTCAAGTTTTTGAGGTTAGTTTTAAAGTACAGACCACACAGATGTCGCTAATGTTCTGAAGAACCAATAGCTAATCTCGCTAAAGAATCAGCTTAGAATGTTTCTGTTACCTCACGAAGACTTACTGCGTCCTACTTTGTGTTTTATCTACAGGCTAAGCGGTAGGGCACTTCTTTTAATGCAGCAGATGTAGCGCGTCCGGCATGTTTTGTGAAGCGCGGTTAGACGGCTTCCCAGCAATCATGAGAAAGAAAATTGCATCCCTTCTGGCACGAGTTAGGCACAGCCCCAACAGCATTCTAAATGTGTTTGCCAATAGGTATGACAGCCCAATGCTGAAGCATTGGGTTGGACTGGTTAAAGGGGTAGCGCTCAATACCTATTGATTGATTGCATTTAATTTGTATTTATTTTTTACTAACTTAGTTTAATATAATTAAGCTTCTGGGTGAAAATACACTCCGGATGCTCAACAATTCTTTTATAAGTGCTTAATTTATTTTATTTTATTTTAACTGTGTACTTTACTAACAAATATTATACTGTGTACCTACTAACAAAACTATGGATTTTTAAAATCTGCAATAAATGTTATTCATTCATTCAATTATTAAGTTTTGTTTGTTGTTACTAACATCTATGGAGTCCTGTGCTTCGAAATAAAGATTTATTATTATTATTCTCTTTATTTATTTTCCTTCTTAGGTCAGGCTTTTACAATATCTTTATAAAAAGTAAAATATAAAAATACACTTACAAAACATAAAATCATTATAAAAACCTAACCTAGGGTGCCGCCGGCAGCGAGGCGGGGCCTAAGCTACCGGTGGTTATATTATTGTTATTATTATTATTTAATGAGCGTTTATTAAAACGCAGCGTCCTCGCCCGCTAACCGCCGCCCTGTGGCCGCCTGATGTCTATCTCAGCACAGAATAATGGTCCGTCATTCCGAATAGCTGGTCAATTATTCCGTCGGTACGGTCGCCCTCCACACGACGTGCTCCCCGGGCGGAGACGAGGCGTCTACCCGTCAAAATCAAAATCAAAACATTTATTCTGCAAATAGGCCTCAAGGGCACTTTTACAAGTCAAAATCTATCTCGGTACATCAAATAAAAATAATACAATAATCAAAGTATCATTAATTAAATGTAGTGTTACATGTCAAAAATAACACTAAGAAACTAATAACAATCGAGATTTGTTAGAGATGTATAAGGTCTCTAAGCGTCAAGATAAAAGGTAATAAAGTAAGTACACTAATCATAATAAAATATTTTGAGCTATATCTATAACACGTCAACATGAAAATAATAAAATCTAATAAATAAATATCCTCAGAGATGTATAAGGTCTCTGAGCGTCAGTCTAAAAAATAAAATCAAATGAGAACAGTGAAGCCTCTCATCATGTCAATTCCACTGAACACTAGTACGAAGTTACGAGTACTAGTCCTTGCAAACATGAACAGACGTCTGCCCGTGATAGAGTAGGGATGTTACGGAGGTTCGACTTCGGCTCCGATATACCGAAACTTTCGGCTGAATTCACACCTCCGGCTTCGGCTTCGGTGTCGTCTAATGGTATTACCCCACCTGTTATACGACGATTGTTTATTACTCATTCGTTTAGTCAATAATAAGTAATATACTAGCATTGTTTTATTTTATTGCCTGACTCCGACTTAACATAAAAAATATAAATAGATTAGGTTCACAATGTTCACATTAGTCTCCCTCCACCTACACCTTCACCTCCGGCTCCGGTTTCGGATTCGGTTTCGCTTTCGTTTTTGGGTTCGCTTTCGGATTCGCTTTCGGTTTCGTTAAAACAAATTTGAAAACTCCGGTTTCAGCTTCGGTTCCGATAAAACCACCTCCGTAACATCCCTAAAGTAGAGTATAAAAGAACCGGCCAAGTGGGTGTCGGGCCACGCACAGTGTAGGGTTCCGTAGTTGCCCGTCCATCACGTCACCGGTCATATTACGGACCCGTAGAAGGGTTTTTACTGATCTTAGTACTGATGATGTACTTTTTTGAGATGTTGTGTTGTATACATATTTTTGCCCTTTACGGTAATGTTTACTTAGCTGTGATGGTTTTCCTTTTAAATTCATCGTATATACTACTACAAAAAGCGGCAAAATGTTATATGCGGAGTCGTTATAAGCGGATTCAACTGTATATATATATATATATATATATATATATAGTTTGATAAAAAACATACACATTTGGCTGTTTTCTACTAGAAAATCACTATAAACTATATAATAGATATTTAGAATTCCCTCGGCAAAGGAATGAAACACTAAAATTTCTAAATTTTTCATGATGATTTCCGCTAGTTTTCGCGCACGGGTGACAATGAGGAGTAAAGCATATCGAAGTAAGAGTTAAGCGAAACAACATTTTAACATACACGTCGCTTATTTCCATGGCCCTAAAAAACATATTTTTACCGTCTGGGGGATACGCCTTAAATTTTTATTTTACAATATTAATGGCGAAAGTGCCCAATCCTAAATCACCAAATGGTCACAACGGAAGATCAGCGCTGGCCCTGCCAGCATAACGCTGACTTGTGACCATTTCGTGGCAATATGTTAATATTAGTTATTGTTCTGTCATCTTTGTAAATGTCTTGTGTTTGTCGCGAATAAATGTTTTTTTCTTTCTTTCTAACTATTGATCATTATCAGCACTTGATCATATACATATAAAATAAGGTACATTGGATTGTGATATAAAATAAGGTACAGCTGGTATTTTTATTATTATTCTCTTTATTTATTTTCCTTCTTAGGTCAGGCTTTTACAATATCTTTATAAAAAGTAAAATATAAAAATACACTTACAAAACATAAAAATATTATAAAATCCTAACCTAGGGTGCCGCCGGCAGCGAGGCGGGGCCTAAGCTACCGGTGGTTAGGGCGACAGAGAGAGGAACCTCCTGACTATCCGCGCCGTGTCCAGGAGTACCGCCCTCTGTATCTGACCCTTGACCCAGCCATCTAGCAAGAGTCTCTTGAGGTGTTGGTCGAGACTCTTCGCTATTAGACCGTTCGCAGAGACGACTATCGGGACAATGATCGTTGAATCAACATCCCACATGGCGGTCACCTCGTGTGCCAAGTCTGGGTACTTGCTGGCTTTGTCCTTCTCGGCCTTCACGAGGTTCTCCTCATGGGGGATGGTGATGTCAACGAGCACTGCCTGGCGCTTCGATCGATCTGTCAGCACGATATCAGGTTTATTGGCTACAATAGTCCTGTCCGTGATGACAGATCGATCCCAATAGAGCGTGGCACGACCATTTTCGAGAACTGGCGCAGGTGTATACTTATAGTACGGCACTTCGAAGTTCACAATACCGTATAGAAGAGCAAGTTGCTGGTGAATGATTCTGGCTACTAAGTTATGTCTGTGCAAGTACTCGCCGTTAGCAAGATGGCCACAACCGGAAATGATATGCCTGAGTGACTCTCCGGGACGGCGGCATGCCCGACAAATGTCGACCGTACCGTCCTTCAGGATATATTTCCGGTAGTTGTTCGTCATGATAACTTCGTCCGCAATTGCACAGACAAAACCTTCAGTTTCCCCGAAGAGATCCCCGAAACGTAGCCAGTTCACCGAAGCAGGCAGGTCTACGTCGGGCCCTGTGAGGGCCCTGTAGAACCGCCCGTGTAGCTCCTTACTCTTCCATTCCGCCTTGCGGTCCTCGGTGCTCCATACTTTAAGTCTGCGCCAGTTCTCCTTTGCCATGGAAAGCGGGGTGAAAGATGCGTCTACTGCCACTACGTCCCGATGCATCCCACACTCGCTGTTAAGGAAATAATCCCTGAGACTGCACAACTCACGGTTGTGGAGGTCTTTGGCATTTAGAAAGCCGCGACCTCCACACTTCCGTGGGATGTACAGTCTCATAACAGACGAGCGTGGGTGTAGCATGCGGTGCGCAGTGAGCAGTACACGCACCCTTCGGTCCAGGGCATCCAGCTCAGTCTGAGTCCATCTTAGTATGCCAAAGGAGTATGTGAGTAAGGGCATCACCCAGGCGTTGAAGGCGCGCACCTTGTTGCCGCCCGACAAAAGACTATTAAGTACTTTTGTCAGGCGACAGAAGAAGCGCTCCTTCACCACCCGCTTTACGCCCTCACCCTCAATACCCAAAGACTGTGACATACCAAGATATTTATAGGTTTCTGCTTCGGAGAGAGATCTGAGGGACATAGTCTCGGAAAGCTGTAAATTTGTGGAATTTACAACTTTCCCCCGCTGTACATGCATGACCGCACACTTATCCACACCAAATTCCATTCTGATGGCGCTACTGAAAGCTTCTTCTTATTATTAATAATTATTTTTCGCATTGTAAAAAAAATATATTATTTATTTTAATGTTTAAACTTGACATCTGTGTGACATCATTATTCATTATTTCTATAATTAAGTAGATAATTTTGACAATTAGTAGGTAAGGTTTCAAACACAATGTATATTGTTATTGGAAATAAATATGAAATATGAAATACACCAGTGGCAGCGGCCGACAGTACCTGCGCCTGAGTGGTGGTGTGAGAAGTGTACTGAAAGACCTCGCGCCTATTGTACCATTCATAACTTTTCCGGTGGCCAATCAAGGATAATTATATTTGATCAACACCATTTGGATACCTGTTTGAGTGACTACCTGTCTTGGTTCGTTATCATAACTCTAGTTTTTCATCTATGTTTATTTAAAGACGGTTTTATTAATGCCACCCTCATAGTGGCTCTCATCAAACCTCTCATCCTTAATTGAACCCACATTAAATATTTCTTTATATATTTTTTGACTAACATAGTTAAACATAAAATATAATTGGGTCATACGCGGATTTAGGTTCGCGTCTTTCCTGTGGACATACCAAAAGTTAAGGGCTACAAAGCTTAATTTTGGATTGGACCAGTAGCCCACATAAACAGTGTCTCCGTTTGTATAAATCCTTGTAATAAAAACATAGCTAACATTCACATAAGCCGTTAACTATTGACCACCGGAGGGGTGATTTTTGTTTTTTCAACTAAGTATGACCCAATTAATCTTAAATTCTAAACTACAACTATTAAAGGGCCTATAAACTAAACTTAAAATTAAATAATCTAAAATAAGGGGGGTCCCCCGGCGGCATAGTGCCAAAGATTCTGGCAGCATTTCCTTGCTGTATAGCTATCTATGCTTATGCGTTGTGCGAGGAAGCTGCCAGCCCTTTGGTCACCAGTGGTGTACACTAACATTTTTTATATTTAATTACAATTTCTAAGTAAAAAATTATAAACTTTTGCGTTACTCTGCGAACTACAAGACTCGTCCTTCAGCCCACCCGAACCCACTTTCTGCGAAGCTATTGGAGCCAAACCCAATAATTAGACTCAAGAGAGCGAATGTGCTGCCGGAATTATATGAGAGTTAGGACAGTGGTCCCAACACTCCCAATGTCGACCAAATACAACCAACCTGCTCATAGTCTTGCGACTGATCGCAAATATGGAAGAAAAGAAAAAAAAATTCGCTACAATTCGAAACCACAAAAAGATCTCAACTCTTCAGCCCACTGAGGACGAAGGTACGATTTTTCATCTCCTTGACTATCTATGTAAGACAAAAACTACCACGATTAAGTTTCATAAGTGGCAGTCCACTTTCTACGCTTATTGTGCACGAACTTTGGAAAATACACTCAAAATAACTTTTGACAGACTAGTAAAGGCGAAAAAGTCTTTCTTGGGAAATTGTATAAAATTCCAAGACACATTACTGAACTTACGGATTCTAAATTTAAATTTGTTGTGAAATAAACACTTATTTCAAAAGCATATTATTTACAATAAAACTATTTTAACACTCTCTCCTAACAAAATAAACTATTACCATTAATAAGTATAATAGCAACACAAACAATAACAACTTGGACTGAAAAATTTAAACTTCTGAAACACCCATAGCTTTTAAAAACTTGTAGTGTTTACTTGCACTGAGACTTTTTGTCAGTAAATCAGCTGGCATGTCAGAGGTTGATACATAATTTAACTGTACTTTGTTGTAGTATACACATTCTCTAACAAAATGATGCCGTACATCAATATGCTTTGTTCGCTTGTGGAACAGTGGGTTAGCGGCTAACTTAAGTGAACTTTGGCTGTCACTATACAAGCATATTGGTGCACTGTCACTTGGCTTCAAAATATCACTGAGTAAATTCTGTAAATATATTGCCTCTTTGCAAGCCTCGCTTAGAGCCATGTATTCCGCTTCGCAGCTCGATAGCGCTATTGTTCTTTGCTTTCTCGACTCAAAAGATATTATACATCCAGACATTATGAAGCAATACCCAGTATAAGATCTCCTATCCATAGTACACGATGCCCAGTCAGCATCTACATAGCCATGCAAACAACAATTGTCCCTTTTATAAACTAAACCAAATTTTTTAGTCTTCTGTAAGTATCTTAACAGTCTCTTTAAATGTTTCCAATGGGATTCATTGTAACAATTGTTATATTGACTAAGATAACTCACACTAAAAGAGATATCAGGTCTTGAAAGAACAGATAAGTACATAAGACTACCCACTAATTGCTGGTAGGGATATTTCTTATGACAGGTATTATTATGACCCTTTTCTAGTTTTAAGTTGACTTCCATTGGAGTATCTGAATTATGACAATCTGACATTTCAAATTTCATTAAAATTTTGTCTACAAATTGTTCCTGGTCAACAGTAATACAGTCCTCTTTGACATTCACTCTCATCCCTAGACACTGTTTAATCTGACCTAGATCCTTTATTTTAAATCTGTTTACAAGTTCAGTTTTCAACTGTTCATATGAGCTTTTACAGTTATAAAATACAAAGAAGTCATCTACGAATAATGCAATGTATACTTTTACATCATTCTCATATTTTATAAAAAGACAAGGTTCATATTTCGATTTCTGGTAACCCAATTCTAACAAGCATTCCTCTACTCGGGTATACCAGGCCCTGGCAGACTGCTTTAAACCATAAATTGCTCTTTTCAGTTTTAAGACTTTATTCTCACAGTCAACAAAATTGGAACACTCAGGTATTTCCATGTAAACATTTTCTTTTAGAAAACCATTCAAGAATGCAGTAGGTACGTCTAGGTGATTCATATTCAAATCTAATTGCACACTCAAAGCAAACAATAATCGTAGGGTAGAATACCTTAGTACTGGTGAGAAGGTTTCAGTGAAGTCTACACCTTTCTTCTGCGTAAAACCTTTAGCAACAAGCCTTGCCCTGTAACGCACTTCACCTTCACTATTGAACTTCTTTTTAAACACCCACTTATTTTTCACTACTGTTCCCTCATTTGGCCTATCAACTAGTTCCCAAGTGTTATTGTCCTTGAAGGATTGTAGTTCCTCCATCATTGCATCTTGCCACTGCACTTTTTCTGGACCAGCAATAGCTTCTGTGAGTGAAATGTGCTCACTTGTCACATCTTCTACACCCATATTTGAAATACCATAGTAATCTGGTTTGAGCCGAACACGCTTTGGTAACTCCTGTGGCTCCTGTGTTACCTCTCCCGCATTATCTGGTTCATAAAAGCTGTCATCCTCACTTGGTGTGTCACTGGGAACAAATGTTTCATCATTAACATCGTCATCTTGGACTTCACTGTCATTCGAGCTGCTGCTACTTGACTGACCATTTTCTGATGTTTGTTTAACTGTTACTGTTACACAATCACTTTGCTGTTTGTCCTCTACCATTATTGTTGCTACATTTTCTTCAGCATTTTCCATAATTATTACATCTCTAGCAACAACAATATCCTGAGATACTGGATCATACAAGCGATAACCTTTGATTGTTTCTGAATAACCAACTAGTAACATCTTGGTTGCTTTCTTGTCCCATTTCCTTCTTTTTTGCTTTGGGACGTGCACCATCACTGGACTGCCGAAGATCCGTAAATGACCAACATTCGGCTTTCTGTCAGTCCACATTTCATATGGGGTAGTATCTCGGCTGAGACTTGCCGCTGGAGACCTATTTTTTATATAAACTGCAGTATTTACTGCCTCTGCCCAAAACTTTTTCTCAAGTTGAGCATCAAATAGGAGACAGCGGGCTTTCTCTACTATTGATCGGTTAAACCGATCAATAGTAACAAATGTATGCTGAAGAAAATGTAGCAACAATAATGGTAGAGGACAAACAGCAAAGTGATGATTTCACCCATATTTATTAAAATGTCAGCAAATTACGCAGTAAACGTGCCCAAACTAAAAGGTCGTGAGAATTATGACGACTGGGCATTTGCTGTGGAAAACTTTCTCATCCTGGAAGGCGTCGACTTGCCTAGTAAAAACGTCCTAGATGAAGCAAGCGACAGAAAAGCCAGAGCGAAGATGATATTAACCGTGGACCCATCACTTTATGTTCACATTAAAGGAGAATCTACAGTACGAGATACTTGGAATAAGCTAAAGTCCTTGTTCGATGACACCGGTTACACGCGCAAGATTAGCTTATTAAGAATTTCTATCCGCTTAGAAACGTGCGAGTCCATGACAGCTTACGTGACTCAGCTAGTGGAAACCGCACAGAAATTAAAAGGTACAGGATTCGAAATCAGCGATGAGTGGATCGGTTCTTTGCTGTTGGCGGGTCTTCCGGAGAAGTTTAGCCCGATGATAATGGCTATTGAGCATTCGGGAATGAGTTTAAGTGCAGACGCTATAAAAACTAAGTTATTAGACATGAGTGCAGATTTTGAGATAAAATCCGACAGCGCATTTATTGCTAAGAATTCGCCAAGATGTAATGGCGGTAGCAATAAAACTTTGCCTAAGAATCGTGGTGGCAGTAACGAAACGCAACCACAGACATCTGTCAGTGGGACTGTCAGACCGTCAAGCTCAAAAATAATTCGTTGTTACAAATGCAAACAAGTTGGGCATTACAAAAATCAGTGCCCAGAGGAGCGAAAAGCCAAAATCAATGCATTCAGCGCAGTATTTTTCAATAAGAAATTCGGTCAAGACGATTTTTATATCGATTCGGGCTCAAGTACTCATCTAGTTTCTGATCAAAATATGTTGACAAATGTAAAGCATTACGAACCGAAAACTAAACAGATAATTGTAGCAAATCAACAAACCGTGGATGTTGTTTGTTCTGGGGACTTACAGATTACTACTTCAGTCGGAAATAAACAGTACGAAGTAGTTGTAAACAACGTTTTGTGCATTCCTAACCTCACTACTACTCGTAACTTACTGTCGGTGAGCAGAATCATCGCGAGTGGAAACAGAGTTGTGTTCAACCAGCACGGGTGTTTCATTTACAACTCAGATAATGTTTGCATTGGCGAAGGAACTTTAGAGAATGAAGTGTACAGATTAAACATTGTGAAGTCTCAACAACTCATAGCGGCGGCAGTGACAACTTCGAGTCAAACGTGGCACAGACGATTAGGCCATATAAATTCAACTGATCTATCCAAGATGAGAAATGGAGCAGTTGAGGGGGTATCATTTCCAGATAGAAGTGGCACTTTAGATAAATCCAGTTGTACAGTATGCTGCGAGGGAAAGCAGGCGAGGCTGCCATTCCCAGTCAGTGCAAGCAGAAGTAAGGAAGTTCTAGAATTGGTGCACAGCGATCTGTGTGGACCAATGGAGAATAAGTCCCTTGGAAATGCAAGATACTATCTCATTTTTGTCGATGACTACAGTAGGATGTGTTTTGTCTATTTTCTTCAGTCAAAACATCAGACATTCAAGTACTTCAAGGAGTTCCAGAAGTTAGTTGAAAACCAGCAGTCAAAAAAGATAAGAGTTCTGAGAACTGATTCTGGAGGAGAGTATTGCTCAACAGAAATGGAGAACTACCTGAAGCAGTGTGGTATAGTACATCAGCGGACAACTGCATATACCCCCGAGTCTAATGGAGTATCAGAGCGGTTTAACCGATCAATAGTAGAGAAAGCCCGCTGTCTCCTATTTGATGCTCAACTTGAGAAAAAGTTTTGGGCAGAGGCAGTAAATACTGCAGTTTATATAAAAAATAGGTCTCCAGCGGCAAGTCTCAGCCGAGATACTACCCCATATGAAATGTGGACTGACAGAAAGCCGAATGTTGGTCATTTACGGATCTTCGGCAGTCCAGTGATGGTGCACGTCCCAAAGCAAAAAAGAAGGAAATGGGACAAGAAAGCAACCAAGATGTTACTAGTTGGTTATTCAGAAACAATCAAAGGTTATCGCTTGTATGATCCAGTATCTCAGGATATTGTTGTTGCTAGAGATGTAATAATTATGGAAAATGCTGAAGAAAATGTAGCAACAATAATGGTAGAGGACAAACAGCAAAGTGATTGTGTAACAGTAACAGTTAAACAAACATCAGAAAATGGTCAGTCAAGTAGCAGCAGCTCGAATGACAGTGAAGTCCAAGATGACGATGTTAATGATGAAACATTTGTTCCCAGTGACACACCAAGTGAGGATGACAGCTTTTATGAACCAGATAATGCGGGAGAGGTAACACAGGAGCCACAGGAGTTACCAAAGCGTGTTCGGCTCAAACCAGATTACTATGGTATTTCAAATATGGGTGTAGAAGATGTGACAAGTGAGCACATTTCACTCACAGAAGCTATTGCTGGTCCAGAAAAAGTGCAGTGGCAAGATGCAATGATGGAGGAACTACAATCCTTCAAGGACAATAACACTTGGGAACTAGTTGATAGGCCAAATGAGGGAACAGTAGTGAAAAATAAGTGGGTGTTTAAAAAGAAGTTCAATAGTGAAGGTGAAGTGCGTTACAGGGCAAGGCTTGTTGCTAAAGGTTTCACGCAGAAGAAAGGCGTAGACTTCACTGAAACCTTCTCACCAGTACTAAGGTATTCTACCCTACGATTATTGTTTGCTTTGAGTGTGCAATTAGATTTGAATATGAATCACCTAGACGTACCTACTGCATTCTTGAATGGTTTTCTAAAAGAAAATGTTTACATGGAAATACCTGAGTGTTCCAATTTTGTTGACTGTGAGAATAAAGTCTTAAAACTGAAAAGAGCAATTTATGGTTTAAAGCAGTCTGCCAGGGCCTGGTATACCCGAGTAGAGGAATGCTTGTTAGAATTGGGTTACCAGAAATCGAAATATGAACCTTGTCTTTTTATAAAATATGAGAATGATGTAAAAGTATACATTGCATTATTCGTAGATGACTTCTTTGTATTTTATAACTGTAAAAGCTCATATGAACAGTTGAAAACTGAACTTGTAAACAGATTTAAAATAAAGGATCTAGGTCAGATTAAACAGTGTCTAGGGATGAGAGTGAATGTCAAAGAGGACTGTATTACTGTTGACCAGGAACAATTTGTAGACAAAATTTTAATGAAATTTGAAATGTCAGATTGTCATAATTCAGATACTCCAATGGAAGTCAACTTAAAACTAGAAAAGGGTCATAATAATACCTGTCATAAGAAATATCCCTACCAGCAATTAGTGGGTAGTCTTATGTACTTATCTGTTCTTTCAAGACCTGATATCTCTTTTAGTGTGAGTTATCTTAGTCAATATAACAATTGTTACAATGAATCCCATTGGAAACATTTAAAGAGACTGTTAAGATACTTACAGAAGACTAAAAAATTTGGTTTAGTTTATAAAAGGGACAATTGTTGTTTGCATGGCTATGTAGATGCTGACTGGGCATCGTGTACTATGGATAGGAGATCTTATACTGGGTATTGCTTCATAATGTCTGGATGTATAATATCTTTTGAGTCGAGAAAGCAAAGAACAATAGCGCTATCGAGCTGCGAAGCGGAATACATGGCTCTAAGCGAGGCTTGCAAAGAGGCAATATATTTACAGAATTTACTCAGTGATATTTTGAAGCCAAGTGACAGTGCACCAATATGCTTGTATAGTGACAGCCAAAGTTCACTTAAGTTAGCCGCTAACCCACTGTTCCACAAGCGAACAAAGCATATTGATGTACGGCATCATTTTGTTAGAGAATGTGTATACTACAACAAAGTACAGTTAAATTATGTATCAACCTCTGACATGCCAGCTGATTTACTGACAAAAAGTCTCAGTGCAAGTAAACACTACAAGTTTTTAAAAGCTATGGGTGTTTCAGAAGTTTAAATTTTTCAGTCCAAGTTGTTATTGCTTGTGTTGCTATTATACTTATTAATGGTAATAGTTTATTTTGTTAGGAGAGAGTGTTAAAATAGTTTTATTGTAACAAAATAATGCTCTATGGTTGATGAACTAATATTTAAATAAATGTCACTCTGTTTCGAACTAAGATGAAGTTTTATTAATTATGAGATAAACAATTACATCAAATATTTGTGTGATGAGCATGAATATTTGTTTCTGAGTCTTGGATGTTTTCTATGTATTTAAGTATTTATATCTATTAAATATATCGTCGTCTAGTACCCATAACACAAGCCTTCTTGAGCTTACTGTGGGGCTAGTTCGATTTGTGTAAGATTGTCCTCTAATATTTATTTATTTACATCATGGATAGGGATGTTTGGCAGTGATAGCGTCCCGCACAAGTAATCTAACACAGAAATATTTTGACCTAAATATTAAAAAAATATGTATATGTTTTATATTGTAGCATTCTAATTATGTATTATTATGATACTGTTGTTTTATATACATTATAGTTTGTAGTATATTGTTTTGAGAAAATGACACATCGCCGAGTTTACGCCAGTTCTTCTCGAGGTAGAGGTTTATTTTATGAACAGCGGGGTAATCACGTAACTTTTGTACTACCGTTAGATAGATTTTAATGTCAAATTATAATTGTCAGCTCATACATTTATCCTTCAAATTTGACAGTAAAATCTATCTACCGTTAGTACATAAAGTTACGTGATTCGCCTGCCGGTTGGAAGTTTTTTGACATTCATAAGTGCATGAAATATGCCTAAATTGAAGAATAAATGATTTCATTTCATTTCACACCACCGGCAACAGTTAAACCTGAATTCATTATTGTATATGTGGGGTTTGATGACCATGGTGATCTCTTTTCAGATCTTTTTATTTATTTTGTTTAACCTAACCTAAATGTTTGACATAACCGATATCGTTTTGTCGACTCCTCTTGTCAGGCACACTGAATAACTTTCAACAAACTATTTTAGACACATTGTTTGATTTAATTTATTTTTTTTCGTTTGAGTAACATTTATTGATTTACAGGCAGTAATATTTAAATAACAATAACTTAAATAATATTACAACTAACTTAAATCTAAAACAGGCCCTTGGGGCATTGTACCGAGGATGCTGGCGACATTTCCTCGCTGTATCGCAGTGCTGATACGTTGTGCGAGGAAGTCGCCAGCTCTTCCCTCACCAGTTATGTCAACCAAACGCTTCGCGATTTCAGTAAATAACTTGTGTGCGCTGGGACCCCCTGGACCAAGAGTTAATTAATATAATTTTAATTTCAAGTTAGTTTTTGTTTTTTTAGTCATCTGTCACAAAAAAACATTATTTAAAATAATGTTTATAAGTTATAATATTTGCTGTATATTTAATACTAAGCATTAAGTTAGGATGTAAATAACCTTCATAACTTTCTCAATAAGGAATGTTATCCACAACCTCTGAAACTAAGCTTAAATACATTAAAATAACTTGAATAATGGACAATTTAACTGAACGATAGGCTATTCAGCAGCGAGAGAGAAACATAATACTTGCATCTTAACTGGCATCGCCGATTGAGACATCTGGCAACCTGATACTGATTCTTAGTTCACGTACGGAGTTGGATTGGGGGTGTACAGGCTGACAGACAATTTGGTATAATTGTCGACCGGTTTGACGACCGGTTTAGCCTAGTGGGTAGTGCACCTGCCTGTGAAGCTGATGGTCCTGGGTTCGAATCCCGGTCAGGGCAAATATTTGTGTGATGAGCATGAATATTTGTTTCTGAGTCTTGGATGTTTTCTATGTATTTAAGTATTTATATCTATGAAATATATCGTCGTCTAGTACCCATAACACAAGCCTTCTTGAGCTTACTGTGGTGCTAGTTCGATTTGTGTAAGATTGTCCTCTAATATTTATTTATTTATTGTATGGGGTCGGTAGGTGGGTTTACGACCTGTTAATTTGATGCGTCAGTTTGCGGCCACAACTTCTTATCAGATTTTATAATTGTAGTGCTTATAGTCTCCGAGTAAATCGGCTGCGACATACGGACGGACGGACATGACGAAACTATAACTAGCTAAACCTAAAAATCAATTTGAATAATTGTATGGCAGCCGGCATCAGCCGCACCAAAGTAAACTGATTGAGATGTAAGAATTAAGGTTTTAAGTTAAAGTTCAGTTAAAATAACGGCTTTGATGGCTGGTAAAGTGATAGGTTTAGTTAATATGTTTATACCGAGAGACATCAGTGGGATTATCGCGCTGGGATCAATAATTGATATAAGATAATATTCTGGATTTTATTTTATTGATACATACATATATACATATATAATAATTCACTCACGCCTGTACCTATTCCCAAAAGAGCACATGAAATAGGAAGCGGAAATTAACGCGGATGAAGTCGCGGGCGAAAGCTTGTATTGTTGTCATAGATGTTGTATATAGTTAGTGCTGGTCCAACGTCTTTCATCATCATCATCCTAGCGTTATCCCGGTACAGTTACATCCTAAAGGATGTCCGGGGTCCGCTACCTAATGTAGAGTTGGCGTAGGCACTAGTTTTTACGGAAGCAACTGCCATCTGACCTTCCAACCCGAGAGAAAACCAGACCTTATTAGAATTAGGCTTGTCAAGTGAGTGGACAACTTGACTGTTAGAAGTTCTCGAGCCGCCCGAAGGCCTCTAACTTGGCTTAACGACTGTTATCATAGACAGGTGGGATCAACTGCTTAGCGTGCCTTCCAAAGCACGGGAGCGCTCAGTTAATAACCACTCAAAGCGTTCACCCATCCAATAACTGACCTGGGCCGACGTTGCTTAACCTCGCATACCGCACGCGGTGCGCGGGCGCCGCTGGGCCACGAGCGCTCCAACTGCTCCAACGTCACTCATTCGTTCTAACCTGAGGAAATCCTAATCACCCTCCTCTGCCCACCCCGCCTGTAAAATAAAGTCGTGAGCAACAAAACACGCGTAAACATGAACAACAGAATAGGAAAACAATTTCTCGGCCCGCGGCCCACGTGCGTCCGTCCCTGTCGCTCGCGTGGGTAGCTTTACCTCGTGTCCCTGTCGGCAGTGGTTCACACCTGCACGTTATTCCGATTGTTTATTTGTTTGTGCGTTTTAAAGGTCTTATTATTGAGGTTGGAGTGGTTTGAATGAGGTTGATGCTGAGAATTTCGTATTTTTTTATACTGTGGTAATCCGACTGCCTATAGTTATCGTAACCTATAGACGCTTGTTACTCCAGGGGTGTCACATGTCTTTGCTAACACTTTTAACACCTTTACACCCGTTTTCTAAGAACCCCGCAACGCGTACGTGACTCCTTTGGAGTTGCGGGCGTCTATAAGCTGCGGTGGCCGCTTACCATCAGGTGGACCGTACGCTTGTTTGCCACCGGCGTTGTATAAAAAAATTGTGAAACCTTATCGTACCTCAAGGGATTTATTATCTAACTAACGTAAATGTAACACTACATTTAATTAATGATAATTTGATTATTGTATTATTTTTATTTGATGTACTTAGATAGATTTTGACTTTTAAAAGTGCCCTTGAGGCCTATTTGCAGAATAAATGTTTTGATTTTGATATTTTTTTATTTTAATTTTTTGAACTGATGGAATGTTGTCAGTTTAAACATGTAAAAGTATAACTTGAATACTTTTACTGCTAGACATAATTAAATCTTGATCATGTATCCCAGAAACCGATGTAGCGACCTAGTATAGATCATCCCGCCTAGCGGAAACGAACCACTGAAATAAAAGAGATAGCAACACTCGTTGATTGAAGTTGGTGGAATGTTCAGCTCTGTCCGCCTGCGTGCGCCCGCGCCGCTCGTTAGCGCGCGCGTATAAATTAGTCCGTCCGTCCGTCTGCTGTGAGCTCCAGAACTCACTAAATTGCCAGCGCCATTCTTTTGCAGGTCAATGGCCTAGTGATCGGGTACACTTTTCACCACAACTAGTCACCAGGGATCGGATACCGGTATTTTCTCCATAGAAAAATACCGGTATTATTACGGTCACCGGTTAATTATTTAGTTTTTAATGGGACAATTTAATAATACGACGTTGTTACCTAAATACATGATTCAGCCCTACGTAAAGAGCAAAAAATAATCCAAAATATTGGTCTAATTCTGGGTTTTTTAAAAATACCGATATCGGTCCCTGCCTATGACTAGTTCATGTCAGGTGCATATGTCTTTTATACGTAGGTAAAACATAAGCAACACTTTCAAAACCAGTTCTACAAATTATAGGTTTAAGACGGAGAAAATGTGATAATTGCAGTGACAGCTAGCCTACACACTTCAACGCCGTTCGAAATAGACTCTTACTACACCTAAGGGAAGTAGGGGTGGTTTACTTTCTATATTCATATTCATTTATTCATAATGTCAAAATTACATGTCAGATATTATTTCATTTTATATATACAATCAATTTTATTAATAAGTAATAATCATTAATAAGTAATATAGTCTACAGGTTTATAAATTCGTCGTAGCTGTAGAATGTGTGCTCGAGAAGCCAACCTTTTAGCTTATTTCGTTTGAAGCATTGTACGGAAGGGGCCGACTTGACTATTTCGGGCTATATAACTATAACTTAAAGTTTGGCTGCCGTCTGGGCCATCCGACCGCTCTGAGGCCAAGAAGGGGAAAAGAAAGAAAAACAGTAAAGAAGGGGGTGAGAGAGAAGAGAAAAGCCAAAAGAAAAGACTAGAAATGAGAACAGAAGAGAGTAAAATATTTTTTTTAAGATTTTGTTGTCATATTGGGGCGGTAGAGGTGAGAAAGGGTGTTGCTATTCCAAGCCGTCAACATGCTGCATATTATGTCCTTCGAGAAATTACAAGATTATCAGTTTTTTTGACCTACTAACTTTTGATCGAATTCTTTACAATTTTTTTAATGTCAATGTGACAATTGTCAAAAAACATTACAATAAATATTTCACCAAGTTGACATATGTAGGCTGACAAATCGACAATTTTCATGGGAAAACTGTTTCACCAACTACACTTGTACACCTGCACCCGGGCCAGGCCCCTATTTCACCAAAGCTGACAGACGCGACAATTGTCAAAAAACATTACAATTGTAGCGGGTGACACAGCCATTGTAAAAAAATTGACATTTTTAATATGAAAATTTTCGATTTGTCAGCCGACATATTGTCACTGACAATTGACAACTTAGTGCAATAGGGGACTGGATGGATGTTTACCGAGAGCAATCCCATTTTTAAATTATAAAAAGGGGGGGGGGGTGATTAAATAACGTGCCAAAGGTACGCTATATTCTTTTTGTATGCGAAAATGGTAGTTAGATCTACTCTACCTAACATAATTACGTAGGTTTCAAACGTTATGTAATCGACTAAGCTAATGACGAACCTAGAACAGGTCCTCAATAGGACTGGTCGAAACGACAGAAACAGACAAACCTGACTACTGAGTTTACATGACCGTACTTGCTAGCGACTGCGTAAAAATTTGTATGGGCAAAAGTACAGCGCCTCTGGCGGTTACGCAATAGAACTAAGAATCGGCATACTAAATCGTTTACGCAGTCGCTAGCGAGTACGGTCATGCAAACTCATGGTGAAGGCACTGTTGCGGATCGTGCAATGAAAGGAAAGGTTTTTCAATAGGTAATTCGTACCTGTACGTTTGTTATAAAGAAAAAATACATATAATCTATTAAAAAAAGCGTCGTCCTGAATATCATGTTATATTATGTTTAGGTAGTAATATTATTAAAATTGCCCGAGTCTTAATTAATATTATCATAATAAATAAGTTGTTATCTATTCCATCATTATATATTTTTAACAGTTATGATAGCTCATGTCGCTTGATATATATTGTATATATATTTATATAAAAATGTCGAGCCTTAAATAGGGGAAAGAAGAAGAAAATAATTGTATCATGACAAACTAAACAGTAATTAAATAAAAGACAAATATATATATTACAATGGCAGGTATATATTCAAAAACTATGTTGAATACATATACTAAGCAGTTTATGTTGTCACGAAATTGTCCTGCCTTAATAATGCTGACTCAGACAGGAGCCAGCGCTGGTCTTTCGGCGAGACCATTTTCTGGACAATAGAAAGCTATTTCCAGTTTATTAACGGTATTATAACTCACATGAGTCTTCATCGTTACTATTCAACACTCAATCATTAGTGGGAGCAATTCGTCGCCAAGTTTTACAAAATACAAACCGACGAACACATCTAATAACAATAAAGAGCCGGGCTGTCGTCCGCCGTAAATCGTGGCTAGATCGTATCGCGTGCGGTTCGGAATGGGATAGTTTATTTCTGTGCATGTGCTCACAATTTACTAGCAGGACGAAATTATTGTTTTTAAACTAATAAAATTGAATTTGGTTCAGTGCTAGTCGAGCGTCCATGGTTCCGTGTTTATTTTTACAATACAATACAATACAATACAAATACTCTTTATTGCACACCTCAATCAAAGGATACAGTACAGTACAAAAAACACAATGAGAAGAGGCAAACAACAGGCGGTCTTATCGCTAAAGAGCGATTTCTTCCAGACAACCTTAGGGTAGCGGAAATCTAAACAGAACGATTCATAGCAGGTGGTGCAGAGTTAATACATATGAAGCCTACTAATAATTACAACAATAACATTTAATTAAGGATAAATAAACATACATAAATATAGTATAAAAATATACGTACATAAACATATACAAATATATAGTCAGACACATAGTCTAAAGGAGCTAAGTCTTAAGTGTGTCATGAGAGAGACAAATAGTGATCTTTAAGCTGTTTTTTGAAGACAGCAAGAGATTCAGCACGCCTCAAATCAGGAGATAAAGAATCAGATTTTTAATTCATCAGCAGATAATCCTAACCCTAATCCTAATAATATTATAAACGTGAAAGTTTATGCGGATGGATGTACGTTCCGCTTAATCTCAAAAACTACTGAACGGATCTCTATGAAACTTTCCAGTATTGTAGCTTAGACATCAGAATAGGACATAGGCTACCTTTTATCTGCGGGTAACACCGCAGGGCGCTGCTAGTAAAAAATATATTGTAAATACTCATACTTATACATTGGGATGTCGGATTTTACTTTACAATTTCCTTCATGAAATCCCAAGTTTAATGGCGTCCTAAAATGACACGTCCACAAAACCAATGTTTGTTTGGTGCATTCAGTATTCGGTAGAAAAACTCTTTTTTTCACATTTAGTACCTAATTTTAAAGTTAATAGGACTGAATGTCGTACAAATATGTTTTGGAACTATTGCCATATCGTCGCTATGTTACTAACTGTATCAAATGAGTCGAATAGAACCCAGAAATTATAGCCTATTAACGTGGCTACTAATTGGATACTACCTATTACTATTTTTTTTTAATGATCCTACTTAAACTGAATTAAAATATTACTATACTAAAACCGTATTTTTAATAGAAATAATATACACTAACAACCACTGCAAAAAACTATCAATTTAATAAGTATGATGCACGCTATGCATTATTTAATTAAATAATGTATCCCATTGGCTACAGGGTTACTTGCGAAAATATGAGGCGTTTAATTATTTGAAAAATAGGTGATATTGGAAACGTATAAGATTATTATCCTCTATTAAACTAGCAAAAGAAGAAAAGTGGGCGTAAATGACCATTAAAATTGGCACGATGTTCGAATTAATCTTCACATTTCAATGTGTTTCGTCCTGACACTAGCGGGGTGCGCGTGAGAACAAGCGCAAAACAAAACACATTGACACTTAATACGATGTCAAGGAAAGAGCAAAATAACCTCCTGTTAATAATCTGTGTTGTTAATAATCTTTTTCTAAACGTTTTTCCGCTTAAAATAATAAAATAGAGAATACAAACAGCACGCTACCCGTATACACTTATTTTAATAACCACTTAGACCTTTAAACCACAAACATCAACAAACAAAAAAAACCCTCTCGCATTTAAAATATTAAAAACGCCTTAACAAGCGGCGTCCGAAGCGTCCGCAGCACTAAATAACGGCCAAATCGTTTAATCTGCTACAAGGCGCGAACCTCAAAATGGCGGGAATGGCATAATGCAAAAATTAATTTTCTTAAAAAAAAGAAAAGTGTGGCGAGCGCAGTAAACGTCCCGGCTTGTTTACGAGCGCGCTTGTATTTATTTATTTCGATATAATTCGGACTGTGTTTATATTTCGATGCATTGAATCGCCGAACGCGGGGACACGTGAGAGTAATACTGCTAAAGTCCATTTCGTCATTTATTTATTTAAATAAATAAAATAAATAAATATTAGAGGACAATCTTACACAAACCGAACTAGCCCCACAGTAAGCTCAAGAAGGCTTGTGTTATGGGTAATAGACGACGATATATTTAATAGATATAAATACTTAAATACATAGAAAACATCCAAGAATCAGAAACAAATATTCATGCTCATCACACAAATATTTGCCCTGACCGGGATTCGAATCCAGGACCGTCAGCTTCACAGGCAGGTGTACTACACTACACACTAGGCTAAACCGGTCGTATTTATTTAATCTTCATTTATTTCACAAAGTAAATCTTTCCATCGAATTCATTCTGAGGCGTATTAAAAATTATAAAAAACAAGCACAACTTGTATCCTAACATAACGATATAGAACCTATAGTCGTGTTTAGGTTTTATAAATAATGAAAAAAAAAATAACTTTCCTTCAGCGACCACGTTGCATGTGACAGAGGGACATACACTGACTAACCACATATGTTATGTATTTGGAATTAATGGCTCATGGCTCGCCCTATATACTTACTTGTATGTTTTGTAATAAAGTTTAAATAAATAAATAAATAAGCGAATGAAGATATGGTTTCAAAAATATGCACAACAATTTTGAGATTTCAAAACATGATTTAGCAACTTTCGTTATATAGAAACAAACTTAGGTCTAAACCACACATTTAGAAAATTATAACTCCTCTTGTATATTAATTACAACATGGAAACTGTATCTATGATTTTTTTAAACCTGACTGTGGCTTTATAGGCCGGGCCCAATAAAACGAGGAGTACGCGGTTGAAGAGTAGCCTGGGGAAAATCCAGGGGAAAGTATCTATGAATGAGTAATGTTGTACTTACTTTCCGCTACTATACCTTGTTTTTTAGCATTAGAAAGAATGACAGAGAACCACTTAAGAGCTTTTTCAGGCACGTTCTGTGGTAAAAGTAACAAATAATCTCAATGAATATTAAAACAGTTTCATGCTTATATTACATATTATTACTCAAAAAAAAAATTATATTTACTTACATATTTTTTAAATGATAAACCATAAAATATTTTTATATTACTTTGGTTTTATTCATCCAAAAGTTATACTAAAAAAACCAAAGAGACAAAGATTGTAAGTAATCGGTTCGGGTTTAAAAAAGTAACTTGTCATAGTCACTAACTGTCAATTATTGATCTTTCCTGTGAATAATGTGAATTCAATGTTTGTTTCTTTGTTTACCTAATTTTTAATCTTAAAAAAAATAAGTATTAGGCGCTTCGACTGCGCGGTGTTACTCACCCGTGCGGCGCATTTCATTTTAACGCTCGATCAGATTTCGCGAACGCATTTGTACAAGTTTTATTTATATTATATTGAGTTAAAATCACACAATAAAATATATTCCCCAATGAAAACATACGCACATAAGTGTTTATTAAAATGATGAATGCCGTTTGTTATTGTGTAGCTGACACTTGCAGAGTTTGAGGATTTGCTTACCTTATCTCTGTTAAACGTACGTAAAGTTGGTCTAAAGGTCCTCTTCGTATTAAAATGGCATTTAAATTAACCTTAAAATACGCTATACTCGTTACGTAATGCTTAGTTTAAAAATTAACACCCCGAGGGTGTGAGGGAGCCGAGTTCGAAGTGGCAAGAGCTACAGGTCAGCTTACGATTGCTATTATCTATACTAATATTATAAATGGGAGTGTCTGTTTGTGTTTCTTCACGCTCAAACCGATGAACCGGTTGAAGTGAAATTTGGTATAGAGGTAGTTTGAGTCCTGGGGAAGGACACGGGATAATTTTATCTCACCCCTTAAGGAGGCGGAAGTTTGTATAGAAGAGCGATAACTACACGTAAACGCCTGATATAAAAGAATAGCAGTAATATTCTCACTCGATGAACGAGTTGTGACGGGGTCGTGTGCAAATCCCGGTTTGGATGCCCTACTCTCAAGGCTTCGCGGAATGCCTGTATGTATGTATGTACGTGCCAGTTTGTATGTACATACCTACTGTTATTATCTGAAGATTTTTGATTGTTAGTCTGCCTCCTGCACCCACCTTTGCATGTTTCTGTTTGGTCCAATGGTTGACTGGTAGAGAATGCCTTGAGGCATTAAGTTCGCCATTTGTACTCATTTGTTTTGTGCAATAAAGTTTAAATAAATAAATAAAGGGCAGGTTTGTCCTACGATGTGAACTAAATCGTAGAACAAAACGGACTACCTCCACTATACAGCTGGGCTGATATCTTACGGGCTGAGAATTATTAAATCGAAAGTCAAGTGTACCCGAGTGATCAACAAGTAACATTATCTTAATCCTGTGTTACCACTTTCGTCTACTAACGAAGCGATTCCTCTGAAGTAGAATTTTTCAGTCAGCAGCAGTACGGAATACACTCTCAAGTCTTCTTCCTCGGTCCCTCACTGCTGAGGATCGCGACTACACATGGCTTGTTTCTAAATGGTGCGGTTGTAAGCTGTTTGAACCGCGTGGTGCATGTCACCACCCAGTGCCTCCTTAATAGGATGAGACCACCTAACGGGTGCCCTGCCTTGAGCTCTTCCTCCATTTATTTGAACTAATATTATAATATTACTAGCGACCCGCCCCGGCTTCGCACGGGTGCACTATTTAATGGATGTTATTATACATATAAACCTTTCTCTTCAATCACTCTATCTATTAAAAAAAACCGCATCAAAATCCGTTGCGTAGTTTTAAAGATTTAAGCATACATAGGGATATAGGGACAGAGAAAGCGACTTTGTTTTATACTATGTAGTGATGTTACACTCTCAAGCAAGGCATGCGATACCGGACGATTCTCAATCCCGGGATTGAAATCCGATATCGAACCTCAATCGCGGGATTTCAGTATTTTGAGATCCCTGGATTTTTCATGGGAAAACACGAGTAAGCGACAATTTAAAGTCACATTGTAACTATATGTTATATATAAGTAGAAAAATAATATAGGATAGATAATAATAACAGAAAGTAACGAGATAAATATACTCAACTCTCTTATTGTTGCCTCCTTGTAAATGTTACGAATAGATAAAACTCATATTTTGCTATTACAATTTAATGACATCGAAATCGAAAACGAGATATTGATCGAGTGAGCGAAGCGATCGGAGGCCTCCGTTTCAGTTTCGACAAAAATGCTTTCGTATGTCCGGCTCGACGGGCGGGTTCCGGATATCCATCCAGCTGGTCTCTTCTAAAGGTCATATTTCTCAACCGAATGTCTTGAAATATTGTGAGCAGAGGGCCTACTTCGAACTTCGTATCGTGCCGTTCCTTTCACTCTCGTCTTGTTCACCATATGAGTGAGAGGGACGACACGACCCGAAGTTCGGATTTCGAAGTTCGGTGTAGGCCCTCAGCAATCGCAGCATCCACTTCAAAATGTTATAACAGTTCTTTTACCTTCAATACCCTCTGGTTCGATGATTATACGGAATTGTTATGACGAGTCACTTTTTGAAATTTTGTAAGAAATGTTCGCCAGTTGTACAGCTCAGTCATTAGTAGTAGCTATTTATATTGATGTTTTCTTACAACAGCGCTCCGCTACGTAGTTAAAGTGGTTAATACATACCTAAGTAATCTTCTACTCCCTCTAATGCATCCGTACTTACCTCGTTTATGCCTAGAATGGACTTCAATCATGTTTTTTAAAGAAAGAGGACGATATGTAAGTATTTAGTAAACGCACTCCATAAATGGTAAATATACTTTTAATGGGTTTAATGATTCTCTTTTATGTCCGTACCATAGAGCGCGTATACCACATGTAGAGTTACAACCAATCTCCCTCCGACGTGTATCTGTGTCCCCTCACATGTGACGAAATCGTAATATAGTCTCAATACACAGAATCCCACACACTAAAACACTGTCTACTAGTATAACCTAATTAGCATTTATTTATTTAAAGTTTATGCACAAAACAAATGAGTACAAATGGCGGACTTAATGCCTCATGGCATTCCGCGAAGCCTTGAGAGTAGGGCATCCAAACTACTTAAACAAATAATATATACAAACAAACACAAATATATACAAGCATACATGCATAAATATATTATATATATATATATTTATCCCGCAAACAAACTGCCGTCCGCTACCGGCGAAATTGCATTTAAACTGGCGTCCACCGTCATTGGGCATCCGTATACCGGACGCCACTTTTTTACTGTACATATATAAATATATACCGTTGCAAACCCGCGTATGTCTACAATTACACGGGCGGTCAATGCTAGTAAACTCGCAGATCACGTATTTACTACCCTCGCCTTCGGCTTAACATTAATTGTTAAACCAATAGCCATAGAAAGAACCAATTAATATAGTAGGGGAAAGTGGGTGGGATTCGTACAGCGGGAGCATACATGCAGTGGCCATATATTTCCACTATCTAATTGTGTTGACGCATACGTATTTATTGATATGCCTAACTCCTATTTACATACATACATATTTAGGAGCTACTCGAGAAGAGGGAAGACCGTGCGGGTGGTGGCTTCTTGGAAAATCAATGAAATGTGTTTTTGCCACATCAAAGTATTTTTTCTAGTCATAAAATAACTACATTTATTTCTAATAAGAATTTATTTATTTAATGTTTATTGTACCTGTAACCTTACACTACAAAAGGCGAACTTAATGCCGTATGGCATTCTCTACCAACAGTCAACCTTAAGGCGAAGCGGAAAAAATTGTTGGCGGTGCAAGTAACAACTAAAGAAACTCAAAATTAATTACATTTAGTTATTATTATCTATTCCGTATTATCAATTTTTAAATTAGTTATAATTCATGAGTAACTGTTGAAGAATATTTTTATACACTTTTGTTTTCAAAATAGCCTAATCTGTTATTTTTAATATTATTCAATTTGTATCTTTTTTGTTTGGTGTACCTTCGTACAGTTATGGTTTTATGTAGAATCATGCTGGACGAATGCTCCCCACCTCAGTCTAGGGAACGTATTCGTCGCTATATTATTATTACAATATTATGCTACAAATATACGTAGAAAATGGGGTTAGTAAAGGAGAGACACTATTAATACTGCAATAAAAGTAGTAATGTACAGAGCCACCCCACGCATGGGGTGCTCTCGTAAAATTTGCACTTTTTAGAAAAACTGCCATTGCTTGGTTATTTCATATAACCACGAAACTTTACTATTATTATAGCTAGATAAATGGGCTATCACGCAGCAATAACATTTTTCTGATACAGTAACTGGTTATTTTTTTACAAAGTTTTTTTTGACGACCGCTTTAGCCTAGTTGGTAGTGACCCTGCCTTCGAAGCTGGAGGTCTCGGGTTCGAATCCCGGTCAGGGTATTTATTTGTGAATACGAATATTTGTTTCTGAGTCTTGGATGTTTTCTATGTATTTAAGTATATATTTATCTATATAAGTATGTATATCGTCGCCCAGTACCCATAGTACAAGCTTTGCTCAGTTTGGGACCAGGTTGATTTGTGTAATATTGTCCACAAATATTTATTATTATTATTATTATTTATTTTTAAAGTAAAAAGTGTATGAATCCTACCGACTTTCCCCTATAACCGCTTGTCCTTAAAAAAAAAACATTCTAATCATAAGATCATATAAAGCTTCTCTTTCCCTTGACATTTAAATGAACTAACACAGGCATAATCCAAATCACGACTAACTAATAATAACACTATAATTCCCAACTACACTATAATGAACCTAATTTCGCTACTACTTTACCAAATAGACAAATAACACATAAAATGCCAGCAAAAACTCAAAACCCCAAATCCGCCACTGTCCAGCGCCATCATGTCGTTCCACTCGGCGCGGAGCTCACAGACACTAGCGGTCCCTTTCCCGGCCGCGGGCTCTGTGTGCCGCCGTCTCGCTCCAACCGGCAATTTGCTGGCATGTTGTTAAGTTGCAATCAATTGCCATGCGCAAACAGACGCGTATGATATATCCAATTAAGTTGATCCCGAGGAAAAGAGCGGAGCTGAGATTTTTGAATTAATTGTGTTGAGCTTTTATTTGTTTTCTTTTTTTACTTAAATTGCTTTATTATTATTTATTGTTCAGAACACATACAGTCATACATAAAAAGATAGAGGTAAGTTATGTATAAAAACAGACCTGGAGGTTCATAAATACAAACATTAAGCAAAAATATACAACAGCGTCTTAGCGAGTAGGAAAGTAAGTGGGTAGAACACTAAGTATTATTGATCAATAACAATTTGGATCTCGTACGTTCTTTTAGAATATCAAGGGAGTGCATAAATGGATCGATGTCACAGAAATACTCATTGTAGTTTTTTAGTACTCGTTTGGAAAATGTATGTCTAGAATAATTAGTACGTGCGAAACTCACATAAAACAAATTACGTGGACGTAAGGAGCGATGCGGTACATGAAACACTATATTTTGCAACAAGTTTGGGCAATTAATTTCGTTTTTTAAAATTTTGAAGAAGAAAATTGTGTCCAAATAAAGTCTTCTATTACAGAGGGAAATCATGTTAAAGTGTTTGGCAGACTTTGCTGACGACTCCAGAGGTGTACCGGTCCTGTAACATAGTGACCTCAAAAAAACATTTTGTATTACTTTCAAGGCGATTAATATGGACATGGTATTGAGGAGACCAGATCACAGACCCGAACTCAAGAATACTTCTGACGTAAGAATAAAATAATATTTTAAGGGTGCAGGGGCGCCTAAAGGGTTTGCCCATTCTTAGTATCATACCTAGAGTAATATTTGTTTCGTCCTAGATTCCTAGAACTATATATTGTAGCAAAATTTAATTGTAAGGTGCATAGGGGCAATCTAGACTGCGGAAAATCAAAACCAATTGAAATATTTTCCGTGTTTTACATAATATACTAGAGTGCCGTCTTGGTGAAATTGTGAAAGCGCTTTTCCGCTATCCAGGCATAGATGGCACTCTTAGTAAGTGATGTAAAACACGGAAGATATTTTCGATTAGTTAGATTGCCCCGCTGCACTAATTAATATTACTGAATTCCCCTCGGGTTGGAAGGTCAGATGGCAGTCGCTTCTGTAAAAAATAGTGCGTACGCCAAGTCTTTTTTTTTTATTTATTTATTAAGGACAAAAAACAGTTACACACAAGGTTACATGCTTTAAGTGTAGAAGTTGTAAAATTACAGAGTGGGAAACCAACGACATTGTCCACAGATTAATAGATTAGTAAGTCTTGGGATTAGGTAGCCGACCCCGGGCATCCTTCAGGATGCAACTGAACTGGGATAACGCTAGGAGGATGATGATGATGATATGACTGTTTATTTAAATATCACACCTAAATACAACCGATTATAACTGGTCTAATGACAAAATGACACTTCACAATATGGAATCCATGATAGCAGGGAGCAATTGAAAAAAAAATATTACGTATATTAAACCAACATCTGGCGCCTATACCACAAAACTTTACAAGCGTACAATTTAACAAAATTGTCAAAGTTTTTCTATAGAAAACTGTACAATTTTGTCGATTTGTAGACTTGAAGAGTTTGGTGGGATAGGGGCCTGGACTACATACACCGAACATGCAAAAACTACAGACTCGGAAAAAATACCAATGTCTTCTGTCATCACGAAATATTAACCTCCTTATTCATAATCATTCATCAAATCCATTTTAATTTAAATGCCGTTAAAATTCGTTTGTCTTTATCTGTCACTGACATTTATGTTTGTAGGAAAGGGAAAAAACACACTTTAGTTAGCAGAAGTTTTTAAGTTTTATGAATAAGGGATTTATTTTTGAACAAAAAATCGTATTCACGTTTAAGTATACATACATAAGTATACCTACCTACGTAAATAACAGTATCTACGTATAATTATAGATACACTGCCTAACCTCTTCCTCACCTCAGCTAACCTGGGAGTCTTCTCTCGTAAACGAAATATCCCTATCCTCTCTGTCGCACTTACTTACTCGAGCGACAGAGAGGCTGATACTTTGTGTTCGGTTCATAAGCCTCCTGCAGTCGAGCCCCGCTCGTGAGCGCAGCGGCCTTCCGCGGCTGGGGTGCCACGTGAAGAAATTCACCGAGTATTAAATCTCTGAACAAACAAGTTGTTCGCGTTCGCGCTTACGCACACAGCCGCGCGCGACGCGGGTTAAGGCGCAGCGCGTGTTCTTAAATACGTATGTATATAAAATAAATAAATATTAGTGGACAATCCTTACACAAATCGAACTAGCCCCACCGTAAGCTCAAGAAGGCTTGTGTTATGGGTACTAGACGACGATATATTTAATAGATATAAATACTTAAATAAAAAAGCTTGTACTATGGGTACCAAGTGACGATATACATACTTATATAGATAAATAGATACTTAAATACATAGAAAACATCCAAGACTCAGAAACAAATATTCATGCTCATCACACAAATATTTGCCTTTTTAAATATTTTTTATATATATAAATACTTTATTGTACAAGCATGATAGATTAGTACCTATTTTAAAATTTAAATATTAAGTTCATTGTTTTTGTACGCATTGGCAAACATAGTGAAACTTTCTAAAAATACCATCACTGTAAATACCTATGTTCACAAATAAACACTTACTTACTTACACAAAGTAAAAGAAAAAAATACAGACAAATTCGGTTATATTGATACAAAGGCGAACTTACACCTTTAAGGGATTTCTTCCAGTTTACCTTTGAGCAAATATATCCGGACACAAGCTTTAGATAACCACACGCGTGGTCGTGCCGGAGGTTTTCCCCTGGATTTTCCCCAGGCTACTCTCCAACCGCGCACTCCTATCGTATTATTGGGCCCGGCCTATAAAGGCACAGTCAGGTTAAAAAAAATGGTAAACCTAGTTTTACCTGTATCTTGAGTGCAATTTAGTGCTCTACATAATATGTATGTATGTTTATATTGTAGCATTTGAATTCTGTAGTATTATGATACTGTTATTTTATATACATTGTATATTGTCTTGAAAAAATGACACCTCGCCGAGTTTCTTACGCCGGTTCTTCTCGAGGCAGAGGTTTATTTTATGAACCGGTGGTAGTTTTTTGACATTCATAAGTGCATGTAACATGCCTAAATTGAAGAATAAATGATTTCATTTCAATTACTTACATAAATTTAAGAAATTAATCGCTCGTACCGGGTCATGTAGATTGCGATAAGATAATTTCTGAAACAGCGGAAATTTTAAATTTGTTACAATCCCAACAGCCCTAATATTGAATGACAGAACAAATCTTAGTTCATGTATCAACTGATTTTTGTCGCACGACTCATGTTTTATAGAATCACTGACCAACCTACTCGTAAAACACTAGGTACGCGTATTGCATTGAATTCTGGGCTCGTAGCCTCGTTGCAGCACAAGAGCCGAGTGGGTGAATATTCAGCGTTTTTACGGCATTTTTTTTTCATCTTTGTCGTTTTATTAAATATTGTTAAAGGAGACTATTAAATTAGTAAACTTTAGTAAAAAACGGAAACCGATATCGGGTCTAAGTATTATTTTGATTTTTTCGCCGGTTTATACTTTGTGTAGATAATCGTAAGTCGACAATGACTTTAGAAACGAGCGTTTCAAACGCTCGGAGAATCGCGCCCGAGTACAAGGAGCTTAAAACCGTCCTTTGTAACTTTAACGTCATGTTTAAACTATCATACTAACTACGTATTTGACGACCGGTTTAGCCTAGTGGGTAGTGCACCTGCCTGTGAAGCTGACGGTCCTGGGTTCGAATCCCGGTCAGGGCAAATATTCGTGTGATGAGCATAAATATTTGTTTCTGAGTCTTAGATGTTTTCTATGTATTTAAGTATTTATATCTATTAAATATTCGTCGTCTAGTACCCATAACACAAGCCTTCTTGAGCTTACTGTGGGGCTAGTTCGATTTGTGTAAGATTGTCCTCTAATATTTATTTATTTATTTTATACCCGAACGAGATCCAGCCAGCGGGCAGGGCCCGGCGTCCCATTAACCGGCGCGCCCCGGGCCGCGTTGGGCCCTATTAGCTGTATTAAACACGTTATTTACTATCTTATAGCATTTTTAAATCGCCTGTTAAGTGTGTTTTAGTCGGGCGGGTAATGATGAGTCGTTCCCGGGATAATAAGGGTGTTATAAACTTTATACCAGAGACATGAACACACAAAGCCGCTGATAGGCAAAGAGTTTTTTTTAATGTGGTGCTGGCGGCGGATATTGTGAATACCGTGGACAGCCCACCGTCAGGCACGTATCCAGACTTTTGGTTCGGGGGGGGACGACGACAAACATTGAAACAAACAAAACACAAATACAAATTCAAAATATTTTATTTGTTAAACATAGTTATGTACATCGGTGTTTCAGTTTACGGATTGTATCACTATGTCTTGCCTGTTAAGGCATACAAATAGCCACAAAATACCATGCAGCATGCATATTTACACACTAAATATAAAATCGTTAATTATGCTATTATACGCTTATGTTATGTTTGGATCGTTTAAATATTCTTGTATCGAATAGTATGCTTTGGTAGCTAGAAATTTAAACAACGATTTCTTAAATAAATGAGGGTCATGGAGTTTCAAAATGGCAGTTGGCAATTTATTGAAAATTCTAGGCGCCATTCCAAATATGCTTTTCGAAAGTAGGGCAGTTTTGAAACAACCATATGAACTGTGTAAAAATCGCTGTACCTAATCACTATTGGCTGAAAACGTTTTCGGGGGGGGGATAAATCCCAACTATCCCCCCCTCTGGATACGTGCCTGCCCACCATACCAACGTCTCTGTACGAAAAGAGCTTAAGATGGAAAATGCTCAACGTCTGTCTTCAATCTTTCTAACACAGAAATATTTTGTCTTAAATATAAAAAAAATATATAGAGTCCGACGACGCTAACTCTGCATTGAAATAATTTGGCAACACTACCTCAAACGTAACTCCGATAATAACCAGTAAGTGATACATCGTGCGCCTGAGTCACTCCACAGATCGTAACCATATTTCGCTTCTATTCATTTAAATTAAAATTGAAAGCATCAATTTAAAGAGTCCGTGTCACAATACATCTGTTACTATAGTTATTAATTACTAAAGATAAGTCAAAAATAATTCGAAAGAATCCGTATAACAAAAAACTACGGTTCCTATGATCGTTGGCAGTGCAAAAAATGGTTAAAACTCATCTAAACAATCCCTTCATTTTGTTATTATTTTGCGACAGTTTTTGCCGTCCATTGAAATTTTTATAATTGCTTATTTAGTTATATAATCTTATTGTAGTAAAAAGGGCCGAAACACTATTAGATTTAGACGGATTAAGATTTTTAGTTTAAGCGGATTACAAAACATCATTTTTCAAAGTGAGAAACAATATAAAATTATCTCAGTATTTAGGTACGTAAGCTTATAATCGTGTTTCTCTACGGTACTTAACTACAGGTTTAGTATGTTTACCTACTAAAAATAGTTTTCATAAACCTCTATTACCCCAAAAAACTATATAAGTTAATACCATCGCGTGACAGAGACCACTTTGGGCTCTCAAGCGCTCAGCCAAATCGTTTCCACCGACCAGCCGCGGTTAAAATGTCATTAGACGATTCTAATATTATTAGGCTAATTTATGAGGCTTGTTAGCGAGAGGGGGACGGGTGAACAACTGCCACGCTCACACAAAAGAACGTATCTTGGCTGAAAAATAACTCTTTTAAGCCCATTCATACGCATCGGTTAAGCAGGGATAAATTAGGATAAATGGTGCGTTTAGAGTTGAAGCTATTTGGAGTAAAATGCTATATTTGAGATTTAGATAATTTTGTTATGAACGAGTGCGCTACAATTGAGCAGTATAGTTTAGTTTCCTGTTCTACTGACAAATTAAGCTTGGAGTTTTTACTGTTTATGAAAATTAAAAACCATCAAAGTTTTACAAATATTAAGTAGGTAGAGCGCCCTCCCCGCTTACGAACACATCTAAAAAGCAGCATATAATCGTAGGTGCAAACCTACACAGAAATTCGCACATTGAAACAAAGTCTTTTGGAGGTGTGTTCATTTGAAGATTGGTTTTACTTCAACTTTGCTCTTAAGTGTGGCAAACGTGCGCAATTTTGCGTACTTTTTTGAATTCGCACTTTAGTCAAAGTGCGTGATATTTATTTATTCTTGCTACTTATTTTAGATCGTAGGGTCGGTAGGTGGGTTTACGGCCTATTAATTTGATGCGCCAGTTTGCGGCCACTTGGATGAGTTATGAACTGAAAGGAAATTTTCTTGCTTTTTTAATATATTCCCATTAAATAGCTACTAATTAAAACGCATACGGCTCACTATTTCGTTACGGCATGTAAAAATGTAAATATTTTTAATTGAAAAAACTTCAGAAGGCCGCAAACTGGCCTAGCGATCCTATTATTTGTATTTATCTTACAACTTAGATTACATTATTAAATAAGCGTCGTGCTGACATTTGTTCACAATAATAATATCTAAATGTCAATGCATCATTCATAATTTACCCGCAAGACGTGAGCAACGAGCCCGCATTCATATTCCGTGCAGGGCTCCACTGCCCATCTCCGTAATTTGCCCCTAACTAGATGTTTAAAAAGATCAATGTTACCTCATTAACTCCCGCTATAATTGTGTGTTGCCAGCGCAAGATTATATCCTACCAATTTTTTTAATGACAGCCATTTTGTGAGTTTCCACACACGAATTTCATTTGAGCCGTAATCACTTGTGATTATATGGTTATTATCGGAGTTTATTGGTTTAAGTAAGCGGGTTGCGAAACTTTTTATTGAGTTTTCAGATACTATTGGCAGTAATTGTGCGTTAATAAGATGGGGAAAGCTGGTATATACTGCTGTTGATGAAATAACAGATTGAACTTGAATTTATATAACACTGTTTTATTCTCACAACTAAATTACTACGTAACTAAACTATATGAAATCAGTATAATGAGTGAGAAGGGGAGATTCCTCGTTCCTATAACTACCCGGCGCAAAGGTCCCTAGTATAAAATCGTGGCTTCTCACTCACTCATTTTATAGTATTAAAGAATTTTATGACCTACCCAATAATTAATAATAATAATACCTATTACTTATGATTATGATTTCAGTAATTTGTAGAATTGAATTAACACATAATAATTAATATTGTATAATTGAATGACATGTAATATTGATAATATTATTAATAAATGACTATGACTATGACTATGACTATGACTATACTGACGGAGTTCCCACGTTGTATGGCCAGGGATATTCTTTGCACCAGGTACTCACCAGAACGGGGATCGCCTCCCCGATCTCTTAAGCGATGAGTCAGGGTTGCAATAAACGCTGTAGCCTCGGCACACCAGGGCCCGCCAGTCTCTACGGCTATTGGGACGAACTCATATACTGGCTCCAAGTTGCTATACTTGGCGTGCTTGAGTTTGGCGGCGGTTTCAGCGGCGCCGCCAGCTGCACGCCTCGTGCTAGCTAGGTGAGAGGGAGCAAAGGTGCTGACGCATGTTGCGTCCCAGAGTAGGCTGCGACCTCTCACCCATGGAACCAGTGTGAGTCCGTCCGGTCTTTTGCCGTCAGTTCGGTTTAAGCCCTGGGGCTCCAAGAAACATTACACTGTTTGTACATAACCGGTGCTTTTATGCCGTGTTGACAGTAACTTGTGGACCGAGCTTTGCTCGGCGTATTTCGTGTTTTTTTTCCGGAGAAAACGAGTTTTCCTGGAACTTCGGTAAAATCGTTTGAGACGTTTTCGACAATCCAATTTATAGTACATTACTGCAGACGCCGGGAAAGAAGGAGTAGACGCAAACCCAGCCCAGCCCTTAATAGCTACACAAACGCACAGTTGAGCAACTGCGCAATCGAGGAGAACAACTGAAATAGAGTCCAAAAAGGTTTTTTTTTTATTTCCTATACAGTCATACATTGGACTTCTAAAGAGTAGTAGGTAATATAAAAATTAAGTAGCTGGTTGTTATGCGTTCTATAGATGGTTGAATATTAAATTACATAATATCAGCGCGAACTCGCCAACTATTATTCAAGCCCTCGAGGTTTTAAATGGTGGCCCATATGTATACAACATCTTTTGTCTAAATAAACTTAAAAAAATGTACCGTAAACGGGGTTACTTTGATACATATAAAACACTTATATATTCATCACTAAGTATTTTTAGTTTGATTCAGTTTAGTAAATAGTTAGGAAATGAACGAAGGGATAACTTGACTCAAGGTTAACTAAATAAAAAAGTAAATCACGGCATAAAAACTGAATTTTTAAAGTCGCCCCTCAATTTCAAAGTAACCCTGGTTTATGGTAATCTAACAAACACAGTTCTTTATCTGTGACATACTTATTTTATTAAGAGTACTGGAGAAATATACAATCCTGGACAAACCTCCAATTTGGCCTATGTTTATAATAACTTAATAACTATCCTCTGCCCAACTAGCACGTTAAGGTTTTTGATCACATTTTACGGCCGAAATGTCCTGAAACGTGACATAAAACATGATCATAAAACGTATAGGGATTCTTTTAATCAGACATGAATGTAATTTATGATTAAGTCTAGTATTGTGTAATAAATTAAATCTACATCTATAGTTGGAGATTAGGGCGCTTTAGGCCGGGTTTTATAAAGATCCGTTAGACCAAATGTCAGATCATATTTCAATAACTCAGTACATTTTTTGCCATAACAAACCGACATAAGGTCTAACGGATCTTTATAAAAGCCTTAGTGGAGCGCTCGTGGCGCAGCGGCACCCGCGTACCGCGTGCGGTATGCGAGGTTAAGCAACGTCGGCCCAGGTCGGTTATTGGATGAGTGATGGATTAACTGAGCGCTCCCGTACTTTGGAAGGCACGTTAAGCCGTTGATCCCGGCTGCTGTCTAGGATAGCAGTCGTTAAGCCAAGTTAGAGGCCTTGGGGCGGCTCGAGAACTTTCTAACAGTCAAGTTGCCCACTCACAAGCCCAATTCCAATAAGGTCTGGTTTCCCCTCGGGTTGGAAGGTCAGGTGGCAGTCGCTTCCGTAAAAACTAGTGCCTACGCCAACTATTGGGACTATTATTGTTATATTTTATGACATTAAGCAATTAATCAGAACTATTTGTAATAACTATCATATATTGTAGTAAATCACTAGGTACTACTGCTAATTATTTATCAATGACTTGTAAATTGGTTTTACAAATAAATTATCTTATCTTATCTTATCTTAGGTAGCGGACCCCGGGCATCCTTTAGGATGCAACTGTACCGGGATAACGCTAGCATGATGATGATTAGGGCGCTTTAGTGACATGTGTAATCGTGTAGGGCGGAGTGACGCGAGCCGGGCGATCGCCCGGGATGGATCTAAACACCCACTTAGCCGGGACTGCGCCGGAGTGCGTGCGTTCGCGTTTCCGAGCGGCTAGCGATAGTTTTATACTACGTCTCTTCTCTTTATGACTTCGCGCACATATTGTTAATCCATCTTTGAATTGGCTATCTACGGGACAGGATTAGCCTGTGCCTTTACCATGAGTTCGCATGACCGTACTCGCTAGCGAGTGCTTAAACGATTTAGTATGCCGATTCTTAGTTCTATTGCGTAACCGCCAGAGGCGCTGTACTTTTGCCCATACATTTTTTTACGCAATCGCTAGCGAGTGTAAACTCATGGTAAAGGCACAGGCCGTATGCGTATCACCGGCACCTTCCTAGCATTTTCGCAATTTTATACTAAACTAGCGACCCGCCCCGACTTCGCACGGGTGCACTATTTAATGGATGTTATTATACATATATATAAATATGCTCGCAGGACTGACGGTCGATGGGGCCAGAAACTGCTTGAGTGGCGTCCACGCACCGGAAGACGAGCTGTCGGTAGGCCTCCGACGAGGTGGAGTGATGACCTGGTGAAGGTCGCGGGAATCCGGTGGAAACGAACGGCACAGGACCGGTCTTGGCGAGCCTTGGGGGAGGCCTATGTTCAGCAGTGGACGTCTTTCGGCTGAAATAATGATGATGATGATACATATAAACCTTCCTCTTCAATCACTCTATCTATTAAAAAAACCGCATCAAAATCCGTTGCGTAGTTTTAAAGATTTAAGCATACATAGGGATATAGGGACAGAGAAAGCGACTTTGTTTTATACTATGTAGTGAAGAACCCAGAAGGGCTACTCCGAAGTTTGAAATCCTAACTTCGTATCCCTTTCACTCTCGTGTTTTACACTGTATAAGTGAAAGGGACGGCACGATATGAAGTTGGCATTTCGAAGTACATAATAGCCCCTCCGTGTTCGCTTTGGCACCTAGTCCCAAGATTTGGCGTAAGCACTAATTTAACACACACTCTTTAGTTCCTTGGAGTTTGGGACGCATGTTGGTGTGGGATGCTACCTGTGTAGACACACTGGCACCATCGCACCTCCAACGAACTACAGTAAAAGCGGGTGCAGCGGCGGAAAATGCCGAAATATTAAAGCGTAATAAATATAGGCATCATAATTAGTAAGTAATAAATGGGGTAAACGTCCCAGTGATTGACGCCTCAATACCCAATAGTTGACACCTGTTTCTCACCTCTATTACTATGACATAAGATTGAAAGTGGTTGAGGTATTGGGTCAGTGTTGAGCACTGTGACATTTACCTTATTACAGCGACCGCATGAATACTATAACTACATACTTAGATATAATGACACAAGTGTATCAAGAGCATTCTAACTGCCAACAAACTGTTACGCAGTTTGGCAGTGTAGTTAATTTTGTGTAAATTGATGTGTCTTTATGAAATAAACGATTAATTAATTGATTAATTAGGGGCCTCGGCAGAGTACAATTTTGTACCTTTTGGTGTCGAAACTCTTGGTCCATGGGGTCCCAGCGCGCACAAGTTGTTTACTGAAATCGCGAAGCGTTTGGTTGACGTAACTGGTGAGGGAAGAGCTGGCGACTTCCTCGCACGACGTATCAGCATTGCGATACAGCGAGGAAATGCCGCCAGCATCCTCGGTACACTGCCCCAAGGGCCGGTTTTAGATTTAAGTTAGTTGTAATATTATTTAAGTTATTGTTATTTAACTATTATTACCGCCTGTAAATCGATAGTTTAGTTTAGTTTATTTATCTCCATATACAATTACATTATAAAACATGTTCGCTTATCTTGCTAATCGTATATCGATCGTTATAACAATGAAATAATTAATAATTATAATATGAGGGTAGGCATATACTTAAATATATACTATATATACCTACATTTAAACAATAATCAGGGAATAATATCAAAATCAAAACATTTATTCTGCAAATAGGCCTCAAGGGCACTTTTACAAGTCAAAGTCTATCTAGGTACATCAAATAAAAATAATACAATAATCAAAGTATCATTAATTAAATGTAGTGTTACATGTCAAAAATAAGACTAAGAAACTAATAACAATCGAGATTTGTTAGAGATGTATAAGGTCTCTAAACGTCACTACAATTAAAAATGTCATATAAAGTATAAATAGGAAAACAATACAATTAAAAATGTCATAAATTTGTTATTACACATACATACATAAAAACACATACTAATTTAACTTAGGCCTTTTATACCGTACAATTAATTCCTTATACATGTTTATGCCTTACCTACAATGGAAACACACCGCTATCTAATTTTAGTTGCACCCCATTTATAATAAACCTAATTCGTCCAATTTGAAATATAATTTGTGTTGAATGCTTATTAAATGTTAATTTATTACGTACACCCTCCCACAAATACAAAGGAAATCGGCTTTTATAACTTTATACATAAGAGTTAACTATATTTACTGAAAAGCACACAGGAAAGCCCTCGTTTCTTCACCGCGTTATAGCAAAAAGTCGTATAACGCTTAGCGCTTCAAATGCACATATGACGTTTGGATATTAACAAAATCTGCCTCCAGGAACAAATTACGCGGTTAACTGTACCTAATAGGGGCGTTTCCTTGTTATTTGACAGATGTTGAGACTTTTGTGGTTTTTGCTGTAAAAGGTTAAGTATTAACTTAAAACGTTTGATTGCTTTAATACAGCCCGTAATTCGAATGCACCTTGTTAGTATTTATTGACTGACATAAAAAATTCAACCTGGTCACAGCTAACTAGCTAACTGACGCTAATTAGCAAAGATCCCTGCGTGCGCGCATCGGGGCGGGATCTGCAGGGAATTAGCACGCGAAGTACCTATTCTGAAAGTAACCTACGCAAAGTACTTACGAATGCTAAAATACGCATAATACCCGCAAAATTTTATAGACTAGTGACGGCGAAAAAGCCGTTCTTGGGAAATTGTATAAAATTCTACAATAAAATGCCAAGACACATTACTGAACTTACGGATTCTAAATTTAAATCTGTCGTGAAACAGACACTTATTTCAAAAGCATATTATAAGATAAACGATTACATCATGGATAGGGATGTTTGGCAGTGATAGCGTCCCGCACAAGTAATCTAACACAGAAATACTTTGTCCTTAATATTAAAAAATATGTATGTATGTTTATACTGTAGCATTTGAATTTTGTACTATTTTTACTGTTATTTTATATACATTGTATATTGTTTTGAAAAAATGACACCTCGCCGAGTTTCTTACGCCGGTTCTTCTCGAGGCAGAGGTTTATTTTATGAACCGGTGGTAGTTTTTTGACATTCATAAGTGCATGTAACATGCCTAAATTGAAGAATAAATGATTTCATTTCATATCAAAAAATGTATACGATATTTGTCCTTTATACGTATTGTCTTTTCGTTTATCCTTGTTTATCTTCATAGGTATCTTCCAAATAAATTAGTGAACCAGAAATTAAAAAAAAAGCTGTTTGGGTGAGTTTCACTTATAGCAGTTTTCTATATATTAGAGCGTTATCGAAGCGGCTGATCCCCACCTCAGATGATCCCAGGGCTGCCGCTTACCTCAACAAATCGCTCTTGCGATACAGAGAGGTAACGCCGCCAGCGTAATGAGACACATGCCGCAAGAAGACCAGAGCCTTCATCATGAGTTTGCATGACCTTACTCGCTAGCGACTGCATAAACGATTTAGTATGCCGATTCTTAGTTCTATTGCGTAAACTCCAGAGGCGCTGTACTTTTGCCCATACAATTTTTTACGCAGTCGCTAGCGCTTACGGTCATGTAAACTCATGGTAAAGGCACTGCTCGACGGGGTGTTCCTATAAAACATTACACCAACACAACACACACAAACACCAACACACACAAGCCACTAACAAGGCTATTTTTGTTTTTTTTTCTATTTGTTAGTATTTAGTTCATTTAATTGTAGTTGTTATATATATTATTTCTCCGTTAATAAAAAGTGAATCTGTGGTTAATTAAACTGTTGTGTGCATGCAGGTGTAATGTGGACTGAAGTCCCGTCACCAGCGGGGTAATCACGTAACTTATTTACTACCGTTAGGTAGATTTTAATGTCAAATTTTAATTGTCACCTCATACATTTATACTTCAATATTGACATTAAAATCTATCTAACGGTAGTACATAAAGTTACGTGATTCGCCTGCAGGTGTTTACTTACCTTACATACGTTTAGGTGTCCCTATTACTCTCAGTATATTCATTCTCAGACAATACCATAAACCGGGGTTATTTTTAAATTGAGGGGCGACTTTAAAAGTTCAGTTTTTATGCCGTGTTTTACTTTTTTTATTTAAGTGGTTAACCTTGAGTCAAGTTATACCTTCGTTAATTTCCTATTTACTAAACTGAATCAAACTAGAAATACTTAGTGATGAATATCTTAGTGTTTTATATGTATCGAAGTAGCCCCGTTTTTTCTTAATGTCACTTCAGTTTACGGTATACTTTTATTAAATATTCCATGATTTTAGGCTTATTTTATACTTATAAATTTAGATACTTGTAGAATCTTGTAATAGAAGCCTTTGTTGCTTGTCAAATTCCATGATTCTAACATATAGAGTATAGGCTAACTGGAAAAGCCTCTACTTCTACTGAAGGATCTTGACAATCACATACAGACAAGAATATCCTCCTAAGACCCCGCGTCCTATATAAAGGACAAAATATGGTCAACGGAAAATAAGTTAAATTTTGAAGTGGTAGAGTTGCATTTGTTTGATTGATTTGACATAAAATAAAATTCAAATTTGTAATCGGAACTGTTAGGTTCAAATTCGATTGTATTTTTATTTGTATGGTGGGTCTCAGGAGGATATAAGAGTCCATTTTCCTTTACGGTACGGAACCCTAACCTAACCAAGGTGAGACTATTGATTTCAAATTAATTATTATCCAATAGTGAAAATCGTCTCACAAGATAACATACCACAAAGAATAACCAAAACACCGACAGAACCATCGCATAACATTAAACAACATACTTCGGTGCACATCAAACATTTCTGCTAACTTTAATATGCCGTCCACTAATCCATCCGACGCGCTTATTTAGTACTTCATAAGACTTTTGTTTGAGTAAATGTTTGTTTAGAGACAACATTTGTGGTTGTACCTCAATTGACATGTGTCAAGCACTGGCTATTAATAATTAATTATAGTCAGTTGTCATCAATCTGTGGTTATAGTTAAGGGCAGGCTCAAGGCTTATTTGATGGGTGATTTAATAACTAGTGGCTCTGTGAGCTGTAGACCTCGTGAGTGAGTTTTTTTATTATTTCCAAAATCTGACATTATAAAAAAGATCAATTATGAATATCGAACCTGCTAACAAAATTTCACGAGTAGCGGTTGAAAAATGCGACCTGTAGAGAAGAAGAAACCGAAATTCGCCCGCAGAAACTTACAAAATCATTGATAAAAAAAATATTTTTGGAAATTTCCAAAAACCGCGTCTTGACAAAAAAATTCTATATAACTATTGAACCTGCTCACGAAATTTCACGAGAATCGGTTGAGAATTGCGACCTGTAGACGAGAACAAACGGAAATCCTGACATACGAAAGCATTTTTGTCGAAACTGAAGCAGAGAGGGTAAATATTTAATGGACACTAATTTAAGCGATACATTTTAAATTTGATTTATTATTTAAATTAGTAAATTAATTTTAGCATAGACATGCATGCAAGATCTGGACTACAAAGTTTGTATGCCGAAAGGCAAAACATAGCGATACCTACCTAAAATTATTGTAAGACCCTATTCAACCTATGTTTACTAATAAACAATTTTGAATTTAAATTTGAATTTGAATTTGAGAGACCTTCGTTTCACTAGGTCAATTAATTCAAAATTATGCATTAACCTTAAATTCCTTATTAATGAAAATTATAGGTATTATTAGTCGAATTGGCTAACTTGACTACAACTTTTAAGGTGTCATTTGAACCAGTTTTTAGAAACGATCAGATGTTTGTATGGGATGGAACCAACTACAATTAGAGCAAGACGAAAGACGAAAACGAGAGGTAGAGTACAGCATAGCACTGAAAACGCTCTGTACTGATAGGCAGTGAAATGTGACGTCACTATGTAATGGCGTCGTAATCCCGTTGTATGGAAAAACGAGTAATCTCCCATTTTAATCGTAAAATATTGCGTTTACGGACAAAGACATAGACTTCTATTTTTAATTTTCAATTTACATTTGGACTATTAAAAAAAAACATTTTTGTGAATACTTGAAGTCCCATAGTTTTTAAAGATTTTGATTAATTTATCTAATTTAATATCTATTGGGATAATTTAATGGTTTTCCAAAATAAGAAATTTAGACTGTAAAGTTACCATTGCAAAAATTATACAGTATGGTAAAGTTACCCTCTCATTAAGGTTCAACAGATGAAGGCCCTTATACCAGAACGTTAGACAAACAGACGGACGGATAATATGGGTAAGCAATGTAGGTATGTGTGCTATATATTTGTATATGTTTGTGTACGTGTATTTTTACACTATATTTATGTATGTTTATTTATTCTTAATTAAATGTTATTGTTGTAATTATTAGTAGGCTTCATATGTATTAACTCTGCACCACCTGCTATGAATCGTTCTGATTAGATTTCCGCTACCCTAAGGTTGTCTGGAAGAAATCGCTCTTTAGCGATAAGACCGCCTGTTGTTTGCCTCTTCTCATTGTGTTTTTGTACTGTACTGTATCTTGTGATTGAGGTGTGCAATAAAGAGTATTTTAATAAAGAGTATTTGTAATGTATTGTATTGTACCTTAGTTAGTAACGGCAATCTTCGGTTACGGAAACTAAAAAATCAATTCGTGGTTAACGATAATTAACTTTTAATTCTATCTGAGCAACAAGGCGGATTCAGTTCTAAAAGAGAACCAAAGACGTGTCTAGTGTACCGGCCACACCTCGCTGGCCACAGATAAGATAAATTAGATGAGATTTCTGACGCACAAAACTAATTTAACCCCTATTCACCTTAACCAGCGCTAAGCGCGCAAACGACTGTCAACGAATACAGATTCGACGATAAAATAACCAAAATGCCAACTTACGTTTGCACCTAAAACATAACCTCTTAACATTACTCTCATCCTATTTTAACCCTTATGTTGTACAAATTTAAAGATCAAATTAGAGTCGTGGTGACGTTGAAATTGATTTTCAAGAGTGAAAGCGAATGTGGTGCTAGCGTAGTCTATTTACCCGCCATAATTTGATTACTGTTATCTCGATGAAGTTGTCAATCGCCATTAGATGGACGCCATTTTGACAGCTGAACTAAACGTTCCGAATTTCAAACGTGGAACACGATTTTTGAGGGTAATGGATGGATTCGAAAGGTTGTAACGGAATTTAGTATTTATTATTGAGTATCATTTTTCACTTCTTAGGTATTCGTTACTTATTTTGTTTTCTGGAACACGTGCCCTTTATTTTGGCAATGTTTTTAGCTTCCAGTTGAGGTTTTTTACGAAAAATTAAATGGTAATTTCAATTTAACCGATTTATACCTATAATTTAAAATATGCAACTGAAACTGTCAGTAATGTTTTATCCTTACCTACAGGGTTATGACAGACAGACATAAAACTAGTGCCTCTCTGAGCTGTCGACTTCAATTTCACAAAAACTGACTCACCAATAATGTTATATACCTACTTAATTATCGAACCTGCTCACAAATCTTCATGAGAATCGGTTGAGAAACGCGACCTGTAGCAACAAACGGAAATCCGGACTTACAAAAGCATTTTTGTCGAAGCTGATGGAGCAGAGACCTTCTTTTCACTCGGGCAAAAACGGAGGCGAATTTTTTAAAACATAGAATAAGTATAATAGTACAAGTAGAGGAACTGGAGGCCTACGGCTAACCTAACGAAGTTTTCCCTCTGTCGCACTTGCACGTTTGTACATAAGTGCGACAGAGAGGGAAACTTCGTTTGCGATTCGCTGTAGTCCCTCTGATGGTAAATGATGATGAGGCCGAGGGTGTTGCCTAGATATAGCGCCTATTCAGACTGACGCACATACCTAAGCATCATACGAAAAGATTCAATACTATACAATGTATTTTTATAAAATTGCTAAGTATGTATGGATTACCGTTCCCCGTACAGCGAGGCGCGGAATTCATAACAGATTGAGTTATCTCTCGGTATCTAATGATTTGTCAGTGGGATCGATGGTAACGAGTTATGAGCGGCAAGCGAGAAATAATCTAGCATTTTGAACAATTTATTTTGCCACAGACACATTATAGTTTAGGATGTACAAATTGAAAGTGAGAAGTGCAGTTGCCTGTTCCGGTGTTGAGTTGTTCCGGTTGACCGGGGTTACTTTCAAATTAAGGGGCGACTTTTAAATCCGGTTTTCATGCCATTTTTTCGTTTTTATTTGGTTAACCTGGTGTCAGTGTTATACCTCCGTAAATTTCCTAACTATTTACGGAGGTATAACATTATTTATTGATGATTATATAAGTGTTCTAAATCTATAGTAGTGCAGTTTTTCCAAAAGTCACCCCATATTACAGTACATTAAAAATACTATAATCACAGAAAATAATATATAATATAAAAACTACTTTCTATACTAGGTAGTACCTATAGGCAGTAGTTTTTATATACGTAGGTATACGCCAATTCAGATTAGGTGCCAAAATGGTGCCAAAGAGGACCCAGGGCATCTTTAAGCCTACTCATTGGCGAACTGTAAACCTAACCGAACGGATAACTACTGTAACGAGTTCGCAAGTGTGTACGTAGTGAGAAAGCGCCATTCATTAACTCGTTGCGAGCCGTGCTGCACAAAGTTCGCGAACTACTTTATGTAGTTACGCTAGGCCAGTTACGCGACCTTCGTCAGTTTGCGGCCTGCTGAAGAACGAAGTTTTTTCATTAGATATTTACATTTTTACATGCCCTAAAGAAACAGTGAGTCGTATGCGTTCTTATTAGTAGCTATTGATTGAGAATATATTTAAAAAAAAAAACAAAAAAATATCCTTTCAGTTCATCAACTCATCCAAGTGGCCGCAAACTGGCGTATCAAATTAACAGGCCATAAACTCACCTACCGACCCTACACAGGTTACTGTAACCGTTTGGTTACAGTTACAGCGCGCTAGTGAATACACGTCTTCAGTAACTCTAGTATGTAAGTTTTTTGTAAACAAAACACATACGGACGCGTTTGTGTTAGTCGCAATATATACCTATGGAAACTCGAGCAGCGCCTCTGGTGGCATTAGTTAGTACCTATTATTTGCCATAAATTGAGACTAAACGCAAACGCGTTCGTTTGTCTTTTGTTTCGAAAAACTTATCGCAACCTAGCTAGGATGATGTGGGATGAGGCCGGCACCACACTTGGCCGTTCGTGCAAATATTCGTGTTGCTTCTCTTTCTTTAATATCGCGAAGCGAATATCATAGCTAAGTGTGTTACCGTACTAGCCTGGGGCGCTACCGCTAACAGCAAACGAAGTTTTCCCTCTCTGTCACACTTGCAAGTTTGCACATAAGTGAGACAAAGAGGGAAAACTTCGTTTGTGGTTCGCGGTAGCCCCTCTGACACAGTGAACTAGGGAATGCAATCCCGATCCCGCGAGATCCCGATCTCGTGAGATCTCGGGTAATTTTTCGGGATCAATCTCGACGCATCATATGACGAGATCCCGTTCGAGATTGACGGGATTGGGCGGCAGTAGTCAGCGACGCTACACACGTCCACTCGGGGGGCATTCTCAGCAGCGGGTTACATTGCAAAGGACATTAGATGCCGTTTAGCAGATGATACTATTAATACCCTTTGTTTTTTAAGGAGTCATTTTTAAAATCACTCGTCTTAGGTAACTACTTCTTAATTCCTTTGAAATATGTTTATTATTTTGATTACCTAATTTACCGATGTTAATTTCCTTAAACCCTGATAATTATTTTTGGTTGGTAAGATTAAACAATAAAGGTTTTTGTTTTCTTTCGAGTAATATGTTATTTTACTTAACCTCACTATCACAAACAAGCAGTTATTAGCTTTATTAGTCATCCAAATTTATTATTTTTTTAAAACTAGACGGGATCCCGAAAATTCCGGGATCCCGCGGGATTGATATTTCTAATCCCGCGGGATCTCGAATTTGCAATCTCGAGTCGGGATTGCATTCTCTACTGTGAACATTCGCTCGTGGCTCGGGCGGCGCGGCGGGCGCGGACGACCCGCGGAGTCGAAACGCCTCCAACAACAATACATCACGCGCAAACGCATCACTATTTATTGATAATGATCCAACTTCACAAGTTTCACAACATAGGCGTCGGTCTCCCGTCGACTGCGATCTGTTCGGGTTAAGGGGAGACCGGCGCTGAAAGGGGGAAGCAGGCACGTATCCAGAGGGGGGGAAAGTTGGGATTAATCCCCCCCCCCCCCCCCCCCCGAAAACGTTTTCAGCCGTCTGTTTAAATAAATATTAAAGGACAATCTTACACAAATCGAACTAGCCCCACAGTAAGCTCAAGAAGGCTTGTGTTATGGGTACTAGACGACGATATATTTAATAGATATAAATACTTAAATACATAGAAAACATCCAAGACTCAGATACAAATATTCATGCTCATCACACAAATATTTGCCCTGACCGGGTTTCGAACCCAGGACCGTCAGCTTCACAGGCAGGTGCACTACCCACTAGGCTAAACCGGTCGTCACCCGGTTTATTTATTCGCCTGCGTGTTCTTTCAATAACATTCATAATTTTCACATGGTTGTTTCAATGTTTGTCCCCCCCGAACCAAAAGTCTGGATACGTACCTGGGGGGAAGCTTCGGTTCCCTGTGCTACGGTATACTGCGGGTTTAGGAGAATATTGCGCGGTCCGCTAAAACGGTGATTTTTCAAAAACAAGAGGAGTACAGTATAGCTGACGAACACTGAAGACGCTCCATACTGATAGGCAGTGAAATGTGACGTCACAGTGTAATGGCTTTATAATCCCGTTGTATGAACGAATTTGCCATTTTAGTAGTGAAATATTGCATTTACGGACGGACATAGTTACCGTACAATTTCCTTGTTTTTTTTGAAACATGAGAATTCAATTGTTTATTTTCAATTTACATTTACACTATTAAAAAAAATATATATTTACCATTTCTTTAAAAAAAGTTTTTGGCCAATAAAATAAAATATATTTTCACACCTGCTATTCAGAAAAGAGTTATTGTTGCCTTCGAATGAGGGATCAAAGATGTATTTTTCTTCCCTCATTTGAGGGCAACAATGACACTTTTCCTCATAGAAGCTGTGAAATGCAGTATGTGCCACTCGGTAGTAAAATTATTTGCAAGACTTCGCGTGTTTTTAGTAGCGGGCCTCATAGACGGTGTGAAAAGCAGTATGTGTCACACGGTAGCAAAATTATTTCCGTCTTGGGCGTAAACACTTGAATCCCTCGCTACGCTCAGGATTCTATTGTAGAATCTTTCGCTTCACTCAGAATTCAATATACCGCCCTCGCCGTAAATATTTAATTTTGCTCCCTTGAGACACAATCTACTATTATATTTTATTATGATTTTGATTCATTTGTCTACTTTATATTTATTGCGATAATTTGATGGTTTTCTGTCTATATAACCACAGTGGAATAAATTTTAACATGTGTCAATACCCAATTAGAAAATTGCATCTTCGTTTTACAATAAAGTTAGTGAATATGTACCAAAACTCTCACAAAAGTGTTTATTGCCTCTTTACCACATATTGATTTAGTAGAAAAAGCTTACTTGCAAGAAATTAGATTTAAATTATACTCCACTAAATCCCAAAAAACTTCAAACCCACCAGTTTCAGCGGAGCGCGAAAAGTCAAATGGCTAAAAGGATTACGTTAAGACGCAGGTAGTGGGTTCGATCCAGATGTGGTTCCCAGAAGCGACGCCGACGCGGGTGGCATACTTAACGACATTAAAAGATTTCACAAACAAATACTTAGACAACGGCTGAGAAATTGGTTAATTTTTTACTCAATTGACAACCCTGGGATCGAGCTTGCGTATACCAATTTCAACTTAACATCCTTGGTAAAGAGTTCAGTTTCCTTTGACGTGTTTATTTTGTATTACGGGTTGCCCCTTACGTATCACTGGTTTTGTTTAATAAAGTGCAAAAGTACTTTTATCATTAAAAGGTGTTTGTAAAAGGATTATTCTGTTTTAAATACATTATGCGGAGCCTTTAGAGGTTTAACGAAAATGGCGGCACAGTTTAGGAGATTTGCGGGACGCCGTACGCGTTGAGGCTTCTATGGAATTATAGTCAAGTAAAAAGGATTATAATTAACTCATTTTCTCGGCGCTGTTTGTCGGTAAACTGAGAGGTATTCTCAACGGTTATTTGAACGAAATTCAACGATAGATTACACGTGAATAAACTCTGAATATTCCCTATAAGGCTCTAGTCAAAACAAAACCAAGAATGAATAACTGGGTCAATTGACTATTTCATGACCAGTTTTCTATTACAAAAAAAATCTATGAGATGTATTGAATTAGTGTACCTACAAAAATAGAATTTCGAAATAGTACCTGAACCTAATAAAAAGAATTTATAGGTAAAAATACTTAAATATCAACATATTGCTGTAAAAGGTGGGTAACACAGTGGTAAAAACCATTTTTTCATACAAATGGTGAGACATCCAAGGACCACTGAGTTACTCGAATTATGGATATTAGCTGTGGTTCGTTAATTACCAAAACTATCGGAAGCGATACTGCAATTAAACCTCTTTCTAAATAACAATACAAAAATATGAAGTGAGAGCCAAGTATTCCAAAATCTGCCTTTTAAAAAAAAGTCTGAAAATTATGTACGTGAAAAAGTAGAATGGCCCAACTACTTAGGGTCTTAGGCTATTACTGAACCAGAGAGCCTCATGTTAGGTCCGGTAACTGGTACGTTTTCCTTGATGTACAGTCAGCTAACCACAGGTGGAGCCCCCACGTACAGCTGACGTACGACTGTCATCGGCAGTAACTCCGCGCGACGTTTAGCGCCCATAAACAGACGGACGGACATAAACAACCGCACTGTTGTCATGTCGCCGTGTTCATTATGCGACGATAAGTACGCGTAGATGCAATATTATGTCAATTTTGTCTACCTACAAATTTAGGTTTACCCACCGAACATGTAAAAAAATACATAGGTACAGATATTTTGTTACACTCCTTTTTTCATATATGTATACCAACGTTTAGAGTACATAGAACTTAACGTAACATAAAATAGAAATAGGTACCTATTTAGTGTAAGCATTTTCTTTTAGTGTGAATGTAGCTGGGCCATTCTACGTTTAAAAGTACCTACATAAGACACTTTTTTAAATGCAGATTTTGAAATACTTGGCCCTCACTTCATATTTTTGTGTTGTTATTTAAAAAGAGGTTTGATTACAGTATCACTTCCGATAGTTTTGGTAATTAACGAACCACTGCTAATATCCATAAATCAAGTAACTCAGTGGTCCTTGGATGTCTCACCATTTGTATGAAAAAATGGTTTTTACCACTGTTTTACCTACCTTTTACAGGAATATATTAATATTTAAGTATTTTTACCTATAACTACATTTTATTAGGTTCAGGTACTATTTTTGAATCGTATTTTTGTACACTAATTCAATACACATCATAGATTTTTTTTGTAATAGAAAACTGGTCACGTAAAAGTAGAATGACCCAGCTATGCGCATGCCTGCATACGCTCACCAAATCACTGTTATTAACTAATATACTTCTTATTCTCATGTAAGTGAATTGTAAATATTCTTATGAGAAATAAATTCTTTAAACCTAGATACACTAAGCAAATTTAGAGCAATATGCATTGAAAACTCACGGGATCATATACTTGTTTCTAACACGTTGTAGGAGTTATAGCTACTAAAAATACCAACATACCTTACTACTTATGTGAATCGATTTACTAACGAGGCTCTGTAGTCTTGTCTGACAGTCATTTAACTCACATAAGGTAAACGTGCCAGTGGCCGACACTGATTAATGAATTGACCTTCAATATTAAAATCAAGATAGCATTAGATAGGGTGGATTATTGAAATTAAGTTGTCATTGACAATCACTGATTTTCATTGAAACATTTGGGTTGCACTAAATCTTAATTTAGAACCAAAAAATCAAATCAATTTAATTTTCACGTTTACGAATTACATTTTTAGAAGTATAGGTATATAAAGACTTGGAAAAATCGGTGTGAGCACAGCGCTAAGCTAGTTTTTAGCCCACCCTCTTCATCTTAATTAATATAGTCGTAAGCGGTGCGTGTTCGTTGAAATCCGATTGTATTGAAAGCTTGAGAAAGCAACAGACTAGAGCAGTATAGAAGCTTGTAATGTCTATGGGTGACAGTGACAGCTACCAGCGCCATATTTAATGTTGATCGATCTGTATGCGTAAGGCGGTGCAACGCACCCTTAAGGATCGGTTGCACCAACATACGATCACAGGCCGGTCATCGTCAAACATGGCGCCGGCAGCTGTCATCCCATATAAACTTGTCAAACTTTCCATACAATCAGATTTTACCGTGGACGCCACTCAAGCAGTTTCTGGCCCCATCGACCGTCAGTCCTGCGAGCAACGTGCCCTGCCCACTGCCACTTAAGTCTCGCAATTTTGAAGGCTATGTCGGTGACCCCAGTTCTACTACGGATAGCTTCATTCCTAATTCTATCACGCAGAGAAACCCCGAGCATAGCTCTTTCCATTGCTCTTATTGCGCACCGGAAGACGAGCTGTCGGTAGGCCTCCGACAAGGTGGAGTGATGACCTGGTGAAGGTCGCGGGAATCCGGTGGAAACGAACGGCACAGGACCGGTCTAAATGGCGAGCCTTGGGGGAGGCCTATGTTCAGCAGTGGACGTCTTTCGGCTGAAATGATAATGATGATGATGATGAGATTTTACCGAACACCGCTTACGATTACAGACGGTTTGGTGCAACCCACCCTTAGTGTATCCTTCCTAAGTCCATTGACTTCCATTTGTCCAACATGCAAATTGAACTCCACCCAAATCCCAACTAAACCGCACTTAACAGTCTCCGAATGTCCCCACAGCATTAAACCCAAATAATCGATAAACCTGTCCGATTGTCAGCCCAGACACGTAGTGCACGCTATGACGTCACGGCGATGTGGTCTTGAACCCTATTCGATAGGTATTGCTTTATACTCATATTCAGTAGGTAGGTAAGCTACTCCGGTAGTCTAGTGGTTCAAGCATGCGGCTGTCGAGCAGCGGTCGTGGGTTCGAATCCCAGCTCTCGTATGTACTACCCCCGTCCTGTCGTCTAATACCGGTTCCTGGGATCCCCAGGATCATTACAAAAGAATGCTATTGTTTATTTTTTTCGCCGGGAGACGATCAGGCACGTATCCAGAGGGGGGGATAGTTGGGATTTCTCCCCCCCGAAAACATTTTTAGCCGTCTGTTCACACGGTTGTTTCAATGTTTGTCCCCCCCCCCCCCCCCCAAACCAAAAGTCTAGAGTACGTGCCTGGAAACGACGGCTTAAGTTCTTCGAACTTCTGTACCTACGGAAGTACAAAATACCATTTCATATTTACCGTTAGCTTTTTGATGAGGAGATCTGCATACGTCTGAGAAGAGAAGATTTATACGGGTATGGTGTAGCGTGGCGACTACTAACTGCCCGTTACCTCTATCTTTGAGATGAGTGGAGGCCTGTGCCCAGCACGTGCCCAGCACCCTGACGAGTGCACGCTGATGATGGCTAGCTGTACTGAGGTCTCTAGGTACTGCGCCCGTGTACAAGCCGCGCGGTATACAATGTTAACTGTTTAAATACAAAAGACTAAATCCTTAATGGGACATAAAACATAACAAAAAAACCGGCCAAGTGCGTGACGGAAATGGAGTCCGAACCGGCCAGTAATTTAAACTGACAGATAAGACAACGCGTGTTATCACCGGCCTCGAACCCGTTGATAGATGTAGCACTAGTATTAATATAGTTCATCAAAATATACAGGGATTTTCGAATAAGGAACTTGAAATTGACTTGTTTATACAATGTTCAAATATTCATATTCTCTGTATAACGGAACACTGGCTTAGAAATCATGAATTTATGTTTAATTTTAGCAATCATAGCATAGTAAGCTCATATTCTAGGAAGTCATGTAGGCGAGGAGGCTCCTTAATTATGGTAAGACATAACTTGAAATGTAAAGAGCGTAAAGACATTGTTGACATGTCCGTCGAGCGTCACATAGAAGTCTCTTGCGTAGAGTTAGATCAATTTATAATTATATGCGTATACAGGCCCCCATCCGCGGATTACAGTCTATTTGAGTCTGTTATGGAAGAAGTTCTGAGTAGTATTTTCAAGAGTGTAAAATGTGTTATTGTGTGTGGTGATTTTAACGTTAACTTGCTTGAGAAATCGCACATGTGCGTGAGCCTAGTGAATACTTTTAAATCATTTAACTTAGTGAACTTATTTTATGAACCTACTCGTATTACAGCAACCAGCGCAACATGTATAGATAACGTTTTCAGTAACAAGGAAGCTATTAATAAGTCAATCATAAACACCTTAAGTTCTGACCACTGTGGACAACAAGTCTCTTTCAGCGGAAAAACTGATGAAGCTCCACGAGACACAATGTGCAGACCTATTTCTGAAAAAAGATTAGATTTATTCAATCGCAATATCACGAAACGATTACGTTACCTTCCAATTGTTCAGGAAAGCCCTGACCGTTTATGTGCTCAATTGTTTAACTGCATCAAAACCGAATTTGATGCCAGTTTTATTTTAAAGAAAATTCAAATCAAGGTCAAGCCTAAGTTCAGCGACTGGGCTACCCCAGATATTCACGGGAGAAGACGCCGACTCTATGAGTTGTACGATTCGAGAACTACTGATAAAAGGCCGGAATTTCTAGAGTATGTTAGGAACTATTCGAAATCTTTTAAATTAATGTGTGTCGCCGCTAAAGCCGATTACTTGTCAAAAAAGATCCAAAACTCCAAAGATAAAGTCAAAACTGTATGGCAAGTTATCAACACTGAAACTGGGAAAAGTAAAATAAAAGATCCGCACTACAGACTACGAATCGATGATACTCTGGTAAGTTCTGACTACGAAGTAGCGGATCATTTTGAGCGGTTCTTTTCTAACGTACCTGTCGAGACTACGAAGTCCTTAAACTCATCACCAGATGTCGCTGAATCATTATTGAAAGCAAATGTAACAGAATGTACAGAAATCTTTAGCTTTACTTATGTGTCTCCCATAACTTTAATAAAAGCTTTTAAGTCATTAAATTTAAAGAAGACTGAAGATCTCTGGGGCCTTTCAGTAAAAGTATTACATTCCATTATAGAATCAATCGCACCTTTCTTAGCTGATATTTTCAATAAATGTATTGATACTGGAGTTTTTCCTGACCTGATGAAACACAGTAAAATTATCCCCTTGTTTAAATCGGGAGCAAAAACTGACCCTACCAACTTCAGGCCAATATCAATACTACCGGCATTAAGCAAAGTTTTTGAGAAACTTATTCTTAATCAGCTTATGTCCCACTTTAATCGCAATAAACTACTCAATAGCAATCAATTCGGATTCACTAGAGGTCGTTCTACCACCGATGCCGGGGTGGTACTAATTAAACATATACATGATGCCTGGGAAGGGGCTCAAGATGCTATTGGAGTGTTCTGTGATCTATCAAAGGCATTTGATTGCGTTGATCATGTGAACTTAATTAGAAAGTTAAGACATTATGGGATAAAAAACGGTGCTCTTGACCTTGTTTCATCGTATCTGTCGGAAAGAACTCAACGAGTAGTCATTAATGGAACTCAATCTGCAGGGACAACTGTTGCGCTTGGAGTCCCTCAAGGCTCGATTCTGGGTCCATTTCTGTTCCTAGTTTACATCAATGACTTACCAAACTTGGTGCAACATAAACATGATATAGTGCTATTTGCAGATGATACGTCACTTATCTTCAAGATAGGACGGAAAGAGAAAAACTATGATGTTATTAATGAGGCACTAATTACTGTTGTGAACTGGTTTACAGCAAATAATTTACTTCTAAATTCCAAGAAAACAAAGTGCATCAAATTCACTTTGCCAAATGTCAAGCAAATAAACTATACTAAGATCAAACTAAAGGAAGATGAACTGGAATTTGAAGACAACACAGTGTTCTTAGGCATTACCTTAGATTCAAAACTGCAATGGCATGCGCATATTGCCACTCTGGCTGGCAAACTTAGTTCTGCGGCCTATGCAGTTAGACGTATTAGACAGTTAACTAACGTTGAAACGGCCAGGCTGGTGTATTATAGTTACTTCCATAGTGTTATGTCCTACGGAATCCTGTTGTGGGGTAAAGCGGCTGACATCCAGACCATCTTCGTGCTACAGAAACGAGCTGTACGCTCCATCTACGAACTAAAAGCCAGAGAATCTCTCAGAGATAAATTTAAAGAGGCAAACATTCTTACTGTAGCATGCCAATACATTCTTGAAAATATTATGCATGTGCGGAAAAATTTACAGGAATTCAAGCTTAACAGTGATATCCATGACTACAACACTAGAAGTAAACACAAGATTGCAGTGAAGGCCAGTCGTCTCCGAAAGGTTAGCACGTCATTTGTGGGGAACTGTATACGATTTTATAATAAAATACCTATCGAAATAGTTAATTTGCCATTCAGTAAATTTAAGTCCCATATTAAAAGGTATTTGCTAAGCCAGGCGTATTATACTGTCAACGATTTCTTAAATGACAAAAATGCTTTCAAGCCAGTGGTAGTTTAATCCTGTTACTTTTAATATATCTATGTTTATTTTAGGATATATTCTTGTATAATAGTTCCGTTACGTTTTATGTAACACGATGCTATTTCTCGCCTCACAGTCGCCTTAACTTTGTTATTATCAATGTCCGCCAGCTTGAATATGTCATGCTCGCTTTAAGGGCTTTGCCTACGGTGGCGTCGTTGATCGGGTCGCCACCTTCCCTAACAGATGGTCGAGGGAGGCGATGGCTGAGATACGCGTCATACTCGTGATCGGGTGCTGTTTGTGGAGTCCGGTCTGTTCATGCTTGCTAGGACATAGTGACTACGTTAATACTAGTGTCTTTTATAAGGGATTGACGAGAGACATCATCCTGTTGTGGATTTGTTTTTATTATCAGTGACTTAGAGACCATATACATCTCTAACAATATTAAATTAATTTTAATTTTGACGCTCAGAGACCATGTACATCTCTGGGATAATATATTAATTTCACTCCTTGTTTAATCTTGAGACCTTATACATCTCTAACTTAATATTTGTAATAGATAACTTTGCAAGTTTATATTCACTGTATGACATTAATTTTGTTATAATTGTTAAACTCGAAATTATTATTCCTTCTTGAACTGTAAATTAATATTTTGACATGAAAAATGTATTACTTATTATAGTCAGACTTTCTTAAATTATAAATTAATATTTTGACATGTAAAAGTGCCCTTGTGGCCTATTTGCAGAATAAATGTTTGTATTTGTATTTGTATTTATTTGTATGGACCACGCACAATGAAGGGTTCCGTACCAACACCTACTAGTCCACATTTAAAATCACTATCCAATAGATTGAATCTGAAAAAAGTTGTATCTTCATAGGGAACTCACGGCACTTACGACCTTTTGTTTGGGCAAGGCAGTTTTTAAGCGAAAACTCAAAAACCGTGAAACCTATATTGTTCAAACCAAAAATCGTTGAAAGTATTTACTAATGCACACTAACACATTTTTTTTCATAATTTTAAACTTTATAGTTTGGAAATTAGAGGGGGGGACACACTTTTTATGGCTTTGACAGCTAATATCTTACCATCGGTTACTTCATCATCATTTCAGCCGAAAGACGTCCACTGCTGAACATTGGCCTCCCCCAAGGCTCGCCATTTACATGTTTTTTATTTTTCCCTTGGGGGGGATTTGCCATAGTCGCCACGCTTGGCAAGCGGGTTGGCGACCGCAGTTTGATGGTGGTAATGATCGAAGGATGCTGCTGCCCACCCTCCGATTTTCCCTTATTCGCCTCCTACGAAACCCACGGGAAGAGATGGGGTGGCGCAATTCTTACCCGGCAAATCGGTTACTTACTGACTTAAATGGACAAGATTTTTAGAAACCTCCATATCATTTTTAAAGGCCTATACATCGACACAGGACTATGTGCGCTGAAATTTTTTTTTTTTTGATCCCCCGGTTACATGTATGGAGTGCCACCCCTAATTTAATATTTTTTTGTAATTTCATATCACTTTTATGTAGCGGTTCATAGAATACATGACATGACGAATCTATAAGGGTTCCGATTTTGCCATTTTGGCTGCGGAACCCTAAAAAATGGGAAATAAGCTTATTTATTGTTAAGTTACATCTTCAAAACATTTTTGAATAAAGTCGTAGACGTTAACAGTATGTTCGCATTAGTATCGAGTTTTAAACCGAATGGGTCACTTTAATTATAAAATGAAAACATAATTGGGTCATACGCGGATTTAGGTTCGCGTCTTTTCTGTGGAGATACCAAAAGTTAAGGGCTACAAAGCTTAATTTTGGATTGGACCAGTAACCCGCATAAACAGTGTCTCCGTTTCTATAAATCCCTGTAATAAAAACATAGCTTACATGCACATAAGCCGTTAAAAAATGTATTCGGGTCATTGTCAGATTTAGGTTCGCGTCTTTTCAGTGGACATTTCAAACGTAAGACTAGTAACCCGCACAAACGGTGTTTCCGTAACTATAAATCCATGTAATAAAAACATAACTAAGGTTAGCTGGAAGAGATCCCTCATAGGGATAAGTTCGCCTTTGTACTCTAATCTTATGTGACATGTATATTGTTTTAACCTGTTATTGTGTACAATAAAGTGCTTACATACATACATACATAACTTACATGTACATAAGCCGTTAACTATTGACCACAGGGGGGACGACTTTTGTTTTTTCAATTAAGTATGATCCAATTAAAGCTACATATTGTAATACCTATAGTAGTCAATACGGTTTTTTGTTCTTTTTTCTCTTGTCTCGGTTGTTGTATCCGTTTTTCATATAGTCTCTGTAATGTTTTAGAACGTAAGTCCTTAATGTCTTGAGGTGGGCGTAGTCACTGCGACACAGTCTCCGACTACTGCAGCTGATTACGATTATTTTGTTACCATGTATAACTTGTTTTATTATGTTCAAATAAATAATAAATAAATAAATAATTTTGCCTTTACTTTCGGAAAGAAAATTACTTAAGTACTTACTGGTCACTTTATTTGCGACGGCAAAACGTGTTGCGTTTCCAATGCTGGATTAACATTAACACTAAAAGGGGCGTTGACATTTCGACGCGGGGACAGGTATAATCGTCGAGTAAGAAAGAGACCCATATGGTGAACTCGTTCTATTCTTGCACAGTTAGACCAGTTTCTGATTAACGAAGCGATAGAATACGTTGTGTAGAATCGTTCTGTGATATTAACTCGATTCCTCGATTTTTTGGGTTATCGGTTTCATTCTAAAGGTACGACGTCATCTAGCTGTCCGGTTGCCAGCCCGGATACATTTTTTTTACTTTACAGCCGGGTACTCATTAGCGAACTGTAACCGAACGGATACTATGACGATTTCAAGTGTGTACTTACTTAACGTAACGAGAGAGTGCCAATCAGCAGCGGCTCGTTGCGAGCCATTCGCCAACGGTTACACCAGAAGGCTTACTCCGAACAGCTTGCCGCTTTTTGTATGGAAATATAATACTACACACTATTAAATGACGAAGAAGTTTTAAACTTAGATGAAGAGGACTTCATTGAAAATGTTAGAAAACAGAAGAGGAAAAATGATAGGACATCTCATACGCCATGACGAATGGATCAGAACAATAATAGAAGGAAAGATAGAGGGAAAAAGGAAAAGGGGAAGACCTAGAATGGCGTACATGGAGCAAATAAAACATAAAATAAATGCTACGTCATACAAAGAAGTGAACGACAATGCTGAATGTAGAATAAGCGGGCAATTACTCCACCGACAAGAGCCAAGCTCTTAAATATTATGATGACTATTAAATGCTTCAGAGAGCTGCATCATGAAGCCCCACGGAAGTTAGCTTCACGGAGTTTAGCATACACAGCTCTCTAAATCATCTGAAATGATGTTATTTTATTTGACGACCGGTTTAGCCTAGTGGGTAGTGCACCTGCCTGTGAAGCTGACGGTCCTGGGTTCGAATCCCGGTCAGGGCAAATATTTGTGTGATGGGCATGAATATTTGTTTCTGAATCTTTGATGTTTTCTATGTATTTAAGTATTTATATCTATTAAATATATCGTCGTCTAGTACCCATAACACAAGCCTTCTTGAGCTTACTGTGGGGCTAGTTCGATTTGTGTAAGATTGTCCTCTAATATTTATTAGATAAGTATTAAGACATAGCGAGGGGAGAAATATCGTCAGAGCTCTCGAGGATTCACTGTGTTGAGAGTAATCTGCATCATTACTCTAGCTATCGAGTCGGCAACGTGCTTGTGATTCTTCTGCACCGTAAGCGTCCGTAGGTTGCTATGTCTGCTATAACCGTCAGACAGACCGTAGGTTTGTTTGCTACCGATTTTTTTTAAGCCGGACTAGTGTGAGTCCGCATTCTCACACCGAAGGTTCGTCCAAATTTGTAAGCATTGATTAAGTATCACTACATAGTATAAAACAAAGTCGCTTTCTCTGTCCCTATATCCCTATGTATGCTTACATCTTTAAAACTACGTAACGGATTTTGATGCGGTTTTTTTAATAGATAAAGTTATTGAAGAGGAATGTTTGTATGTATAATAACATCCATTAAATAGGGCGCTAGTTTTAAATAAAGACTATATTTTTTATGATTCAACTACATATGTACAGATGTACAGATTTTTCCCTGTACTTGTGGTGTAAGACGATATTACTTGGCGAATTCATATCATTCTAAGTCAATGAAAACCCCTACCCTATAATAGTACATTACTTACCAAGGGCAGTAAAACAAAGAATGTCTCAGATCGCAGGTATTTGACGCCCGAGCCGAAGGCAAGGGCGATAATTATGCTATCTGAGGCTTTCTTAATTACCGCCCGAGGTAAGTACAAAATTTTATGTCACCTCTGGCCAGGAAGTGAGATTTTCCGCGCGCGGACCGTGCGGTAATTGCCACTTTATGGCCAGGTGTTACATAAATTTAATTATGTGTCGAAATATACGTTTTTTGCGGCATAAACGGCCGTATCGTTTTTTTTAGTTAACTTATATGTTTCATTTTTTCACAGCTTCAAGGGACTGTAGACCTAAGTATATGGGTTTAATTTCAACTCCATACCTCCACGCGTTTTGACTGACAGACAGAAAGACAGACGGACAATAAAATGACGACGCCTTTTGTATAAGTCATTTGTTTCTATGCAATAAAGTTTAAATAAATAAAAAAAGTGATCCTATAAGGGTTGTGTGTTTTCCTCTTGAGATACGGAACCCTAAAAAGCTACCGTCCAGTCATCGCTCCCACGTCGCTGATTCACAACAATTTTGCTTCATTTGTCTCTTATCGCCCGCTCTGACAGGTTTGGCAAATGATTAATTTCAACTGTCAAAATTTGCCAACTAGTTATTTGGACATTGTATTGATCGCTAATTCGACCACTGTCATGTTTTGACCATTTATTACGAAATAATGGTTATTTTTTAGATATACTTTCAACTACAAAGATCCAAATCTGTCCATCTATTTTTAGGGTCCCGTGACTTTAAGGAAAAAACGATAGGTGGGTCATTGTCAGTTATAAAAACAAAAGTTGTCCACCCGGTGGTTAATAGTTAATGGCTTATGTACATCTAAGTTATGTTTTCATTACATGGATTTAGAATCATAACTCTTACCTATTCCAATAATCTAGTATAAGTAATGACGTTATCAATAAAGATTCTGATTCTTGTTAGAACTGTTAGAAGTATCTCACTATATTGGGTATTGTATTTCACATCAATGTCCAAAAGGCGTGTGCCTTAGTTGCATTGCATCCCACAGCGTTGTCCTGGTTGTGGTCTGGATCATTGTCAGTTGTAAAAACAAAAGTTGTCCACCCGGTGGTTAACGGCTTATGTACATCTAAGTTATGTTTTTATTACATGGATTTATAGTTACGGAAACACCGTTTAAGCGGATTACTAGACCAATCCAAAATTAAATTTTGTGGCCCTTAACTTTGGATATGTCCACCGAAAAGACGCAAACCTAAATCTAACAATGACCCAGGTACCCTTACAGGATCTGTCTCTCCGTCCGACTTTGCTCCGAAACTACTGTACCGTACTGTATGTGTTTTAAGAGTCATCTTGCTCGAATTTGGAGCAGCCCAACTGGGGAAGTACCTCCACCTTGCAGAAGACCAAAGCCATAATAACATTATCTACTATACAAGTATATAGTGTTGTGTTTCTGGAGGTGAGCAAGGTTGCCAGAGCTCCCGAGGATGCACTGTGTTGAGAGCGAGGGACCTAAATTTGTCCCTTCTGCTGTCAACACAGTGAATTCTCAAATTTCATAAAGGGTCGCAACGCGTACGTGACTCCTTTGGAGTTGCAAGCTTCCATAGGCTACGGTGACCGCTTACCATCAGGCGGGCCGTACGCTTGTTTGCCACCGACGTGATATTAAAAAAAGTTGTATGTTCCAACGTCACAACTTCATCCTCAGGTTGAACAGGCAAAAGAAAAACGAATTAAATGAGTAAAAACATATATTTTATATCACTCGTCTTTTAAATTAGGTACACTCGTACAGACACGAAATGAAACCCTCACTGGACAGTCGCGGAGAAAAGTGTTAGCCGAATATACACACATATACTTACTTATAGCCTACACTATATAGAAACATTTATGCTACCACTCATTATGTACATCACTAGTAGAATTAAATTAAAATGTACAATTTTATATCTATTTTTATTTACAATCGATTTAACTATGGCATAGGGATAGCATGGAAGGAACAGCCATGAGTAGTAATAATATACTACGTCTATACTTACTCGTTTATACTAAGTTTCAGTACCGAGTACATAGATAAGTGTATTTACATATTCGATCCAATATAAATGATGAGAATAAAATAATAGACAGTTAAATAGATATCGCCACTTTTGTACCTAACGGTGTTAAAAGCAAGTTTAAAACATTATGCTGACTCCTGATAAATAACTTTTATTATTACGTTACTCCTAACTTATTACGTTTTAAGTAACATTATAATTTATATACAAAAGGTGAAAAAAAAAACATAACACATTTTCCATAATTTCCCTTCATTTATTTCAGATCAAATTATATAACATAATTTTGGCTTAGATTTCTATTTAATAATATTGAAACCAATATTTGTGTTTATATTTTTGCCTGTCTGACAAAAAGTGGTAAATAGACCCAAAGGCCGCTTCATATGAACATGGCAACATTGGCTTGCAATTTACGTGTATCTGGATATTCCACTGTCAAATCTGTTACATAATTTACTGTTACAAAACAGCTTAACATTGTATAATAGGGTAGATCAACTATTCTTTGTTGCTCATTACCATGGTTACGTCTCCTGACTCACTCTTTAAAACTGTGATTTTATAGGGTTTAAATTTCCCAAAAATTAATTTTAACAATGAGTATCTATCAATTTGGACATGGGTCGTCTCTTGAGCATACTTGAAGTCCATATTATGAACATTTTTCTAAGAAACTCGGTTACTGTTGTCTCCTCGCTGACGGCACAGAATAACAACAAAGAAAAATTGATTAACCCAATATCATTAGGATTTGAGAGCATTAACACAGGACCATACATAGTACTATCTCGGTAAAGATGCATCACAAACCATATATGGTCTGATGTAAGTATATCCAACATAAAGCATTTGTCCCTGTCACACTTAGGTAAGATAGTATGTTTGCTTATAATGCTTTCCGTGGGGTATACAGTCAAAGCGATCAGTATTATATACGATCCCAAAGTGACAAAGATATGTATACTCTCTCGTTCCAGCCAATAGTTTGCATATATTGTCACTCAGTGCGTATAGATATTGCTAACTCGGGCGTGGCGGTTTGAATCCCTCATTACGCTCAGGATTCCACGTTAGATTCCTTCGCTTCGTTTGAGATTCAACACGCTAGCCCTCAATGAATATTGCATTTTGCTCCCTTGTGATACAATCTACTATTTCCAGGTGGACTGTACACGTCCATGATAGCTACTCTCATATTTCAAGTACACTCAAGAGCAAAAACAATGGGTACACTTTTTATGGATATTCAATACCCATGACTTACTCTTGATTTTAGATTCCAGCAATATCTGAAATCTTGTAATAATGTCGGTTTGAAGGTTTACATATTATCGGTGAGATCCTTGCACACTGCGCAGGAGATTTGTATCACTCTTTCATGTTAGTACCTAGTACTAGGTAGACAATAAATAATACTGGATGTAAATAGAGTTTAGCCATTCTCACATCATATTTATTCTAAAGGAACTGTCTTATATTAATTACATAGTTATTGAGCCATTCAATGATATCACTATACTACCAACAGGTTATCCAAAAACTTGTAAGCCATGTTTTGATAAAATTTCAATCGATATTTAGATAATCGAATCCAATGAATATAATTTAGGAATGTTAACCTATAAATAACGAGACACAACCATTCTTATCATGTTATTTATGTTGTACCTGTAAATGTAAAGGTACCCAATTGTCTGTGGTAAAAACGCCACTCAACAATGTCATACATCTTCATACCAGTATGGAGAAAAGATCATAACATGAAACCATATAACTGGTAGGTAGGTAATAAAGTCGGTATTATCTATAATTCCTTATTTTTGCATTTTTATGAGTAGGTACATGACATTTTCGCCATTTTTAAACCCACAATTGCTAGCGGGCTCTGTCTACTCCTCTGGGAATACAGCCGTGAGGTATAATCCATTTTTAACCGTTAAATGTAATAGCATGAGTCTTAGTAACATAAAACAAGAACTAAACACCAGCTTGTGGCTATATTATATTATTGTATTCATGGGTTTCATTAGTATTGATGAAATGAATTGATGAAAATAATCTAACACAGGAATATTTTGTCCTTAATATTAAAAAATATGTATGTATGTTTATATTGTAGCATTTGAATTCTGTAGTATTATGATACTGTTATTTTATATACATTATATATTGTTTTGAAAAAATGACACCTCGCCGTTTCTTACGCCGGTTCTTCTCGAGGCAGAGGTTTATTTTATGAACCGGTGGTAGTTTTTTGACATTCATAAGTGCATGTAACATGCCTAAATTGAAGAATAAATTATTTCATTTCATTTCATTTCAATGATAGAGAAAAAAGCTTAATGGTAGCTTAAGGTAGAATTATTAGCCTTTTGTTGAGTTACACTCTGTATGCCTCTAGTCAGCACACACACTACCTAGAATCGTAAATTACAGGCAATCGCTCGAGCAATTAAAAACGGAAAATCATAAAATGCGGACATGGTCGCTAATCGCAATCACTTAATGAAGAAAATCGATAATTAAAATCGACTAACAGTTAATCGACTTGAAAATGGAATGCTGATTCAATTCAAAATGGCGAGATCGTTAATCCTGGAGTTACTTTCCCACACTCCTATCTTATAAACCATTTGGGTTCTAAAATCAATTCTATTCAAAGGATATAAGATTGAAATAAGACTCGCACGCGGATGACATGTGGTATGTAAAACCTTTGCAATTTTTTTCATAGCTCAATGATTGATTGACTGCATGTGTGTCAGATTGAGAAACCTAATAAGAAGAAATATAATTGTTAACTTAATTGCATTAATTGCCAAATGAAATCGTAATTTAAGGTAATTACATGTATTATTATGGATAACTAAATACATGGCCGGATCCGGATGTAATGAACGAATCGGTTTATGTGCGTACATAACAATAAAGAATAATTATGTTGAAACAACTAGCAACATATTTTTATGGGCGTTAGAATCTAAGGGTGGGATGCACCAAACCGTCTGTAATCGTAAGCGGTGTTCGTTAACATCTGATTGTATGGAAAGTTTGACAAGTTTCTATGGGATAACAGCTGCCGGCGCCATATTTGACGATGACCGGCCTGTGATCGTATGTTGGTGCAACTCACCCTAAGGCTCGGTTTTATAAAGATCCGTTAGACCTTATCTTGGTTTGTTATGTCAAAAAATGTACTGAGTTACTGAAGTTTGATCTGACATTTGGTCTAATGGATCTTTATAAAAACCGGCCTAAGTGTTCCCAATTCCCTCTTTTTTTTTATACAGCGTCGGTGGCAAACAAGCGTACGGTCCACCTGATGGTAAGCGGCCACCGCAGCCTATAAACGCCCGCAACTCCAATGGAGTCACGTGCGCATTGCCGACCCTTTATAATATTTGAGGATGCACTGTGTTGACAGCAGAAGGAAAACATTTAGGTCCCTCGCTCTCAACACAGTGCATCCTCGGGAGCTCTGGCAACCTTGATCACCTCCAGGAACACAACACTACATACTTGTATAGTAAATAATGTTATTATGGCTGTGCATGGTCTTCTGCAACAGTTGGGTTGCTCCAAACACTTTTTTCTATCTATTTAGTTAAGACACCACTTCAGACACCGGGCACTTCTGCCCAGCACATGCTGAGCCTGGGACCCATTGCCTCACCTTTTTCTGATTGTTACTTACTGTCTGTTGATTGTTTTGTATCTGTTAGGTTAAGGTTTTTTATGGGCAATAATTTTCTTCTTATTCTTATTCTTAAGAAGTATAAATTTGTGTGATAAGTAGTGATAACCTTAACATTTTCAGTGGTATGTATTGTATTAGACGCGCTTTGTTTGCCACAGTTTGCCTCATTCATCTTAAATATGTCGTCGTTAAATGTAAATCATTGTTTTCATGTTCCAATACAGTTCAGAGACCTTTTTAAGGCAATTACAAAACATAACCAAAGCGTGGCTCGTAAACCGGGAACAAAGGAGTGGAAGCCAACACAAATTAACCTTATAATCCATTACTGGTGTGGCGACGAGGGAAGGTGGTCCAGACGAGTCCGGAGCACTTGGGGCGGGCACAAGTCACAGCGAAATACGGAAGAGACGACCATTATTTTGGGTAACAGAGAAAAAGATTTTTTATTGAATAAACAGAATATTCCTTTCACGACCGAGACGAGTGGCGAAAAAGAGGGGAGGCCTTTGCCCAGCAGTGGGTCACTAAACCGTCTGTAATCGTAAGCGGTGTTCGTAAAAACCTGATTGTATGGAAAGTTTACCAAGTTTCTAGGATGTCAGCTGCCGGCGCCATATTTGATGATGACCGGCCTGTGATCGTATGTTGATGCAACCGACCCTTAGTCTCGTGTTTGTAATTATTTGATCTTTGTCGTGGTCATCTAAATCGGCTAGCGCGCTTGCCCGTTGCCGTAATCTACCAGTATTTGAGCCAATGTAAGATCAACTAATTTCAGTTCTGGACTTCGTTAGTACCTTGTAACAATGATCTCAAGCGGCGATATTGATTTTCAATGTGAAAATATATAAAATAAATAAATAAATAAATATTAGAGGACAATCTTACACAAATCGAACTAGCCCCACAGTAAGCTCAAGAAGGCTTGTGTTATGGGTACTAGACGACGATATATTTAATAGATATAAATACTTAAATACATAGAAAACATCCAAGACTCAGAAACAAATATTCATGCTCATCACACAAATATTTGCCCTGGGATTCGAACCCAGGACCGTCAGCTTCACAGGCAGGTGCACTACCCACTAGGCTAAACCGGTCGTCAAAGGAGGGATGTTACGGAGGTTCGACTTCGGCTCCGATATACCGAAACTTTCGGCTGAATTCACACCTCCGGCTTCGGCTTCGGTTTCGTCTAATTTTAAGCGGAAGTTTAAACGGAGCCGAAAGTCAGCGGTTAAGATTATTAAGTATCACGAATATCACGATTTCACGATAATAAATGTTTGCAAGTTTGCTCATACCTATTGAATTTTTTTAATTTATATTAAAAAACTAAGTAATATACTAGCATTGTTTTATTTTATTGCCTGACTCCGCCTTAACATAAAAAATATAAATAGATTACGTTCACAATGTTCACATTAGTCTCCCTCCACCTACACCTTCACCTCCGGCTCCGGTTTCGGATTCGGTTTCGGTTTCGCTTTTGGGTTCGCTTTCGGTTTCGGATTCGCTTTCGGTTTCGTTAAAACAAATTTGAAAACTCCGTTTTCGGCTTCGGTTCCGATAAAACCACCTCCGTAACATCCCTGGTACGAAGGGGCCCAGAAATCAAATTGGTTGACTGTACACCGAGCGGTGCCCGGGGTCGCCTGCCGCGCTTGTCCTGGACAGTACCTATACCCCGGGCTAATTGCCGCGAACAATGCCTGCGCGAATTAAACGATTCATTAACTCGCCTCTAATTGCGGACCATAAACCAGCAGCACTACCTACACCAGGGAAATATTGTAGCAACTTTACTATGACGGTGGCGCACAAGCATACGGCCTGCCTGATGGCGACAGGGACCGATACAGGTATTTTTTAAAAACCCTGAATTAAAATTTAAAATGAAGGAAAAATTGAAAAATTTAGGCACCGAGCAGGATTCGAACCTGCGAGCATGAGTCTTCTGGTAGATGTCGCTGTAAGGCCTCCCTTAAGGCGTTTGTATAAAAAGAACCCTGAATTAGCCCAATATTTTGGATTATTTTTTGCTCTTTACGTAGGGCTGAATCATGTATTTAGGTAACAACGTCGTATTATTAGATTGTCCCATTAAAAACGAAATAATGAACCGGTGACCGTAATACTACCGGTATTTTTCTATGGAGAAAATACCGGTATCCGATCCCTGGATGGCGAGCAGACATCGTAGCCTATGGTTGCGTCTGTAGAACTGTCGTTGTATCGACAGCTAGTCAGATGCAAGACTCAACACAGCGCAATAATCTTGAGGAACGGTCGATAATGGCGCGCGATTTGCTAGAATATAGTATTTTTGGCAAAAAAAACTACTTAGAAATCAGTCAAATTGTCATATCACAAGAAATAAAGTCATGTGAATGGCCCACGCCGCGTATCTTCGTATCTTGGAAGACGGGAACGCTCTAACCTCAAGTAAGACGTATCTCAATCTTTAATTGGAACAAATTAATTTAAATTCCTAACACGTCGATTCCCAATTTCAAATTAAAGCAGGTGTGCTTCGATCTGACGCGTGAAAGCCTAACGAGCCAATCCAAGATCGTATCGGGAACAGGCCATAGACAAATAGCCGTGGAGAACAATCGTCAACAGTTTAAAAACAATTTGGGCGCGTCGCGAGCAATTACGAAACGCGATTCGAGCCCAAGATATGTTTCTGAACGCATCTCTTAATAATAGACCCACAAACCAGCGCTAATCGCGGCCGTCATCACAGAATGCTATCTATCCCGTTCCAACCTACTATCAGCGGGCCTCGATCCTTTTCTATCATTGACAGCTTTCGTTTAGAAACATGCGTATCAACGTTTAAAATCTAACCTCGTAATTATACCCACATCAGTGGAGCACGCATCAAAGAGGCATTTTTAATTAATTTAGTCCCAAAACTATTATAATGGGACCAATTATGTTATGTAATAACTCGTGGAGCTAACAAGCCGTTTTGAAACAGTTTTAAAATTTGGGTTTCCTTCATTTAATTATAATGGACTCTTTATATGATGATTTATGAGCCGAGACAACGATGATTGTTAGAACTTCATTTGGTTGAACGGGCGCGTTGGAAGTCGTTACACAGGTTTTTGTTACCAATGTTTGATGTACTAGTTAATTTAATATCGATATACTTTAACTTTTAACTCATTCATTGGATTCGATTGCCATAATAAATACTCACTTACGCTAAGCTATTTACACAAACTATAATAAATAAATAGTATCTATGGATAGATATTTACACGTGTCACTCTAGTCTGTTCTACGTTTCGTTCTCACTCTCACTTAACTCGTCCATGTCCATATCGATGAGTTCCTCGTCTTCTTCGTACGAATGGTTGAACTGCTCGTCCGGCTTGCTCGAGGATCCGGATTTGGTTCCCGTCTTTGCCTCTTCTTCTTGCTGCATCCGTTTGTGTTTCGTTCTTCTGTTTTGGAACCACACCTTTACCTGTGGAAGAAAAAAAAATGTTATCTAATAGAATAGAATAGAAATGTATTTATTTAGCACACATTATTAAAAAAAGTATACAATTTAATTGTAAAACAACTTGTACATTTTATGTGCTAATAGGACTGAGTGGGTACTCAGCATGTTGTCACGGAAACCGTGACGCTGGTTTTCAGTGAGTGCCCCAAAACTAGGAATAAAATAAAATAAACTAAACAATAAATAAACAAAACTTTTATAATTTTTAGGCAATTTATTACCTAAAAACTCTAAAAGTGTACTTAACACTAGCGGGTGACATCACAAGTCCAATCGTTTCTAAGCTGGCAATACTAAACTAATAAATATCTGTGGTCCGAGTGTGCTTTTGGAGTAACGAAACGACTGGTTAGGTATGTATGTGTGTGTTTTTAGACTTTTCTTTGTATAATAGACATTAATGGCTATCTCCTTAAAAATAACCTCCCATTAAAATGAATACTCATTTGAAAAAAACATTCAATCCTGACCTAAGACGCTACCTATTCACACGGATAACTTTTTTTTTATACAACGCCGGTGGCAAACCAGCTTACGGTCCACCTGACGGTAAGCGGCCACCGCAGCCTATAGACGCCCGCAACTCCAAAGGAGTCACGTACGCGTTGCCGACCCTTTATAAAATTTGAGAATTTGAATTTTTTTATCTTAAAGTGCGTCACTAATTTCAAATATAAATAAATACCTACGTAGAATGATTAAGTTTCACATTACATAGTATAAAACAAAGTCACTTTCTCTGTCCCTAATCCCTATATCCCTATGTATGCTTAAATCTTTAAAACTACGCAACGGATTTAAATGCGGTTTTTTTTAATAGATAGAGTGATTGAAGAGGAAGGTTTATATGTATAATAACATCCATTAAATAGTGCACCCGTGCGAAGCCGGGGCGGGTCGCTAGTATTAGGTACATAAATAAGCATCAAATAATAAAATAATTAATGTAATACGAAATTGGTTGTTTATAATGAATAGTGGGACATGACAGCGTGAGTAATAGTTATTTATTTCAAACGATCATTTCATGGAAGGGTTAAAGACCTTCAGCCATGACATCCGCAACGATAGGATTTATTATCTCGCACTATTGTCGAACATCGCTCCCTAATCATATTTCATTCGCTATTGAAAGAAAATCCAGAACTGCGAGGGAGAATAGATTTCCCGCGCAAAAATCAGCCGCCATTTTGAGTAACAATTTGTCAAGTTTAATGGCGCGAAAAATCTATTCATGGCGCTTACAGCCAATGTCGCGTTTGAGACATTTACAACTGAAGACTGTTTGTGCTCGCTCGTTTATTTAGGAAATACATATCGTCAAAAGTTTAATACTTAAACGAACGAGCCAGCACTCCATAAATATTTCAAAAGAAAATGTTAACATATATCTCTCACGACGAATAATTTTTCCAGTTGATTATTTTAGATAAACATACGTAAGATGAACTAGTTAAAAATACATTTATTTATTGTAGGTTACAATATTTCATCGTGGTTTGAGGAGCGCTCGTGGCCCAGCGGCGCCCGCGCGCCGCGCGCGGTATGCGAGTTTAAGCAGCGTGGGACGCGGCCAGTTCTTGGATGGCTGACCGCTTGAAGTGCTTATAACTGATAGACACGTCCATAGGGAGTACCGCTACCCTACACGTGAGCAGTTTTGTGGCACTTTTAGAACCAACCAGGGTTCTAAAAGTGCCACAAAACTGCTCACGGCCTCACGGTTCCAAATAATTGCCATACGATAAATAAATAAATAATCGTGGTACCTAATAAGTTAAAAAGTTAAGAATAAGTAATGCGAATAACAAACCAGGATAGTTTTAAGAAGGCGATAAGTATAGCTTTTGATAGATATGACAATGTGTCTGTGGACAATTATGTTCAAATGTTAACAAGTGGGAGGACCCGAAGAGAAAAGCGACATTTTCGGCTACAGTTTACAGTAAAACATACTGCAAGAGTACAATAAAAGTTTACTTTCGGCACCGCGGTAACTCCCGCTGCGTACATTGTTTTAGGCCCATAAAAAATAAACGGTATTTCAGTAACTCAGAAACCAATAACAATCTCGTTCCTAAAAATAAAAGAGTAATTTCCGATTAAGCTTTATCAGCGGTAGGTAAATAATAAGTTTATAACTTGTTCGTAGTAATGTAAGCCATAACATTTGCACAATTTCACGGCAATCCAGCGGCAAATTATGTTTTACTGACATTTTGAATTGCTGTACAGCCGCCATTGCCTCTTGGCTAATGGAAAATTTAATAAGTTATTATTATTGCGATATTTTAATGATTTACCGATTTCTGATAAAGGTTATTGGTTTGAATTTTGTATGTTTTATGGCTCGTTTGTTTTCAAATTTTGAAGCAGGCTGGGTTTTTATTGTGTTTTAAAGCTGTAGCTTGTAGCATTCAGTTTGGGAGGGCTAACTGTTCCTGTTCAGTACTTTGCCCGCTATAAAATTACCTAACAGCACAACCAAAATGTTTTTATTTTATACGACAAAATCATTTGTAGCTTATAACTACACTGAAAACAGGCCACAAGAATGTAAAACATGGAACTTATGCACGTTTAATATTTTTATCACCGAATGTAAACTTTAGTATAAAACTGTCCATATTATCAACGTTTAATGGGGGCTATCGCGTATGAATTCGCCGCTAGAGGCGCTAGTGTGTAGCGTGAGGTCTCCGAAATGTCAAATGTCACTCTTTGTGGTTGCGCTACGCGGGTTAATATCTAATTGGAACAATACGGTGACTATCTTGCAATACTTGAGCTTGATTATGGCAAATATGAATTACGGGTCAATGACTGTCAGTACTTTGACACAGCTTTGTCTTTCGGAAACTTATTTATTCTTTTTTTCCGAACAAAACGGGACTGCACTACAATGCTGGATGTTAGATATTTTTACGATACGGTTTTAAGGTATTAAATAATAATGTAAACTTCGTTCTCATGCCAATAACAATTTTTGACAGCTAGACCTTACTCGACAGTGGCGCCAACTGGTGAGCACAAAAACGATAACCCTCATTGTGCGCTACAAACTAACAAGCTATTTAAACTAACAAGTCTAACAAGGATCTAAATAAACAAACGATATGTTAACGAGACAATATACCATAACAAACCAATCATTTTCACACAGTCTAAATCAATTAGTAGATATATAAGTCGGAGGGTGCGCGGCTGCGCGGACACGCCACGCTACATTAGGCGCGGATCGACAGCGAATATCAATCGCTGCGCAATGACCCGTGCGCCGAACGCGACGTCGTTAGCGCGAGTGTAGCTATAGCTATGTATGGAAAACACGAGAATCGATAAATAGGGACAGAAGGGAATATTAGAGACAGTATGTTTTTATATCTCGTAGACAAGTCAATTTTGGATTTATTGTATTGTAATGTAGCGGAAAATGATTCAGTAGTTCGGTAAAAAGTTTTATTTACCAGAGCATTAAACTTTATAACCATTTACCTAGTTCTGTAACCACATACCTTAAAAATATTTTAACGAATAATGCACTGTATAATATAAAAGAGTTTCATGACACTGAATTCAAATTAGGCTAAATTATTAGAAAGAAAGAAAGAAAGAAAGAAAGAAAAGAAAGAAAGAAAAAACATTTATTCGTGGCACAGGAGTGATACACATACCAATTAATATTCTCTATTTCTAATAATTTCAAAATTTGTTTTTATTGTATGTCAATGGAATAAATGTTGTTGACTTTGACTTTGGTACATACTCGGTAAATATATTTTTGGCGCTAATATCGATTTTTTTTACTCGGACTTTACGGAAAGGAATTAGTTCATGCTAAGTTCTACGGCCTCTAAAGCCATACGAAAAGAAACCGTCTATTTACTAGCCGAAAAAGCATGGCACGCTCTACAAAAGGTTTTTTTTTAACCTGACTGTGGCTTTATAGCCCGGGCCCAATAAAGCGACAGAAGTGCGCGATTGGAGAGTAGCCTGGGGAAAATCCAGGGAAAAACCTCCGGCACGACCACGCGTGTGGTTGCAAAAAGTCACACTCGGCTCTACATAAGAGAGGTAGGGCCCAGCAAAACTTCTTGCTCGAATTCGGAGCAGCCCAACTGGGGAAGTACCTCTTGCAGAAAACCACAACCATAATAAAATTATCTACTATACAAGTATGTAGTGTTGTGTTCCTGGAGGTGAGCAAGGTTGCCAGAGCTCCCGAAGAAGCACTGTGTTGAGAGCGAGGGACATAAATTTGTCCCTTTTGCTGTCAACACAGCGAATTCTCAAATTTCATAAAGGGTCGGCAACGCGTGACTCCTTTGGTGTTGCGGGCGTCTATAGGTTGCGGTGGCCGCTTACCATCAGGCGGACCGTACGCTGGTTTGCCACCGGCGTTGTATAAAAAAAATACTTTCACGATTTTTCCCGACATATTACAAATCACTGTACCCCAACAAGAATCCTTTTATACTATTATCGAGCCCAGATGAGGTCAAAAGATGGTCAGCTACCGCTTCCTACGTATACTTTAATTATATCTTTAAACTTAGTCAGGACAATCTCTTATTGTCTTTGTACTGGTTTTTACCATAACTTTTAATGGCCACAAACTGCTTTAAACACACAAATTAGTTACGAATATACTAAGAATACATTTCCTTTCTTGTATCGCCTTCAGACGTCATTCCGCACAACCTGTAAAGGTTTTTTTCACCACCCTTTGTCCACATCTCTTTTGTCTTACGATACTCATGAAAGCTGTCGGTTATTTAAACATATTTCTTGTAAATCGTAAAATCCATTTACCTACAACAGAATCTTTGATGCAATATGGTTTGCCATCACTGCCGTAGCAACTATGTACACAAGAATCTAAGCCATTTACGACCTTATTGGCTTTGGGACGGTGACATTTGCAAACAGAAAACACAGACATTAAGTTCTACTCGTAGTTCTTTTACGATTACTACTGGCGCCTCTTTCATTATAATTCCTGTCCATTTATGGATAATGTTTAAAATACCTGTAGTGTTGGTATTTGAACGCAAGCGCACCTAAGCGTAAATATTGTCAGGATCTAGTGACTACGCCCATCATAGATCGGAAAAAGTATGCTTTAAAGTTTTTTTTTTTTAATCTGACTGTGGCTTTATAGGCCGGGCCTAATAAAGCGATATGAGTGCGCGGTTGGAGAGTAGCCTGGGGAAAATCCAGGGGAAAACCTCCGGCACGAGCACGCGTGTAGTTTGGAACACTGGAATACTCTAAGAGTGCTTTGAAGTGTCTTGGCGTTTGAAGTGTCTTTGAACTCTTTGAAGGCAAAACATGACGGACATTATTATAAACTTATGACCATTATGGAAAATTACTCATGTTTGACAAATAAATTATCTCTCTCTCTCTCTCTTTCTCTCTCTTTTAGTCTTTCACAGTACAGATAAACAACAAAACAATGTCTTCTATATGAACCGGATAAGAAATAGAGAGCTTTAATTCTACTTCAGTAAAATTTTCAAAAGCAGCTGTCTACCTATAACATAACCAACCAGCCACTATTTCACGTTAGATATAATGCGATTTATTTACCAACCGCATAGGTACATTTCATGTCTATACTTTTTATGAAGTAGATTAGGAAAATATAATATAACTGTAATAGTACTAAGCAAGAATAAACAATCACTCCATAGACAACAAACAACAACAACAAACAAAGTCGCTTTCTCTGTCCCTATGTCCCTATATCCCTATGTATGCTTAAATCTTTAAAACTACGCAACGGATTTTGATGCGGTTTTTTTTAATAGATAGAGTGATTGAAGAGGAAGGTTTATATGTATAATAACATCCATTAAATAGTGCACCCGTGCGAAGTCGGGGCGGGTCGCTAGTAAAAATATATATCAAACGTTACGCAAAACAAAGGTACGAGTGCTTGACACTTGCCCAACACTTGACTCGTTCAATCTTAATTATATTTATTTATTTATTTACGGAGATAACACAGAAACAATCATACAATGTGTGTAAGCAAATAGAAAATAGACAATAGATACAGATGTCTCCTTGGATATATCTCACTAAGAACACATAGTACATATATTCAAATGCGCGATGCGATAATTATCTGCTTAAGCTAAGTTAGTTAGTATAGTCATTATATATTATATTAATAGTCAACGTGGCCATTTAGGTGTCAAGATTCCAACAACCGATGTTTAAGTGTCTCAAAATGTTCCAATATCTCCAGCCTCCCTCTACATAGACACAAGACACCTCTACACACCCCCTACATGAGACCCCCGGGGGCCGGGCCGGCGTGAGCGGCGCCTGCGGGCTGTTCCCCCCAAACGATTACCATTATAAGATTAAAGGTCACGGTAATATTTCACAATGTCTGATAGGTATCAGTTTTCGAATGATTTCAGGATGCCGACGTGTTCGCAGATAGCTGGAGTACCCTGCTCTCTAAAATAAGTGAATTGTGCGATTTATATTGTTAGTTAATATTAGGTCTATATTTTCTTTAATTTGTTACTGTTAACACTGAAGTTGCAAATCTCATAACATTATAGGCGCTTCGGTACCTCACTGTTAGCTTATAAATGTATGTTCTAAATAAATAAATAAATAAATAAATAAATAAATTTACCAAAAAGGATCGCGATCAGCGCTTATTAACTGCGTCATTTATGGACATTATTTCGAAATCTAGTGTTGTGTACGAACGAATTCACAAAACCACCTTTGGACCGTGTCGCTTTAAAGTTTTTTTTAACTGTCATACTAAACTTCTAGCGGATGAAAGCGACATAGTACCAGTGTCCAGTTACTTACCTAGGAGTTAGACTGTACGTAATTTAAAATAATAATGACGAATGCAGTTAAGAACTTGTTAGTTGTTAGAAACGGGCGCGTCGTGTTCAAATGTTTGTGGGCAAATAGGGTTGTTGTTACAAAATTTTGAAAATGTTTCGTGATGAAAGTTTACACGTATGCAGATGGCATTTTTTTTCTTAGCCTATATGGGTGTCCCACTGCTGGGCAAAGACCAAAGGCCCCATGAATGCCACGACTCCCGCATCAATGCCTCCTCCTGCCAAATATTTAAGACTAAACAATTTAAATTAAATTTTCGTTTTGAATTCGGCGCCAAAACGAACATTCACCGTATCCACCATATTATGACGTCAGTAAGTTGTATCAAAAAATATAACCGTCATAAATAATCTTTGCTACATATTACATCTTTGGTAGCAATGGCGACAATCAATGATTGACATTTGGCAATACAACTAGATGACGTCACATTAACAACCTCGTCAATTGCCTCATATTTTTGTTTGAAGTCACGTGACAGATTCAAAAAAGCATTTTAATATTGCGAAACTAAAATATTTATGGACGCATTTACAAAGAAGTGAGAATCCAAAAAGAATTAATTAATAATGATCTTTAATTTAGTCCATGTTTTATATATAATCTCGATCACAGGAAAATAACCGATTCTGGTATGGAGGAGATTGTACATTAAAATGCCTACAAACTAAGTTACAATCCACAACCCGCATAAATAATAAGGATAAAATAACACAAAAACATCATCAGATCATTTATTACAACCCTCGCCCCAACTAGAACTAATTTAAACTGCCATAAACCAATTATAGCTATTTGATGCAAATTTGCTTCCCTGCGACACCGCTTTAATAAAGTTACTCTAAACGCATCTGCCATCACCGCTGGGGTCTGTTCTGCTTATTTGGGGGTCAAATGTGTCCCCTAAGCATGAATACGTCACACACACAAACGAATCTAAACAAGTACGAAAATGGCCCAATGTTCTGGTTATAGCTACAGCAAACAATGAATTTAATGGGATAATGCGAAAAGGGAATCGCTCATAACACCGAGGGCACTGAATAAATAAAGGGTAGCTATTCAAACCCCGAAATACGATTAAGCACTTATGTGCTCGATTATACTCCCCCAGGGATCACAGAGCGAGACGACGCTAGTAACTTCACGGGAGAGAACGGGACGGGCGTAACGAGGGGAGTCGCGCAATTAAGTGGCGTGAATTTGGACCGAAATTTAAACGGAAAGCTATTTATCTGTATATTACTTTATTGTCGACCCATTAAGGAGAGAAGGAGACGGCGCTATATGCGACAAATTGAGCGGCTGCCCCATTTGCAATTTTTACGGGTAATGGAGATGGTGATAGGGTTTTAGGGGTGTTGGAGGGGGACGGGAGATGTCTTCGTGAGCAGAGTAAATTTATTTTGTTTGATTAATGTTTAGTCTGAAATTGGGAGCCGTTTATATTTATTTATCTTTTATATGGAGTTGTGAGGAAGTGATCGAGTGGATTGTAGATGGGCCGATGATATTCGTTATCGCACTATTTGTTAGCATTACGATATCTTTATTAAATATGATTATTTTTGCAGTTACATCCTTCGTTACACTTCTCTCGTGTATATCATTGCATGGGTTTAAAAATTCTTGTACAAAATAATTCTTGTAATCCATATTTTAGTCCAAATATCAGCTACTAGGTACATAGCTAAGATTTAGGTACAGTCTAGATCGAAAATATACAATACAATACAAATACTCTTTATTGCACACCTCAAATAATAAAATAACACATAAAAAACAAAAAACAAAGATACAGAGGCAGAACAACAGGCGGTCTTATCGCTAAAGAGCGATCTCTTCCAGACAACCTTTGGGTAGTGGAGAAATGAAATACAAAGCTGAAAAGTAGGTGGTGCATAAACTATTACCATAAGAAAAAAAAAGAATCCAAAAGAACTATTCAATATAAATACACATACTTAAATAATATATAAATATACATACATATAATATATAATTATATATATCACTGCTATAGAATAGTAAGAATGAAATAGTGTCAGCCATAATAATTAATTAAAAATTTTAAGGGAGAGACAAATAATATTCTTTAAGATGGGATTTAAAAATAGCAATCGATTTAGCACGTCTTAATTCAAGTGGAAGGGAGTTCCAGAGTCGGACAGCCCGGAATGTAAATGAACAATTATAAAATTTTGACGAAGATGATGGTACTGTTCGGAGCAAGTTATGAGATGATCGAAGTGATTTAAAAAAACTGATAAATATCTTTAAAAGCCAACATGACTTTAATTACAAGGGCGTAAGAGCGTACCGTAAACTGGGGTGACTAAGAAAACACGGGGCCACTTTGATAGATTTAGAACACTTATATAATCATCACCAAGTATTTCTAGTTTGATTCAGTTTAGTAAATAGTTGGGGAATTTACTAAGGTATTTTACTGACCTCATGTTAAGCAAATAACAAGTAAAACACGGCATAAAAACTGGATTTTTAAAGTCACCCCTCAATTTGAAAGTAACCGCGGTTGATAGTACAGATTATTTTGGCACTTTGGGAACGTAGTACATATATTTATGACTTTGACTGCGCTGTAACGGTAGAGTAAAAATGCATCTACCTAGTATCTACGGAGCCTATCAACTATAGATATACCCCCTTATTTATAAACGTCTTTCAAACCTATATTAGTTAACTGGTCGCTAAAGTTCGTTTGTCCTTATCTGTCACTTTGACACAATGTGCTTGTGAGACAGTGACAACAGACAGTTTAGTTAGCAGAGGTTTGTTAAGTTTTATGAATAAGGGGGATAGCCTTTGTTTATGTGACCTAAGTGAATCTTTCCCCACAAAGGTTGTTCTCGAGGCAGAGGTTTATTTTATGAACCGGTGGTAGTTTTTTGACATTCATAAGTGCATGTAATATGCCTAAATTAATGAATAAATGATTTCATTTCATTTCATTTCAAACTATGGACTCAGAAAGGATCTATGAATGTACTTGTAACTTGTAACTTAATAACATGGCAATCGTACTGTTTCGCTTTCGTTATTCTAGCGCATAAACCAATATACATAAATAGTTACTAAATTAAATGAGAAAAAAAATTAAAGCGAGTGCGTACGAATCTATAAGTAGACCTTTTTTTTGAACCTGACTGTGGCTTTATAGGCCGGGCCCAATAAAGCGATAGGAGTGCGCGGTTGGAGAGTAGCCTGGGGAAAATCCAGGGGAAAACCTCCGGCACGACCACGCGTGTGGTTTGGAGCACTGGAATACTCTAAGTATAAGTATACCATTTCAAACCCAATGCATCAGCTGCCAAATCGAGCCTTGACTTACAAACAAACTCTCACCCACTCCACCCGCTCTACCCAAAGCGTTTAATGCTCAATCGCGATATAGTCGGAAGTGGTGCGCGCGCGTTTACAGCGCTTCCGGCCGCGCCGGCGCACTATCGGAGCATAAAACTGCCTGCATCGGACAGCGGGCTAGATTTGTAAGACGAATTGCGGGCTAATTGATGGTTGCTAATTGGTAGTGCACCTGCCTGTGAAGCTGACGGTCCTGGGTTCGAATCCCGGTCAGAGCAAATATTTGTGTGATGAGCATGAATATTTGTTTCAGAGTCTTGGATGTTTTCTATGTATTTAAGTATTTATATCTATTAATTATATCGTCGTCTAGTACCCATAACATAAGCCTTCTTGAGCTTACTGTGGGGCTAGTTCGATTTGTGTAAGATTGTCCTCTAATATTTATTTATTTTATTTATTTATTTTATTATGAATTTGACTGTACATGAGGACCCTAAAAACATGTTGCCAAATCATAGCCGCATTACGCGATCCAAAATGACATAATTGATAATCAATAATCACCAAACGCAACCCATAAAGCACTTCCGGCCGAAAGAAAACAATGTAGCTTAGAGTCCATTTCCGGCGGGGAAACCGGACGTTCAACAGTATTTCCGGTTCGCATTTAAAGGCAAGATGGCGGAGGGTTTCAGGTTTCTATTGTTGCTGTAAATTGTGTGAGAAACACATACGTTTCGTTTGGTGCAGTCTAATTCACTTGTCTGTGGAGTAGTTTACAATGTATTGTGAAATTGTCAAGCAAAGGTCCTGCTTAAGTTATTTTCTTGGATCGCGCATATAAATAATAATGTAAACAATTACTATCTGACGCTGGAAACGAATGAAATTTACTCCTCTAATGGCAAGGTGCATTAAAAAATAAAAATGTTTTAAATTCAAATTATAAGAAAAGGGTGTGATAATACCAATAAACTGATTAGGTAAAGGATATGATACTTTTAGTTCAGTTTTAGATAGTAACGCCGGCATTTTTTGTTTTTAAAGGAACATACGAGTACATGCCTATGTAATTTAAAAGGCAAATTCATGAAATAATCATTTAATGAAAAAATGTTTCAACTTTATGTCATTAACATGATATATTTCACAAATATTCAGGCAACGATCACATTTTACTGAAGGCGCAGCGTGGGTAGGCCCCCCACAAGGTGGACTGATGACCTGATAAAGGTCGCGGGAGTCCGCTGGATGCGGGTGGGAGGCCTATGTCCAGCAGTGGACGTCTTTCAAACAAGAACCATTGTCAAACAGCATATGCTGCGAAACAAAAATCAACTATAGAAGATATATGTAATAGTTTAACTTAATGATTATGTAAGAAGGCTCATTAACTCAAAAAATCTTTTACAATTAAGATTAGTAGTTAAGTATAGAAAAAAATGTAACTTTATTATGAATTCAATGAAATAAACAGTTTAAATTTTGATTTAAATTTTTTTTTTCGGCTGATATGATGATGATGATGATGATGATCCCATTTTCGACATTCAAAGCAGCAAACTGTGTCTATTTTATTTAATTAACTAGAATCCAAGTGATTGCTCAGTGACTATAGTCGCTCGGTGTACCGTAGGCGTTCCGTCGGACGCGAGGTGCGCGCGCGGCCCTTTTTCGTCAGTTTTCATGGATCCAATCGGCCCGCTTCCGGAGGATATAGTTTATTGGTTTTCTTTAATGATCGACGGGTCAACCAACTCTAAATAATAATGTACAGTTAATAACATGTCATTTATATTCATCATTAAAAAGGTTTAACTGTAAAAACTGCTGGTAATAATAAGTAGCTAATGAATTTTCTTAAATATTCAAACACTGATGTAGTTTTAGCTATTATAGGTATTCATTATTTTTATATCTCTTAATGTTGCCATTGTAATTGTATTTATAAGCTCTGTCATGTAAAAATCCTTCAGACCTTTTTTTGAACCTGACTGTGGCTTTATAGGCCGGGCCCAATAAAGCGATAGGAGTGCGCGGTCGGAGAGTAACCTGGGGAAAATCCAGGGGAAAACCTCCGACACAACCACGCGTGTAGTTTAGAACACTGGAATACTCTAAGAGTTTGTGCTCCAGTGAGATTGGTTGAGCGTTTTTAACCGAATCTGAGGTGTGAGTGGAATCGAGCTACTGGGAGTTTTGTCGCTGGTTCACTAAACCTAGCCTAGCTGAGAAGAGTCCAAGAAACTAAGCTAGGCCCCACCTGGGTCGGACTGATTCTACCCGGTGTGCGGCGGTACCGGGACGAATAGGGACTATATGTGCGAATAGGGACTATATGTGACCTTCAGACCTACGGTCGTATTCGCAAGGCAAGGGGTTTAACAACTTTGTAACTTGTCGCTTTAAAGTTATGTTTACACTGTCATACTAACATTCCCAACGAGTGATAGCGACGAAGTAACAAAGTATGCAGCTTCTTATAAGTTTGACGTACTGACAGAAGGAAGAAGCAAGATAAAAAATATGCCCAATGGTAAAAGTCCTATTTAAATATCTCAAAAAATAACGAAGCTACAACCGTTCTACTGTTGCTAGTTAGAGAGAGAAAGCGCGGCAGATCAGTGACGTCATTGACCACGAGTGTCATAGTAAATGACGACCGTTCCAATACAAAGGTGCGTTTTGCAAAAAAAGGGACAGAGTACGCCCCTCTTAAAATTTTGAAGACTTATAATTATGTAATTATTAATTTTTTTAGTTACTCTTTTCGCCATTTCATCACTACATAGTATTAAACAAAGTCGCTTTCTCTGTCCCTATATCCCTATATCCCTATGTATGCTTAAATCTTTAAAACTACGCAACGGATTTTGATGCGGTTTTTTTTAATAGATAGAGTGATTGAAGAGGAAGGTTTATATGTATAATAACATCCATTAAATAGTGCACCCGTGCGAAGCCGGGGCGGGTCGCTAGTTAATAATATGATGCTTTTTCGAGAAAATTCGAACATCGATTTTTATACTTGGTGTCTACATCCCTATACTAAGTTATTTTAATAACTGAATAATTAGAGCAATAGCCCTTTCAATGGAGCTGGATTTTCTCCCCGAAACTACGAGTATACCACACTAGCTATTAAAAACATAGGCTAGCTGTGGACGATCAGGCGTTACCTACTTGATCAATGGGTATAAAACAAGCGACACCTACCGACACCTCCAGCACCCTTTACAAGCCATGGAGGCTACACTGCCATAGGAATGCTCCCACCATCCGTCATCTCACCCGGCACCCCGCGGCGGTATTGCTAGGGTTGACACTTCTAGACATTGCAATTTATAAATAAACTAGCGACCCGCCCCGGCTTCGCACGGGTGCACTATTTAATGGATGTTATTATACATATAAACCTTCCTCTTCAATCACTCTATCTATTAAAAAGAACCGCATCAAAATCCGTTGCGTAGTTTTAAAGATTTAAGCATACATAGGGATATAGGGACAGAGAAAGCGACTTTGTTTTATACTATGTAGTGATAAATAAATATTTTGTAGACACATACAAATCAACCTAGTCCCAAAGCAAAGCTTGTACTATGGGTACTAGACGACGATATACATGCTTATAAAGATATACTTAAATACATATAGAAAACATCCAACACCTAGGAACAAATATTTGTACCCATCACACAAATAAATGCCCTGACCGGAATTCGAACCCGGGACCTCCAGCTTCAAACGCTTATTTAACCTTGAATTTGATATAACGTTGATAAAAATGAGCAGTCATATTTATCAGCAATGACGTTTAGAATGCAGAGATACTATCCTCTTCCTTATGATAGCTAGAAACCCGTCTGTGAGAGCCTCACAGAGCATACCAGAAAAACGGAACCTACTTCTATACACACGCGAAAACGTTGAGTAGGTACGTAATCTCCCCTGCCCCGGATTTAAGTAGGTATCTAATTTGTCTCTAGTCCCTAATAGATTTGAGACATCGCTCAAAACACACCATATCTAACACCTAAGTGGCTCGCCAACCCTGCTCGACACTCGACCCCCCGTCGGTGACACGTCTAAATCACAGGGGGTAACCTCCCAGCCAACCCTCGCACAGCAAAACCGACTGTATTACTAACAATCTAAGGATGATTATCGTGTGAATGAAGTGCGGAGTGTACTGCGCTTGCGCGAGGGGTGCGTAGGTATGATAATCCCTTGTCTATGGAGATCTGAAATCAGTTTTGACACGTTGTCATATTGTATGTTATGATTTTTTTTAATAGTGGAGATTTCGGGACGACGTCGATTTGTATCTTAATTTCATGCATTTTATTCCAATCTTTCTACAAGGAGATGCTTGCAACTACGAGGTGTAAACTAAACGTCTACCAAAACGGCGTAAGTATATTATTGGTCCGAAAAAAAAAAATTAAAAATAAAATATTACAATACCATTCCGGATCGTATTAAGAACATAAGTAATGACTGTACTTATTATTGGGAATTAATAACATGGCTCGTAGAGACGCTTTGTATGACATTAAAGAATTATGTGACATTAAACCAATAAATAATTTGAGTTTGAGTTAAAATAATATTAATACAATATCGAATTACCTAATTATAATTCAAATGGAAACATGACATTATTATTTATATTGAATTATCTCCAATTAGTATTAAATTTTAAACGACTTGTAAAATATATAAATCTTTAGACGTATAATATATTTGTGCATTATAAATAAACTAGCGACCCGCCCCGGCTTCGCACGGGTGCACTATTTAATGGATGTTATTATACATATAAACCTTCTTCTTTAATCACTCTATCTATTAAAAAAACTGCATCAAAATCCGTTGCGTAGTTTTAAAGATTTACATTAGAATTACGATTTGAAACGGGATATTTACCATGTATATTTGTATTTTTGAGTTCCCGATATTTCGGCACTGTTGCAAGCGCCATTATCAAGGATTAACATTGATTGATTGGATTGAGTTAATCCTTGATAATGGCGCTTGTAACAGTGCCGAAATATCGGGAACTCAAAAATACAAATATACATGGTAAATATCCCGTTTCAAATCGTAATTCTAATGTAAATGACCATGTAAGTTTAAAGATTTAAGCATACATAGGGATATAGGGACAGAGAAAGCGACTTTGTTTTATACTATGTAGTGATAAGTATGAGTACAGACGTACTGAAAATGCCTGAGTCATATTGAATATCATATTGACATTACAATGGCTTGGACTAGTCATAGCTTTTGCCATTTTTATACTCTTTTATCTAGCTTGCAGTATACGTTAAGTGAGACGTGACCGCAACTGTCAATTAATTATTTATTAATGTATATTTCCCCAATAACGGCGGCGGCGGGTTGTCTATAATTGACAGGATATTACTAATTTGATGTGCTGTCAATGAACATGATTATAGAACGAGTTTACTACATTGTATGTTTAATGTTAATATTATGGCCGTTGTATATATACAGGGTGGAAAAATCGAATGCCACATGGATGGCAACTACCTTAAATATTGTAAATAGCACATTTTGTGTAAGGGAGACTTTCCTTTGTTTTTAAAAACAATAAATACTGCATTTAAGGATTTATGAAAAATCGCTTGCCTCAGTCGGGACTCGAACCGGTCAAATGTGACAAAAAATAATGTGCTGTATTTTATGATGCAGATTGAAAGGGTTACTGATAAGGTTCATTTTTCTCTAAATAACAAATACAATCAGAATAACGTAAGGCCATGAAAATTAACAATTACCTTTTAAATTTGATTTCACCCGTCACGTGAATTAAGACGTAAATCGTTTAAATGACATGATAATGATGAGCTACAATTATGTTTACTTATCACTTTAGTTGCGATTACTAATGCCACTTTAGTAACCTACCTACTTCCTTTGATAGGAAAATTGCATCAATTATTCTCTAGTCATCATAGTAGCTAGGATAGGTAAATTTTTCGTTTACAATTTTCATGGCCTTCCGTTATTCTGATTGTATTTGTTATTTAGAGAAAAATGAACCTTGGAAACAGGCATGTTAACTTTAGTCCCAGATAACCGTTTTTGAGATACTCAAAGAGATAGAGAATATTTAGAAGCCTTCTAAATGTGGTGTTGGCGCAGAATGGAGAAAATTAGCTGGACGGAAAAAATTACAAACGATGAAGTGCTGAGGAGAGTGGGGGAGAAAAGGAAACTGTTGGAAATTATAGAAAATAGAAGAGGGAAAATGATTGGTCATCTTATACGACACGACGATTTTATAAAGAACATCATAGAAGGCAAAATTGAAGGAAAGCGAAGGGGAAGACCGAGGTTAAGCTACAACAAATAAAAGGAAAGCTAGCAGTCGTGTCGTATAAGGAGATCAAGGAGGCGGCCCTGGATAGAGTCAGATGGAGAGACCTACACCGACAAGAGTCTAACTCTTTTTATGATGAACCATGTTTTTGATGAAAGATATAATTATTGTCGACTGTTGACGGCGGTATACAGCCTGCGAGCCTTGCGACTAGGGAATGCAATCCCGATCCCGCGAGATCCCGCTCTCGCGAGATCTCGGGTAATTTTTCGGGATCAATCCCGACGCATCATATGACGAGATCCCGTTCGAGATTGACGGGATTGGGCAGCAGTAGTCAGCGACGCTACACACGTCCACTCGGGGCGCAAGCGGCTCGTCTTAGGTAAACTTCCTAATTCCTTTGAAATATGTTTATTATTTTGATTACCTAATTTACCTATGTTAATTTCCTTACCTGATAATTATTTTTGGTTGGTAAGATTAAAGAATAAAGGTTTTTATTTTCTTTCGAGTAATATGTTATTTTACTTAACCTCATTATCACAAACAAGCAGTTATTAGCTTTTTTAGTCATCCAAATTTATTATTTTTTTAAAACTAGACGGGATCCCGAAACTTCCGGGATCCCGCGGGATTGATATTTCTAATCCCGCGGGATCTCGAATTTGCAATCTCGAGTCGGGATTGCATTCCCTACTTGCGACATGGTAAGCGGACACCGATGACTATGGATTCTTGCGACAAGGGACTACCGAAATAGGTATCCCATCAAAAACAATACTTGTCAAAAAAACCAAGTCTCGCAACTCAGTTGTTCTACGGTAAAAAGTTGTGAGATCCATGTAATACCAAGTCGGTTATTAATTTATTCAGTCCCTACTTAAGCGACTTTCTGTCCTAATACGTCCAGTCCCTAAGACCTCGATCGTGGTCCATAACAATTGAAAATCAATTGTGTCTGGAATCTCCGTACTCGAAGCATTAAGTTGTTACGTAATAATTAACAGCATCTTATAGTGACGCACATCAATATTAAAAATCTTTATTGTTTTATATAAATATATTGAGACTCGGCCATCGCATGAAAACACGTGTAAATTAAATTATGTAGTTTAGATGTTGACGGCGGCATACAGCCTACAAGCCTTGCGACATGGTAAGCACTAAGCAGACACCGATGACTATGGATTCTAGCGACAAGGGACTACCGCAATAGGTATCTTCAAACCTTCATAAGACAGACAGCTACATGTTAACGATTATGATTGCCAGCATCATAACAGTCTAGCGTCAGACAGGGATCGGATACCGGTATTATCTCCATAGAAAAATACCGGTATTATTACGGTCACCGGTTCATTATTACGTTTTTAATGAGACAGTCTAATAATACGACGTTGTTACCTAAATACATGATTCAGCCCTACGTAAAGAGCAAAAAATAATCCAAAATATTGGGCTAATTCAGGGTTTTTTAAAAATACCGGTATCGGTCCCTGGCGTCAGAGCGCGTTAGAAAACATCACGTCAGACCAATATTAACTAATTTATTTAGTGTTGGCGGACAATCATACAGAAACTGACTTATATCCAAACTAAGAAAATCATGTGTTGAACACTACACAACGATATACATACTAATCATATATACCGTAAACTTTAAAATTGAGTTGCTTTCAAATTGAGGGGTGACTTTAAAAAAATAGTTTTAATGCTGTGTTTTACTTTTTTATTTAGTTAACATTGAGTCAGGTTATACCTTCGTTAATTTCCTAACCATTTACTAAACTGAATCAAACTAGAAATAGTTAGTGATGGATATATAAGTGTTTTATATATATCAAAGTAGCCCCGTTTATTCTTAAAGTAACCCCAGTTTACGGTATAGAAAACATGCAAGACAGATCAAATATTATAAATTCGGCTTCAAGAACAATTCAAAGTCCTGTTTACGATTTTTTATTATTGTTATATATTTTTTTTTATTGATAATGCAAACAAAAAGCTTAAAATAACACATACAAGTACATACATTTAAAAATATACAAAAGTCAAAACAATACAGCAACACTAATGAGCTTATATCATTATGGTTGGTCAGACAACACATTAGATCGATCGAACTCATTATACGGTAACCTTCAATGTAGTTAAACTTCCTTGTACTGGCACGAGTGTAAATGCAACTCTGTACTCTAATAGTTAGGGGGCGTCCATAAATTACGTGAGGGTTTTTTTACATTTTCTGTCCCCCCCTCGCCCCTGGTGAGATGTCGTGAGATTTTATTCAACCCCCTCCCCCGTGATTTTTTTTTAAATGTGGGTTTCTTACGTAAACGCGTTGGATTGTTATTCTAAAAAGAAAAAAAAAATTGCTTCGTGCTTTTATTTACGACTAGTTAAGACTAGTAATCAATATTGCTGAGAGTTAACGTCAAAGTATGAATGAAATTATTCTCTTCCGAACGAATTAGTGAATAATCTTAATCGTATTACGATTACGCTTAAGATTAAATCTTATAAGCGTGTACAATCTGGATTAAATGGACTAAAATAGTATAATTTTTTTTTGTTTCAATCAGAAAAAAATTGCGTGATATTTGCCGAGAACCCCCCTCTCTCCAACGTAAGATTAGATGAGATTTGACTCGACCCCCTCCCCCCCTTAAACATCTCACGTAATTTAAGGACGCCCCCTTACTTGTTAAGTATATAGTTTGTACCTAACTTGGAACTAAATCCACAGCATCCCTTCACAAATGTCTCCGTCGACAACCGTTTTACCAACCGATGGGCAATCATGACTCTTATTCCATCGGCACACGATCCACTGCCGGGCACTCCTGCGCACGATACGATACAACTCGTCGCGGGCTATAATTCCGATATTGAAAGCACGTAATATATCGTTTCGGTCCGAGAGCGAGACGCGCCATTAAACGACAAGAGAGACAACATCCCGACACGACGTAAGCTGTGCTCACAGTTTATTGACGCAGAAAAAACGCTCGTGTATTACATGATGCTTGAATACCTTTTTAAAGAAAGTTTCAATGTTATAAGGTGCCACAATTCAGAAGTTTGCGAGTAGTGACATTAATTCATTTATGACGTGATAAAGACTGATAAGAATAATATCTGCGTGACAGATAAGACGAATATGTAGGTACATATCTGTCATATAGAGACAGGAACAGAAAAATGCTTTAAATTTCTTGTCGATACACTATTTATGCTGGCTCGTGGTCTTACAACACCTTTGGAAATCATACAGTGATATGTAACCATGTCATGACACGGTTGTCATATTTACTCGTAAACTAACCATTATATACCTAATCACTGTTAAATCTCAAAAGTATCCCTGACCCAAGACCCGTCATACTCGTACCCGTAAACTGCGGAAGTTGTGCGCAGCGGGAGTAGCACAGTGATTACGTCATGTGTCCAACTTACGTAAGGTTGATCAAAATGTAAATTTTAGTAAAGAAAATGACGTCTAGATCAACCATACTTACATTTGAAAACGTTATACAGCATCAGCTACCATTATTTCTGCAGTTTGTTGCAACTCAGTATACTGCCATTACAGTTTTACTTGTGTGGTTTTGCTCTATTTTATATGATGTACGGCGCAGGCGCGTAATTTCAGGTGATTAAGTAAACTACGCAGCGGCCGCCATTAGGAAGAGTTGTTTACGTTAATAATTCGATTATTGGAGTTTTTTAATCGATCATGTTTTACCGGGGAAGATTGTAATTTACAAGTAATTTCCTGCGGCTAGCGCATACAAACTTTATAGTAAAAAATTAAGTCTTAAGTTGGTCGGTTTGAGAGTTAGGTACATTTTCAATCAAAATCAAAAATCAAAATCAAAATCAAAACATTTATTCTGCAAATAGGCCTCAAGGGCACTTTTACAAGTCAAAATCTATCTAGGTACATCAAATAAAAATAATACAATAATCAAAGTATCATTAATTAAATGTAGTGTTACATGTCAAAAATAAGACTAAGAAACTAATAACAATCGAGATTTGTTAGAGATGTATAAGGTCTCTAAGCGTCAAGATAAAAGGTAATAAAGTAAGTACACTAATCATAATAAAATATTTTGAGCTATATCTATAACACGTCAACATGAAAATAATAAAATCTAATAAATAAATATCCTCAGAGATGAATAAGGTCTCTGAGCGTCAGTCTAAAAAATAAAATCAAATGAGAACAGTGAAGTCTCTCATCATGTCAATTCCACTGAACACTAGTACGAAGTTACTAGTCCTTGCAAACATGAACAGACCGGACCCCACAAACAGCACCCGTTCACGAGTATGACGCGTATCAAAGTGAAAAATATATCGCCACTGGTGGGATTTGAACCCACGACCTCTGGAATCCGTCCATAGCCATTGGTAGATGTCGCTACGAGCCTCCTTACGGTGTATTAGAGCATAATGGTGGAAAGATTCGTCAGAAGAAGGGATACCTACGGTAACGAATAGTGGATTTAAATCGAATCTGCAGAGACTGCTGATTGTTGAATGTTTTATAGCATAGATGAATTTTAAATGCTATTAATATTGAATTATAAATGTAATATTATGACTTGACTACAATGTACCTTCTTGTTAATTTTATTTAAGTCTTATGATATTATTTATGTATTACGTTAAATATATTTAATATAATGAATTGATTTTAATGTATTCTAATTGATAATAACGACAATTTTAACTTTTATTTTTAGGTGCATACTGTTACTGTTGTCTTATTGACATTTAATAAGCTTTAAATGGTCAGTACACAATACACAATTAACCACCACACATGCACCTAAAAATAAAAGTTAAAATTGTCGTTACTATTAATTAGAATACATTAAAATCAATTCATTATATTAAATATATTTAACGTATTAATATACTTTCACATGTTTTATATACTTTCACATACCTATATCGGCTGAATATATTATGGGAAACTGTGACTCTATGTACATCTTAAATAACCATATATTATTTGTGAATAAAGACTCATTCATTCATTCATAGCTTAGTTTGTTAAGAGCAATGGACGGATTCCAGAGGTCGTGAGATCAAATCGATTGTAGCGATTTTTTTCGGACTCATCAGCTTGACATAATTTAATGTTAGGTACATTCTTTGAACGAGACAAGAATATTTTAACTAACAGACAGTATGATATAGCTCCGTAAATTTCAGATCCGCACGTAAATGCTCCGTCCCGCTCCCGCCCTCTTGTCGGGCCTTTAACATAAGCAAAGACAGCACTTTTTTTTTTGAACCTGACTGTGGCTTTATAGGCCCGGCCCAATATAGCGATAGGAGTGCGCGGTTGGAGAGTCGCCTGGGGAAAATCCAGGGGAAAACCTCCGGCACGACCACGCGTGTGGTTTGGATCACTGGAATACTCTAAGAGTTTGCGCTCCAGCGAGATTGGTTGAGCGGTTTCAACCGAATCTGAGGTGTGAGTGGAATCGAGCTACTGGGAGTTTTGTCACTGGTTCACTAAACCTAGCCTAGCTGAGAAGAGTCCAGCAAGAAACTCAGCTAGGCCCGACCTGGGTCGGACTGACTACCCGGTGTGCGGCGGTACCGGGACGAATAGGGACTATATGTGTCAGTGTTGTCGCGATCGCGCGGTGGACGTCCCCGCCGGCGGGAATGCGTAAGTGTACGCGTCGTGTCAGAGTTGAAAGACAGCACGAGCTCGCCCGCATGCGGAGCACGACTGAACAATTGAACATGAGCCTTAAGTGTGTGGGGTAAGACTGAAGTGTCGGTGGAGGTTGGGCGCGGCCGATACGTTGCGAAACACAGAAAGCCGGGCACGGCGCATTAGCGGGTAATTCGCAGATCCGACACATTAGCGCCGCAACACTTGCGCGCACCCGACACGCGCAGCAGGTGGCAACACAAGCCTATGTCGAACTCATACGTAGAAACTTTGCTTGTCGTTTTCACCCGATTTTTTTTAGTTGATTTAAACTTCATTTGCTTTAGATTTGACCGCTAAAGTTCTGATGCTAACATTTTTGCCACTTGGTAATGAAATTGTTTTTTATTAATATTAAACATATCAACCGAAACAAAGCGATAATAAACGCACATGTTGCACAAACGGCGTAAAGGAGCGCGGACTCCGGCGCAGCGTTGCTGGAGGCCACTGGAACAGCGAACAAGACAGCTTTGCGAGAGGTGCAGCGAGACGGCACTCGGAAGGAGATCCTATCCAACAATTCAGTGCTATTGTAATGACCCCTGCAGATGTTATATAGGGTTACAACGTCAGCTAAAGTACGTCTGAATTCCAACGAGTCCAGTTTGTAGTTCTATTGCGTAACTGCCAGAGGCGCTGTACTTTTGCCCATACAAATTTTTTACGCAGTCGCTAGCAGGGCTCGGAAACCGGTCTCGTCTTCATACAATTAACCGATTAAAAAAATCTGTTAAGAGGCCTTATAAGTTTTAAAATGTTTTGATTTCAAATTATGACAAAAGCATTGATAATACCAGTAAAGTTATTAAAGGGTATGATGATTTTATTAAAGTTTTAGATAGTAACATAGCCATTTTTTGATTTTATTGTGTTGAGTTTAAACGGAAAATCAAGTTTTTAGCTTGAAAATGGTCGATTTGGAGTGATGATTGAATCGATATTTCTTAATGAAAAATCTAAAAAATACATTTAAAGTTTATGACATAAGGTCGCAATCGTCCTGTTCTAGACAGTAACACTGAGAAAACGTCAAGATATGTGTCAATTCAAACAGAAAATGGCGTCATAGATGAGCGTATTTTTAACTGATAAGGACCCTTAATTGCGTTTTACGATACTATTTCGTACTTTAAATCATTTATTTCATAGATGTAGGTTAACAAAAACAAATCTTAAAATAAAAATGGAGATATAACAAATATTTTAAGAGATATCTCAAAAATAGTAAAAACCGGTTCCCAGCCCCGCGGGGTAATCACGTTACTTATTTACTACCATTAGGCAGATTTTAATTGTCAACTCATACATTTATACTTCAATATTGACAGTAATAGCTATCTACCGTTAGTACATAAAGTTACGTGATTCGCCTGCGGGTCGCTAGCGAGTACGGTCATGTAAACTCATGGTAAATGCACACAGGTTAATATGCTGTTCTGCTGTGCCGGTCTCCGGCGCACGCGCACCCACATTAGTGAGGACGCGCGCTCGCATGCTGCGGCCAATTTCGCGCTAATGCTCTATTGTTTTATTAATGAGCCGCATTCCTGCGTCCACGCAAAAACGGAAAACATCTCTATTAGTCTATGCTCCATATTTTACTTCCCGCGGTGATAATATCTAATAATTAAATTACGTCTGACTTTTACTTTTATTATACTTATTAGGAGAAAATATACCTACGAACTAACTGTTGTTTGCGATCGCACGAGTCGCAGTAGTTTAGACACGACCTCAGAACAGGACATATTCTGATGTCATGTCTAAACTACATTACTGGAAAGTGACAACACAAGAAAATGTGTTATTGCAGTGATAGGATATTCTGATGTCATGTCTAAACTACATTACTGGAAAGTGACGACACAAGAAAATGTGATATTGCAGTGATAGGATATTCTGATGTCATGTCTAAACTACATTACTGGAAAGTGACGACACAAGAAAATGTGATATTGCAGTGATAGGATATTCTGATGTCATGTCTAAACTACATTACTGGAAAGTGACGACACAAGAAAATGTGATATTGCAGTGATAGATTGCTAGCCTATCGCTCACAACCCACTACAACCCGGTTCCTATTTGACTCTTACGACACCCACGGGAAGAAATGAGAATGTGCTATATACACGGGATATAGAGAATATAAATTCAATTAAATATAATATGCCGGACCTGCCTGTGTCCCGTACATACGGCCGGCCCGTACATATTGCCAAGAAAATTGCATATCATAAACCATAATGTACACTCAATCATTATTCAGCTAACTACCTGGTTTTTTAGCATAAGAAAGAATGACAGAGAACGGCTATCGAGGTTTATCAGGTACGTGTTGCGGTAAAAATATCAAAGAATGTCAAACAATCGCGAAGCGTTTAGTTGACGTAACTGGTGAGGGCAGAGCTGGCGACTTCCTCGCACAACGTATCAGCATTGCGATACAGCGAGGAAATGCCGCCAGCATCCTCGGTACAATGCCCCAAGGGCCTGTTTTAGATTTAAGTTAGTTGTAATATTATTTAAGTTACTGTTATTTAACTATTATTACCGCATGTAAATCAATAAATGTTTATATAATCTCAAAATATTAAAACCATCATTTCTTGTCTTCATTATATTTGTTGTATATGTGTATGCATAGTTGTAGCGGTATGCGGTGCCGCGACCCCTACATAAGCTAATGCTCAACACTAATTGACACTAATAAAGAAGTGTGTAAACGACCGCCGTTGGTTTCACTCGCATCCCTCTGTCCCTGTCACATACATAACAGTTATTAATAAATAAGAAAACATGTGTTAGTTTATATTTACTTACATATGTTTTTAAATAATGCATCAATTATTAGTAATTAAAGAGGCAGAGATTGTAAAAAACCGGTGTCGTAGTCACTAACTGTCACTTTTTATGAACTTTCGTGCGAATTATGCGAATTCAATGTGTGTGTGTTTACAACCACTGCTTATTTGTTTACCTGATTTCTAAACTTAAAGAAAAACAAGGTATAATTGCTGATTTTATTAAAATTTAAAACCTACGCCAAAACAGTACTTTACACAAAATGTCCAGCTTGGAAAATACCAACATAACTTTCGACACTATCGACATACGCTCCTGACCATATACGACACTATATAGATCATGAAATCATAAATGAATATGTATCATTATAACACAGCTGTCAAGACGCGGTCGGCCGCGCCTGCGCGCGCGCTGTTGTAACTCGGAAAGCTGAAAAAGCGGAGTATCCAGGGCGTGGTACACATAATTGTGTGCCGCTAGGTTGTGCCCGCGGATGCACTCGCTTTTATAGCCGATAGCCGGCCGGCTTGAGAACTTCCAACAGTCAAGTTGCACACTCTTCGTTCGGGTCTAGTCAAGTTCTCCACGTATACGCAGTTTAAAGGCAGATCAAAAAAATATTGCAGACCGCCTGGAATGTTACATTTACACAAATTCATTTATTTGTCGAGTAGAGTAGATGCGTAAACGATTTAGTATGCAGTGCCTTTACCATGAGTTTACATGACCGTACTCGCTAGCGACTGCGTAAAAATTTGTATGGGCAAAAGTACAGCGCCTCTGGCGGTTACGCAATAGAACTAAGAATCGGCATACTAAATCGTTTACGCAGTCGCTAGTGAGTATGGTCATGCAAACTCATGGTAAAGGCACAGATTCTTAGTTCTATTGCGTAACCGCCAGAGGCGCTGTACTTTTGCCCATACAAATTTTTAAGCAGTCGCTAGCGAGTATGGTCATGTAAACTCATGGTAAAGGCACAGGTCGTATTCAACTCGTATTTTTATGTCTTAAATTTGCGTTTTTCGATTGCGATTCTGTTAAAAAAATAAACGGCGGGAAGACGTGACGTTTTTGACGTTTTATTAAGGTTATGTTTATCAAAACCTAATTCGAATTTCGTGTTTTTTTCCCCATTTTTGAGAAAAACATTATATATTTATTCCATTAGATTTAGTATTTATATCTATTAAATATATCGTCGTCTAGTACCCATAACACAAGCCTTCTTGAGCTTACTGTGGGGCTAGTTCGATTTGTGTAAGATTGTCTTCTAATATTTATTTATTATTTATTTATATTTAGTTTCGGCCGGAATAGCAATTGCAGGGGTCGTATAATTAAACAATCCCCTTCCTCTCTTTAATAAATAGGTATGTTTAATGAAACACGTCTGGCTGCCTGCCTGCCGAGGTACCCAATGGGCTACAGAATGGGACTCTTCAAAAAAGGCGTGAAAAGGTTTCTTACAGGTCGGCAACGCGCGAGTAACGCCTCCGGTGTTGCAAGCGTCTATAGGCGACGGTGAAATCAAACTTGCAGCGGGTCCAAACTGGATGCAATTGGGTCATTGTCAGATTTAGGTTCGCGTCTTTTCGGTGGACATAGCAAAAGTTAAGGGCCAAAAAGCTTAATTTTGGATTGGTCTAGTAACCCGCACAAACGGTGTTTCCGTATCTATAAATCCATGAAATAAAAACATAACTAACATGTACATAAGCCGTTAACTATTGACCACCGGGTGGACAACTTTTGTTTTTACATCTGACAATGACCCAATTGGCAAATTCCAGAGAAGACTGGCAAACTTTGGAGGAGGCCTTTACCCGCAGAGGGGATCTTACAGAATGATTCTCAACAATGGAAAAATAAAATATGTTTTACTTGCTACTAACACTATAATTTTACAATCTTTTTATACTAACAAAGCCCAAGTTTACTGTCAACCTAATACTTCTTTTTGTGAGGAACAGGCTTTTTTAATTATTTATTTATAGGTGACAGTAACCACTTACCATCAGGTGGGCTGACAGCTTGTTTGCCACCGATGTGGTATAAAAAAAAACACACACTTGCCCGAACCTAAACCCTGACCCTAACCTAAACTTTTTGCTATACTTATTGCACAATTATCCTTTATTTGACTTAAGAATGTACAAGAAATTCTAGACTATCGGGAGAATTACAATAATGACATAATTATGGCAATTGCATTCCAATTAGCGCAGGCTTGGGTAACAGGAGCTAAATAATATTGATATAATTTATTATAATTTACAAGCTCTCGTGCAATGTGTTCCTGAGGAAAATTGGCCACTTAGAAACAATAGTTTAGTATTTAAATTAAGTAGTTTTCTTAGCAAATTAAACATAAACATTATGGCTTAATTTTCGTAAATATCAACAAGTGTTTTTATAATTAGACTGTAACAAACCTGTAGGTCCTAGCCTTGACACTGAGCCTTTCACAAGTGTTTCAAACCTCATGAATATACAATATAAATATAATATGATATGCAATACCTTGTTCTTCTGTTTTTATTTATTTTCTTGTTCTTTTTGTGTTTTGCACGAATAAATATTTCTGATTTCTGATTTCTGATGAACTGTCCAAGTTATTCAACTTATTATTACTTAATCAAATATGGAAAGTAGCTTACCAATTTTAATGGTAGCTAATTTCCCCGCGGACTAAAAACGAGCACTTTCGGGGTATAAATTAACCTGAGCGCCTCTCTAGTCCGTAAACTGCTGTGCAAAAAAATATCTTGAATCCGTATCCGTAGCTAGTTCCACGTGATACGTGCACAAATCGACTCTCTGATTTTATTGTATGTAGTATAAACGGATAGATTATATATGCCATACGGCATTAAGTCCAAGTGGAAGATAATTTTTTTGAAGCGAAATAAGTTTTTTTTTCTTTGGGGTAGGTAGGTTGTCCAAGTCAGCCAACTGTCCATACAAAGGCCAAAAATTTATTGCGTGATTTATTGAGATACATAATCTCATTGTAAAATTTATCTTAACATTTTTTTATCACTTCGCGTTAAAAAGGTAACATTTGTCGTTGTAATATTTTAGCCAATTGACACACCTCCATGAAGCACATCCAGACAGACAGACACGGCGGATGACTTTCTTTTATAATATGTATTTAGTGATGCGTACGTTATGATGGACGCTGTAGCAGGTGCCTATTTGGTTGCCAACCGACAAATCTAATTCCTTCAAATTAGTAGTCACGATTAGCCGTAATGGGCGATAAAAAGCCAGCATTAGAAACCTGCGCCACACCCGCCATTAGAGCATTACCGTACCGTCCGCAACACCGCGCATTATATGTCTCATTATTCTATAACTTGCGCAATTAATGATGAGCTTTAACTTGCAAAATACAAGAACATATCATGATTGGAGAGTTGAAGACAGAAGAAGGAAAAAACAAGAGAGCATCTGTCAGCGACCTGCTGGCGAATCACGTAACTTTATGTACTAACGGTAGATAGATTTTACTGTCAATTTTGAAGTATAAATGTATGAGCTGACAATTAAAATTTGACATTAAAATCTACCTAACGGTAGTAAAATAGTTACGTGATTACCCCGCTGCGGGGTAATCATGTAACTTTTGTACTACCGTTAGGTAGGTTTTAATGTCAAATTCTAATTGTCAGCAGGCGAATCACGAAACTTTATGTAATAACGGTAGATAGATTTTACTGTCAATTTTGAAGTATGTATGAGCTGACAGTTAAAATTTGACATAAAAATCTACCTAACGGTAGTACAAAAGTTACGTGATTACCCCACACTCATACAATTATACTTCAAAATTGACAGCAAAATCTATCTACCGTTAGTACATAAAGTTACGTGATTCGCCTGGCTCAAGTTGGGTGGTGTACATTTGTCTAAATTTTGCATTTAGTATTAAAGTACTCTGAAAATTGTATGCAGTTTGTTTTTAAGCCAAATTTGTAGGTATACGTGTGACCCAGCGACGTAGTTCTAAGGTTCTAACGGTCTTGCTTGACCGGCGAGTCAGTTGTTCTCTGTCTATCCGCGCGCAACACACGTACCTACTGCTCTCTCATTTGTAACACGTGGTGTCGCTAATTTTGAAAATTTAGTTTTCTCGTCTCTAACTCAGTGCTTTTCATTCTGGAACACCTAAACCATGTACAGCATCTACTTTCTAACCCTCAATTCTCCTTCCACTTCTGTGGACGATAAATACAAGGTGTCTTCTGGTAACTTCGAATGTCGGCTAATTCCGAAAATAACAAATTCCATTCTAACTAAGCGATTTTATTGCATCTCATCATCATCACTATCAAAAAGAAATGTTAAATATTTTAGTTGATGTGTGGTAGTGCAACAAAATCACTTAGTGAGACAGGAATCTGTTATTTTCGGAATTAGCCGACATTCGGAATTACCCGAAGACACTGTACACCATTTTATTTTTCTTACTTCTTAATTTTGTTTATGTAATGATGAAATAGTACTCGAAAAGTTAGGAGACACGTGTTTTTTTGCACTTTATTTTCAGAATCTCCCTTTAATATGGGGACAGCTTAATGTGACCTCACAGCTTTGTAGCCTTCCTTATTACCTTTTATATTGACGCTTAGAAATCTTATACATGTCTAAATAATCTCGATGGTTATTAGTTTCTTAGTCTTATTTTTGACATGTAACACTACAAATAATGATACTTTGACTATAGTATATTTTTATTTGATATAGATATAGATTTTGACTTGTAAAAGTGCCCTTGAGGCCTATTTGCAGAATAATGGAGAATATTTGTTTCTGAGTCTTGGATGTTTTCTATGTATTTAAGTATTTATATCTATTAAATATATCGTCGTCTAGTACCCATAACACAAGTCTTCTTGAGCTTACTGTGGGGCTAGTTCGATTTATGTAAGATTGTCCTCTAATATTTATTTAAATGTTTTGATTTTGATCCATACAGCCAGCCACACTATGCTAGGTCGTCAGTATCGCGGCGCGCTGGTACTGGTATGCACTACGCCTCATTTACGCTGCAAACGCTACCGCGCCTAATGATGTATAAGTAATTAAATCATTTTTTAGCGAGCTATTACCGCCGCTGATACCCGCGCGCGCGCCACTTCCGAGCCGCGCGAAGAAATCGATGCAAGGTCGGTAATAAGGGGATTAGCAGGTCACTTTAGAAATGACAAAACTATGTGTAATGGTCTTGGTTTGACGACCGGTTTAGCCTAGTGGGTAGTGCACCTGCCTGTGAAGCTGACGGTTCTGGGTTCGAATCCCGGTCAGGGCAAACATTTGTGTGATGAGCATGAATATTTTGTTCCTGAGTCTTGGATGTTTTCTATGTATTTAAGTATTTATATCTATTAAATATATCGTCGTCTAGTACCCTTAACACAAGCCTTCTTGAGCTTACTGTGGGGCTAGTTCGATTTGTGTAAGATTGTCCACTAATATTTATTTATTTATTTTATTTATTTATTTATTCCAAACGCAATATAGTTTTCAGTGAGTCGCTCTACGCCATATTTATGGAAATCACTAAGCGGATGTGTGTTAAGTAGGTACCTACGACAAGTTTCTATGCAAAGACAGGTGCCGGTACTATATTTAACCTTAATCAGTCGGTAATCGTAAGTTGGTGCAACCCGCTCTTAACGACATGTCGTGTTTTATTTTAACGGTTATTTCATTTATATTATAACAGTTAAAGCGTTTTTATAAGCAGACTGAATACTTGCCGTGTATCGCCCGTTTGTTATGACAGCATGTGGAAATGTCAGGAAAAAGCCGATCACAGTTAGACAATGGCCTAGAGCTATAAATACCGATTGTGGGGCGATAGCGGGCCGGCAATTACCTAGTTATCAACTGATGACCTTTCCCGATCACTTCATAGCGAATATGAGATCACTCGACTTTTCCCAATATTAAAAAAAAAAATAATAATTAGAGGACAATCTTACACAAATCGAACTAGCCCCACAGTAAGCTCAAGAAGGCTTGTGTTATGGGTACTAGACGACGATATATTTAATAGATATAAATACTTAAATACATAGAAAACATCCAAGACTCAGAAACAAATATTCATGCTCATCACACAAATATTTGCCCTGACCGGGATTCGAACCCAGGACCGTCAGCTTCACAGGCAGGTGCACTACCCACTAGGCTAAACCGGTCGGCCGGTATTTGATTAATACAATAACAGTTTAAGTGGAACCTGAGGGGCTAAGGTACGAATTCTTCTTTTGAACCTGACTGTGGCTTTATAAGCCGGGCCCAATAAAGTGATAGGAGTGCGCGGTTGGAGAGTAGCCTGGGGAAAATCCAGGGGAAAACTACCGACACGAATTCGTTTTCAGTTCGTTGTACGAACAAATTGTTTTCGGTGGCATTTACATAAAAATACAATATAGATGACACTTTTATTTAATTATATAACGCTTAGGCATATACACCGATTAATAACTGTTACTTATTGGATGTTTTACCCTAGATGCCTGAGGCTTCTAGATCATTGCAGTAATGGAATAAAGATTGAAATTTTTATATCATAATAAGTATAAAAACTAACTAACATATCATAACGTAATATAATATACAATACAATAAAAGGCCTACGAACTAAATAGATTAAGATGTGTTTCCCTAGACATATCTCACTGAGGACATACTTAGCATTAAAATGTAAAACCTTACACAATGCAAACAATTTTTCAACTAAAACATGAATGGACTGTGGCTTTATAGGCCGGACCCAATAAAGCGATAGCAGTGCGCGGTTGATGAGTAGCCTGGGGATCCAGGGGAAATTGAATGCATAATTTAAATAAATTGCCGCGACTTCAAGTGATTCTACGAGTAGGTCCATCTTTGTCAAAGCTCCTATGCAGAATGATCGGTGCACCAATGGGTAAACAGCGTCATTTCGGCTGGACCAATACCCTTGACCTAACGTGTACTGCGGGCATTAGAATTCGATTTATTGGCTTCGTACAAACGGTCCACTCTATAACAAAATGTTTGCCAGATCATCCTACTCTTGTACGCACATGATGGCACTGATGGCGGCATAGTGCGTGCTCTTTCGTTCCCATTGAGTTGCCATAGCATGTACTGTTTCATTCTTAGAGCGATGGGTTTGTATTGTCACACCGGAGGTTTTGCGCAAGAGTCGAGAGCCGAAGCAGCGCGAGGGAGATGATGCGAGATCACAGTTCAGATTCGGAGATACCTCGGGAGCAAAGAAAAGGGTACCTAGGCTGTGTCTAATAAATAAATAAATAATTCCAAAATATTTCATGTGTTGTATTAATATGATATAAAATTTATATGTGTAAGTAAATATTATGTTCAAATAATAGCCCCCTCAAATTGCTGTGCCCGCGCAGGGCGTCACATGTGTCTATACTCATATTGTAATTCCACCTGCTCATGTATAAAAAAAAAATAAAAAATGTGATATGCAATAAACGTTTGATATTTGTCGAATTTACATTCAAAATGTACTGTTTTATTTGCTCTTCAGTTTATGTGTTAGTGGTGTAATTTTTTTATAAAAGATTCTAAAGTTAGGTATATGTCCATGCATCATGGAATGCATGCCATGAACGTAACTCTAGGTTACGAGTTACGACATACCGATCAGCAGTTACTCTGTAATTATCTATTTATAGGCAACAATTACCGTGTCATTTATCGATAAGACCCCATGTCACTGTATATAATTATCAATTTAGTTGACCATTATAGACTAGATTAGATATATTATAAAATATGGTCACCAAGATATAATAAAATAGGGAACGAGTCGATCCATTCAGATTGTACAGTCGCCATCAAATATATCTGTACTCTTCAGGGTGCTCAAAAATATCTGAACATGCACTTTAACGCCTTGACAATAGAGTCGTGTTCAGATATTTGTGAGCACCTCGTTCGCTCCGATATATCTGATGGCGACTGTACTACGATAAGAGTATCTGTAGAGTATTAGGGTGTTTGTTTCCGTGAGCACTGAACCCAATCCAGACCCATGACGGCACCTATGTCTCATTTCTCTACGTGGGATTTTCGCTACAAAACGGAAAAATGGTGCTACACGCTACAATATAGGACACGTCACGTTTGTGGGCCTCGAATGTGTTAAGCCAAGAAGTGGTTTTCTTTTTTTTTCTTTTTTTATTTTAAGGAGTACCAACAGCTACTAGATTATGATAAGAGACTTAGATAATAATACAAAGCCAATTAAAGGAACTCACAGATAAAAACAAAACAAGGAATTTAACCAACTTTGCGCACACATTCGCACTTTGCTATTCAGAATTAACTAAATAATAACGGGATAAAGAAGATTGTATACACCCCAAAACTTAGCAGGGTTATGGAATTATGATCTAGTGACAATATTAAGCCTCTTTATATAGGAACTAAAGCACTCGGTGAAATCGCAGCATGCTAGATAGAGTAAAAATATATATATATAAAACAGTCTGCTCTGATAAAATAGAATTGGAGTCAAAGTGGATTAAAAAATAAGTACGCTAATTTTCGAATACACTGCATGAGAAGCCACGGACTAAAAGAGCCTACCTCTGTGTGAGTAGGCTCACAATGCTTGGGTTTCTCAGCGAGAAAAATATTTATAAAGGAGTGCTGGTTTGATGACATATAATGGCTCCAGATCTAATTGAGCGAACTGCTTACATTCGGGATGCTTCACCTTGAGAAAATGTCTAGACGAAGAAAGCCGTGTAAGTAAATACCTGTGTTCTTATAAACCACTTATGCGCAAAAGATGTATCTCCTAGGGAAACACAGCTTGCATCCGGAGGAGATACAACAGATTTCGACCCAAAGAGTATATAAATTCCTGGAGGTAACGGGTATAAGCAAAGAACTTTAACAATAGATCAATTGGTCGAGGCGACATAAAGGTTTTAATTCCCTTGCTGTAAGGCGTAATTCCAATCTCCTAGTGACAGCATGTGGAATTTTACGTGGCGATACAGACTGTCCTGAGCTCGTGGCACGAATTGTTAGGCTCGCTATCCCGTTTCTGCCTAAAAATTTCCTAAGACCGCGAAGTCCCAACCTTTTGGCAGTCCCAATTACACGCACTGTGGCGCATAGAAGCTCGCCAGCTGTGCGCGCTTTGCGACTGCTGAACTCGCTTCTGTCATGGGCACCAGAATGTGATATGTTTGAAAGTCGATGGACGGTTGTGTATCGAATATGTCTGCGGTACTGTGAGATGATGGATGAGAGTTGATTGATATTTGAATTTTCCTATTGTGAATTATGTGTTTTATAACCTAAATTATACAGTGCCTTGGTTTCGACTGTAATGCTGTATATGTATTGTTTGCAATAAATAAATAAATAAAAGGCCCATAATAGCTGCAACAGCAGCAGGCAGGGCAGCAGCTAGACTGTATTCTCAGCAAATAAAAAAATGATTGATTGAACAAACCTGTGTCTCGGTGAGGCTGAGCGCCTGCGCGAGCTGCTTGCGCTCGGCACCCACCACGTAGTGGTTCTTCTCGAAGGCGTGCTCCAGCTTCAGCAGTTGCGAGGGGCTGAAGGCGGTGCGGATGCGCTTCGGCTTGCGGAACGGCTGCAGCAGGAAGCCGGGGATGTCGGGACCTGGGGGCAACGTGCCTGGTTAGGGGACAGTTTTATTGGCGCTTAGTTTAGTTCCTTTTTAAGGCAAGAGTGAATTAGGGATGTTACGGAGGTGGTTTTATCGGAACCAAAGCCGAAACCGGAGTTTTCAAATTTGTTTTAACGAAATCGAAAGCGAACCCAAAAGCGAAACCGAAACCGAATCCGAAACCGGAGCCGGAGGTGAAGGTGGAGGTGGAGGGAGACTAATGTGAACATTGTGAACCTAATCTATTTATATTTTTTATGTTAAGGCGGAGTCAGGCAATAAAATAAAACAATTAGTTTTTTAATATAAATTTAAAAAAATCAATAGGTATGAGCAAACTTTGCTTTTGCAAACACGCCGCGTGCCGCGGCCGCTGACTTTCGGCTTCGTTTAAACCTCCGCTTAAAATTAGACGAAACCGTAGCCGGACCCGGAGGTGTTCGCTTCACATTAGACGAAACCGAAGCCGAAGCCGAAGGTGTGAATTCAGCCGAAAGTTTCGGTATGTCAGAGCCGAAGTCGAACCTCCGTAACATCCCTAGAGTGAATAGGCATCTGGGTGAGCTCGCTTCACCGTCGGCCTCATCTTTGGCTAGATGCTAGCCAGGAGCTATCCCATCTATATTAAAAAAGAAGCTCTAATACTGGTTCTTTGAAGCCCTATAGATAAACTATAAGGTCAGGCAGGTCGCTATCCACGTTCGACAGTAATAAGTTTGGCCGCAAATCGATGGTTCGATGGCACATATCGATTTATCATAAGCTGTTCTTACGTTGAGACTAAGTCACCAATCGCTCAATAATTAGTTCTTATTTATTCTTTGCTCAAATACCATTAAATGTCGGCCAATTTTAAGCATTCACTGTCTGCGAGGAAGGCCTGACCGAGAGGAAACGGGAGACGAGTAGTCATTTGACGCCAGTTTGCGTGTTTAGCATATAGCATAAAGGAATATAGACGACCGCTTTAGCCTAGTTGGTAGTGACCCTGGCTTCGAAGCTGGAGGTCCCGGGTTCGAATCCCGGTCAGGGCATTCATTTGTGTGATGAACACGAATATTTGTTCCTGAGTCTTGGATGTTTTCTATATATTTAAGTATATATTTATCTATATAAGTATGTATATCGTCGCCTGGTACCCATATTACAAGCTTTGCTTAGTTTGGGACCAGGTTGATTTGTGTAAGATTGTCCACAAATATTTATATGTACATAGTGCTTTAACGTTAACCTGATTGGTCAGTTTTAGCCTCACAAGTCACTTAAATAGTCAGAAATTAAACCAGCTGTACAAAAGCGCGGCCGCGAAAACTCACGTTTTAATGAAGCTACGATGTGCAAGGATATCATGAAAATAACCAACTATACAGCTGTTATTTGACCTGTCTTTCTTAACAATCCTCACGACGTTGTCTTACATTAAAATTCAATCAAAGAAATCGCTGCACCTCTGACCTCTCATCTATCAGAACTCGACGATGCTCGGATTCAAAAATTCAGATAAACATGGCAATAGCAATCATATATACTGTTTATTTTCAACTTGTACGGCGATATACGACCTAATGAAAGCTTGCATTAAGAGGCCTTATAAGTTTTAAAATGTTTTGATTTCAAATTATGACAAAAGTACTGATAATACCATGAAAGTTATTAAGGGCTACTATAATTTTATCAAAGTTTTAGATAGTAACATAGCCATTTTTTTATTTCATTGTGTGTAGTAGAATTTAAGCGGAAAAAACAAGTTTTTAGCTTGGAAATGGTCGATTTGGAGTGATCTTTGAAATGATATTTCTTAATGAAACATCCAAAAAATACATTTAAAGTTTGTGACACAAGGTCGCAATAGTCCTGTTCTAGATAGTAACATTGATAAAATGTCAAGATACGTGTCAATTCAAACAGAAAATCGTCAATAAGATGAGCGTTTTTTAACTGGTAAGGACCCTTAAGCAAAGTTGTGCTATACAAATCGTAGGCAAATAGTACGAGTAAATTATCTCGAGTGGATTTTATGAAGGTTTAATACGCCTTATCTTCATTATCTTTCCGATCATTCTACTTTTTCATGACCAGTTTTCTATTACAAAAAAAATCTATAATACGTATTGAATTCGTGTACAAAAATAGGATTTCGAAATAGTACCTGAACCTAATAAAAGGAATTTATAGGTAAAAATAATTAAATATTAATACATTGCTGTAAAAGGTGGTTAACACAGTGGTAAAACCCATTTTTTCAATCAAATGGTGAGACATCCAAGGACCACTGAGTTACTCGATTTATGGATATTAGCTGTGGTTCGTTAATTACAAAAACTATTGGAAGTGATACTGCAATTAAACCTAAATAACAATACAAAAATATGAAGTGAGGGCCAAGTATTCCAAAATCTACATTTAAAAAAAAAGGGTCTGAAAATTATGTACATGAAAAAGTAAAATGGCCCTCCACTTTTACATAGATTTAGACGCTATTTTGTGGTTCAGGATGGACTGTGTATTAGTGTTTTGTTGTGTACGCTATAAGATTAAATAAATAATAAATTTGTTTATAGAAGCGGATACGGCATTAATGTGAAACATGAGTCCAACCAAAAATTTGTATTATGGCTCCTCTTTGCAAAATAAGAAGAGTAGGTACATATACCTGTTTAGGTCAATACCCTTGTAAAAGCATCTACTTCAACAAGCAAATACGAGCAAAATAACGCAGGCGCCAACAAGGCCTGTTACCGGGCCCTAAAGGCCCGTAAACACGCCCAAAAGGCCCGCAAATTAGACCCAACAAAGGATTCAAAATTCCGCGAAGCCGCTATTAACTACAAACCATCGTTAACAGACTTTGTACAGATCGCGGGCAATAAGAAAAGCAATCACTTTGCGTCCGGGCCGGCAATTATGTGTTATTAAATGTCATCACAATATCATATCTTAATACGTGTAAATTCATGAAAGTTTATTAACAAATTTAAATCCTATAAATGAGTGTTAAAGTTGTTTTTCCAATGGGGAGTTCAAAAGCCTGTGTGGGCTCAAGTCTGCATGCGTTCCGCATATACTGACCTCGTAGACGTCCTGACATTTTAACTAATGACATTATAATTGTATACTCGACCACTATAAGACAACCCTCCTTTCTACACTCTCACACAAGTCTATAACACGCTAAGTTAGGGGGCATCCATAAATTACGTGAGATGTTTAAGGGGGGGAGGGGGTCGAGTCAAATCTCATCTAATCTTACGTTGGAGAGAGGGGGGTTCTCGGCAAATATCACGCAATTTTTTTCTGATTGAAACAAAAAAAAATTATACTATTTTAAGATTATTCACTAATTCGTTCGAAAGAGAATAATTTCATTCATACTTCGACGTTAACTCTCAGCAATATTGATTACTAGTCTTAACTAGTCGTAAATAAAAGCACGAAGCAATTTTTTTTTTCTTTTTACAATAACAATCCAACGCGTTTACGTAAAAAACCCACATTTTAAAAAATCTCACGTGAGATTGGGGGATGGGGGAGGGGGTTGAATAAAATCTCACGACATCTCACCAGGAGGGGAGGGGGGGGCAGAAAATTTAAAAAAAACACCTCACGTAATTTATGGACGCCCCCTTAGTGTATTGAGGTCTTCGTTAACTGGTTTCAACATAACATTTTAACCGATATCAATTACGTTGCGTTATGTCGCTGAATTGAGATATTATCTCTTGTTTTATTTAGTAGCGGTTTAATGAGTGGATTACATTAAAAATAGCATGAGTTTGACATTTAGTATTGACAATTGGCAAAGAAGAAAAGGGACAGAAAGTATACAACTAAACAAAAACTTTCCCTTATTCATAAACGTCTATCAAACATATTAGTTAACTAGCCGCTAAAGTTCGTTTGTCCTTATTTGTGACTTTGACATTTACATTTGTGAGAAAGAGACAAAGAACATTTTAATTAGCAGAGGTTTGTTAAGTTTTATGAATAAGGGGCTTTGTCGAGCTAGAATTGGCGCCGGAAATTGAGGTGTCTTTGGGTAATTCCGAAAATAACAAATTCCACTCTAACTAACCGATTTTATTGCATCTCATCATCATCACCTTCAAAGAGAAATGTTACATTTGTGTTGATGTTTGGTAGTGCAACAAAATCGCGTAACAATAATAATAATATCCCGATAGTCGTCTCTGCGAACGGTCTAATAGCGAAGAGTCTCGACCAACACCTCAAGAGACTCTCGCTAGATGGCTGGGTCAAGGGTCAGATACAGAAGGCGGTACTCCTGGACACGGCGCGGATAGTCAGGAGGTTCCTCTCTCTGTCGCCCTAACCACCGGTAGCTTAGGCCCCGCCTCGCTGCCGGCGGCACACTAGGTTAGGTTTTTATAATGATTTTATGTTTTGTAAGTGTATTTTGATGTTTTACTTTTTATAAAGATATTGTAAAAACCTAACTTAAGCGATAAAATAAATAAAGAAATAATAATATACAATAATAATTCTTTATTTCAGATTTTTACATCCATATGTTGTTAGTACATTGCAATAGTATATTTAAACAAAAAACTTATCCGCTAAGGTTAGTAAAAAGTAAAATAATCAAAAGCTAAGTTTAGTTACACTGGAATTTGTTATTTCCGGAATTACCCGACATTCGGAATTACCCGAAGACACCTTAAATAGTCTTTACAGAATACAGAATTTATTGGTAAAAAATAAGCATTTTTTACAGGTCAGCTGTGACATTTTATCTCTGCCTACACCATTTCGGGAATTCAAGATGTATGTTTATGTAAAAAGAACTTCGTCGTCAAAGCAGTGTTGCCAGATGCCGGAACACAAAAAGCGGGAGGTGCGCTTTAAAAAGGCGGATTTCTGAATGAAAACGCGGAATATATTCCTTGTTAATAATTTACTTTATTTTTATGTTCCAATGAAAGAAATGTGCTATACGCCGTCAACGGAAGTTATAAATGTTACTTGCAGTCATTCTAGCTATTTCTAATCATTCGATATTTTGAATTGCCTTGCCTTTTTCACTGAGCAAATGCTACATTTTAAAAAAGCGGATCCGGATGGCAAAAACGCGAGGGAAAAACAGAAAAACGGAGTGTCTGGCAACACTGCGTCAAAGGGTACAAATGATTTCTAAATAAAGTAAAACGGCCAAACTATTACGGTCGTTATTAAAATCGCGTCCTCCACGAACCCAATACTTGTAATGTATTTAATTATTTATTTATTCATTATAATGTTATGCATACATAATAAACTGTTACATTTATAATTATAAGTCATTTCACGACACACATTAATCATAATATTCAATCTAGATTTAAAAACTCCCGACTACATTCACAATTACATATAGTATATGTCAAATAGGTGTTGAACCAGCTAATTACTTTACATTAAAGTATTACATTTCTTTATGTATATAGAATCTAAGACTACTTCAATTTTTTAAAATTTACTACGTACTGAGAAACTTTTTATTAGAAACCCCGTTATATTCCATTAGCGAATACATGGAAATAAAATATAGTTGACATTGTTTAATTTAATATAATATTATTGATTTAATTTAATTCTTGTTTTAATATTTACTTTGACTATCATTACGAGATATTGATATTTAATTCCTTGTTAACCGTGTTTAGATTACCAAAAATATTAATATATTCATGACGATCCTCTCAGGTGAATTTTATCATACTCATTGTATTATTTAACTGCTATTTTATTCATTGATTTTTAATTTATTTTGTTTTAATGTTATTGACGATCACAATAGAGATTCCTGTAAATTGACATGTAATTTATATTGTAATCTTATATTGTGAATAAATGAATCTGAATCTGAATAATGACTATTATGTTGGTATTGAGTGGCTTCAATAGATCGCGTTGTAGTATTTAGTTCCATACATGTAATAATAAGTATATATTTGTTTCTATCCCAATAACCAAGTGATATAGTGGTTATATGATAATAATTAACTAACGACTTAGTATTGCCGTATTTTTTCGAGCAGTTAACTAATGTCCTCGCTGCTTCGCCGCGCGTGACTGACGCCTGAAGCCTTTTTGCGAACATTTTACTCAACTCATTACGGTATAGTCTGCAGACTGCGGGCGAACCACTCAATTTGATATCTACACAAATTAAATAATAATAATAATAATAATATTTTTTTTTGGACAATCTTACACAAATCAATCTAGTCCCAAACTAAGCAAAGCTTGTACTATGGGTACCAAGTGACGATATACATACTTATATAGATAAATAGATACTTTTTTTAAATACATAGAAAACATCCAAGACTCAGGAACAAATATTCGTGTTCATCACACAAATACATGCCCTGACCGGGATTCGAACCCGGGACCTCCAGCTTCCAAGGCAGGGTTACTACCAACTAGGCTAAAGCGGTCGTCAAATATATAGTAAATAAGACAGTGGCAGCGACTTGGGCGACCCATGCCCATACAGTTTAGGCCCTTAGTTTAGGTTAGGTTTAGGTAGTTAGTAAGATCTTGTTTTGTTTTTATTTCTTATTTTAATTATTTATATTGGAATTAAATTAAATTAATAGCAAATAAAAAAAAAATAAGAGTTGAATGCGTATGGGTTATTGATTCAAAATTTGACTATGAAGTCTTCGGGTAATTCCGAATGTAGGGTAATTCCGAAAACAACAGATTCCTGTCTAACTAAGTGATTTTATTGCACTATATCATGCATTCCCCAAAAATGAAGTTCCTCCGTGTTACCATACGTGTTTTTTCTGGCCATGAAAACAATTTAAAAATTGTTTGTGTGACTAATTTTCTGACTCTACCTGCATCCACTGTACCTTAACAATTTTCTCAACGTTATACCAATCTCTTAATAACTGCAACAAAAAACGCAATAACACCTGTATAAGTGTATATATAAAGTGTGAAAAGCGATTAGAGCAAAATTCGCGTCACGCGAAATGTTCATTAGCGTTGACAGTCCCAGCTATTAAAACGTCGTTACAGAGCTATTATACAGCTACATTATGCGTTATATGACTCTTATATTACCACTTAAGGATTACTATTAATGTGGCTTAATAACCAGTAAATGGGAATTAATGGGATGGGTACGTAGAATTTTGTTTATATCGAAATTCTTTGTAAAAGAACACAATAAATTTATTTTGCAATCATTTTAAAGTAAGATACAATAAAAGTCAGAAAAAAACAAATTATAATGACATTTTAATTTTATAAAATGATAAGTCTGTTCTTTATTTTGTTGCAACAAGTTAATAACTTAATTTACAGATGCCTAACAAATGTTATAAAGTGAAACATTAACAAAAAAACTCACTCTAATCGGTTCATCCGTTTCGGAGCTAAGATGCCACAGACAGACTCACATAATTACAATGATCTTAATGTAGTACCTATAAAACCATTCAAATATCACTACATAGTATAATACAAAGTCGGTTTCTGTCCCTATGTCCCTATGTATGTATGCTTAAATCTTTAAAACTACGCAACGGATTTGATGCGGTTTTTTTGAATAGATAGAGTGACTCGAGGGGAAGGTTTATATGTATAATACATGCATCAGCATTGCACCCGTGCGAAGCCGGAGCGGGTCGCTAGTCTCTTATAAATTTTAATTTTAGCCACCTTTCTTTTTCTCTTCTACACATACCCAAGAATGTAGTTGAACTTTTTATTGAACCTGACAGTGGCTTTATAGGCCGGGCCCAATAAAGCGATAGGAGTGCGCGGTTAGAGAGCAGCCTGGGGAAAATCCAGGGGAAAATCTCCGGCACGACCACGCGTGTGGTTTGGAACACTGGAATGCTCTAAGTTTGAGCTCCAGTGAGACTGGTTGAGTAATTTCAACCGAATCTGATGTGTGAGTGGAATCGAGCTAAAATAAATAAAAATAAAAAGCCTTTATTATTCCTTAAAACCAAAACAGAGTTACTTAAAATATAATATTATAAAACAAAAAGAAGCGTTTTAACATTTTTTTTTGTATACCTATTTACTTAATTAATATTTGTTTTAAGGACCCCTCTTAGGGATCGAGCTACTAGGAGTTTTGTCGCTGGTTCACTAAACCTAGCCTAGCTGAGAAGAGTAGTTGATCTATGCGTCTTTCTCTAACTAGAGTACTTGGAAAGATACGGGTAGCGTATCTCGGGCGCCAACTCGTGCTAGATCTCGTCTAGCCATGCGGAACGTTCGATGTCTACTTGGATAATATGTCTGTGATACAAGTTAATCATCTTGTAATGGCCGTAATACGCGAACTCGTAATTACGGACGGACGGACAGACAGACAGCTGAGGTCTCGCGTTCGTGCCGTAAATGATACTATTTAGCTGTAAATAGCGAATTAATTACCTAACACCTTATCGTAGTTATTACACGGAATCGGTCAAGAATTCCATTGAAATTGGCTCAGCGTTTTACAATACAATCATCATCATCATCATTCAGCCGGAAGACATCCACTGCTGGATATAGGCCTCCCCCAAGGAGCGCCACAGCACACGGTCATTGGGGGGTTTTGCCATAATCCCCACGCTTGGCAGGCGGGTTGGGGATCGCAGTAATAATAGGTGTGACCTTCAGGGAACGCTGCTGCCCGTTCCCTGGATATTCTCCGTTAGTCGCCTCTTACGACACCCACCGGATGATATGGGGTGGTGCAATTCTAACCCGACACCACACGGGGAACAATACAATACAATACAAATATTCTTTATTGCTCACCAAACGAAGTACATTCAAAGAACAACAGAAATTAAAATACATGTAACAGTGGTAGACAACAGGCGGTCTTATCGCTAACAAGCGATCTCTTCCAGACAACCTTTGGGTAGTAGAAACTAAGCTAGAAAATTTAAATTACTTGAGTAGGTGAAACAGAAACCTTAGAGACCTTATACATCTCTAACAAATCTCGATTGTTATTAGTTTCTACGGGTGTGAAGTTAGCAGCCCAAAGTCAGCAGCCTAACATAACCCGACTGAATTAGGAAGTCATTTTTTACCCACATCTACAAAAATCGTAATTTAGGCACTTTCAAGGTCACGTCAATTGACTTTCGACAAATAATCCGATTTTTCTCACAGAGCAATCCAAATAAAGCCTCAAGTGGTCAACACTGCAGAAAAAACCATTGGGCAGCTAACTTCACAAACTGGCAGCCTAAAACTTTTTTCGAATTTTTCGAGTTTTCGACGAGACGCTGTCTAGATTACACTTTGTATCTAGTATCAAAAGAAGTGGCTTAAAAAACTCTTTCAAATGAGGTGTAATTCGTGAACATTGAAAGACCGTGGCGACCTCAAAATCCAGAATTACACCTAGCAGCCTAAAACTTTTATCGAATTTTTCAAGTTTTCGATCAGACGCAGTCTACATTACATTTTGTGTCTAGTATCATAAGAAGCGGCTTAAAAAACTCTTTCAGATGACGTGTAATTCGTGAACATTGAAAGACCGTGGCTACCTCAAATTCCAGAATTTCACCTAGCAGCCTAAAACTTTTCTCGAATTTTTCAAGTTTTCGATCAGACGCAGTCTACATTACACTTTGTGTCTAGTATCATAAGAAGCGGCTTAAAAAACTCTTTCAAATGAAGTATAACTCGTGAACATTGAAAGACCGTGGTTACCTCAAAATCCAGAATTACACCTAGCAGCCTAAAACTTTTATCGAATTTTTCAAGTTTTCGATCAGACGCAGTCTACATTACATTTTGTGTCTAGTATCATAAGAAGCGGCTTAAAAAACTCTTTCAGATGACGTATAATTCGTGAACATTGAAAGACCGTGGCTACCTCAAATTCCAGAATTTCACCTAGCAGCCTAAAACTTTTCTCGAATTTTTCAAGTTTTCGATCAGACGCAGTCTACATTACACTTTGTGTCTAGTATCATAAGAAGCGGCTTAAAAAACTCTTTCAAATGAAGTATAACTCGTGAACATTGAAAGACCGTGGTTACCTCAAAATCCAGAATTACACCTAGCAGCCTAAAACTTTTCTCGAATTTTTCAAGTTTTCGATCAGACACAGTCTACATTACACTTTGTGTCTAGTATCATAAGAAGCGGCTTACGAAACTCTTTGGAATGAGGTGTAATTCGTGAACATTGAAAGACCGTGGCTACCTCAAATTCCAGAATTTCACCTAGCAGCCTAAAACTTTTCTCGAATTTTTCAAGTTTTCCATGAGACGCTGTCTACATTACACATTGTGTCTAGTATCATAAGAAGCGGCGTAAGAAAGTCTTTCGAATGAGGTGTAATTCTTGAACATTGAAAAGACCGTGGCTACCTCAAATTCCAGAATTACACCTAGCAGCCTAAAACTTTTATCGATTTTTTTAAGTTTTCGATCAGACACAGTCTACATTACACTTTGTGTCTAGTATCATAAGAAGCGGCTTAAAAAACACTTGCAAATGAGGTGTAATTCGTGAACATTGAAAGACCGTGGCTACCTCAAATTCCAGAATTTCACCTAGCAGCCTAAAACTTTTCTCGAATTTTTCAAGTTTTCCATGAGACGCTGTCTACATTACACTTTGTGTCTAGTATCATAAGAAGCGGCTTAAAAAACTATTTCAAATGAAGTGTAATTCGTGAACACTGAAAGACCGTGGCTACCTCAAATTCCAGAATTTCACCTAGCAGCCTAAAACTTTTATCGAATTTTTCAAGTTTTCGATCAGACGCAGTCTACATTACACTTTGTGTCTAGTATCATAAGAAGCGGCTTAAGAAACTCTTTCGAATGAGGTGTAATTCGTGAACATTCAAAGACCGTGGCTACCTGAAATTCCAGAATTACACCTAGCAGCCTAAAACTTTTATCGAATTTTTTAAGTTTTCGATCAGACACAGTCTACATTACACTTTGTGTCTAGTATCATAAGAAGCGGCTTACGAAACTCTTTGGAATGAGGTGTAATTCGTGAACATTGAAAGACCGTGGCTACCTCAAATTCCAGAATTTCACCTAGCAGCCTAAAACTTTTCTCGAATTTTTCAAGTTTTCCATGATACGCTGTCTACATTACACTTTGTGTCTAGTATCATAAGAAGCGGCTTGCGAAACTCTTCGAATGAGGTATAATTCGTGAACATTGAAAGACCGTGGCTATCTCAAAATCCGGAATTACACCTAGCAGCCTAAAACTTTTATCGAATTTTTCAAGTTTTCGATCAGACGCAGTCTACATTGTGTCTAGTATTATAAGAAGCGGCTTAAGAAACTCTTTCGAATAAGGTGTAATTCGTGAACATTGAAAGACCGTGGCTACCTCAAATTCCAAAATTTCACCTAGCAGCCTAAAACTTTTCTCGAATTTTTCAAGTTTTCCATGAGACGCTGACTACATTACACTTTGTGTCTAGTATCATAAGAAGCGGCTTGCGAAACTCTTTCGAATGAGGTATAATTCGTGAACATTGAAAGACCGTGGCTACCTCAAATTCCAGAATTTCACCTAGCAGCCTAAAACTTTTCTTGAATTTTTCAAGTTTTCCATGAGACGCTGTATACATTACACTTTGTGTCTAGTATCATAAGAAGCGGCTTAAGAAACTCTTTCGAATGAGGTGTAATTCGTGAACATTGAAAGGCCGTGGCTACCTCAAATTCCAGAATTTCACCTAGCAGCCTAAAACTTTTCTCGAATTTTTCAAGTTTTCCATGATACGCTGTCTACATTACACTTTGTGTCTAGTATCATAAGAAGCGGCTTGCGAAACTCTTTCGAATGAGGTATAATTCGTGAACATTGAAAGACCGTGGCTACCTCAAATTCCAGAATTACACCTAGCAGCCTAAAACTTTTCTCGAATTTTTCAAGTTTTCGATCAGACGCTGTCTACTTTACACTTTGTGTCTAGTATCATAAAAAGCGGCTTAAAAAACTCTTTCGAATGAGGTGTAATTCGTGAACATTAAAAGACCGTGGCTACCTCAAATTCCAGAATTTCACCTAGCAGCCTAAAACTTTTCTCGAATTTTTCATGTTTTCCATGAGACGCTGTCTACATTACACTTTGTGTCTAGTATCATAAGAAGCGGCTTAAGAAACTCCTTCGAATGAGGTGTAATTCGTGAACATTGAAAGACCGTGGCTACCTCAAATTCCAGAATTTCACCTAGCAGCCTAAAACTTTTCTCGAATTTTTCAAGTTTTCCATGAGACACTGTCTACATTACACTTTGTCTCTAGTATCATAAGAAGCGGCTTGCGAAACTCTTTCGAATGAGGTATAATTCGTGAACATTGAAAGACCGTGGCTATCTCAAAATCCGGAATTACACCTAGCAGCCTACAACTTTTATCGAATTTTTCAAGTTTTCGATCAGACGCAGTCTACATGACACTTTGTGTCTAGTATCATAAGAAGCGGCTTAAAAAACTCTTTCAGATGACGTGTAATTCGTGAACATTGAAAGACCGTGGCTACCTCAAATTCCAGAATTTCACCTAGCAGCCTAAAACTTTTCTTGAATTTTTCAAGTTTTCCATAAGACGCTGTCTACATTACACTTTGTGTCTAGTATCATAAGAAGCGGCTTAAGAAACTCTTTCGAATAAGGTGTAATTTGTGAACATTGAAAGACCGTGGCTACCTCAAATTCCAGAATTTCACCTAGCAGCCTAAAACTTTTCTCGAATTTTTCAAGTTTTCCATGAGACGCTGTCTACATTACACTTTGTGTCTAGTATCACAAGAAGCGGCTTGCGAAACTCTTTCGAATGAGGTATAATTCGTGAACATTGAAAGACCGTCATCATCATCATCATCATCATCATTTCAGCCGAAAGACGTCCACTGCTGAACATAGGCCTCCCCCAAGGCTCGCCATTTAGACCGGTCCTGTGCCGTTTGTTTCCACCGGATTCCCGCGGCCTTCACCAGGTCATCACTCCACCTTGTCGGAGGCCTACCGACAGCTCGTCTTCCGGTGCGTGGACGCCACTCAAGCAGTTTCTGGCCCCATCGACCGTCAGTCCTGCGAGCAATGTGCCCTGCCCACTGCCACTTTAGTCTCGCAATTTTGAAGGCTATGTCGGTGACCCCAGTTCTGCTACGGATAGCTTCATTCCTAATTCTATCACGCAGAGAAACCCCGAGCATAACTCTTTCCATTGCTCTTTGGGTGACCTTGAGCTTTCTTATGAGGCCCATCGTTAGCGCCCATGTCTCGGATCCATATGTCATCACTGGCAACACACACTGGTCAAAGACTTTTGACCAGTGTGTGTTGCCAGTGATGAAAGACCGTGGCTACCTCAAATTCCAGAATTTCACCTAGCAGCCTAAAACTTTTCTTGAATTTTTCAAGTTTTCCATGAGACGCTGTCTACATTACACTTTGTGTCTAGTATCATAAGAAGCGGCTTAAGAAACTCTTTCGAATGAGGTGTAATTCGTGAACATTGAAAGGCCGTGGCTACCTCAAATTCCAGAATTTCACCTAGCAGCCTAAAACTTTTCTCGAATTTTTCAAGTTTTCCATGATACGCTGTCTACATTACACTTTGTGTCTAGTATCATAAGAAGCGGCTTGCGAAACTCTTTCGAATGAGGTATAATTCGTGAACATTGAAAGACCGTGGCTACCTCAAATTCCAGAATTACACCTAGCAGCCTAAAACTTTTCTCGAATTTTTCAAGTTTTCGATCAGACGCTGTCTACTTTACACTTTGTGTCTAGTATCATAAAAAGCGGCTTAAGAAACTCTTTCGAATGAGGTGTAATTCGTGAACATTAAAAGACCGTGGCTACCTCAAATTCCAGAATTTCACCTAGCAGCCTAAAACTTTTCTCGAATTTTTCATGTTTTCCATGAGACGCTGTCTACATTACACTTTGTGTCTAGTATCATAAGAAGCGGCTTAAGAAACTCCTTCGAATGAGGTGTAATTCGTGAACATTGAAAGACCGTGGCTACCTCAAATTCCAGAATTTCACCTAGCAGCCTAAAACTTTTCTCGAATTTTTCAAGTTTTCCATGAGACACTGTCTACATTACACTTTGTCTCTAGTATCATAAGAAGCGGCTTGCGAAACTCTTTCGAATGAGGTATAATTCGTGAACATTGAAAGACCGTGGCTATCTCAAAATCCGGAATTACACCTAGCAGCCTACAACTTTTATCGAATTTTTCAAGTTTTCGATCAGACGCAGTCTACATGACACTTTGTGTCTAGTATCATAAGAAGCGGCTTAAAAAACTCTTTCAGATGACGTGTAATTCGTGAACATTGAAAGACCGTGGCTACCTCAAATTCCAGAATTTCACCTAGCAGCCTAAAACTTTTCTTGAATTTTTCAAGTTTTCCATAAGACGCTGTCTACATTACACTTTGTGTCTAGTATCATAAGAAGCGGCTTAAGAAACTCTTTCGAATAAGGTGTAATTTGTGAACATTGAAAGACCGTGGCTACCTCAAATTCCAGAATTTCACCTAGCAGCCTAAAACTTTTCTCGAATTTTTCAAGTTTTCCATGAGACGCTGTCTACATTACACTTTGTGTCTAGTATCACAAGAAGCGGCTTGCGAAACTCTTTCGAATGAGGTATAATTCGTGAAAATTGAAAGACCGTGGCTATCTCAAAATCCGGAATTACACCTAGCAGCCTAAAACTTTTATCGAATTTTTCAAGTTTTCGATCAGACGCAGTCTACATTACACTTTGTGTCTAGTACCATAAGAAGCGGCTTAAGAAACTCTTTCAGATGACGTGTAATTCGTGAACATTGAAAGACCGTGGCTACCTCAAATTCCAGAATTTCTCCTAGCAGCCTAAAACTTTTCTCGAATTTTCCAAGTTTTCCATGAGACGCAGTCTACATTACACTTTGTGTCTAGTATCATGCGGCTTGCGAAACTCTTTCGAATGAGGTATAATTCGTGAACATTGAAAGACCGTGGCTATCTCAAAATCCGGAATTACACCTAGCAGCCTAAAACTTTTATCGAATTTTTCAAGTTTTCGATCAGACGCAGTCTACATTACACTTTGTGTCTAGTATCATAAGAAGCGGCTTAAAAACTCTTTCAGATGACGTGTAATTCGTGAACATTGAAAGACCGTGGCTACCTCAAATTCCAGAATTTCACCTACCAGCCTAAAACTTTTCTCGAATTTTTCAAGTTTTCCATGAGACGCTGTCTACATTACACTTTGTGTCTAGTATCATGCGGCTTGCGAAACTCTTTCGAATGAGGTATAATTCGTGAACATTGAAAGACCGTGGCTATCTCAAAATCCGGAATTACACCTAGCAGCCTAAAACTTTTATCGAATTTTTCAAGTTTTCGATCAGACGCAGTCTACATTACACTTTGTGTCTAGTATCATAAGAAGCGGCTTAAAAAACTCTTTCAGATGACGTGTAATTCGTGAACATTGAAAGACCGTGGCTACCTCAAATTCCAGAATTTCACCTAGCAGCCTAAAACTTTTCTCGAATTTTTCAAGTTTTCGATCAGACGCAGTCTACATTACACTTTGTGTCTAGTATCATAAGAAGCGGCTTGCGAAACTCTTTCGAATGAGGTATAATTCGTGAACATTGAAAAACCGTGGCTATCTCAAAATCCGGAATTACACCTAGCAGCCTAAAACTTATATCGAACTTTTCAAGTTTTCGATCAGACGCAGTCTACATTACACTTTGTGTCTAGTATCATAAGAAGCCGCTTAAAAAACTCTTTCGAATGAGGTGTAATTCGTGAACATTGAAAGACCGTGGCTATCTCAAATTCCAGAATTTCACCTAGCAGCCTAAAACTTTTCTCGAATTTTTCAAGTTTTCCATGAGAGGCTGTCTACATTACACTTTGTGTCTAGTATCATAAGAAGCGACTTAAGAAACTCTTTCGAATGAGGTGTAATTCGTGAACATTGAAAGACCGTGGCTACCTCAAATTCCAAAATTTCACCTAGCAGCCTAAAACTTTTCTCGAATTTTTCAAGTTTTCCATGAGACGCTGTCTACATTACACTTTGTGTCTAGTATCACAGGAAGCGGCTTGCGAAACTCTTTCGAATGAGGTATAATTCGTGAAAATTGAAAGACCGTGGCTATCTCAAAATCCGGAATTACACCTAGCAGCCTAAAACTTTTATCGAATTTTTCAAGTTTTCGATCAGCCGCAGTCTACATTACACTTTGTGTCTAGTATCATAAGAAGCGGCTTAAAAAACTCTTTCAGATGACGTGTAATTCGTGAACATTGAAAGACCGTGGCTACCTCAAATTCCAGAATTTCACCTAGCAGCCTAAAACTTTTCTCGAATTTTTCAAGTTTTCCATGATACGCTGTCTACATTACACTTTGTGTCTAGTATCATAAGAAGCGGCTTGCGAAACTCTTCGAATGAGGTATAATTCGTGAACATTGAAAGACCGTGGCTATCTCAAAATCCGGAATTACACCTAGCAGCCTAAAACTTTTATCGAATTTTTCAAGTTTTCGATCAGACGCAGTCTACATTGTGTCTAGTATTATAAGAAGCGGCTTAAGAAACTCTTTCGAATAAGGTGTAATTCGTGAACATTGAAAGACCGTGGCTACCTCAAATTCCAGAATTTCACCTAGCAGCCTAAAACTTTTCTCGAATTTTTCAAGTTTTCCATGAGACGCTGACTACATTACACTTTGTGTCTAGTATCATAAGAAGCGGCTTGCGAAACTCTTTCGAATGAGGTATAATTCGTGAACATTGAAAGACCGTGGCTATCTCAAAATCCGGAATTACACCTAGCAGCCTAAAACTTTTATCGAATTTTTCAAGTTTTCGATCAGACGCAGTCTACATTACACTTTGTGTCTAGTATCATAAGAAGCGGCTTAAAAAACTCTTTCAGATGACGTGTATTTCGTGAACATTGAAAGACCGTGGCTACCTCAAATTCCAGAATTTCTCCTAGCAGCCTAAAACTTTTCTCGAATTTTCCAAGTTTTCCATGAGACGCAGTCTACATTACACTTTGTGTCTAGTATCATGCGGCTTGCGAAACTCTTTCGAATGAGGTATAATTCGTGAACATTGAAAGACCGTGGCTATCTCAAAATCCGGAATTACACCTAGCAGCCTAAAACTTTTATCGAATTTTTCAAGTTTTCGATCAGACGCAGTCTACATTACACTTTGTGTCTAGTATCATAAGAAGCGGCTTAAAAAACTCTTTCAGATGACGTGTAATTCGTGAACATTGAAAGACCGTGGCTACCTCAAATTCCAGAATTTCACCTACCAGCCTAAAACTTTTCTCGAATTTTTCAAGTTTTCCATGAGACGCTGTCTACATTACACTTTGTGTCTAGTATCATGCGGCTTGCGAAACTCTTTCGAATGAGGTATAATTCGTGAACATTGAAAGACCGTGGCTATCTCAAAATCCGGAATTACACCTAGCAGCCTAAAACTTTTATCGAATTTTTCAAGTTTTCGATCAGACGCAGTCTACATTACACTTTGTGTCTAGTATCATAAGAAGCGGCTTAAAAAACTCTTTCAGATGACGTGTAATTCGTGAACATTGAAAGACCGTGGCTACCTCAAATTCCAGAATTTCACCTAGCAGCCTAAAACTTTTCTCGAATTTTTCAAGTTTTCGATCAGACGCAGTCTACATTACACTTTGTGTCTAGTATCATAAGAAGCGGCTTGCGAAACTCTTTCGAATGAGGTATAATTCGTGAACATTGAAAGACCGTGGCTATCTCAAAATCCGGAATTACACCTAGCAGCCTAAAACTTTTATCGAATTTTTCAAGTTTTCGATCAGACGCAGTCTACATTGTGTCTAGTATTATAAGAAGCGGCTTAAGAAACTCTTTCGAATAAGGTGTAATTCGTGAACATTGAAAGACCGTGGCTACCTCAAATTCCAGAATTTCACCTAGCAGCCTAAAACTTTTCTCGAATTTTTCAAGTTTTCCATGAGATGCTGTCTACATTACACTTTGTGTCTAGTATCATAAGAAGGGGCTTAATAAACTCTTTCGAATGAGGTGTAATTCGTGAACATTGAAAGACCGTGGCTACCTCAAATTCCAGAATTTCACCTAGCAGCCTAAAACTTTTCTCGAATTTTTCAAGTTTTCCATGAGACGCTGTCTACATTACACTTTGTGTCTAGTATCATAAGAAGCGGCTTGCGAAACTCTTTCGAATGAGGTATAATTCGTGAACATTGAAAGACCGTGGCTATCTCAAAATCCGGAATTTCACTTAGCAGCCTAAAACTTTTCTCGAATTTTTCAAGTTTTCGATCAGACGCAGTCTACATTACACTTTGTGTCTAGTATCATAAGAAGCGGCTTAAAAAACTCTTTCAGATGACGTGTAATTCGTGAACATTGAAAGACCGTGGCTACCTCAAATTCCAGAATTTCACCTAGCAGCCTAAAACTTTTCTTGAATTTTTCAAGTTTTCCATGAGACGCTGTCTACATTACACTTTGTGTCTAGTATCATAAGAAGCGGCTTAAGAAACTCTTTCGAATAAGGTGTAATTCGTGAACATTGAAAGACCGTGGCTACCTCAAATTCCAGAATTTCACCTAGCAGCCTAAAACTTTTCTCGAATTTTTCAAGTTTTCCATGAGACGCTGTCTACATTACACTTTGTGTCTAGTATCATAAGAAGCGGCTTGCGAAATTCTTTCGAATGAGGTATAATTCGTGAACATTGAAAGACCGTGGCTACCTCAAATTCCAGAATTTCACCTAGCAGCCTAAAACTTTTCTCGAATTTTTCAAGTTTTCCATGAGACGCTGTCTACATTACACTTTGTGTCTAGTATCATAAGAAGCGGCTTGCGAAACTCTTTCGAATGATGTATAATTCGTGAACATTCAAAGAAATGCAATTGTCGTTCATTTCTTGAGTCCATCGCATGCGGCGCACTACACCACCGGCAGCGGGAGCCGTGGGTGGGGCGGAATGCCCCGTAGGCCCCAAGCGTGCCGGCAGCGGTCGCCTTCCCCGTCGCGCTGATGGTCGTGGCGGCGGCGGCGACGGCCCGCGCTCGTCACTGATCGACTCGCTGGTGTCAGGTGCCGTTGCGAACTCGTCACCTGACGACGAGGGTGAGGAGCTGGACGGCGCGGGCGGTGGTGGTGGGCGTGCGCTGAGTGCCGCTCGTGAACGCGTCCTCGGTAACATTGTGTAATTTGATTTGTTTTAGTGCTCTTCGTATCTTTTGACAACTGTCAATTCCCATATTATCCAGCAATTTGTTCCATAATAAACTCTGTTCCGTATTGTGGATATATAATTCATTATGGGAGACAATAATAATCACTTATAAAGGTGGAAAAGTGCACTAGAAGCGTAGAAAACACAAAAAACAATTATCAAAATAAATGTGAGAGAATGACGAGTTTGATGTTGACAGCGGTTATTTTTTATTATTATCCTCTTTATTTATTTTCCTTCTTAGGTCAGGCTTTTACAATATCTTTATAAAAAGTAAAATATAAAAATATACTTACAAAACATAAAACCATTATAAAAACCTAACCTAGGGTGCCGCCGGCAGCGAGGCGGGGCCTAAGCTATCGGTGGTTAGGGCGACAGAGAGAGGAACCTCCTGACTATCAGCGCCGTGTCCAGGAGTACCGCCTTCTGTATCTGACCCTTGACCCAGCCATCTAGCGAGAGTTTCTTGAGGTGTTGGTCGAGACTCTTCGCTATTAGACCGTTAGCAGAGACGACTATCGGGACAATGATCGTTGAATCAACATCCCACATGGCGGTCACCTCGTGTGCCAAGTCTAGGTACTTGCTGACTTTGTCCTTCTCGGCCTTCACGAGGTTCTCGTCATGGGGGATGGTGATGTTAACGAGCACTGCCTGGCGCTTCGATCGATCTGTCAGCACGATATCAGGTTTATTGGCTACAATAGTCCTGTCCGTGATGACAGATCGATCCCAATAGAGCGTGGCACGACCATTTTCGAGAACTGGCGCAGGTGTATACTTATAGTACGGCACTTCGAAGTTCACAAGACCGTATAGAAGAGCAAGTTGCTGGTGAATGATTCTGGCTACTAAGTTATGTCTGTGCAAGTACTCGCCGTTAGCAAGATGACCACAACCGGAAATGATATGCCTGAGTGACTCTCCGGGACGGCGGCATGCCCGACAAATGTCGACCGTACCGTCCTTCAGGATATATTTCCGGTAGTTGTTTGTCATTATAACTTCGTCCGCAATTGCACAGACAAAACCTTCAGTTTCCCCGAAGAGATCCCCGAAACGTAGCCAGTTCACCGAAGCAGGCAGGTCTACGTCGGGCCCTGTGAGGGCCCTGTAGAACCGCCCGTGTAGCTCCTTACTCTTCCATACCGCCGTGCGTTCCTCGGTGCTCCATACTTTAAGTCTGCGCCAGTTCTCCTTTGCCATGGAAAGCGGGGTGAAAGATGCGTCTACTGCTACTACGTCCCGATGCATCCCACACTCACTGTTAAGGAAATAATCCCTGAGACTGCACAACTCACGGTTGTGGAGGTCTTTGGCATTACTTCCGTGGGATGTACAGTCTCATAACAGACGAGCGTGGGTGTAGCATGCGGTGCGCAGTGAGCAGTACACGCACCCTTCGGTCCAGGGCATCCAGCTCAGTCTGAGTCCATCTTAGTATGCCAAAGGAGTATGTGAGTAAGGGCATCACCCAGGCGTTGAAGGCGCGCACCTTGTTGCCGCCCGACAAAAGACTATTAAGCACTTTTGTCAGGCGACAGAAGAAGCGTTCCTTCACCGCCCGCTTTACGCCCTCACCCTCAACACCCAAAGACTGTGACATACCAAGATATTTATAGGTTTCTGCTTCGGAGAGCGATCTGAGGGAAATAGTCTCAGAGAACTGTAAATTTGTGGAATTTACAACTTTTCCCCGCTGTACATGCATGACCGCACACTTATATACACCAAATTCCATTTTGATGGCGCTACTGAAAGCTTCTGTTGTTTTCAGTAGCTCCAACAGGTCCTGTCTATTTGGTGCAATTAGCTTAAGATCATCCATGTAGAGCAGATGAGAAATGGCCTCACCCCCTCTCCGGAGCTGGCAACCTAGCCCTGAATCCTTCAGCAGAGTGCTGAGTGGATTCAACGCCAGGCAGAATCACTAACCCAGCAGCAGCAGAGAGACTAAGACTGTCACCCTGGAAGATACCCCGCTTAATCCTAATAGAATCCTGCGGACCAGAGGGGCCGTCTCCGCCTCCTGGTTGACGAAGGACTGTGATCAACTGCCCCATGCAAGCACTTAAGAAGGATCTTAAAGCTGCATCAACTTTATACAGCTCCAAGATCCGCCTCAGCCATGAATGAGGCACCGAATCATAGGCCTTCTTATAGTCAATCCAGACGGCCGACAGGGTCCCTTTGTTCAGCCGGACTCGTTGGCAAATGGTCATGTCTATGAGGAGGAGCTCTTTAGTACCACGCGACCCAACCCTACATCCATTTTGAGCTGGGGCCAAAATATTGTTCGCAACAATGTGCGTGTATGTAGAAATTGTGGGTTTATTGTATTTAATGGACGTGCACGTTCACGATAAATTCTATGGTTTCATTCATAAATAGACCATACTGTATTATACAACTATACTATAGACTTGAGACTAATTACGCTTTTTTTTTTTGAACCTGACTGTGGCTTTATAGGCCGGGCCCAATAAAGCAATAGGAGTGCGCGGTTGGAGAGTAGCCTGGGGAAAATCCAGGGGAAAACCTCCGGCACGACCACGCGTGTGGTTTGGAACACTGGAATACTGTAAGAGTTTGCGCTCCAGTGAGATTGGTTGAGGGGTTTCAACCGAATCTGAGGTGTGAGTGGAATCGAGCTACTGGGAGTTTTGTCGCTGGTTCACTAAACCTAGCCTAGCTGAGAAGAGTCCAGCAAGAAACTCAGCTAGGTCCGATCTGGGTCGGACTGACTCTACCCGGTGTGCGGCGGTACCGGGACGAATAGGGACTATATGTGTCACTGTTGTCGCGATCGCGCGGTGGACGTCCCCGCCGGCGGGAATGCCTAAGTGTACGCGCCGTGTCAGTGTTGGACGCCGTAAGCGCAGCGTTCTATCTTTCGATAGATGCTGTGATTACGTCGTCCGGGTCCGTAAGTGTGTGCCTAGGACGCCGGACCGTGCGGCCCCTAATCAGTGATCGCCGAGTGATGACAGAGGGGGGAGGGATGGGAACGTAGTCGACAGCCTTCCTAACTAACGGATTCCTATGATGGGGAGCGTTGTCAAAATAACGTCTGGTAGTCTGCTTAAAGAAACCATACATAGTGCTAATCCCAATGTCGTGGTGCAGACTGAGGTTCGACTGGTACCACGGAGCACCAGTCGCCCTACGGAGAAAACGATTCTGAATGACCTGAAGCGGCTTGAGCGATGTCATAGGCACGTGAGCAAAAGCTACACTTGCATAAGACATGATTGGACGAACACAAGTTTTGTAGAGTGTCAGCTTATTTCTAAGTGACATTTTACTAAACTTGTTAATCATTGGTCCAAGCCTTCCTAGTACGAACAACGCACGGTTGCGTACCCTACAGATGTGGCTACGGAATAGTAGATTGTGTTTCAAGGGAGCAAAATGATATATTTACGGCGAGGGCGGTATATTGAATTCTGAGTGAAGCGAAAGATTCTACAATAGAATCCTGAGCGTAGCGAGGGATTCTAAAGTAGAATCTTGAGCGTAGCGAGGGATTCAAGTCTTTACGCCCAAGACGGAAATAATTTTGCTACCGTGTGACACATACTGCTTTTCACACCGTCTGTGAGGCCCGCTGCTAAAAACATGAAATATCTTACAAATGATTTGACTACAGTGTCACATACTGCTTTTCACACCTTCTATGAGGAAAAGAGTCATTGTTGCCCTCAAATGAGGTAAGAAAAGTACAACTTTGATCCCTCATTCGAAGGCAGCAATAACTCTTTTTTGAATAGCAGGTGTGAAAAGTCAGTTTCCTGTCGAGGGTCACTCCACGATATTTGACTTCGTTGGCCCAGGGGATGGGCCGGTGAAACATCTGGATCGGAGCCACACGCCTTTCCGTGCTAACGCGGTCAGACGGGTGGAAGACTATCGCAGTGCTTTTTTCCGGATTGACTTCGATACGCCAAAGATTAAACCAACGACCTAGGTCAGTGATTACTTCCTGGAGGTATCGCCGGATAAAAGTATACTTACAATGAGTCGTAAAGAGTGCGGTATCGTCCGCGAACAACCCCAGTTGCACTTTAGGGTGCCTGGGAATGTCGTTCGTGAATAACGAATAAAGAGTAGGAGAGAGCACGGAGCCTTGCGGGACTCCGGCCCGGATGGGGTGTGGGTCCGAGTACGTTACCTCCAGTCTGTATCGAAAGCTTCGATCCCTGAGAAAATCTCGTATGGTGAGTACGAGTCTGTCAGGCATAACGAGATGATATAACTTGTATATCAGCCCGTTATGCCAGACCTTGTCGAATGCTTTCGCCACGTCGAGAAAGATTGCACCGGTCCTGAGCCTCTGGAATCGAGAGAAACCGTCCAGCACGTGCTCCGTGACGCGGTGCACCTGTTGGACGAACGAGTGCGCGGATCTAAAGCCGAACTGCTCGTCGATGATGACGTTATTCTCAGCCGTAAATCTGAGAATCCTAGTATCACAACAACAATTGGGTAAGAGCGCACAGGTAGCACGACCTCACTCGACCGTTGCCGCAACCGGAATGACTAATTATGCATAAACCATGCAGTATAAAAAGAAAAGTATAACATAGAAAGTATCAAAGGGACCAATGCCCGTTTACTCATTTCGCTGCGTGATCGATACATAACTCGCTCGCAAGTCGGAGCGCCTTATTAAGGCCCTTATTTTATAAATGCGAAAGTGTGTATCGCTGCCTATCTGTCTGTTACAACTTCACGCTTAAACCACTGAACCAATTTAGACGAAATTTGGTATAGAGATAGTTTGGGTTCCGGGGAAGGACATTGGCGACTTTTTATCTCGGAAATCATCCCTTAAGTGGGTGGAAGTTTGTATGTAAGCGTTGACTAGGAGGTAAGCGCGTAATATAAAAAAAAAATTATAAAATTCTATAGTGATAAACGAGTTCTACGCAGACGAAGTCGCGGCCAAAAGCTTGTGTGTAATAAGTAATAAATGATACAACACTATACGTAGTCGGTCCCAAGGTTCTGTCACTGGCACATTATTTTTGAATTTAGAACACGAATTTAAGAAAATTTGATTGAATTCCATTTTTGAATGTTTAACAATTATTTGTAAACAAAAAATAGTCATTCGCTGCAATTTCTCACTATGGAGTGTACATTGAATAGCTGTTTTAGCATTGCACCGTTGACTCGCCAAGTACCATTTTCAAGTTGCCCAAAAATTTCAATATATCGCTTAGGTTTGTGTACCTTACTATTGATAGGTACAAAGGTGTTGAGAACAAGAAAAGAATTGACCTGCCTCGCTCCGTACGAACATCAGCAGTGATCAAAGCGATCAAGGTGCGCTTAGCAAGAAATCCTGTCCGAAAACAGAAGTTGATGCCTTTGCAGATGGGTTTTAGTAGAAAAACCGTCAAAAAGGTTTTAAACGAATCTTAGTCTACGAGCATACAAAAGGGGCACTTATTTAATGCCCGTCTAAAAACAATCAGGCTTAAAAGATCCCGGAAGTTGTTAAAGCAGTACGCGAAAAATCGACACCGTGATATCCTCTTTACACACGAAAAGATTTTCGATATTGAAGAGAATTACAATAAACAGAATGATAGAGTGTACGCTAGGAGCTCTGAAGAAGCAAGAGTTCCGCAGGTGCAACATGGGCATTAACCATCATCAGTGATGGTCTGGTTGGGAATATCTTATAACGGGCCAACTGAGGGTCAGGTTTTGCGAAAAAGGGTTGTGTTATTCTGGATTTTGAGGTAGCCACGGTCTTTTAATGTTCACGAATTACAACTCATTTCAAAGAGTTTCTTAAGCCGCTTCTTATGATACTAGACACAAAGTTTAATGTAGATTGCGTCTGATCGAAAACTTGAACAATTCGAGAAAAGTTTTAGGCTGCTAGGTGTAATTCTGGATTTTGAGATAGCCACGGTCTTTCAATGTTCACGAATTACAACTCATTTGCAAGAGTTTTTTAAGCCGCTTCTTATGATACTAGACACAAAGTGTAATGTAGACAGCGTCTCATGGAAAACTTGAAAAATTCGAGAAAAGTTTTAGGCTGCTAGGTGAAATTCTGGAATTTTAGGTAGCCACAGTCTTTCAATGTTCACGAATTACACCTCATTCCAAAGAGTTACGTAAGCCGCTTCTTATGATACTAGACACAAAGTGTAATGTAGACTGTGTCTGATCGAAAACTTAAAAAAATCGATAAAAGTTTTAGGCTGCTAGGTGAAATTCTGGAATTTGAGGTAGCCACGGTCTTTCAATGTTCACGAATTACACCTCATTTGCAAGAACTTTTTAAGCCGCTTCTTATTATACTAGACACAAAGTGTAATGTAGACTGCGTCTGATCGAAAACTTGAAAAATTCGATGAAAGTTTTAGGCTGCTAGGTGTAATTCCGGATTTTGACATAGCCACGGTCTTTCAATGTTCACGAATTATACCTCATTCAAAAGAGTTTCGCAAGCCGCTTCTTATGATACTAGACACAAAGTGTAATGTAGACAGCGTCTCATGGAAAACTTGAAAAATTCGAGAAAAGTTTTAGGCTGCTAGGTGAAATTCTGGAATTTGAGGTAGCCACGGTCTTTCAATGTTCACGAATTACACCTCATTCGAAAAAGTGTCTTAAGCCGCTTCTTATGATACTAGACACAAAGTGTAATGTAGACAGCGTCTCATGGAAAACTTGAAAAATTCGAGAAAAGTTTTAGGCTGCTAGGTGAAATTCTGGAATTTGAGGTAGCCACGGTCTTTCAATGTTCACGAATTATACTTCATTTGAAATAGTTTTTTAAGCCGCTTCTTATGATGCTAGACACAAAGTGTAATGTAGACTGCGTCTGATCGAAAACTTGAAAAATTCGATAAAAGTTTTAGGCTGCTAGGTGTAATTCTGGAATTTGAGGTAGCCACGGTCTTTCAATGTTCACGAATTACACCTCATTTGCAAGAGTTTTTTAAGCCGCTTCCTATGATACTAGACACAAAGTGTAATGTAGACTGCGTCTGATCGAAAACTTGAAAAAGTCGAGAAAAGTTTTAGGCTGCTAGGTGTAATTCTGGATTTTGAGGTAGCCACGGTCTTTCAATGTTCACGAATTACACCTCATTTGCAAGTGTTTTTTAAGCCGCTTCTTATGATACTAGACACAAAGTGTAATGTAGACAGCGTATCATGGAAAACTTGAAAAATTCGAGAAAAGTTTTAGGCTGCTAGGTGAAATTCTGGAATTTGAGGTAGCCACGGTCTTTCAATGTTCACGAATTACACCTCATTCGAAAGAGTTTCTTAAGCCGCTTCTTATGATACTAGACACAAAGTGTAATGTAGACAGCGTCTCATGGAAAACTTGAAAAATTCGAGAAAAGTTTTAGGCTGCTAGGTGAAATTCTGGAATTTTAGGTAGCCACAGTCTTTCAATGTTCACGAATTACACCTCATTCCAAAGAGTTACGTAAGTCGCTTCTTATGATACTAGACACAAAGTGTAATGTAGACTGTGTCTGATCGAAAACTTAAAAAAATCGATAAAAGTTTTAGGCTGCTAGGTGTAATTCTGGAATTTGAGGTAGCCACGGTCTTTCAATGTTCACGAATTACACCTCATTTGCAAGAGTTTTTTAAGCCGCTTCTTATGATACTAGACACAAAGTGTAATGTAGACAGCGTCTCATGGAAAACTTGAAAAATTCGAGAAAAGTTTTAGGCTGCTAGGTGAAATTCTGGAATTTGAGGTAGCCACGGTCTTTCAATGTTCACGAATTACACTTCATCTGTAAGAGTTTTTTAAGCCGCTTTTTATGATACTAGACACAAAGTGTAATGTAGACAGCGTCTCATGGAAAACTTGAAAAATTCGAGAAAAGTTTTAGGCTGCTAGGTGTAATTCTGGAATTTGAGGTAGCCACGGCCTTTCAATGTTCACGAATTATACCTCATTCGAAAGAGTTTCGCAAGCCGCTTCTTATGATTCTGTATCTGACCCTTGACCCAGCCATCTAGCGAGAGTTTCTTGAGGTGTTGGTCGAGACTCTTCGCTATTAGACCGTTAGCAGAGACGACTATCGGGACAATGATCGTTGAATCAACATCCCACATGGCGGTCACCTCGTGTGCCAAGTCTAGGTACTTGCTGACTTTGTCCTTCTCGGCCTTCACGAGGTTCTCGTCATGGGGGATGGTGATGTTAACGAGCACTGCCTGGCGCTTCGATCGATCTGTCAGCACGATATCAGGTTTATTGGCTACAATAGTCCTGTCCGTGATGACAGATCGATCCCAATAGAGCGTGGCACGACCATTTTCGAGAACTGGCGCAGGTGTATACTTATAGTACGGCACTTCGAAGTTCACAAGACCGTATAGAAGAGCAAGTTGCTGGTGAATGATTCTGGCTACTAAGTTATGTCTGTGCAAGTACTCGCCGTTAGCAAGATGACCACAACCGGAAATGATATGCCTGAGTGACTCTCCGGGACGGCGGCATGCCCGACAAATGTCGACCGTACCGTCCTTCAGGATATATTTCCGGTAGTTGTTTGTCATTATAACTTCGTCCGCAATTGCACAGACAAAACCTTCAGTTTCCCCGAAGAGATCCCCGAAACGTAGCCAGTTCACCGAAGCAGGCAGGTCTACGTCGGGCCCTGTGAGGGCCCTGTAGAACCGCCCGTGTAGCTCCTTACTCTTCCATACCGCCGTGCGTTCCTCGGTGCTCCATACTTTAAGTCTGCGCCAGTTCTCCTTTGCCATGGAAAGCGGGGTGAAAGATGCGTCTACTGCTACTACGTCCCGATGCATCCCACACTCACTGTTAAGGAAATAATCCCTGAGACTGCACAACTCACGGTTGTGGAGGTCTTTGGCATTACTTCCGTGGGATGTACAGTCTCATAACAGACGAGCGTGGGTGTAGCATGCGGTGCGCAGTGAGCAGTACACGCACCCTTCGGTCCAGGGCATCCAGCTCAGTCTGAGTCCATCTTAGTATGCCAAAGGAGTATGTGAGTAAGGGCATCACCCAGGCGTTGAAGGCGCGCACCTTGTTGCCGCCCGACAAAAGACTATTAAGCACTTTTGTCAGGCGACAGAAGAAGCGTTCCTTCACCGCCCGCTTTACGCCCTCACCCTCAACACCCAAAGACTGTGACATACCAAGATATTTATAGGTTTCTGCTTCGGAGAGCGATCTGAGGGAAATAGTCTCAGAGAACTGTAAATTTGTGGAATTTACAACTTTTCCCCGCTGTACATGCATGACCGCACACTTATATACACCAAATTCCATTTTGATGGCGCTACTGAAAGCTTCTGTTGTTTTCAGTAGCTCCAACAGGTCCTGTCTATTTGGTGCAATTAGCTTAAGATCATCCATGTAGAGCAGATGAGAAATGGCCTCACCCCCTCTCCGGAGCTGGCAACCTAGCCCTGAATCCTTCAGCAGAGTGCTGAGTGGATTCAACGCCAGGCAGAATCACTAACCCAGCAGCAGCAGAGAGACTAAGACTGTCACCCTGGAAGATACCCCGCTTAATCCTAATAGAATCCTGCGGACCAGAGGGGCCGTCTCCGCCTCCTGGTTGACGAAGGACTGTGATCAACTGCCCCATGCAAGCACTTAAGAAGGATCTTAAAGCTGCATCAACTTTATACAGCTCCAAGATCCGCCTCAGCCATGAATGAGGCACCGAATCATAGGCCTTCTTATAGTCAATCCAGACGGCCGACAGGGTCCCTTTGTTCAGCCGGACTCGTTGGCAAATGGTCATGTCTATGAGGAGGAGCTCTTTAGTACCACGCGACCCAACCCTACATCCATTTTGAGCTGGGGCCAAAATATTGTTCGCAACAATGTGCGTGTATGTAGAAATTGTGGGTTTATTGTATTTAATGGACGTGCACGTTCACGATAAATTCTATGGTTTCATTCATAAATAGACCATACTGTATTATACAACTATACTATAGACTTGAGACTAATTACGCTTTTTTTTTTTGAACCTGACTGTGGCTTTATAGGCCGGGCCCAATAAAGCAATAGGAGTGCGCGGTTGGAGAGTAGCCTGGGGAAAATCCAGGGGAAAACCTCCGGCACGACCACGCGTGTGGTTTGGAACACTGGAATACTGTAAGAGTTTGCGCTCCAGTGAGATTGGTTGAGGGGTTTCAACCGAATCTGAGGTGTGAGTGGAATCGAGCTACTGGGAGTTTTGTCGCTGGTTCACTAAACCTAGCCTAGCTGAGAAGAGTCCAGCAAGAAACTCAGCTAGGTCCGATCTGGGTCGGACTGACTCTACCCGGTGTGCGGCGGTACCGGGACGAATAGGGACTATATGTGTCACTGTTGTCGCGATCGCGCGGTGGACGTCCCCGCCGGCGGGAATGCCTAAGTGTACGCGCCGTGTCAGTGTTGGACGCCGTAAGCGCAGCGTTCTATCTTTCGATAGATGCTGTGATTACGTCGTCCGGGTCCGTAAGTGTGTGCCTAGGACGCCGGACCGTGCGGCCCCTAATCAGTGATCGCCGAGTGATGACAGAGGGGGGAGGGATGGGAACGTAGTCGACAGCCTTCCTAACTAACGGATTCCTATGATGGGGAGCGTTGTCAAAATAACGTCTGGTAGTCTGCTTAAAGAAACCATACATAGTGCTAATCCCAATGTCGTGGTGCAGACTGAGGTTCGACTGGTACCACGGAGCACCAGTCGCCCTACGGAGAAAACGATTCTGAATGACCTGAAGCGGCTTGAGCGATGTCATAGGCACGTGAGCAAAAGCTACACTTGCATAAGACATGATTGGACGAACACAAGTTTTGTAGAGTGTCAGCTTATTTCTAAGTGACATTTTACTAAACTTGTTAATCATTGGTCCAAGCCTTCCTAGTACGAACAACGCACGGTTGCGTACCCTACAGATGTGGCTACGGAATAGTAGATTGTGTTTCAAGGGAGCAAAATGATATATTTACGGCGAGGGCGGTATATTGAATTCTGAGTGAAGCGAAAGATTCTACAATAGAATCCTGAGCGTAGCGAGGGATTCTAAAGTAGAATCTTGAGCGTAGCGAGGGATTCAAGTCTTTACGCCCAAGACGGAAATAATTTTGCTACCGTGTGACACATACTGCTTTTCACACCGTCTGTGAGGCCCGCTGCTAAAAACATGAAATATCTTACAAATGATTTGACTACAGTGTCACATACTGCTTTTCACACCTTCTATGAGGAAAAGAGTCATTGTTGCCCTCAAATGAGGTAAGAAAAGTACAACTTTGATCCCTCATTCGAAGGCAGCAATAACTCTTTTTTGAATAGCAGGTGTGAAAAGTCAGTTTCCTGTCGAGGGTCACTCCACGATATTTGACTTCGTTGGCCCAGGGGATGGGCCGGTGAAACATCTGGATCGGAGCCACACGCCTTTCCGTGCTAACGCGGTCAGACGGGTGGAAGACTATCGCAGTGCTTTTTTCCGGATTGACTTCGATACGCCAAAGATTAAACCAACGACCTAGGTCAGTGATTACTTCCTGGAGGTATCGCCGGATAAAAGTATACTTACAATGAGTCGTAAAGAGTGCGGTATCGTCCGCGAACAACCCCAGTTGCACTTTAGGGTGCCTGGGAATGTCGTTCGTGAATAACGAATAAAGAGTAGGAGAGAGCACGGAGCCTTGCGGGACTCCGGCCCGGATGGGGTGTGGGTCCGAGTACGTTACCTCCAGTCTGTATCGAAAGCTTCGATCCCTGAGAAAATCTCGTATGGTGAGTACGAGTCTGTCAGGCATAACGAGATGATATAACTTGTATATCAGCCCGTTATGCCAGACCTTGTCGAATGCTTTCGCCACGTCGAGAAAGATTGCACCGGTCCTGAGCCTCTGGAATCGAGAGAAACCGTCCAGCACGTGCTCCGTGACGCGGTGCACCTGTTGGACGAACGAGTGCGCGGATCTAAAGCCGAACTGCTCGTCGATGATGACGTTATTCTCAGCCGTAAATCTGAGAATCCTAGTATCACAACAACAATTGGGTAAGAGCGCACAGGTAGCACGACCTCACTCGACCGTTGCCGCAACCGGAATGACTAATTATGCATAAACCATGCAGTATAAAAAGAAAAGTATAACATAGAAAGTATCAAAGGGACCAATGCCCGTTTACTCATTTCGCTGCGTGATCGATACATAACTCGCTCGCAAGTCGGAGCGCCTTATTAAGGCCCTTATTTTATAAATGCGAAAGTGTGTATCGCTGCCTATCTGTCTGTTACAACTTCACGCTTAAACCACTGAACCAATTTAGACGAAATTTGGTATAGAGATAGTTTGGGTTCCGGGGAAGGACATTGGCGACTTTTTATCTCGGAAATCATCCCTTAAGTGGGTGGAAGTTTGTATGTAAGCGTTGACTAGGAGGTAAGCGCGTAATATAAAAAAAAAATTATAAAATTCTATAGTGATAAACGAGTTCTACGCAGACGAAGTCGCGGCCAAAAGCTTGTGTGTAATAAGTAATAAATGATACAACACTATACGTAGTCGGTCCCAAGGTTCTGTCACTGGCACATTATTTTTGAATTTAGAACACGAATTTAAGAAAATTTGATTGAATTCCATTTTTGAATGTTTAACAATTATTTGTAAACAAAAAATAGTCATTCGCTGCAATTTCTCACTATGGAGTGTACATTGAATAGCTGTTTTAGCATTGCACCGTTGACTCGCCAAGTACCATTTTCAAGTTGCCCAAAAATTTCAATATATCGCTTAGGTTTGTGTACCTTACTATTGATAGGTACAAAGGTGTTGAGAACAAGAAAAGAATTGACCTGCCTCGCTCCGTACGAACATCAGCAGTGATCAAAGCGATCAAGGTGCGCTTAGCAAGAAATCCTGTCCGAAAACAGAAGTTGATGCCTTTGCAGATGGGTTTTAGTAGAAAAACCGTCAAAAAGGTTTTAAACGAATCTTAGTCTACGAGCATACAAAAGGGGCACTTATTTAATGCCCGTCTAAAAACAATCAGGCTTAAAAGATCCCGGAAGTTGTTAAAGCAGTACGCGAAAAATCGACACCGTGATATCCTCTTTACACACGAAAAGATTTTCGATATTGAAGAGAATTACAATAAACAGAATGATAGAGTGTACGCTAGGAGCTCTGAAGAAGCAAGAGTTCCGCAGGTGCAACATGGGCATTAACCATCATCAGTGATGGTCTGGTTGGGAATATCTTATAACGGGCCAACTGAGGGTCAGGTTTTGCGAAAAAGGGTTGTGTTATTCTGGATTTTGAGGTAGCCACGGTCTTTTAATGTTCACGAATTACAACTCATTTCAAAGAGTTTCTTAAGCCGCTTCTTATGATACTAGACACAAAGTTTAATGTAGATTGCGTCTGATCGAAAACTTGAACAATTCGAGAAAAGTTTTAGGCTGCTAGGTGTAATTCTGGATTTTGAGATAGCCACGGTCTTTCAATGTTCACGAATTACAACTCATTTGCAAGAGTTTTTTAAGCCGCTTCTTATGATACTAGACACAAAGTGTAATGTAGACAGCGTCTCATGGAAAACTTGAAAAATTCGAGAAAAGTTTTAGGCTGCTAGGTGAAATTCTGGAATTTTAGGTAGCCACAGTCTTTCAATGTTCACGAATTACACCTCATTCCAAAGAGTTACGTAAGCCGCTTCTTATGATACTAGACACAAAGTGTAATGTAGACTGTGTCTGATCGAAAACTTAAAAAAATCGATAAAAGTTTTAGGCTGCTAGGTGAAATTCTGGAATTTGAGGTAGCCACGGTCTTTCAATGTTCACGAATTACACCTCATTTGCAAGAACTTTTTAAGCCGCTTCTTATTATACTAGACACAAAGTGTAATGTAGACTGCGTCTGATCGAAAACTTGAAAAATTCGATGAAAGTTTTAGGCTGCTAGGTGTAATTCCGGATTTTGACATAGCCACGGTCTTTCAATGTTCACGAATTATACCTCATTCAAAAGAGTTTCGCAAGCCGCTTCTTATGATACTAGACACAAAGTGTAATGTAGACAGCGTCTCATGGAAAACTTGAAAAATTCGAGAAAAGTTTTAGGCTGCTAGGTGAAATTCTGGAATTTGAGGTAGCCACGGTCTTTCAATGTTCACGAATTACACCTCATTCGAAAAAGTGTCTTAAGCCGCTTCTTATGATACTAGACACAAAGTGTAATGTAGACAGCGTCTCATGGAAAACTTGAAAAATTCGAGAAAAGTTTTAGGCTGCTAGGTGAAATTCTGGAATTTGAGGTAGCCACGGTCTTTCAATGTTCACGAATTATACTTCATTTGAAATAGTTTTTTAAGCCGCTTCTTATGATGCTAGACACAAAGTGTAATGTAGACTGCGTCTGATCGAAAACTTGAAAAATTCGATAAAAGTTTTAGGCTGCTAGGTGTAATTCTGGAATTTGAGGTAGCCACGGTCTTTCAATGTTCACGAATTACACCTCATTTGCAAGAGTTTTTTAAGCCGCTTCCTATGATACTAGACACAAAGTGTAATGTAGACTGCGTCTGATCGAAAACTTGAAAAAGTCGAGAAAAGTTTTAGGCTGCTAGGTGTAATTCTGGATTTTGAGGTAGCCACGGTCTTTCAATGTTCACGAATTACACCTCATTTGCAAGTGTTTTTTAAGCCGCTTCTTATGATACTAGACACAAAGTGTAATGTAGACAGCGTATCATGGAAAACTTGAAAAATTCGAGAAAAGTTTTAGGCTGCTAGGTGAAATTCTGGAATTTGAGGTAGCCACGGTCTTTCAATGTTCACGAATTACACCTCATTCGAAAGAGTTTCTTAAGCCGCTTCTTATGATACTAGACACAAAGTGTAATGTAGACAGCGTCTCATGGAAAACTTGAAAAATTCGAGAAAAGTTTTAGGCTGCTAGGTGAAATTCTGGAATTTTAGGTAGCCACAGTCTTTCAATGTTCACGAATTACACCTCATTCCAAAGAGTTACGTAAGTCGCTTCTTATGATACTAGACACAAAGTGTAATGTAGACTGTGTCTGATCGAAAACTTAAAAAAATCGATAAAAGTTTTAGGCTGCTAGGTGTAATTCTGGAATTTGAGGTAGCCACGGTCTTTCAATGTTCACGAATTACACCTCATTTGCAAGAGTTTTTTAAGCCGCTTCTTATGATACTAGACACAAAGTGTAATGTAGACAGCGTCTCATGGAAAACTTGAAAAATTCGAGAAAAGTTTTAGGCTGCTAGGTGAAATTCTGGAATTTGAGGTAGCCACGGTCTTTCAATGTTCACGAATTACACTTCATCTGTAAGAGTTTTTTAAGCCGCTTTTTATGATACTAGACACAAAGTGTAATGTAGACAGCGTCTCATGGAAAACTTGAAAAATTCGAGAAAAGTTTTAGGCTGCTAGGTGTAATTCTGGAATTTGAGGTAGCCACGGCCTTTCAATGTTCACGAATTATACCTCATTCGAAAGAGTTTCGCAAGCCGCTTCTTATGATTCTGTATCTGACCCTTGACCCAGCCATCTAGCGAGAGTTTCTTGAGGTGTTGGTCGAGACTCTTCGCTATTAGACCGTTAGCAGAGACGACTATCGGGACAATGATCGTTGAATCAACATCCCACATGGCGGTCACCTCGTGTGCCAAGTCTAGGTACTTGCTGACTTTGTCCTTCTCGGCCTTCACGAGGTTCTCGTCATGGGGGATGGTGATGTTAACGAGCACTGCCTGGCGCTTCGATCGATCTGTCAGCACGATATCAGGTTTATTGGCTACAATAGTCCTGTCCGTGATGACAGATCGATCCCAATAGAGCGTGGCACGACCATTTTCGAGAACTGGCGCAGGTGTATACTTATAGTACGGCACTTCGAAGTTCACAAGACCGTATAGAAGAGCAAGTTGCTGGTGAATGATTCTGGCTACTAAGTTATGTCTGTGCAAGTACTCGCCGTTAGCAAGATGACCACAACCGGAAATGATATGCCTGAGTGACTCTCCGGGACGGCGGCATGCCCGACAAATGTCGACCGTACCGTCCTTCAGGATATATTTCCGGTAGTTGTTTGTCATTATAACTTCGTCCGCAATTGCACAGACAAAACCTTCAGTTTCCCCGAAGAGATCCCCGAAACGTAGCCAGTTCACCGAAGCAGGCAGGTCTACGTCGGGCCCTGTGAGGGCCCTGTAGAACCGCCCGTGTAGCTCCTTACTCTTCCATACCGCCGTGCGTTCCTCGGTGCTCCATACTTTAAGTCTGCGCCAGTTCTCCTTTGCCATGGAAAGCGGGGTGAAAGATGCGTCTACTGCTACTACGTCCCGATGCATCCCACACTCACTGTTAAGGAAATAATCCCTGAGACTGCACAACTCACGGTTGTGGAGGTCTTTGGCATTACTTCCGTGGGATGTACAGTCTCATAACAGACGAGCGTGGGTGTAGCATGCGGTGCGCAGTGAGCAGTACACGCACCCTTCGGTCCAGGGCATCCAGCTCAGTCTGAGTCCATCTTAGTATGCCAAAGGAGTATGTGAGTAAGGGCATCACCCAGGCGTTGAAGGCGCGCACCTTGTTGCCGCCCGACAAAAGACTATTAAGCACTTTTGTCAGGCGACAGAAGAAGCGTTCCTTCACCGCCCGCTTTACGCCCTCACCCTCAACACCCAAAGACTGTGACATACCAAGATATTTATAGGTTTCTGCTTCGGAGAGCGATCTGAGGGAAATAGTCTCAGAGAACTGTAAATTTGTGGAATTTACAACTTTTCCCCGCTGTACATGCATGACCGCACACTTATATACACCAAATTCCATTTTGATGGCGCTACTGAAAGCTTCTGTTGTTTTCAGTAGCTCCAACAGGTCCTGTCTATTTGGTGCAATTAGCTTAAGATCATCCATGTAGAGCAGATGAGAAATGGCCTCACCCCCTCTCCGGAGCTGGCAACCTAGCCCTGAATCCTTCAGCAGAGTGCTGAGTGGATTCAACGCCAGGCAGAATCACTAACCCAGCAGCAGCAGAGAGACTAAGACTGTCACCCTGGAAGATACCCCGCTTAATCCTAATAGAATCCTGCGGACCAGAGGGGCCGTCTCCGCCTCCTGGTTGACGAAGGACTGTGATCAACTGCCCCATGCAAGCACTTAAGAAGGATCTTAAAGCTGCATCAACTTTATACAGCTCCAAGATCCGCCTCAGCCATGAATGAGGCACCGAATCATAGGCCTTCTTATAGTCAATCCAGACGGCCGACAGGGTCCCTTTGTTCAGCCGGACTCGTTGGCAAATGGTCATGTCTATGAGGAGGAGCTCTTTAGTACCACGCGACCCAACCCTACATCCATTTTGAGCTGGGGCCAAAATATTGTTCGCAACAATGTGCGTGTATGTAGAAATTGTGGGTTTATTGTATTTAATGGACGTGCACGTTCACGATAAATTCTATGGTTTCATTCATAAATAGACCATACTGTATTATACAACTATACTATAGACTTGAGACTAATTACGCTTTTTTTTTTTGAACCTGACTGTGGCTTTATAGGCCGGGCCCAATAAAGCAATAGGAGTGCGCGGTTGGAGAGTAGCCTGGGGAAAATCCAGGGGAAAACCTCCGGCACGACCACGCGTGTGGTTTGGAACACTGGAATACTGTAAGAGTTTGCGCTCCAGTGAGATTGGTTGAGGGGTTTCAACCGAATCTGAGGTGTGAGTGGAATCGAGCTACTGGGAGTTTTGTCGCTGGTTCACTAAACCTAGCCTAGCTGAGAAGAGTCCAGCAAGAAACTCAGCTAGGTCCGATCTGGGTCGGACTGACTCTACCCGGTGTGCGGCGGTACCGGGACGAATAGGGACTATATGTGTCACTGTTGTCGCGATCGCGCGGTGGACGTCCCCGCCGGCGGGAATGCCTAAGTGTACGCGCCGTGTCAGTGTTGGACGCCGTAAGCGCAGCGTTCTATCTTTCGATAGATGCTGTGATTACGTCGTCCGGGTCCGTAAGTGTGTGCCTAGGACGCCGGACCGTGCGGCCCCTAATCAGTGATCGCCGAGTGATGACAGAGGGGGGAGGGATGGGAACGTAGTCGACAGCCTTCCTAACTAACGGATTCCTATGATGGGGAGCGTTGTCAAAATAACGTCTGGTAGTCTGCTTAAAGAAACCATACATAGTGCTAATCCCAATGTCGTGGTGCAGACTGAGGTTCGACTGGTACCACGGAGCACCAGTCGCCCTACGGAGAAAACGATTCTGAATGACCTGAAGCGGCTTGAGCGATGTCATAGGCACGTGAGCAAAAGCTACACTTGCATAAGACATGATTGGACGAACACAAGTTTTGTAGAGTGTCAGCTTATTTCTAAGTGACATTTTACTAAACTTGTTAATCATTGGTCCAAGCCTTCCTAGTACGAACAACGCACGGTTGCGTACCCTACAGATGTGGCTACGGAATAGTAGATTGTGTTTCAAGGGAGCAAAATGATATATTTACGGCGAGGGCGGTATATTGAATTCTGAGTGAAGCGAAAGATTCTACAATAGAATCCTGAGCGTAGCGAGGGATTCTAAAGTAGAATCTTGAGCGTAGCGAGGGATTCAAGTCTTTACGCCCAAGACGGAAATAATTTTGCTACCGTGTGACACATACTGCTTTTCACACCGTCTGTGAGGCCCGCTGCTAAAAACATGAAATATCTTACAAATGATTTGACTACAGTGTCACATACTGCTTTTCACACCTTCTATGAGGAAAAGAGTCATTGTTGCCCTCAAATGAGGTAAGAAAAGTACAACTTTGATCCCTCATTCGAAGGCAGCAATAACTCTTTTTTGAATAGCAGGTGTGAAAAGTCAGTTTCCTGTCGAGGGTCACTCCACGATATTTGACTTCGTTGGCCCAGGGGATGGGCCGGTGAAACATCTGGATCGGAGCCACACGCCTTTCCGTGCTAACGCGGTCAGACGGGTGGAAGACTATCGCAGTGCTTTTTTCCGGATTGACTTCGATACGCCAAAGATTAAACCAACGACCTAGGTCAGTGATTACTTCCTGGAGGTATCGCCGGATAAAAGTATACTTACAATGAGTCGTAAAGAGTGCGGTATCGTCCGCGAACAACCCCAGTTGCACTTTAGGGTGCCTGGGAATGTCGTTCGTGAATAACGAATAAAGAGTAGGAGAGAGCACGGAGCCTTGCGGGACTCCGGCCCGGATGGGGTGTGGGTCCGAGTACGTTACCTCCAGTCTGTATCGAAAGCTTCGATCCCTGAGAAAATCTCGTATGGTGAGTACGAGTCTGTCAGGCATAACGAGATGATATAACTTGTATATCAGCCCGTTATGCCAGACCTTGTCGAATGCTTTCGCCACGTCGAGAAAGATTGCACCGGTCCTGAGCCTCTGGAATCGAGAGAAACCGTCCAGCACGTGCTCCGTGACGCGGTGCACCTGTTGGACGAACGAGTGCGCGGATCTAAAGCCGAACTGCTCGTCGATGATGACGTTATTCTCAGCCGTAAATCTGAGAATCCTAGTATCACAACAACAATTGGGTAAGAGCGCACAGGTAGCACGACCTCACTCGACCGTTGCCGCAACCGGAATGACTAATTATGCATAAACCATGCAGTATAAAAAGAAAAGTATAACATAGAAAGTATCAAAGGGACCAATGCCCGTTTACTCATTTCGCTGCGTGATCGATACATAACTCGCTCGCAAGTCGGAGCGCCTTATTAAGGCCCTTATTTTATAAATGCGAAAGTGTGTATCGCTGCCTATCTGTCTGTTACAACTTCACGCTTAAACCACTGAACCAATTTAGACGAAATTTGGTATAGAGATAGTTTGGGTTCCGGGGAAGGACATTGGCGACTTTTTATCTCGGAAATCATCCCTTAAGTGGGTGGAAGTTTGTATGTAAGCGTTGACTAGGAGGTAAGCGCGTAATATAAAAAAAAAATTATAAAATTCTATAGTGATAAACGAGTTCTACGCAGACGAAGTCGCGGCCAAAAGCTTGTGTGTAATAAGTAATAAATGATACAACACTATACGTAGTCGGTCCCAAGGTTCTGTCACTGGCACATTATTTTTGAATTTAGAACACGAATTTAAGAAAATTTGATTGAATTCCATTTTTGAATGTTTAACAATTATTTGTAAACAAAAAATAGTCATTCGCTGCAATTTCTCACTATGGAGTGTACATTGAATAGCTGTTTTAGCATTGCACCGTTGACTCGCCAAGTACCATTTTCAAGTTGCCCAAAAATTTCAATATATCGCTTAGGTTTGTGTACCTTACTATTGATAGGTACAAAGGTGTTGAGAACAAGAAAAGAATTGACCTGCCTCGCTCCGTACGAACATCAGCAGTGATCAAAGCGATCAAGGTGCGCTTAGCAAGAAATCCTGTCCGAAAACAGAAGTTGATGCCTTTGCAGATGGGTTTTAGTAGAAAAACCGTCAAAAAGGTTTTAAACGAATCTTAGTCTACGAGCATACAAAAGGGGCACTTATTTAATGCCCGTCTAAAAACAATCAGGCTTAAAAGATCCCGGAAGTTGTTAAAGCAGTACGCGAAAAATCGACACCGTGATATCCTCTTTACACACGAAAAGATTTTCGATATTGAAGAGAATTACAATAAACAGAATGATAGAGTGTACGCTAGGAGCTCTGAAGAAGCAAGAGTTCCGCAGGTGCAACATGGGCATTAACCATCATCAGTGATGGTCTGGTTGGGAATATCTTATAACGGGCCAACTGAGGGTCAGGTTTTGCGAAAAAGGGTTGTGTTATTCTGGATTTTGAGGTAGCCACGGTCTTTTAATGTTCACGAATTACAACTCATTTCAAAGAGTTTCTTAAGCCGCTTCTTATGATACTAGACACAAAGTTTAATGTAGATTGCGTCTGATCGAAAACTTGAACAATTCGAGAAAAGTTTTAGGCTGCTAGGTGTAATTCTGGATTTTGAGATAGCCACGGTCTTTCAATGTTCACGAATTACAACTCATTTGCAAGAGTTTTTTAAGCCGCTTCTTATGATACTAGACACAAAGTGTAATGTAGACAGCGTCTCATGGAAAACTTGAAAAATTCGAGAAAAGTTTTAGGCTGCTAGGTGAAATTCTGGAATTTTAGGTAGCCACAGTCTTTCAATGTTCACGAATTACACCTCATTCCAAAGAGTTACGTAAGCCGCTTCTTATGATACTAGACACAAAGTGTAATGTAGACTGTGTCTGATCGAAAACTTAAAAAAATCGATAAAAGTTTTAGGCTGCTAGGTGAAATTCTGGAATTTGAGGTAGCCACGGTCTTTCAATGTTCACGAATTACACCTCATTTGCAAGAACTTTTTAAGCCGCTTCTTATTATACTAGACACAAAGTGTAATGTAGACTGCGTCTGATCGAAAACTTGAAAAATTCGATGAAAGTTTTAGGCTGCTAGGTGTAATTCCGGATTTTGACATAGCCACGGTCTTTCAATGTTCACGAATTATACCTCATTCAAAAGAGTTTCGCAAGCCGCTTCTTATGATACTAGACACAAAGTGTAATGTAGACAGCGTCTCATGGAAAACTTGAAAAATTCGAGAAAAGTTTTAGGCTGCTAGGTGAAATTCTGGAATTTGAGGTAGCCACGGTCTTTCAATGTTCACGAATTACACCTCATTCGAAAAAGTGTCTTAAGCCGCTTCTTATGATACTAGACACAAAGTGTAATGTAGACAGCGTCTCATGGAAAACTTGAAAAATTCGAGAAAAGTTTTAGGCTGCTAGGTGAAATTCTGGAATTTGAGGTAGCCACGGTCTTTCAATGTTCACGAATTATACTTCATTTGAAATAGTTTTTTAAGCCGCTTCTTATGATGCTAGACACAAAGTGTAATGTAGACTGCGTCTGATCGAAAACTTGAAAAATTCGATAAAAGTTTTAGGCTGCTAGGTGTAATTCTGGAATTTGAGGTAGCCACGGTCTTTCAATGTTCACGAATTACACCTCATTTGCAAGAGTTTTTTAAGCCGCTTCCTATGATACTAGACACAAAGTGTAATGTAGACTGCGTCTGATCGAAAACTTGAAAAAGTCGAGAAAAGTTTTAGGCTGCTAGGTGTAATTCTGGATTTTGAGGTAGCCACGGTCTTTCAATGTTCACGAATTACACCTCATTTGCAAGTGTTTTTTAAGCCGCTTCTTATGATACTAGACACAAAGTGTAATGTAGACAGCGTATCATGGAAAACTTGAAAAATTCGAGAAAAGTTTTAGGCTGCTAGGTGAAATTCTGGAATTTGAGGTAGCCACGGTCTTTCAATGTTCACGAATTACACCTCATTCGAAAGAGTTTCTTAAGCCGCTTCTTATGATACTAGACACAAAGTGTAATGTAGACAGCGTCTCATGGAAAACTTGAAAAATTCGAGAAAAGTTTTAGGCTGCTAGGTGAAATTCTGGAATTTTAGGTAGCCACAGTCTTTCAATGTTCACGAATTACACCTCATTCCAAAGAGTTACGTAAGTCGCTTCTTATGATACTAGACACAAAGTGTAATGTAGACTGTGTCTGATCGAAAACTTAAAAAAATCGATAAAAGTTTTAGGCTGCTAGGTGAAATTCTGGAATTTGAGGTAGCCACGGTCTTTCAATGTTCACGAATTACACCTCATTCGAAAGAGTTTCTTAAGCCGCTTCTTATGATACTAGACACAAAGTGTAATGTAGACAGCGTCTCATGGAAAACTTGAAAAATTCGAGAAAAGTTTTAGGCTGCTAGGTGAAATTCTGGAATTTGAGGTAGCCACGGTCTTTCAATGTTCACGAATTATACTTCATTTGAAATAGTTTTTTAAGCCGCTTCTTATGATACTAGACACAAAGTGTAATGTAGACTGCGTCTGATCGAAAACTTGAAAAAGTCGAGAAAAGTTTTAGGCTGCTAGGTGTAATTCTGGATTTTGAGGTAGCCACGGTCTTTCAATGTTCACGAATTACACCTCATTTGCAAGTGTTTTTTAAGCCGCTTCTTATGATACTAGACACAAAGTGTAATGTAGACAGCGTATCATGGAAAACTTGAAAAATTCGAGAAAAGTTTTAGGCTGCTAGGTGAAATTCTGGAATTTGAGGTAGCCACGGTCTTTCAATGTTCACGAATTACACCTCATTCGAAAGAGTTTCTTAAGCCGCTTCTTATGATACTAGACACAAAGTGTAATGTAGACAGCGTCTCATGGAAAACTTGAAAAATTCGAGAAAAGTTTTAGGCTGCTAGGTGAAATTCTGGAATTTTAGGTAGCCACAGTCTTTCAATGTTCACGAATTACACCTCATTCCAAAGAGTTACGTAAGCCGCTTCTTATGATACTAGACACAAAGTGTAATGTAGACTGTGTCTGATCGAAAACTTAAAAAAATCGATAAAAGTTTTAGGCTGCTAGGTGAAATTCTGGAATTTGAGGTAGCCACGGTCTTTCAATGTTCACGAATTACACCTCATTCGAAAGAGTTTCTTAAGCCGCTTCTTATGATACTAGACACAAAGTGTAATGTAGACAGCGTCTCATGGAAAACTTGAAAAATTCGAGAAGTTTTAGGCTGCTAGGTGAAATTCTGGAATTTGAGGTAGCCACGGTCTTTCAATGTTCACGAATTATACTTCATTTGAAATAGTTATTTAAGCCGCTTCTTATGATACTAGACACAAAGTGTAATGTAGACTGCGTCTGATCGAAAACTTGAAAAATTCGATAAAAGTTTTAGGCTGCTAGGTGTAATTCTGGAATTTGAGGTAGCCACGGTCTTTCAATGTTCACGAATTACACCTCATTTGCAAGAGTTTTTTAAGCCGCTTCTTATGATACTAGACACAAAGTGTAATGTAGACAGCGTCTCATGGAAAACTTGAAAAATTCGAGAAAAGTTTTAGGCTGCTAGGTGAAATTCTGGAATTTGAGGTAGCCACGGTCTTTCAATGTTCACGAATTACACTTCATCTGTAAGAGTTTTTTAAGCCGCTTTTTATGATACTAGACACAAAGTGTAATGTAGACAGCGTCTCATGGAAAACTTGAAAAATTCGAGAAAAGTTTTAGGCTGCTAGGTGTAATTCTGGAATTTGAGGTAGCCACGGTCTTTCAATGTTCACGAATTATACCTCATTCGAAAGAGTTTCGCAAGCCGCTTCTTATGATACTAGACACAAAGTGTAATGTAGACAGCGTATCATGGAAAACTTGAAAAATTCGAGAAAAGTTTTAGGCTGCTAGGTGAAATTCTGGAATTTGAGGTAGCCACGGTCTTTCAATGTTCACGAATTACACCTCATTCGAAAGAGTTTCTTAAGCCGCTTCTTATGATACTAGACACAAAGTGTAATGTAGACAGCGTCTCATAGAAAACTTGAAAAATTCAAGAAAAGTTTTAGGCTGCTAGGTGAAATTCTGGAATTTGAGGTAGCCACGGTCTTTCAATGTTCACGAATTATACCTCATTCGAAAGAGTTTCGCAAGCCGCTTCTTATGATACTAGACACAAAGTGTAATGTAGTCAGCGTCTCATGGAAAACTTGAAAAATTCGAGAAAAGTTTTAGGCTGCTAGGTGAAATTCTGGAATTTTAGGTAGCCACAGTCTTTCAATGTTCACGAATTACACCTCATTCCAAAGAGTTACGTAAGCCGCTTCTTATGATACTAGACACAAAGTGTAATGTAGACTGTGTCTGATCGAAAACTTAAAAAAATCGATAAAAGTTTTAGGCTGCTAGGTGAAATTCTGGAATTTGAGGTAGCCACGGTCTTTCAATGTTCACGAATTACACCTCATTCGAAAGAGTTTCTTAAGCCGCTTCTTATGATACTAGACACAAAGTGTAATGTAGACAGCGTCTCATGGAAAACTTGAAAAATTCGAGAAGTTTTAGGCTGCTAGGTGAAATTCTGGAATTTGAGGTAGCCACGGTCTTTCAATGTTCACGAATTATACTTCATTTGAAATAGTTATTTAAGCCGCTTCTTATGATACTAGACACAAAGTGTAATGTAGACTGCGTCTGATCGAAAACTTGAAAAATTCGATAAAAGTTTTAGGCTGCTAGGTGTAATTCTGGAATTTGAGGTAGCCACGGTCTTTCAATGTTCACGAATTACACCTCATTTGCAAGAGTTTTTTAAGCCGCTTCTTATGATACTAGACACAAAGTGTAATGTAGACAGCGTCTCATGGAAAACTTGAAAAATTCGAGAAAAGTTTTAGGCTGCTAGGTGAAATTCTGGAATTTGAGGTAGCCACGGTCTTTCAATGTTCACGAATTACACTTCATCTGTAAGAGTTTTTTAAGCCGCTTTTTATGATACTAGACACAAAGTGTAATGTAGACAGCGTCTCATGGAAAACTTGAAAAATTCGAGAAAAGTTTTAGGCTGCTAGGTGTAATTCTGGAATTTGAGGTAGCCACGGTCTTTCAATGTTCACGAATTATACCTCATTCGAAAGAGTTTCGCAAGCCGCTTCTTATGATACTAGACACAAAGTGTAATGTAGACAGCGTATCATGGAAAACTTGAAAAATTCGAGAAAAGTTTTAGGCTGCTAGGTGAAATTCTGGAATTTGAGGTAGCCACGGTCTTTCAATGTTCACGAATTACACCTCATTCGAAAGAGTTTCTTAAGCCGCTTCTTATGATACTAGACACAAAGTGTAATGTAGACAGCGTCTCATAGAAAACTTGAAAAATTCAAGAAAAGTTTTAGGCTGCTAGGTGAAATTCTGGAATTTGAGGTAGCCACGGTCTTTCAATGTTCACGAATTATACCTCATTCGAAAGAGTTTCGCAAGCCGCTTCTTATGATACTAGACACAAAGTGTAATGTAGTCAGCGTCTCATGGAAAACTTGAAAAATTCGAGAAAAGTTTTAGGCTGCTAGGTGAAATTCTGAAATTTGAGGTAGCCACGGTCTTTCAATGTTCACGAATTACACCTTATTCGAAAGAGTTTCTTAAGCCGCTTCTTATAATACTAGACACAATGTAGACTGCGTCTGATCGAAAACTTGAAAAATTCGATAAAAGTTTTAGGCTGCTAGGTGTAATTCCGGATTTTGAGATAGCCACGGTCTTTCAATGTTCACGAATTATACCTCATTCGAAGAGTTTCGCAAGCCGCTTCTTATGATACTAGACACAAAGTGTAATGTAGACAGCGTATCATGGAAAACTTGAAAAATTCGAGAAAAGTTTTAGGCTGCTAGGTGAAATTCTGGAATTTGAGGTAGCCACGGTCTTTCAATGTTCACGAATTACACCTCATTCCAAAGAGTTTCGTAAGCCGCTTCTTATGATACTAGACACAAAGTGTAATGTAGACTGTGTCTGATCGAAAACTTAAAAAATTCGATAAAAGTTTTAGGCTGCTAGGTGTAATTCTGGAATTTCAGGTAGCCACGGTCTTTCAATGTTCACGAATTACACCTCATTCGAAAGAGTTTCTTAAGCCGCTTCTTATGATACTAGACACAAAGTGTAATGTAGACTGCGTCTGATCGAAAACTTGAAAAATTCGATAAAAGTTTTAGGCTGCTAGGTGAAATTCTGGAATTTGAGGTAGCCACGGTCTTTCAGTGTTCACGAATTACACTTCATTTGAAATAGTTTTTTAAGCCGCTTCTTATGATACTAGACACAAAGTGTAATGTAGACAGCGTCTCATGGAAAACTTGAAAAATTCGAGAAAAGTTTTAGGCTGCTAGGTGTAATTCTGGATTTTGAGGTAGCCACGGTCTTTCAATGTTCACGAATTACACCTCATTTGCAAGAGCTTTTTAAGCCGCTTCTTATGATACTAGACACAAAGTGTAATGTAGACTGCGTCTGATCGAAAACTTGAAAAATTCGAAAAAAGTTTTAGGCTGCTAGATGTAAATTCTGGAGTTTGAGGTAGCCACGGTCTTTCAATGTTCACGAATTACACCTCATTTGAAAGAGTTTTTTAAGCCGCTTCTTATGATACTAGAGACGAAGTGTAATCTGAACAGTGTCTCTTCAAACAATCGAAAACTTCGAGAAAAGTTGTAGGCTGCATTTTGTGAAGTTAGCTGCCCTATGTTTTTTGCGAAAATTTCGCTGTTTTTGGTTTAACACTGGCAGTTGTGACAATAAATTCAATTTTTATTTTAAAAAACGTTGTATATGCAATTGAAAACTCTTACGATATGATTTTAGAGGAGTTATTTAAAATGACATCTTAATTTGGTCGGATTATCTTGGGCTGCCAACTTTAGGCTGCTAACTTCACGCCGGTTTAGTTTCTTAGTCTTATTTTTGACATGTAACTCTACATTTAATTAATGATACTTTGATTATTGTATTATTTTTATTTGATGTGCCTAGATAGATGATGACTTGTAAAAGTGCCCTTGAGGCCTATTTGCAGAATAAATGTTTTGATTTTTATTTTTTTGAGAAAAATAGAGTATAAAATACCTATAATACTAACTATGACTATAAGAGTGCGAATCCTTAAAAATTCGCCGATTAATATGTACAATCAGCAACATTAGAGTCAGTCAACTGTTTTTGTTGTTATTCTGTAATAAGCCAAAAGAAAATATGGCTCAGTGTAAAAGAAAAAGATCTTGTACTTACTTGATAGCCCTTTAAAAAAGGAGGTAAAAATATAACTATATTTTGGTGAATTTAAACCGCTAATTTTGTAACGACCGGTTTAGCCTAGTGGGTAGTGCACCTGCCTGTGAAGCTGACGGTCCTGGGTTCGAATCCCGGTCAGGGCAAATATTTGTGTGATGAGCATGAATATTTGTTTCTGAGTCTTGGATGTTTTCTATGTATTTAAGTATTTATATCTATTAAATGTATCGTCGTCTAGTACCCATAACACAAGCCTTCTTGAGCTTACTGTGGGGCTAGTTCGATTTGTGTAAGATTGTCCTCTAATATTTATTATTATTTATTAATTTTATACAGATACAAAATATGTAACCACAACTAGGAGCCAGGAAAGATGTTAGGCCTAATAATATCTGTACGAAAAAGACGAAAATATCCTAAAGTCCGTCACAAAAAGATATATTTGGCATATCATGTGTATATCACGACATAGTATAAAACAAAGTCGCTTTCTCTGTCCCTATGTCCCTATATCCCTATGTATGCTTAAATCTTTAAAACTACGCAACGGATTTTGATGCGGATTTTTTTAATAGATTAGAGTAACTCAAGGGGAAGGTTTATATGTATAATACATGCATCAGCATTGCACCCGTGCGAAGCCGGGGCGGGTCGCTAGTAATAATATAAGATTGAAAGTGGCATTATAGCCAAGCGCGAGGGCGTTTACCCAACACATTATAAACACTTAACATACCAAAAGTAGTTAAATGACTATCATCATATTCATTTTAAAGTGACATAAGTATTAAATAATTTTAAAAAATTCTAAGAACGTAATAGTTAATCAGAGCCATTAGCTGATAACCCATGAAAGCGTCAAACGGAACGTGAACTAGTTTTATCAGAGGGGCTACCGCGAACCGAAAACGAAGTTCGAATATCTCCCTCTCTGTCGCACTTGCTAATTAGTGCGGCAGAGAGGGAGATATTCGAACTTCGTTCGTTTTCAGTTCGAGGTTAGCCCCTCTGACGTTGCTAAGTGTTATACCAGTGTTACCAGGACTGGAATTTGATTCCATCCGATTTCAGCCTTCAAACAGGCACGTATCCAGAGGGGGGGATAGTTGTTGGGATTTATCCCCCCCCCCCCCGAAAAATACAAAAAAATACAAATACAAAAAGGTTTATTTCTCAAAATTTTACAATGTTCAATCTGTAGTAAAACGTTTTAGCCGTCTGTTTATATATTCGCTTGCGTGTTCTTTCAATAAGTAGGTACACAGTTCACATGGTTGTTTCAATGTTTGTCCCCCCCCCCCCCCCCCCCCCCCGAACCAAGTCTGGATAAGTGCCTGCCTAACTAATATACTCTAACTCCCGCTAACCCCCACTGTTGACATATTCAAAAAACCCGCTCACTCCTTACATCTTCCACAAAGAACAGGTACCAACCATGTATACAAGCTATTCCACACATGTCTGTTTTTGAGAGGCAACTCACTGGAAAGGAATAAAGACTACATTAAAAACGATTAAATAAACGATCCAACAAAAAAACGCATTAACATCGTTTAATTTCAAAACTTAATTGTCCCGAGTGACCCTTTTGTATCAACGATTACGTACAAATTATTACGACATTTTTAAATAATATTCAGTAGGAAAATGACCGAAGTATACACTATACAGGGTGGCCCATTTAGATCGGTCAGTATTGGAACCTCTGAAACTAAGACATACGAAGATCTGTTCTTAGGTACCATGTCATCGATTTTAGTAACAAGGAAAACTGCATTCAATATTTGGACCTTAATTGACATTGTAATTCATGAATTATTATTATTATTATTTGATATCATTATTATAATTTTGACTACTTTGACATTGTTACGTAAATTTTGCAAATTGTGTAGATATATTAAATTATTGATTAATTATGTCGCTCCTAAATAACGTTTGCACGCCTGCATGCAGGCGGAATGCACTGGACATATTTATTTTCAACACCTTATGTATTAGAATATGAATAAATATGAATATGAATATGAATATTATCATGTATCATGTATTATCACTAAATGTGCCTACTTAATTTAATATGTTGTGTCACCATTTATTAAGCGGCACCTTAACTCAAATAATCTTTAATGTTAAGATTAGTAGTTAAGAACATGAATTCCAATGTAATATATATGTAATAAACAGTTCAAATTTTTTTTTTTTGGATTTTCGGCTATCTTATAGTTTCAGACTTTCCCATACTGACCGATGTAAATGGGCCACCCTGTATCTTCTCTTCTCTCCTCTTTCCTCTCTAACATCTTCCCTCTTCTACTTTATTCTTCACTCTTTTTTTTCACTTTTCCATTTCTATTTTCCTCTCTTGACCTTGACTTGGCCCAAAAGGCCGAGTCAAAATCAAAATCAAAACATTTATTCATTAAATAGGCCTCAAGGGCACTTTTACAAGTCAAAATCTATCTAGGTACATCAAATAAAAATAATACAATAATCAAAGTATCATTAATTAAATGTAGTGTTACGTGTCAAAAATAAGATTAAGAAACTAATTACAACAAATTACCACCTACATTAAGAAGGACGCCAGTACATTTGTTTAAAATGAACCTCACCAAACTATTGACTTGCAAATGTTATTATTCTTTAGCGGATTATTTTTTGGACAAGCTATATTAATTTTTTATTTAATAATTTATTGTAACGTTGACTATTTTTATTTTATTAATTATAAGTAATTTGATTTTATTTTTGATGTTATCTAATACTAATTTAATAATTGACATGTTTATCTTTAATATTATGTAATTTAAAAATGAATTTGTATGCCTAAAGGCGAAACATAGAGCACATATTTTGTACATACCGCCATATATTGTATTACCTATGTTTACAAATAAATCACTTTGACTTTGACTTTAACAATCGAGATTTGTTAGAGATGTATAAGGTCTCTAAGCGTCAAGATAAAAGGTAATAAAGTAGGTACACTAATCATAATAAAATATTTTGAGCTATATCTATAACACGTCAACATGAAAATAATAAAATCTAATAAATAAATATCCTCAGAGATGTATAAGGTATCTGGGCGTCAGTCTAAAAACACGTCAAGCGGGTCTTCCCGAAAAAGAAACTGGCCCCACAGGAGGCCAATCTTAACCTCCTGAGACCCACCATACAAATAAAAATACAATCGAATTTGAACCTAACAGTTCCGATTACAAATTTGAATTTTATTTTATGTCAAATCAATCAAACCAAAACAAATGCAACTCTATCACTTCAAAATTTAACTTATTTTCCGTTGACCATATTTTGTCCTTTATATAGGACGCGGGGTCTTAGGAGGTTAAAGAATCTATTTTTTTAAAAAAAGGGCCACCCTGTATGTTGTATACGACTGTTGTATATTAAGCAGCTCCGAGGCCCTCAATGTTATCTCTTGGGCAATAAAGACACGTCGAGTAATTATTTTATTTTCGTTTAATCACTCATATTCCGTGATAAAAAACATAATTTACTAGGCAATTAAAGAATTTCATAAACCGAGCTTGTGACACAGTTAAACGAGCTTAATGAGGGTTATGACATTTATCTGAGCTTTTAACAATTTGTATGAAAGAGTAACTATGACTCAGATATAAAATGAAATATTGTTATGTGTTGAATTTCGTCATCGTTTTTGGACGTTTTCGGCGATCCGTAGTCAAAACAGTAAAAACGGAACGGAACCCTTAGGTATCTACAATTACCCAGAAAACAGTCAAACAAAATTTGACCTATCTTCTCTGTCCAGCGAATTAAAAAGGTCTATCCTAACTAACAATTATAAACTTAAATATTTCGATGTGTGTTACAAATCTTAATTTTGTATTTCATTGACATGTATTGATAAATATTTATTTTTTATTGTAATTTTAATGTATCTACCTAATTTGTACATGTTTCAAAACTGACGCTCACAATATAAATTCCTCAAAATTGACTATGTGTAATTTTAAGTGACATTGTATTGTGAAATAAATCAATCAATCAATGTTAACCAAAAAATCCGATTTAGATGAAACAACGCATAGAATTATTTATCTGAATTAAAACGTAGAATACCTACTCTTTATCAAGAAAATTATTTCTCGACGGGATCAAAATAAGATGGAACATGACACAGGACTCAACAAAACGAAGCAAATTATTTTTTTTTATACGAAGGAACGGTTGATGAATTTGGAACTGGGTAGCGATTGCACCTATAGCTCAGTTGGCTAGAGCGACTGGCCGCGAGTGCCGGGAGGTCGCAGGTTCGAATCCTGCTCGGTGCCTAAATTTTACAATTTTTCCTTCATTCCAAATTTGAAGCAATGTTATTAGAATTTGAAACTGCATCAGGCATGTGTAATCTGACATACCATAAATTGGTGTCATCATAGATCTGATGATGGAGCTAGAAGGTGCATACAACTCTTCACTAGCTGGTGGAAGAAGCGCTCGAATACGCCTGCGCGCTGGCTCGTTTATATTCAAAGATATTAGACGAGTTTTGAGTTGATATTGCCTCGTCAAAACTATAGATATATTTATGGCACAAACGTGTATAGATTCTTCGATCCTTTATCTACATTAGCAAAAGCCAGATTTTATAAAACAGACTACTATTTTTTATGATTTCTATTATATACAACAACAGAGATTTTTATTTTTCTCACAAAAGTTACGTCCAAAAAACTGGTTTAATGGTATAAAATTGCCAAAGTTTGATGCCATATATCTCGTTTGAAGAAAATATGGTATACTATTTCGGTAAACCAAGTTGTTCTTAATACATAAAAGCTATTTAAAACATAAGAAAACGGAGAGTTACAGATCGAAGAATCCTAAATAATCCTAATAAATAAAATCCTAGTGGGAATTGTCTTAGGATACAGACTGTACATACTTCATCTAAACTGATTTGTCCTATTCATTACATCGGCCTGTATCTGTTTTTTTCCCCAATAAAGAAAATAAAATAAAATAAAATAAGAAGGAAGCTAGGATCCCCTTAATAAAGCTTCAAATATAGGTATCAGTCTCTTCAGGCTGCTATAAAATATTTAAACATGAACTCTATCAACTTGATAATACAGTTAGTTTTCCGGTATTCATGACGTGCTCTCTCCGATATATTTGATCGCGTAGAATAAAGGTTTTTTCTATAAAACTTGTCAAAATAAATTAGGTATCAATCTCTTCAGGCTGCTCAAAAATATTTAAACATGAACTCTATCGCCTTGATAATACAGTAAGTTTTCCGGTATTCATGACTGTCCGATATATTCGATCGCGTAGAATAAAGGTTTTTTCTATAAAACTTGTCAAAATAAAGTCCGGTGTTACTGGTTATAGCAGCCTGATATTATCGCTTCGCATAGCGTCGCCGCTCCCCGACGTTACCCAGAAGGTCACGCGATAAGAACATAATTAATGACTTATCAAGTTACAATAAACTGCTCAATCGTAGATCATTCCTCAATAATTATCCACTCGTACAGTGCTCACGGCGCGCTGTCAAAATACGGTTTGGTCTGTCATTCGTCTTTGGATTAATTAATAGCTTGGAGAAATTCGGAGAAATTATAGAGAGCACTAAAAAAAGTAATTTGTGAGAAACATTAAGTACAGGTTGTGAGAAACGTTAGAGAGTGAATTTGGTGCGCCGGTTTACGACCATTTGGACGAGTTTCTCGTCTCTGTAATGGATTCCCATTCAATAGGTAACTGCCAAATAAAAAGCTCGAGCTCCCGAGGATGCACTGTGTTGAGAGCGAGGGACCTAAATGTGTTCCTTCTGCTGTCAACACAGTGCATCCTCAAATCTTATAAAGGGTCGGCAACGCGCACGTGACTCCTTTGGAGTTGCGGGCGTCTATAGCCTGCGGTGGCCGCTTACCATTCGAAGTTCGGATTTCGAAGTTCGGAGTAGCCCCTCTGTTAGTTTGCAAATATCTTAAATAAAATAAAATAAATAAATATTTGTGGACAATCTTACACAAATCAACCTGGTCCCAAACTAAGCAAAGCTTGTACTATGGGTGACGATATACATATTTATATAGATAAATATATACTTAAATACATAGAAAACATGAATTGACTCACCAAAATAACGAAAGTTACAAAACTACTAGGTACATAATAAACAAAATAAACACTTTAATATAATGATGAATAACTAGGTATCATTATTGTGTCATACTGTACTGTACTGTTTTGTGCATTGGTAGGAGGTACAAAAGTCATATTCGTAATAACTAAACAAGGTTAGAATTACAGTATACTAATCGGCCTGCAAACGAGCCGTGAGCAATTAGGCTGCGGTCAAGTCAGACCCGTCCACAATCTGACAGGAGTAACGGCCGTAATTTACTCAAACAAAACCTTTTTTAATTGCTATAACAAGCCTCCTAATTATAACCCGCGTGTGCGCCTCCGAATCATTAGGAATATCGTAAACATGTGCTAACAACACATAATATATGTTACATTCGGCGTCCGGCGTCAACATGACAGCATAAATAAATAAATAAATTCTTTTCTTTTATACAAACTCCTTAAGGGAGGCGTACAGCGACATCTACCAGAAGACTCATGCTTCATTAACGGCACTAACGTCTCAAATCCTATTGAGAATAGTCAGTTACGATGCGCCATCCCATACCCAAATTTAATCCTGCTCGGTGCCTAAATTTTTCCTTCATCATCATCATCATCATCATTTCAGCCAAAAGACGTCCACTGCTGAACATAGGCCTCCCCCAAACAATAATCCTACCGATTCGTATAATAAACTAGCGAGGGTTAATTTTTAATTTTTAGTCGGTTCGATTCCCGGTTGAGACTAGCAAAATTTTAAAAATCTTTGAATGCAGTTTTGTTTCTTTTTAAAAATAAAGGAATGTTTCCTTTCAGTAAAATGAGCTAACTAAAGGATTTAAAGCAGTTTCCCTCCAGGGCCCATAACTTTTTTCCATCCTGTATATACTTAAATACATAGAAAACATCCAAGACTCAGGAACAAATATTCGTGCTCATCACACAAATAAATGCCCTGACCGGGATTCGAACCCGGGACCTCCAGCTTCGTAGGCAGAGTCACTACCAACTGGGCTAAAGCGTCATGGACTGTCAGATGCCTAGGCACGGAACGAAACTCACTCTAAGGGTCGGTTGCACCAACATGCGATCACAGGCCGGTCATCGTCAAATATGGCGCCGGCAGCTGTCATCCCATAGAAACTTGTCAAACTTTCCATACAAACGGATTTTAACGAACACCGCTTACGATTACAGACGGTCTGGTGCAACCCACCCTAAGTCAACCCACTGCGGCGCACGACTACTTGCTGATTCATCATCATCATCAGCCTGTGTCAGTCCACTGCTGGACATAGGCCTCTCCCATGGCACGCCACTGAGCTCGGTCGGTCGGTACTAGCTGATTAATGCTGAATAACCTCCCACAGTGGTACAACGCTCATACATCTACTAGCTCAACCAATCTCACTGGAGCGCAAACTCTTAGAGTATTCCAGTGTTCCAAACAACACGCGTGGTCGTGTCGGCGGTTTTCCCCTGGATTTTCCCCAGGCTACTCTCCAACCGCGCACTCCTGTCGCTTTATTGGGCCCGGCCTATAAAGCCACAGTCAGGTTCAAAAAAACCTCTAATAGCACATTGATTAATATATATGCTTTACAGTACGTCCGTGACGTATTAGTGACAAGCAATGGCGAAGTTGATTTGTCCTCGGCATGCCATAGAGATATCTCCAGGTTCATTTCTCTGTCTTTCAAAATGAGGATGACAGAGACACGGGCACACGGCGCGATTTTGTAAAGCGAATTAGGCTAATACCACCGGTTTCTATAAAGTGAAGTCATACACGGGGCACGAGCGCATTCCCGTCGGCTTTTAATTCTAGGATTCATAACAAAATTAAACTTCCGTGATAAGAAATCGTATTTAATATGAACGTTTAATAACTGTCAGTTACAACCTTGTATTAAAAAGTAATATTAATTAATCACAATTATCTAGCAGGTCATCATGTAACAACTAGATAATTTCTAAGATGTCCGCAAAACGATAAATTGTCCGTTAATTTAGAAAACAATCTATTTTAGCTGTACCCAGTAAGGCTAGTTTCACATTAGTGACATTCCGGTTTAATTTCTCCGAATATGAGTATCATATTTAATTGTTTTTTCTAACGTAATTGCACAATGTAAAGAAATATACAAATGGATCTGACATATCAGTGAAAAATTGGCCAGTGTCTTTACCATGAGTTGGCGTGAACGTACTCGCTAGCGACTGCGTAAACGATTTAGTATGCCGATCCTTAGTTCTATTAACGCCAGAGGCGCTGTACTTTTGCCCATACAATTTTTTACGCAGTCGCTAGCGAGTACGGTCATGTAAACTCATGGTAAAGGCACTGAACGCCATAAAAAAACGAGCCCTGAACCCACTTTCGAAGTTCTAAAATATGATGTTTGTTTCGAATGGATGATAGACGCTGTTCCCAAAAAAAATGTTATTGTTATCGAGCAGCCTGTGGGTGAAGTATACCAAAAGGGCCTATAATGCCCTGCGTGTACAATACAACAATGCATTCAGGGTGTTGTTGGGACTACCTAGATGGTGTAGTGCATCGCGTATGTTCGCGGAGGCAGGCACGGACGGTTTTCAAGCGATTATGCGGAAAAAAATCGTCTCGATGCTGGGCCGACTGAGAGGTAGTTCAAACAGCATACTGAGTGTCATTGCGGGCAGGTATGATTGCCCAATGTTTATGCACTGGATAGGGCAAATCAAGGCGGTCGCTGAATATAGATTTAAGTAAGTGTTTTTTAGATTAGTTACTTTACTAATATACCGTTTAAGTCTCACTAACAATATATGGATGTAAAAAAAAAAGTCTGAAATAAAGTTATTATTATTATTATTATTATTATTATTATATGAGCTATTTGTTTGTACACACCACTAAAATGGTATGAAGGGATCGTTGTATTTTAAACTGTTCGGTACATCGTCTGTAGCGAATGCGTGCTAAATAAACGTTGTTATAGTTGTGTTACCAGTCGAAAACGAATATCGCACGGGTCGAGTCGTGCGCAGGGATCGGATACCGGTATTTTCTCCTTAGAAAAATACCGGTATTATTACGGTCACCGGTTCATTATTTAGTTTTTAATGGGACAATCTAATAATACGACGTTGTTACCTAAATACATGATTCAACCCTACGTAAAGAGCAAAAAGTCCAAAATATTGAACTAATTCAGGGTTTTTTAAAAATACCGGTATCGGTCCCTGGTCGTGCGATTCGGAACGCCACTCGAGGTGGACGTAACACCTGTAGGTACCTACTAACACTACGTATTGAAATGTTAATTAAATAAACTAGTACACTAGTGGCTCTGTGAGCTTTAGACCTCGTGAGTGAGTTTTTTTATCATTTCCAAAATCTGACATTATAAAAGAGATGAATTATGAATATCGAACCTGCTAACAAAATTTCACGAGAATCGGTTGAGAAATGCGACCTGTAGAGAAGAACAAACCGAAATTCGCCCGCAGAAACTCACAAAATTATTGATAAAAAAAATGTTTTTGAAAATTTCCAAAAACCGTCTCGACAAAATAAATGTATATAACTATCGAAACTGCTCACGAAATTTCACGAGAATCGGTTGAAGAGAACAAATGGAAATCCGGACATACGAAAGCATTTTTGTCGAAGCTGAAGCAGAGACCTTCGTTTCACTCGGTCAATAAGTGTAAAAAGATGTATGAACACCTGAAAAGGTAGAGTATGGTGAGTCCACCAGATAAACTGCAACGGGAACTGCAGATTGTAACCCATTGCCCACATAAAAAAAATATACTTAACATTACCATCACAAACTTTAAGTGTCTGTCTATGGTTGTATAGAGAATGCCATTAGGTTATGGTCCGCTATTTGTGCTTCTGTTGTTTACAACAAAATATAAACGAAGTTTACAGGAAAGTAAATAATGTTAAAAACTAGAGTGCCCAGTTTGACAATCATCACGGAATGACAATTCGCCGTAAAGTATAGTTAGTGGCAGCAGATCACGCACACAACAGCCAACAACGACATCGGGATTTTTAAATTTCTACTGAATTGCAATATAATATACCTACCAAAAAGTGTCTTTAGTTAAACTACTTTGTTAAGTATTATTTACAAATATAAATCGAATTCAAACAGATTTTTTTTATTTACATATTTTGGTTAAATATTTATAAGTAACTAGCGATCCGCCCCGGCTTCGCACGGGTGCAATGCTGATGCATGTATTATACATATAAACCTTCCCCTTAAGTCACTCTATCTATTAAAAAAATCCGCATCAAAATCCCTTGCGTAGTTTTAAAGATTTAAGCATACATAGGGATATAGGGACATAGGGACAGAGAAAGCGACTTGTTTTATACTATGTAGTGATCTTTATTTCTTTTTATTTACATTCACTCATTCGTTTAATTTGTTCACTTTTTTGCAATCAATAAAGTACCTATCTACAGCAATTGTCAACTAGGTACCTAATCGTCATCCCTGGGGAACCGCGAATTTTCATGATCCGAGTGCAAGCTTGTTGCGTGATAGAGAAAGAAACAGTATAAGAGCCTGATCATACTCGAGTTTCGAATCCAATCTACGGACAAAACCGAACCAATCCACCTGTCTATCAACACCTTAACAAACGCTCTTGTGTTCACCGCTCAAGCCAGTAGCACCAACAAAATAGTTTCAAATTACACCCAATTACGCGCCATTCAAATCTTTTAGAGGAATATTGTAAAAAAACATTCGGTAACAATCGCGGTAATTAAGAAAAGTGACGTTTAGCTACTCGGTTAACGAGCTAGTGCTGTGACGCAATTATCGATATTACAGATTATCGATACAATCACAATTGGCACTTAGAGGTTATGAAATTTAATAGCGAGTCATAATTTATTCGTGAATTACATGATAGAATATTTAATTATGATCGTAGGACAAACAGGACATTATTTTTGATTAGTAAGACAATAAGGGGCAGTGTTGGACGGTTACAATGGGTGATCAAATTTACGTTTACTATAAGTAGTTAATTAAACCAGACATGCTGTTGAACGTTTATCGTTTAGGCGCTATTATCTGCCATACTAAGTTGCTATAAATATATAATTTATTTTACTAGAAAACGTAGTTGCCGTTTACGACATTACACCACAATTATACTACCGATAAACTAACTGATAATGTAACGTAGTCGAGTCATGGACATGTGCTTATTAAAATTAATTTGCATGGCATCTGTAGTCAAAATAGTTAACTAAACTAGGTATCTTAATAAAAAAAATCATTAACGTGGTTCAGAACTTGAATAAGAGTAGAATAGAAAGTGTAAGAACGGTAACCGATAGATAAATATTAGTGTCAAATCCATACGATTAATTCAAATTCAAATTCAAATAATTTTATTTCAGATAAAATCCATATATGGTTAGTAACATTATTGTACTTATATCTATGTTAGTGGGGTTACATAATAGATAAATCAATAAAATTAAAAGGAATAACATTAAAATAATTTACGATCATGGCTATTTAATATAATTCACAAGTGTCCTAATCTGTGCCACCCAGTGACAAAGAATAGGACAGTTGTACCTATCCGCTAACACTTTCAAAATGCTGTTTTGACTATTTCTGACACGGTCCATCAACGATGCAATTTTTTTCCTCATGATCGCGTGAAATCCGTCCGTGTGAGCGTGTGAGATTAAGTAGTCGACAAAAAATATTCTAATCTGAACATCGATACCGCGCTCTGCACTACGGAACAATCAAATTTCGAACAACAATGGCGTCGGTTGATAATCGCGGGCGTTCAGCTCACTCACAAAAGACCTTTGTCAGAGCGCTTAACTTTTTAAAACATTTTTTTAAACCGTTCCTGACGGACGCGTTCAATTTAATTAAAATGAACTGTTTTTTTTAACGCCGTGTTCATAAAAATATTGTTATTATAGAGGGTGCGTTCCGTTATTGCTTATTTGTCACATAATATTTGCTTTTGATCCAGCGGCTTTAGGAGGGTGCTGCGTAGATAATGGCCGCCATTTTGAGGGGTGGATAATTTGATTTTTATTGCTACTGGTTACTGGAACTGGTGTAACAAATGGCTTAGTTAGTGCAGTTAATTTTGTTCAATTGTTACAAATATAGTGTAAAGTGTTCATTTATCACTGTCAAATATGTATTTTGTATGTGGGTATTAGACGCGCATAGGTATGTCGGTAGGTGGGTTTACGGCCTGCTAATTTGATGCGCCAGTTTGCGGCCACTTGGATGAGTTGATGGACTGAAAGGATATTTCCTTGCTTTTTTTAATATATTCCCATTCAATAGCTACTACTTAAAACGCATACGACTAACCATTTCTTTAGGGCATGTTGAAATATCTTTAATTAAAAAAACTTCGTCCTTCAAAACCGCAAACTGACGCAGGCCTCGTAACTGGCCTAGCGTCCCTATGTAATGGTTCTGTCACTAAAAACGCTTAATGCTAGATGAAAATTCTTTTTTAATAATATATAATAATAATAATAATAACGTTTATTATTCACGTTCACCTTAACAAATCAAATACTTACCCCCTTATTCACAAACGTCTATCAAACCTATATTAGTTAACTAGCCGCTAAAGTTCGTTTGTCCTTATCTGTCACTTTGACATTGACGTTTGTGAGAATGGGACAAAGAACTTTTTAGTTAGCAGAGGTTTGTTAAATTTAAGCCTACTTATGAACAATATTTCTGCTCGACAGTAAATTGTCTCATCTTCTTCTTCTTCCTCGGTCCCTCACTGCTGAGGATCGCGTACACATGGCTTGTTTCCAAATGGTGCGGTTGTAAGCTGTGAGAGCCGCCTGGTGCATGTCACCACCCAGTGCCTTCTTAATAGGATCAGACCACCCTAAATTGTCTCACATGCACGTTTAAAAAAATGAAATTCATTTGTTCAAGCACCTAATATAAGCCACGCCATGTTTTCATAACCTCAAAAGTCCATTTTATCACACTCACAATTATCTGCAAAAAACAATAATTCATACGACAATGTTGCTAATTACGAGACAATTAAGCTATCTTTGCGTAATTACGCCTAATGGAGAGATAGCTACATTGTAGCGGGTTACGTTAACATAGGTACAAGAAAAGTCGCACAACATGTCAAGCGACGCGACTTTACTGCCTTGTTCCTTCAAACAATAAATCGAGGTTATCTCCCACTTATGAAATCTGCGTCCGCGCAGCGCGGGGGCAGATGTCACGCGTCGGAATAACGACTTTATTGCTTTTAAATTATCTGTTTGTGTTTTAACGAAATAGTATTTTGATTAAATGTTCCAGTTCCAAGAACTGTTAATTAGCTGGAATGGAACGGTACCTACTGTCATATCTAATATTAACATTATAGCTACCGACTACTAACTACATATTAGGTAACCTAACGTAGGTAGGATTCGAAAAAAAGAATAAGATTATTTCATAATTACCTTCTCATAATTTCGATATTTACGTCGGACTAAGATTCTTTAAAGAATATTAAAATAAGATAAGATCATTCCATTGTAAAATAGAATACAAATTTGCCTTAAATCAAATTTATACGCATTCACATATGATCGTCAAGAGTTACATAGGTACCATTAAATACTTAGGCACCTAAAGGTGGGTACGTAAATAGATCCATCTGCAAAGAAAAAAATATTTTGACTTAAATACCTAGAATCTAAACAATATAAAATAATTAAGTCTATAGGATTAAACACTCAAAAAAGGGGAGGACTAATCCCACGACTCCGTTAAATCCGTCCTAACAAAGTCAACCGTTAAATACGCTAAAGAAAAGCCAATTAACTTATTCCAAAACCGCTGTACAAACAAAATGACACTTTGTTCCTTTTTCAAAAAAGGAGCGCGTTCGAAATTCAAACGTTCCCCGGATTACTTTATTATTTTCTTTTTTAAAACAAGCGCCGACAACTGGCCAGAGATAACGGAGTTATCGTAAACGCTGGTGTTTTGAGATAAGTTCCTTTTTTAAAAAGTTTGTAAGTCGTTGAAGGATTAATGAGCCGTTTGAGATAAACCTCTTTGCCCCGCGGTCGTTAATTGCATTGATTAAGCTTGTGCTTATTTAAATGTACGTTTATAGAAGATACATTTAATTAGTACCTTTATGAAATAAATAATAGACAACGATTTAATGTAGAATGGTTGTTAATGATGGAAAATTCCGCTGTAAAAGATTTATTATGTAAGTAGGAACTTGTCTAGACCAAAGAGGAATGTATCACAACCGCTACTTCTAAGAAAACTGGTTGTAAAACAGAACTTTTCAACATTACGTACGTAGGTAATTGGACACATATTAAAATTTTGAAATCTTTTTAAAAAGTTAACAAAGAAGGGACTACTTATAAAAATATCCGACAACGTTATTTCCTGTATAATACTGCTCAAAATAAGGTTAATAGTGTGAAAACTGACAAAAACAGATATTGTATAATATTGTAAAAATATTTAATAAACTGATCCCTTCAATTAAAGGAGCTCTTTCTTATGAGTTGTAGCATATACATACTTTTATTTATATGTATACTATTTTTATAAGTACTTTTTGACATGTGCCATTTTACATGCCTTTTTTGTCAACGACGGTGGCACACAAGCTTACGACCTGCAGCCACCGTAACCTATGGACGCGTGGAACTCCAGAAGAATCACAAAAGTGTTAACATTATCTGACTTGAGGACTTCATTGCATTAAATGTTTTAACATTGACTTGGTACCGGCGGCGCCGCGACTGCATTAGGCGTTGATATAGTTTTGTTTTTAATTAGTACATAGATGAATATTTTTCCAATTGACATGAAATAATGTATTATAATGATGACTAAGTAATTTATAATTTGTTTTACTATATACCTACAAAATGTAGTAATGTTTTAAACAATTTTTTGTATGAAAAATGTTTTTGTATGACCTGTAACGAATGTTACCAATAAATATTTTCATTTTTTTTTCATTTTCATAGTCCGTCGGGTGAGAAGCAACACTCATTATCAAATCTGTCACTACTCTTCGAAGCCTCGTATCTCAGTACTGAAACGATGCTGACATACGAGCTTTATGTAAGTAGGTATTTGGTACTTAGCGACTTTTGCTTGTAACTCGACGTAATTACATTTATAAGTGCCTATTTCATTGTCATGTTCTCTGATATTAAACAGTGGGCAGAATACCATACCGAGAATTGAAATCGGTTCACGTGATAAAGATTTATCCTTGCTGAAAAATCACCAAACATACTAAGTTATTCAGTCGCTCAAAATTGACAAGGAAAAGACTCGAACACAGTACAGAAATAAATTATTGGTACCAAAGACTAACCTAGAAATGTGTAGAAATAGTCCACATAATAGATGTATTTTAATAACTAATAAAATCCCAAATTCAATTAAACAGGAACCACAAAATACACTAGTTAAAAACAAACTAGAAAAACTGTTAATCGACAGATGCTATTACTCTGTAAAGGATTTTTTAAATGATGATAGTTTATAAAATTTCATGATATTATTTATTTTTAGAAAATGTGTATTGTTTTAGTAACTAGTTTTTAAGTTATAGTTGTGTGCCCTTTCAGGGCGTCATGGTCTGACTTTAATTGTATAATTACACCTTAATTGAAATGTACATGACTTAACAACGAAATAAATAAATAAGAAAATTCGCCGATAGATGGCGCTGTACACATGGCGTTTAATTTTTACACCATGTTGTTGGGCATAAAAATGGCCCTGCTCAGTAACAACCGGACTTATTTCCAGTCCATTGATACCGAACAAGAATGTCAAGTTGCCACGCCTATTTACACACTGGCTAAGTATTTATTCAGTGGCTAAGTATTTATCTTAGTGGCTAAGCGAGCGGCTAAACAACCTAAGATAATATCCGCCGTAAATGCGACTTCCTGGCGAGATGCTGAGTAATTTGTTGATTCATGAGACTCAAGACCGTCGGTGGGCCGGGAGTCGGGCTCGGTAGTCGTTTTATGTGCATACCAGATCAGCTCACAACCAGAAAAAGACGAAGTAGTCCGTTTTGTTCACATCGTAGGACAAACCAGACAAAAAATTCCGTTTTGTTCTACGACAGCATATGTCAAATTTCATAGGACAAAACGGACATGAAAATCCGTTTTGTTCACTGCTTAGAATTAAACCGATAAACGCTGTAGTACAATCAAGTTCATAAATACATGTAAGTTTCCAAAGGTTCAAAAATATCTGAGCAACCTTGTGTCAGTAACAATAGAGTCATGTTCACATGCTTTTGGTCACTTTTTCCGTGTACCAGAGGTGACGCGGCCGGCGCGGCGTAAGGTTAGGATTAGGAACCATTTCACAGGCGGATCTTCTCGATGGCGAATTCTATCTACAATAATCGGCTATAAAATGTGAGTACAAAATCATATCATTTGTCATTTCCTAATATACAGTTTTGATGGGCATAGAACGAAACTATTCTCTCTCTCTCTCTGTCTCCATCAAACGTTTAGTTTGGCGAGTTTAATAGTTATATGTAAAATATTACTTTTTTTCTTTGAATAATATTTTTCTTTAAATGTAGCTAAATGTGGGTTTACAGTTTTAAAATTATTTTCTTATAGGTAGAGGTACTTTTAATTAATATTTACTTTGTGTTTCTCTCTGTTACCCATATATATATATAGGACATATATTTCAAGTAATGTTTAATAAACCCCAAGTCAAACATGAGTCATCACACCAAACAGAAGAGTTATAGTTTATAGGCAGTCAACCTAAACCGACGGATTTGTGTGAAGAATATCACAAAGTCTGTTTATTATTTATATGTTACCTCATGTAAGTGAATTGTATAATTCTTTATGAGATTAAATGATCTTAAACCTAGAATATGAAACTGAAAATAGTTTCACATACGTGTACAGGTAAATGAAGCAAGAGATGGTTAGCTGTTAGAGGTTATCTGAAACCGTCTAAACAATATATTCATCGGATATATTATGTAATGAATACATCTTGACGTGTCCAGCTCTTTGCAGCGCTCGTGGTCATCTGGGTATGATCTTGATTGACTGCTTGCCATAGGCGATACTAAACCGTTTATTTCGTTTATATTAACGAGTAATAGACACGGGAAAACAATATTATTTATTAAACCTTCAACAGCCGATTATTTATCTATTAACGTGTATAAAATAATAACTCTATTGTGTGTTAGAGTAGGTGTTTAGCCACTAAGAAAAGGCTAAGTTTTTAAAAATCAATTGTGCCGGGTCATGATCAGTTCTGTATGTAAGTGGCATGTATTCACTGAAGAAATATTGAAATGTCTAAAGTAATAAATAATGTATGGTATGAAGATTTATTACACTGGTTGTAGGTATTCAATTTAGTTTCAATAACGACTTCTGTCCAGGTCACACCTATAAGTGCCTAGACACCAATCGGCTTTATTTTCCTTACCATACCTTTGCCCTAAGGTTGACTGGTAGAGAATGCTTATGGCATTAAGGCCTCCTTTTGTACGATAAGTTTTACTTTTGTGCAATAAAGATTAAATAAATACCTAGGATTTTACGCGTCAAAAAAATTTTTCTACTTTTTTCTAATCAAATCAGAACACGATACCGAATATGCCCTTAAACGGATCCTGACTAGTTTTGTTACAGCCTGTATATATATATTTTACAGTGAATTCCGTTTATTAAGTGATAAAACCTAATTTAGTTTATTATCTACTCCATACCAAACTGTGGGCAACAAGCATACAGCCAACTTCATTTCGATTGTATTCTCCCATCAATACTAAATAGATTCTCTAGTGACCTAATACTTAAAATTGAGGGTAAAACCTGTAGTCAAACAAGAACCATTGTCAAACAGCATGTGCTGCGAAACAAAAATCAACTATAGAAGATATATGTAATAGTTTAACTTAGTGATTATGTAAGAAGGCTCCTTAACTCAAAAAATCTTTTGATAACTAACATTAGTAGTTAAGTATAGAAAAAAAATGTAACTTTATTATGAATTCAATGAAATAAACAGTTTTAAATTAAAAAAAAAATTTTTTTTAATTTCGGACCCAAAACAGAGGGACAGTCAAATGGATATATTGATAAAAACCATCATCATCATTCACATAGCGCGATGTGTGATCCCAGTACAGCTGGATCCTAAAGGATGCCTGGTGTCCGATACCTAAGGCGAAGATATGGCGTAGGCACTAGTTAGTAGTTTTTTTAAGAAATTCATAAGAACTATCAAACATTAAGTTCTCACGACCTCGCCCGCCTGTCAACTGTCACGGTCGCCCGCCCAATTAAGAGGAAATCAAGACGCAGCCGCCATGCTGACATGTATGTTTGACAGAACTTGGAGAATGAGGATGGACGCCCTGCCGACGGCGAGCGGTGCGATGGTAGAAAGCAACCGGGCATCATGGCGAACGGGTCTTCGGGACAACAGAGAAGGCAAAGTTTCTCCTCAAACTTAACAAGGGTGTATTCGGGTAATTCCGAATGTCGGGTAAATCCCAAAATAGCAAATTCTAGTATAACTAAGCTGTTCTATTGCATCTCATCGTCATCACCATCAAAAAGAAACGTTAAAGAAAGAAAGAAAGAAAAACCATTTATTCGTGGCACAGACACAGTACAAATTAACATAACACCAAAATACAGAAAATAGCCACGAAATGCCCCCAAATCAGCATAGTGCTAGCCATTGGCTAGCGCTGGTCTTCCTTTGGGACCACGAGAAGCCACGAAAGACAAAAAACACTAAAGTCACAAACAACAAAAAAAAGATTTTGCTTATGTTTGGTAGTGCAACAAAATCGGTTAGTTACACTGGAATTGGTTATTATCGGAATTACCCGACACTCGGAATTACCCGAAGACACCTTACCTATTAAATATCGGTTTGGGGTTGGGATCGTCTACAATAGTCACAGCACTTCTTTGAAGTGCAAGCTTGGCCTACCAAGTACCTAGCTCCGAAACCGGACGTCGCTATAAATGTCGACAGACTACCTCCGACACCAAGAGTCCCACGCAAGGGCTGTGATTGGAGAGGGTTGTGGGGCCACAGTGGATGGGGTTTATATGCTTTGAATTGCTTTAAAGTTCGTGTCAATGGTAAATCAAAAAAAATCAGCATGAATTACATAAATACTGCTGGTGTAATTTGTGTATGGTGATCGTGACAATGTTTACACGATTAAACTTTTTTTTTAATATTAGCGGCCAGCATTTTGGGAATATTACCGACTGGCAGCGGTTTAGTACCTACCTAAATTAGGTTTCGTTTTAAATAGGTACCTAGTATAGGTAAGTTTGTTTAGTTTAATTTGTTTTTTTAATTTAATTATTTGGAGACTAATAAAAGTAACATATAAATGAAATTTTAAGTAACGACCAAACGCCTAATAAAATCGAACTAGGGTAAGGACACTTTGGAATAATGGCAACCCTGTATTTATTGTTTCTTAAACCTCTGGCGGATTGTATACGGCCAAGGGAGTTTGCCTATCAGCCTGGTAGTCGATGAATTAAAAATTAGTTAATCGATTTATCGATTATAATAAATTTGTTAAAAAGTTATTTAATTTAAAGGGGGGAGGGGGTTTGAAAAATATGTGTTACAATATTTTTTTAATATATATTACTCTCGGTAAAATTCAAGCCGTCGTCTCCCGGCGAAAAAAAATAAACAATAACGTTCTTTTGTAATGAGCCCTGGGATCCCAGGGACTGGTAGTTGACGGTACTTAAGTATAGTATAGTTCCCACCTACTTTTTTACGGTAGATTTTTTATCAATGCGTGTTTTCTGCTCGTTAATTATGGATTAGATAATCATTATAACAATAAAATCTACTTAGATAATTAATACCTATTATTATGAGTTTAAAAAATTAGAGGATGTGCTTTAGGTCTAAGTGCCTCAATACATCTTTCTGCTTTGCCTTAAGGTTGACTGGTAGAGAATGCTTTTGGCATTAAGTTCGCCTTTTGTACTATAAGTTTTTCTTTTGTGCAATAAAGATTAAATAAATAAATAAATACATCGCAGGGTCCGCTTCTTGAATAACAACAATAAATGACTATGTAAACTGACCTCCGGGAAACCTGTGCGGGAATATCCGTCCATGTCTGTTGATGAGCCAGGGATACAGCTGGTAGGAGTCGCGCGGCACGGGCGCGGGGTGCGGCGGCGGGTGCGGCGGCAGCGGCGCGCCGAAGCCCTGCTGCTGGTGCGCCAGCGCCGCCGCCAGCGCCGCGCCCTGGAAGTGCGCCAGGAACTGCTGGTGGTGGCTCTGCGCCTCCAGGTAAGGCAGCCGCTTGAGGTCCGGCGACGGGAACACGGCCGGCAGCGCGCTCGGCCGCAGCAGCGGCCGCGGCGACGGGCTCCTCGGCGACGCCACGGGGCTCGGCGACCCCGGGCTCGCCAGCGGCGGCGACGCGTGCTTCGGCGGCCCTCCGCCGACTATACTGTCTATACTGAAGCCGATCTTCGGCTTCGACGGCACCGCCAGCACAGGGGTCGGTGCGAGTGGCATCATGCTTTCACGAGTCAATCACAAACACTTAGCACTGTCACAGAGCACAATCCATGGTGACGCGCGATACGAACGCCAACGCGGCGCGCGGCCGAATGACTAGCCGCCCGCGCCCGGCGCCCGGCCCGGCGCGGGAAAAAATAACGAACATGGACGCCTGCGAGCTGGTTGGCTGGCGTTTTCCGAGGGGCGGCGCCGGAGCGTGGAACTGCATTTAAAATTCGAAGCGGCGCGTTGCCATTGGTAGAGCGCGGCGGGGAGGCTGTGTTCGAATTTGGAATGCTTTCGCGATGGGCGGTTGGAGCCGGGAGCTTGCGTGTAAGCCTGCCGGTTGCAGGCGGCAGTCGGCGCGAGGCGGCGCCGCCGGCGGGCTCTCTCCGCGACTTGGCCGGGTTGGCGATCGATTAAACCCCGGACTGGGCCGCTTGCTCGTTTTGGGCCCGCTGCCTTCCGCATTCGAAATAATACACTTTAATTAACTCCGATAGTTTATTAACTTAATACCACGAGATAAAGCATTTTTCAGCGATTTCTCTTAGAAACAATTAATTTGCTGTACTGGGCCCGCCATTTTGGCATTTCTAATTATTTTTATCGTTGATATTGTTTGTGAGTCCATATTGTTGAATTATTTTTTAATGAAACGCGATAAGGATTGAATTTCACGCAAATTTTACGCGATTATAAACTAAAGAGTGTTTGGTAAATAGTTTGATTTTTTAATTAAAATTGTTTTATGTTTTGTAGCGCTGCACGGCAGTGATTAGTTATTGTTTGGGAAATGCATTGTTCCGCCATCTTTTATATTTAATTTACGAAGCGTTCTGTTTTTGTATGTAGGTTGTAGGTAGCTATTGTAAGCAGTCTAGATATGATTCAAACAAATTAGAATAATAACCGCCCACTTAATCGCGTCGCTCAGGGTATTTTACTGTTGGGAGGTCAAAAATAATCGATTATTAAAAAATCGATTACTATTTTAAAAATAATCGATTTGGATTTAGCAATAAATCGATTAATAAAAAATCGAATATGATTCCCACAGCCGATTAAGCTGCACCTTGGACATGAGAATATTAGACGTCTACAAAGTCCTAGTAAAGACCCAGGCATTATGAGGACATTTCTATAGCAATGAAGCTAATATTGAAGCCACGCCCCTTAGGAATCGCGGATTATAAAATATTCGGATTTGCTCAGATATTATCGCGATACTGCAATACACGTCAACATTCTTGTGATACTGATCATGATATGAGTGTATCGCATGATAATAATCACCGTGGAACCGATCCCATACGAGAAATAAATAAAAAATCGATTGTTAAAAATATCGATTATTAATTCTTCAAAAGTCGATTGTTTTTTAATCGATTTTAATTGTGAGCAAAATAATGTATGTATGTAAATACTTTATTGTACACAAGACAAGTAAAATAAATTATACAGAAATAAAACAGATCAATCATGTACAAAGGCGAACTTATCCCTGTAAGGGATCTAAAAATAATTAATAATTAAAAATCGATTATTTAATAATATGATGCTGATGCTCTTCTGTTGTTTATAGCAGGTATTTCATCTGAGGATTAATCAAACTACTTCGGATTTATCCAGAGATTACGCGAGGTTTCTATTTATTAAAGCGTTTTCATATCTCTAGACCACATTTGGAACATATTTCTACAAGTTCAATGTAACGTAGGTTGCCTGGAAGAGATCGCTCTTTAGCGATAAGACCGCCTGTTGTTCTGCCTCTGTCTCCCTGTATCTTTGTTTTTTGTGTGCTATTTTATTATGTGAAGTGTGCAATAAAGAGTATTTGTATTGTATTGTAATTTTCATGAGACCACAATTGCCACACTGTACACTAAAGCCAGTATTTCAAAGAAGAGTCGAGATGGAAGTGTTTCGTAGTAATTTTCGCCATATCCGCGGCATATCCTTTTCGTTTGTCATTATTTTCTGATTTTTACACGATAATACTATTAATGGGACATCGGCGCTACTTTCAAGTAGCTTTTCTTATAAAAGGACTTCAACTGGCTATCTCTTTTTTGTGGGAGAGATGACCACACCTAAAATTAAAAAAAAATGAAGGCACGACCTGTTGATTTTGAGAATAGAACAATGCGTTACTAATATGCTTAGCAATAAATACAATAAAATTATAAATCAAATCTAACTGCACATCCACATGAAACAAGATCTCCTTAGAAAATATTTACACTAGACAAAACAATTCACAAGCATTTTCCTTACTTTTCGATCTTATTTCAATAAAATTTTCGTCGTACCATAGCTCCCGCCTGCGACGCGAAGCGAATCGAACAGTAACTAGCAGGCACGTATCCAGAGGGGGGGAATAGTTGGGATTTATCCCCCCCCGAAAACGTTTTTAGCCGTCTATAAGTAGGTACACAGTTCACATGGTTGTTTCAATGTTTGTCCCCCCCGAACCAAAAGTCTGGATACGTGCCTGGTAACTAGCAACGTCTAGTCAAATCTTCTATGAAATATATCGATGGGCCATCTCTGCCTTATGGCCAACTACCCCGGAATTACCCTATGTATTATGCAAGCGCTCCAAAATTTCAAAAAACGTAAATAGAGTCGTTGTTTTTGACGTGCGAAATGATGATTTATAATTTCCTACATAAGAGATATCGTAACTGACGATTCCCAATATGATTTGAGACGTTAGTGCCGTTAATGAAGCATGAGTCTTCTGGTAGATGTCGCTGTTCGCCTCCCTTAAGGCGTACCTATGTATATATATAAAAAAGAGATAAATATCTCGGTTTAGTAGGTTCAGAAAAATACACGTGTGGTCTACGTTGTAACCAACGTGGTCAGTCGTGAGGCTTTCATGACCACCCCCTTCGGAACCTCGCGTGATTTCTGGATAAACCCTTAACTACACCCGCGGGAGTTATATGTGTTTCGGAGCCGACAATTGGACTTGGAATGCTCGAGCCAGGCACATATCCAGAGGGGGGGGGATAGTTGGGATTTATCCCCCCTCCCCGAAAACGTTCTTAGCCGTCTGTTTACAGTGATTACAGCGATTTTTACACAGTTCACATGGTTGTTTCAATGTTTGTCGTCCCCCACCGAACCAAAAGTCTGGATACGTGCCTGGCTCGAGCAGCCAACGCCGGCAGCCCCTGGTCAGGATGGAGCGATCCACTCCTCGCCACTTAAAAGACGCCTCCATATAATGCAGGTTTTAGTATTCCGTACCCGAAGGGTCCAAATGGAACCCTCGTCTGTCACACATGTTTACAGGCAAACGGTTGGAGATAGTCTACAAATGTGATAATTACTTACGCCTTTATTGCCGCTGATCCAATACAATAGTGAATAGGTGCAACGTAAGCGCCTCCCGCCATAAGCTCCCTTTCGATGTGGATTATCACAAATTTGGTGATAACATTTATTATTACGTAGCTATGTTTCACCAACAAATACCAAAGTTTTTGATTTTTCATTGAAATTTCCTTATTTTTCCTATTAAAACCAACCAACCAACTTAATTTTGCGGTTGGAATCCTAATTGTGCGAAGCCACACACGGACTTGGCCAGTTTTTTTCTAAATGCGCCTATTAGAGTGGCCGCACTGTCCGTCCGCTCTACCCTCCCAATACAAGTAACAGCATCACTACATAGTATAAAACGAAGTCGCTTTCTCTGTCCCTATATCCCTATGTATGCTTAAATCTTTAAAACTACGCAACGGATTTTGATGCGGTTTTTTTTTTATTATTTATCAAAAATAGTACATAACAGTTACAATCTTTTAATTTCTCGCCAAACTGCCATAACAGTTTGTTTGCGAGATCGCGCTCATTTAACTAATGTTAGGTACTTACTATGCTATTACGAACTAAACTTAAACACTGAATATGACAATGCCTAAACATTTAACTGTAATATTTTTTTAAGTTTTATAACAATAAACATTACATTGTTACCTATAACAATTAAACATTTTTTTTGTTTTTTGGTAAGCATTAGTGTAGTTTTAATAGATAGAGTAATTGAAGAGGAGGGTTTATATATGTATAATAACATCCATTAAATAGTGCACCCGTGCGAAACCGGGGCGGGTCGCTAGTGCTGAATAAAATAAAATTTGAGTAATACCAATTCGCAAATTTTTACACCTCTTATCAGCAATAATCTCCATAATGTGTGTGTAAAGGTTACTAATATAGCCAAATTCTGAATAATATTCTCTTTAGGTCCTTAATACGTCTTTAAGCTTAGTAAAAGTTGAATTAAGGTGGGTATCATACCACAGTATTACTAAGCTATTACCCAGACTTTACATAGCTGTTATACATTTAAAAATGTGCCCAAATTGCTTAAATAACAGCTGAATAGACATTTACTCAAACTTTATTCAACATGACTGTATTACAATACAATAAAATACAAATACTCTTTATTGCACACCTCAATCAAAGGATACTGTACAGTACAAAAACACCATGAGAAGAGGCAAACAACAGGCGGTCTTATCGCTAAAGAGCGATTTCTTCCAGACAACCTTAGGAATGAAATCTAATCAGAACGATTCACAGCAGGTGGTGCAGAGTTAATACATATGAAGCCTACTAATAATTACAACAATAACATTTAATTAAGTAAGTATAGGTACTTGGGCTTAAGGCCGGCCTGCGAACAAACAGACTTCTTTGTATTTTCAGTCCGAGTACCTAATGCTGAAAATTACCTCCACCTCTCAACCACATTGTTAGTCGATTAGTAGAACAAACAGTGCTAGGTTTTAGGTGCGCCTGACCCGATACCATCGGCGCATCGCATTACCGCGTCGTGACTGCATTTGAATACGGCCAGTTTCAACATTCGATTACAGCAGGGCTGCCCGATGTACCGGCGGCAGCAGAGCTACGAGACGGGATGTCCCGGTTTCTACAGATGGGGTTGACCATCTAAATCAATTACAAAATACAAACATTTGTTCTGCAAATAGGCCACAAGGGCACTTTTACATGTCAAAATATTAATTTACAATGTCAGAAAGTCTGACTATAATAAGTAATACATTTTTCATGTCAAAATATTAATTTACAGTTCAAGAAGGAATAATAATTTCGAGTTTACAATTATAACAAAATTAATGTCATACAGTGAAGATAAACTTGCAAAGTTATCTAGTTACGATCTAAGTAGTTCGTTGCAGCGACCGGTGCTGGTAGCTATCACCATAGAGAATTGTCAAATTTGCCTAAGAACCTAAATCTCTATATGACACTTTTTGTTTTTAAAGGACAATTTTACATAAGTCGAACTAGCCCCACAGTATCTAAGCTCGATAAAACTTGTGTTATGGGTGTATACCCGTATATTTAATAGATGTAAATATAAATACCTACTTAAATGGGTCATCATCATCATTTCAGCCGAAAGACGCCCACTGCTGAACATAGACCTCCCCCAAATGGGTCATACTTAGTTGAAAAAACAAAATTCGTCCCTCCTGTGGTCAATAGTTAACGGCTTATGTGCATGTTAGCTATGTTTTTATTACAGGGATTTATAGAAACGGAGACACTATTTATGCGGGTTACTGGTCGAATCAAAAGTTAAGCTTTGTAGCCCTCAACTTTTGGTATGTCCACAGGAAAGACGCGAACCTAAATCCGCGTATGACCCAAATACATAGAAAACATGAGATTCAGGAACATTCATGCTCATCATACTGTTTTCCCTTAACCAGGATTCGAACCCAGGAATGTCAGCAGCTTCGTATGCAGGATCACACAATAATAAAATTCAATTTTACTGAAACCCGGCCTAAATGGTTTAAACTTTAACTCAAATAAAACCGAAATTATTAGAATAACCTGTCGTACTGTGTGAACATGGCGAATTTACTAATCAGTAAAGAGTTTGCAACGCCCATAACTCCAACATCCTTTTGCAGGCAGGACGCATGCTTGCCTGAAAACCAGCGCTTAGCATTTATTGCTATTGAAATATGTTGAGTGGTATCCTTTTTGGTGTTCATAACTCATACTTAATTTATTGTTTATTTCATGTACTTTATTATTGTGTAATGATTTAAAACCAAAGAAATATTTCTTTCTTTCATACCTATTGGTACAAATTGTAAGTACCTAACTACATGCATAATTGGTCCTGAAATATATAACGCCATTCCCAATAGCATTAAAGAGCTGAACGGACACTCCTTCTATAATAAACTTAAATCATGGCTCCTTGAAAATGCCTACTATAACATTTCAGAACTATGCGACATTTAAATATTAAATAATATGTGTTCCTTTTTCAGTATTATTATTGTTATTATTATTTTAATTTTATGCTGGAATTCCAAATTTAAATGCAATTTTACTGTGACAGTTTGACATAATTTGTAAATCAATCATACCTTGACATTTTTATCATTGTCAATCATTGTTTCTGACGAGTAATGTATATGAACCATTGCAAATAAATGAGTATGAGTATACATTAAAATCCCGGTACACGGCGCATCCCTATACGATGCCCTAATTCCGCCATACCATCTAATTATTGCCCAGTTTGGACAGTTATCGTGGAAGGGCTGATTACGTGCGTTTTATCACCTGCAACAGCATGGTAGCGCAAGCGCAGTCAAGTGGCTCGGATAATCGGGGGCTGGGCTGAGTCGGGTCGTAGGGCGCTTGCGGAGAGCTGCGCCGGAGGCTGCGGGTTAAATAGTCACTAGAGCCCCTGCTCTAGTGACTATTCTTCTAAAAATACCGGTATCGGTCCCTACCGATACCGGTATTTTTAGAAAACCCTGAATTAGCGCAATATTTTGGATAATTTTTTGCTCCTTACGTAGGGCTGAATCATGTATTTAGGTAACAACGTCATATTAGATTGTCCCATTAAAAACGAAATAATGAACCGGTGACCGTAATAATACCGGTATTTTTCTATGGAGAAAATACCGGTATCCGATCCCTGCACTAGAGTGATAGTGATTTTAAATGTGGACTAGTAGATGTTGGTACGGAACCCTTCATTGTGCGTGCTCCGACACGCACTTGGTCGGTTTTTATATACTTAATATTGTCATTATCATCTTATCAGCCGAAAGACGTTCACTGATGGACATAGGCCTCCGCCAAAGAGTGCCATAATGACCGGTCCTGCGCCGCCCGCATCCAGCTCCCACAGCACCAAGGCAACGCAGCGGACTCCCGCGACCTTTACCATACCAGCTCATCAGTCCACCTTGTGGCGGCCTACCCACGCTGCTTAGTATTGTATAGTTCTAAAACTTACTGAATATTGTAATTTAAGTAAATTTTGTAAATTCTTTGTGTGAATATAGATCTTAAGACAAGATATATCGCATTAAAAACATAAATTTGAATAAAATGCTACGCTCGTAAACAGATTTGCTAATAAAAAAGTGAGATCTAGCTGTAAACCAAGTTCAAAGCTCCTGCCGCATAACGTCCTTCAATGGGGGCTATCGCGTATGAATTCGCCGCTAGAGGCGCTAGTGTAGCGTGGGGTCCTCCGAAACGTTAAATGTCACTCTTTTTGGTTGCGCTACGCGGGTTAATATCTAATTGGAACAATATGGTCACTATTTTGCAATACCTGAGCTTGATTATGGCAAATATGAATTAAGGGTCAATGACTGTCAGGGCTTTGAGACAGATTTGTCTTTCGGAAAATTATTTCCTCCTTTTTTCCGAACAAAACGGGACCACGCTACAATGCGGTATATTTGATATTTTTACGGTACGGTTTTAAGGTATTGAATATGATTTAAATGTGAACTTCGTTCTCATATCCATAATAACCAATAACAATTTTTGACAGCTGGACCTTAGTCGACAGTGGCGCCAACTGGTGAGCACAAAAACGATAGCCCCCATTGCTTTCTATAATTTGATATTTTATTCATGTTTGTTCCGGACGATACCCACAACGCCATCTATACTCGACTAGCAGCAGCTCATATATCGCGTCTCATATGTCGCGACCAATACCAACGGCGGATACGCGGCTACGTCACCCGATGTCACGATATATTGCTCCCTCTACCCCTATCCTCGAATCATGTACCTATATGACTTGCTTTACATTACACGGATAAGCACGTACAAATTTTGAACTTTTCATTTTCACCATCCAAGATACGTCGCACTCTCTTACTTTCTTCACACAATCTGGATGGCTGAGATACGCGTCATACTCGTGATCGGGTGCTGTTTGTGGAGTCCGGTCTGTTCATGCTTGCTAGGACATAGTGACTACGTTAATACTAGTGTCTTTTTATAGGGGATTGACAAGAGACATCATCCTGTTGTGGATTCGTTTTTATTATCAGTGACTTAGAGACCATATACATCTCTAACAATATTAAATTAATTTTAATTTTGACGCTCAGAGACCATGTACATCTCTGGGATATTATATTAATTTCATTATACTCCTTGTTTAATCTTGAGACCTTATACATCTCTAACTTTACTGATGTTGTAATATTTGTAATAGATAACTTTGCAAGTTTATCTTCACTGTATGACATTAATTTTGTTATAATTGTAAACTCGAAATTATTATTCCTTCTTGAACTGTAAATTAATATTTTGACATGAAAAATGTATTACTTATTATAGTCAGACTTTCTGAAATTGTAAATTAATATTTTGACATGTAAAAGTGCCCTTGTGGCCTATTTGCAGAATAAATCTTTGTATTTGTATAATCAACGCATCGCAACAAACAATGTTGGAGAGTCCAACAATAGATATATACCTAAATCCTTAAGTTGGTTGGCTCTCCCTTGGCGACCTTTGGTGAGGTTCTAGGCGACCCCAAGTCCCAAGTGTCTAAAAGTAGGTCAAAAAACCTCGCGTGGTTTCACGATGATTTTATTAACGACGGGACAGTCGCAACAGCCTCCTGGCCGTTATAGCTGACAGGCTGGACAGTCAGCTCCTCACAAGTTGGACGAAAGCACATTCAAATGTGACCACATACACGTACTAAGTGTGTGTGGTCATACTTTTGAATGTGACTAGATAAAGTTTGAATGTGGCTAAATTGAAAAAATTAACACAGTACTTTCAAGATACGATATTGTTATTGTTACTAACTATGGATCATAAGGTCTGAAATAAAAGCATTTTATTTTTATTTTTTTATTAACGTTTTACATTTGTTTACCTTCATCGCGTATAAGGCTTCTATTATTTGTCACCGGCCTGTCACCGAAACGTCATCTACGAATAGGCTTAATTTAAATTTCGCGCCAATGTATATAGAGCACGACTAATTAAGAGATGTCAGAATGATGTTTATGGATGTACCAGTCTTCTGAAGTGCTACTGCGAACCACAAACGAAGCTTTCCCTGTCTGTCGCACCTATGTGAAAACTTGCAAGTGCGACAGAGAGGGAAAACTTCGTTTGCTGTTCGCGGTAGCGCCCCTGATACTTCTCAGTGTAGTAGCTTATCATAAGTTCGTCCCTTTCGGACATTCGCTAATCCCCCTTCTATAGTATCTTCTTTCTACGCATTTATAACACAGGTCGCAATAGTCCTGTTGTAGATAATAACGCTGAGAAAATGTCAAATCAATTCAAACAAAAAATTACCTAATAAACAGTGAGAGCTTTTTAACTGATAAGAATTCTTTAGGAGTCATACTTACCTATAGTTGAAAAAACAAAAGGTGGTCAATAGTTAACGGCTTATGTGCATGTAAGCTATATTTTTATTACATTGGATTTATAGAAACGGAGACACTGTTTATGCGAGTTACTGGTCCAATCCAAAATTACCTAAGCTTTGTAGCCCTTAACTTTTGGTATGTCCACAGTAAAGACGCGAACCTAAATTCGTGTATGACCCTTAAGTTGGTGGGTAAAATTTTGCAAAGTTGCTCATTCACAATCACAACTGAAGCTTCGCAAGAGGAAATTCCGGTGTGTTTGTGCCGGTTTCAAATCCACACCTTTGAGTCACAGACAGAAATAAAACGTACCTACTGACACGTAAATATATCTCAGAACAAGTTCTTAATAGGGACAGCTCCGAAGCAAAAGATCAAATTTCACATTAACCCGCCGCATTAAGGATAAAGAGCCTTAATCTCGGCTAACGCGACCAAACTGAATCATTAAGCGTGCGATCACAGCTTAATATGGAAATTTGTATGTATTAAAACTGCAGATGGACTCAATTCGAACTTTTACCGCTAAAAAGGCCTGAACAAATAGTATACCTATGTTACTTAGATACCTGGCCACCAGGGACTTAAAAAAATATAAAAAATTACCATCTGCCCAGGTGGTGGTTTTAGTCTACGCTTCCCAGATCCAGTATATCTATAGCGGCGACTTTACCATTTAAAAAAATACTTAATTATCTTTACCATTTAAAAAAAATACTTAATTATCTTTACCATTTAAAAAAATTACTTAATTATCTTTACCATTTAAAAAAATTGCTTAATTATCTTTACCATTTAAAAAAATTACTTAATTATCTTTACCATTTAAAAAAATTACTTTATTATCTTTGCCATTAAAAGGCTGGAAAAGTGATATTATGTGTTAGTTTATATAAAACGGCAATTATCGCACGGTATGTATGCAGATTATCCTGTTTTCGTCTTGTAGGCTTTCGATTGAGCATTTACAGAGCTTATCAATTGTCAACTGTAATTTTAACCTTCACTAATAACAAAGTGATAAACGTATACAAAGCTTATCAAATTATACATGTCCGGACACGCGTTCGAGCGAGACGAAAACTACTCATCACGGGCGGTAATAATGAAAATCACAACGTACAACGCACCTGGCCATGTAAAATGGAAATTACCACACACTAGGCACGCGGAAAATACCACTTCCTGATCAAAAAATTCTCATCCTCACTACTCATCTTTACTATTTATTTTATCATCCTTGCCTTCGGCTCGGGCATTAAATACCTGCGAACAGATTTATTTCAAATAATTATGTACAATTGTTATTCATTCGAACGTGTAACGAAAGTATATAGAGATATAGATAGATAGGTAAGTACTAAACTGACTACTAAAGAAACCTGAAGGTTCCTCGTAACGTGTCCCGGTCGCACCCAAGGATCCCGGGGCCGTATATTAGACATAGGCGCTAGTTTTACGAAAACGACTTCCGTCTGGCCAGGCCTAGAGGAAAAATTAGACCTCTAACCAAACTGGAAGCATTTCTAGAAAAAGCGAGAAAGATAATTAATTATGAAATATGCATGTCAGGATTGCTAAGGACCTGTGGCATTTTGTAGAACGTAAAAACTTATGTAAACTGAACCTTATGTGAACGATACAAGGCTGCGCACGGGCAGGCCCGCTCCCGAATTACGACGCTGGATTAAAAGCATGAAATGGCCGGGTTGCGCGGGCACCGGCTCGCGGCCGCTCGTAATGAACGCTGGAGCAGCGCAGCTGGGAGATGGTGGAGGGATGCCGTGTGGCCCTGGGATCGATATCGATACTCCACCAGGGACCGATACCGGTATTTTAAAAAAAAACTCTTAGCCCAATATTTTGGATTATTTTTTGCTTTTTACGTAGGGCTGAATCATGTATTTAGGTAACGACGTCGTATTATTAAATTATCCCATTAAAAACGAAATAATAAACCGGTGACCGTAATAATACCGGTATTTTTCTATGGAGAAAATACCGGTATCCGATCGCTGTACTCCACAGAGGAGATACGGTAGAATCCGCTTATAACGACTTCGCTTATAACATTTTACCGCTTTTAACGACTGCGAAATCACCACACATTAGATTTCATACCAAATATTTGCAAAGTAAATCAGTCCGTTTCGTGCGACGTTCTGTTAGTGCCACGTAATATCACCGGTCCCTTGACTGTCGCTTTATCCGGATTCCACTGTAGATCGTTTTTACAACGACGGCGGGAAACAAGCTTATGGTCCTGATGGGGAGGATATTCGCGTAGCCATTGATGCTTGCGACTGAAGGAGAATCACAAGCGCGTTGCCATATTACTGACCATTTAGATGAGAAAAGGCAGAGGTCCGCGGAATGAACTCTGAAACAACGCAGCTTTGTGATGATGAGGGGATGGGCCATGTGGCCCTTGTGTCGATATCGATAGGAACATAGTGTAGAAAAAAGGATCCCACGTGGTGTAAACATTGAAATGAAAACGGTTTTATGTAGGGGTAAGAAACAAAATATCCTTACAGTCCAATCCCTTGTTGTCGTCTTTACCCGAACGCGATTTCACCCTACCGCAAAAGTGTATCGAGTCACGTACATCGACAATATCGCCGTTCCGCAGTTCGGGCGGCTCTAGCGGAATCAATCATAAAAGTGTCGCGAAACAATGGCTGCGGGTGGGCGCCGCGCCGCGGGCGGGCCATACCGGCTAATTAATTAACTATCGATACGCACCGCCACCACTATTAAGGGGACATGGCCAGATTGACTATGGTCAAGATTTTCTAAATCACCGCTATAACGATGACATAGCTGGGGTAGGCATGCCACCTGTCATTTAGCTGTCATTCCAGTACAATATATAACCTTAAAATGTATATTTTCGCGACTTCGATAGGCAGAAAGCATACTATCTCCAATTTTCCTCTAGGCTATACCCTTATTAACAACCTTCATATCTTTAGAGTACATTCCACTTCACCTTCCTTTCCTTGCCAACTAACAGATGCTCCAATGATGGAGAACTGTACAAATTTCAAATAATTTCCGCTTAAGCCCGACTTTCTGTAATCAAAATCAGAACTGGAAATAGGCGACAAGATAACATTATTCTAACCTCTAACTATCTTCAATAAAATAAAGCACGGCCAATTCCTTATCTGCAAAGGAGGGCGAAGACAACATTAACCTTTCTTGTCCGATGGTAATTGCTGGCAACACCACGCGACGGCTCCATCGCTCCGTCGCTCGTGCTCCGGCGTCATTAGAAAAAAACATTAGCATATTATAGTGTCGCGCGGTATCGAAGGTATTTAAAAAGTTAACCACGTAATTGACCTAACTTAAAAGGCTAATGATACCTACTAATAAAAAAAATTCAACAATTTGATCTAAATGGAGGGCAAGTAGGTGTAAGCAATGTAGGTACTTACACTCACAGCCATCGTCTTACGATCTAAGTACCAATTTTATTCCGAACGGTTATAATAGGTGAATTTAATAGCAAGGACCTACAACTAACAGCTAGTATTAGACAAGTCGCCAATTCTTACAAATACCTAAAACATTTATTAAACACAAGCTTTAACAATCCCCTTAAACCGTGCCATAGACTGTAGAGTATCGGTTGATATTTAAAAAGCGGGCGCCATTTTGTAAACACGCATTTACGAGCGTTGCGCCTGCGCTGTACGCGCCGCCGTAATCACCAGATTCATTTCATATTTAATTTCTGTTTTCACTTCCGTTGCTCCTTAATGGGATAATGTTTTGATAATATTTCAAATGTAAATGTCGATACGCGATAACATTTTAATGAAGAAATGATTACAAATCAGCACATTATTTTATTGCTAACTTGAGAATAGTGTAGTAGAAAATGTACGGTCCACCAAATAGTAGTATACCTACTTATAACCTATACCATCTATACTATAATCACAGAGTTGATCTATGCTATAATGGATGCTCTCAACGCTAGAGGAGTCACGAGGAAGGCCTTTAATTGAGAATTCACTGTTTTGAATTGCTTTCGTCTCTTTAAATCGGGGCTCTCACTGTCACTTTCAGCGCATCGGGACCTCTGGCACTCGGGCGACCTTAGTTACCAAGTTCCCAACAGGAACACAAACGTCTCATGCAAAAGCGTAAGCACGCAGTAGCACAAAATCAAAAATCAAAATCAAAACATTTATTCTGCAAATAGGCCTCAAGGGCACTTTTACAAGTCAAAATCTATTTAGGTACATCAAATAAAAATAATACAATAATCAAAGTATCATTAATTAAATGGAGTGTTACATGTCAAAAATAAGAATAAGAAACTAATAACAATTGAGATTTGTTAGAGATGTATAAGGTCTCTAAGCGTCAAGATAAAATGTAATAAAGTAAGTACACTAATCATAATAAAATATGTTGAGCTATATCTATAACACGTCAACATGAAAATAATAAAATCTATTAAATAAATATCCTCAGAGATGTATAAGGTCTCTGAGCGTCAGTCTAAAAATAAAATCAAATGAGAACAGAGCGAAGTCTCTCATCATGTCAATTCCACTGAACACTAGTACGAAGTTACTAGTCCTTGCAAACATGAACAGACCGGACCCCACAAACGGCACCCGTTCACGAGTATGACGCGTATCTCAGCCATCGCCTCCCTCGACCATATGTTAGGGAAGGTTGCGACCCGATCAACGACGCCACCGTAAGCAAAGACCTTTAGGCGAGCATGACATATTCAAGCTGCAGGACATTTATAATCAAAGTAGTACTTAATAATAAAATATCGAATACAATGAGATACCTCATGATGTGCTCAAATGTATATGAAATGATTTTAGAACAGTAAAAATCCAGACTAAAATTGTAATTATACATGTCTACATTATAAACCATTACTAATTCTAGTAAATTAGACAACTGGCTTAAAAGCTTCTTGATCGTTTAAAAAATCATTGACGGAATAATAGATCATTATTTAGATACCTACCGGTAGCCATTCATCAAGTTCACTACGATATTAATTTAATGCAGACCCTCTATAATTATTTCCTACTAGCTATCTGCCAGTGCAGTCAAGGTAATAAGCATCAACGTCTGACGGTCTTAGTCTGTAGAAAAAAAAAACATCATCCACCAGATCTTGCACGCCCCTTGTCGCTAATAATGAATGTCACCCTCTAACACACTCTTAAGTGCGATAGAGACGGATGACTGGTCATGTGCTACGTGGTTACCGGTCACCATCCGCACGTGATTCCTTCCGATAAAAGGTTGTATGATAACATAATTTATGTACCCACTGTACCTCTTACTTACCGAGCTCTATATTTAGCCAACGTTTATCGAAAGGTCGGATTAAACTTCAGCGTATCGATTCATCACTCAATTAATTAGAACTCACTCCATTCAAGCCTGCAACTAAATTGCTACAAATGGTTGCTGAGCAAATAAAAAGGAAACACCTTTATAGTCACCTGTTTATCGCAAACTATCAACGAACAAGTCTATTTAAAGGACATAATTCTTAGCTTACCTATTATGAATGGATGGGTAATATTCATGTAATAAGGTTAATTTTGGAACAAAGAGTCGTTAAAAACGCTCCGCGGGCGTTCATAAATAAAGTATCCCCGTGTTTCTGTTTGTTAATTCCTCAGAACTCGAACCCTCAATTATAGTGGGGAAAATAAACAAACGCCACAATACCAGTTCTAACTCCTTATTCTTAATTACTCGGACTAAGACGTAACTCAACGCTGAAAGTAGGTATTTAGTAGACTTATCTTGGACTAAGGGACGTTGATGTATTGCCGGGTGAAACGGAGCGTATTTGTTTTTTTTTTAATCACCGCCCGCGGCCCGGGCCTTGGCCGTTCAGCCAAACCGTGTAATGGGGGCTATCGCGTATGAATTCGCCGCTAGAGGCGCTAGTGTAGCGTGGGGTCCTCCGAAACGTCAAATGTCACTCTTTTTGGTTGCGTTACGCGGGTTAATATCTAATTGGAACAATATGGTCACTATTTTGCAATACCTGAGCTTGATTATGGCAAATATGAATTAAGGGTCAATGACTGTCAGGGCTTTGAGACAGATTTGTCTTTCGGAAAATTATTTCCTCCTTTTTTCCGAACAAAACGGGACCACGCTACAATGCGGTATATTCGATATTTTTACGGTACGGTTTTAAGGTATTGAATATGATTTAAATGTAAACTTCGTTCTCATGTCCATAATAACCAATAACAATTTTTGACAGCTGGACCTTAGTCGACAGTGGCGCCAACTGGTGAGCACAAAAACGATAGCCCCCATTAGGTGATTATAAAAAGTTTAGGTAATTAATTGTGTTGCATTGTGTTCATAGTGAGCCGAGTGTGTGTTAAATTGATATTTATTGTTGACAGTTCGTGCCGTGAGCAGACCTCGTATTTAAATGTTTTTAATTTTTATTCATTGCGTTCTCAGGTTTTATAAAACGCGATTTGGAGATAGGAATTTTGTTCGCAATTAAAATTGTTGGCCGCAGCGCTTCCCAATCTGGGTTTTCATCTATTCTTATATGTTTCAGTGTTCGTATTAGAACTTCAGAACTTCTTAGTAATTCAAGTTGTGTTAAGGGTTACAAATTAATTAATTCGCAGTCAGCCGCTCTCTCAGTAACATATATACCTAGGTCCTGTCTGTCACCGACCGTAACTAGTTATGTTAATATGTAGTGCTTCTGACACTTGTAACAGCTTTACCTAGGTACAATACAAATACACTTTGTTTGTTCTGTGACTATTATGTAAAATTACTCATGTTTGACAAATAAAATATCTCTTATCTTATCTCTTATCAACACCTCAGAAAAAAGGTAAACAACAGGCGGTCTTATCGCTAAAGAACGATCTCTCCTAGACAACCTTGGGGTTTAGCTTTAGGTGGGTTTGGGTGGGCTTACGAGTATGTATAGTCTCTAGAGTTCTGTCGGTTAAACTAGAGCGTCTTAGGCTCGGTTTTATAAAGATCCAATAGACCTTATGTCGGTTTGTTATGTCAAAAAATGTACTGAGGTACTGAAATTTGATCAGACATTTGGTCTAACGGATCTTTATAAAACCGAGCCTTAGGGTCGATTTTTCAGTCGCTAGAAAATTATTCGACAGTTAAAATTATCGCTGTCACTTCTTAACGTCATATGAAAAAATTGGACAGGCTAACATTTATCTGACAGAGATATTTTTATCAGGGGATTGAAAAATCAGCCCTTAATCGTCTTATTTACATATTATAGTTTAGGTAGGTACCTAACGTTACTTCCACTTTATTAGTACCTACCTATCGACTTTTCGAGTTCAGAAACTATCTATGAAGATATGATCTATCTACTTTTTATACACTTATTTCTTACGCTAACTTGTAGTTACGCTAAGTAGGTACTAAGTAGATACCTACCCTAAAGCAAGCGGTAGAGTATGGGTATGGGTAGAGTTATACCTATTTATATGCATTAAACTTCTATGTTTTAGAGCTGGAATACATAATACTTACACATAATGAACACATTCGTATAGTTAGGTCTCCGATAGCAAATTAAATCTCTAACAACAATGGGCGAGGTTGCGCCGGGTGGCGTGCCGAGCGGCCATTCTGCCCGATTAATTAGCAATTCAAACAAATTTAGCTAATAACAACGAGCTGTAATTAATGTCTTCCTACCCATATTCGGGAAGGTCGTGGGCTAATGGGGTATGTTTCCCGCCATTTTACATTAGTGGTAGGTAAAAGTATACAGTGGTGTAGTACTTACTTCGTACACGCTTATATGAGGTTATCTGTAGTTTTTTTTTTAATTTTCGTGCTACTGGTAGTGTATTTTACACTAGGTAATCTTGACAAATTCATTATTAGCTTTGTGATACCTATAATTATTAAAATGCTGAATAGTTGGTAGTAATAAGTTTAATGTAATTTTTATTTTCATACTCTAATTCCTATTTAGATATATAACTTTGGTAATATTGAAAATGTATTTTCTAACACAATCTTGTATTGTTTAAGAAATAAATACTATGACTATGACTAAACGATTCCATGAAACAAATCGTATCTACCTACCCTACCCTATAGCTAGGTAATAGGTAAATTACGGTTTATACAATATGAAACTAAAGACATTACGTTACATATATATATATATATATATCTGTAATGTAAAATATATATATATATATACGAATTATGAAGTCGTTATACTATAGGTACATAGTTAGTTTATGATTAAACGAACATATAAACCAGGGTTTACAAGGGCGAACATTGTGTCTTATCTCCGGAAAATTCGTTTTCTCAAAGTTTTCACTCACAGAGGCATCGTCCTGAAAGGGTTTGGAAATATACATATGATACCCGTAAAGTTGCAAGCGGCTATAGCCTCGTGAGGCCCCGTGTCATATAGGTACTACCTAAAATACAATTGATTTGAACTATACCTAAATTTATTAAGGTTGAGATTATTGTTAATTTTTGAAGGTCAGGCCTCATCGCAGGAGGATAGATAACTGGTCTCTATAATCAGTGTGCCCTGCCCACCATGACGTATAATGCCAAGAGATGGACGCTCACAAATGAGGTTGTACATAAAAGTACGGGTAGCAAGATAGCCACGGATCGCTACAAGACCGAGTGAGGAATGATGAAATCCCACGTCGCACTAAGGTGCGTGACGTCGTAGACTTCTCCGACGTCACGCACGCACGTCTCTGCCCAACTCCACTTGAGGTCTACTACTCCTGGAGGAGACTAGCAAGGGACCGGGATGAGTGGCGTAAGAAGAGAGGTCTGTGCTCAGCAGTGGGCGATTACAGGCTGATGATAACGATAGGTACCTAACGGTGCCCGCTGATCATTATCTCTGCCGTGTATAGGATACAGTACATATGGAATCCATTAATAAAATATACCAGTATGTCACTAGGCAACGGTAGGGCAGAGACATTGGAGATGCCATGTAACAAGCGGGAACCTAACACAAGTTGATGTTGATGCTACTTCTTACTACCATATCGATTACTGACTGATTTAAAATATCTTCTTCGTCTTCAGTATAATTGCGTCCACTGCTGGACAATAATGCCCCTTCCATGGATTTCCACTCGGTGCTAGGTCAGGGTTGGCTGTACGTCTTTTTCATGTCGTTCAACCATCTGGTGTATCGGTCATATCCCCGCAACAGATAGTGCGATTAAGATATATATTGAAACTGCATCTCATTCCATACTTCGACATTTGTTAATTTTGTGACTGGTGCTGCCATCTATGTTCATGATGTACGAACTACATAAGCGGAAGGGAAGTGATACGGTTGAAGATTTTATAATATATCTATTATTTTGTAGAATGACCACTTTTATTTCGTTATTAATAACAACATCTTTACTACAAAATCAAGTATTAATTGCAGGAGATTATAAGCGATTGTATTTTAAAGCAGTCGTTGTAAACGTAATGTTTACGTCAAACGTCCAGCTACAGAAGCGTTTTTCGGATATTCTCAACTGCTAAAGTGTTTGCACCGTTATGCTTCAAGTTTGGTTAAAAATTTTGCTAGCTTATAACTAAGTATTAATCTATGGCTTATAATCCAGTGTTAACATTTTAATGATTTTTTTGTTATATTTATAGCTAAAAGATTATTTTATTTTAAAAAAAGATAATGGGCGAATGCTATCACACATGCTTATGATATTAACAATAGAAAAACGCCAATGACTAGTACGAGCTGATACATCTCTTAGTTTTTAGTTATTTTTAAATGAAATCAATATAAGTTTAGTGTAAATTATGCCTCGTAACCCTTAATTTTGCGTGCTAGTCAATATACAAAAGTATTGCTTTAATGGGTTATCGTATGTGCGGTTCAAAATGCCTCTTCATGTGTTTAGGACTAACATGCATTGTAGGTTGTTACTTAGCCTTATTACCGCTAGAAAACGGTGAGTAATTAGATAAAAAAAAAATATCCTTTTTAATTCGTACTAGCTGAACAGCTATTAGTCTTATTTATTTATTTTCAGAGAAACTGCCGTCACCTAAACCAGTCCAAAGATATGTCTCAAAACTTACTCAAAAGAAGAGATTAGCTGTAATAGTACCGTTTAGAGATCGATTTGAAGAGCTACTAGAGTTCGTTCCTCACATGCACGAGTTTCTAAACAAGCAAGGAATACCATTTCAAATATTTGTGATCCAACAGAAGGATAACAACCGTTTCAACCGAGCCTCACTTATAAACGCGGGCTTTCTTCACACTAGGGAAGACTTTGACTACATAGCAATGCATGATGTTGATCTCCTGCCTATGAATGATAATCTAAAGTACACATATCCTGAAAAGAACCCTGTGCACATATCATCCCCGCAGACGCACCCAAACTACCACTATGCTACATTCATCGGAGGGATCCTGCTGATCAAGCGGGAGCACTTCGAGCTGGTGAATGGCATGTCCAACAACTACTGGGGCTGGGGGCTCGAGGACGATGAGTTTTATCTAAGACTGAAGGATGCGGGGCTGCAGGTTGAGCGTCCCACGGGGATTACCACTGGCCCTGAAGATACATTTAAGTATGTATAAGAATTTACATTTTTTCATTACAGGTGTATTTGTATAATCGATATGTGTAAATAAATGTGATAATCCACATCGAAAGGGACCTTATGGCGGCAGGCGCTTACGTTGCAGCTATTCACTATTGTATTGGAACAGCGGCAATAAAGGCGTAAGTGCCGGCCGCCATAAGGTCCCTTTCAATATGGATTATCACAAATAATAAATACATGTGTGTTTATATAATCGATAATTATGAATCCATTCTGTCTGTGATATCTTTCACACTTTATACAATACATATACCTACTAGATAAGAAGATTATTTTATTAAGAAGGATTTGTAAATCTATCATAGTTTACTTTCGTAAGATGTGTAATAATTTCATTATCAACTCACATCATTTCGCCTTTAGGAAAGTAACTAAGGTTTTCGCTGAAGTTTTTTTACAATACTAAACTTTTTTTACTTTTTTTTTATTCTAAATAGGTTTACGCTTGGCCACAAATTACCTGAGGGGCTACCGCGAACCACAAACGAAGTTTTCCCTGTCTCACTTACGTCTGAACGTGCAAGTGCAACAGAGAGCGAAAACTTCGTTTGCTGTTCGCGGTAGCGTCCCTGATGGTAAGCAATATATACATACATACTCTAACATATAAAAAAAACAGCAAAATTAAATAAATAAATATTAGAGGACCATCTTACACAAATCGAACTAGCCCCACAGTAAGCTCAAGAAGGCTTGTGTACTAGACGACGATATATTTAATAGATATAAATACTTAAATACATAGAAAACATCCAAGACTCAGAAACAAATATTCATGCTCATCACACAAATATTTGCCCTGACCAGGATTCGAACCCAGGACCGTCAGCTTCACAGGCAGGTGCACTACCCACTAGGCTAAACCGGTCATCAGAAAATTAATAGCAATTCCTATATATCAAACATGCATCTTTGTGACCTACACCAGAGGCAGAATGATTGCGTCGCGCCGCAGCAAGTATATATGGCTATTGTGGGTGGCATCTGATGGATGTGATTAGAAATTGATTTAGCTAGTAGAAGTGCATGCGATAGAAAGAGATGGCCATGTTTAGGCACGTTTGGCATACCTAAACTAAGGATTTGTTAATGGTACTCTTGCTTATGACATATTTAATTGTATTATTCCCTGATTATTGTTTAAAGTAGGTATATATTTAAGTATATACCTACTCTCATATTATAATTATTAATTATTTCATTGTTATAACGATCGATATACGATTAGCAAGATAAGCAAACATGTTTTATAATGTAATTGTATATGGAGATAAACTAAACTAAACTAAACTTATTCTATGCCATACACAGAATAAATATGAATATCTAGAATATGGCCGCGGGTGCCGGGAGGTCGCAGGTTCGAGTCCTGCTCGGTGCCTAAAATTTTCAATTTTTCCTTTATTCTAAATTTAGGTATGGGATGGCGCATCGCAACTGACGATTCTCAATATGATTTGAGACGTTGGTGCCGTTGATGAAGCATGAGTCTTCTGGTGGATGTCGCTGTACGCCTCCCTTAAGGCGTTTGTATATAAAAAAAAATATATATAAATATGAATATATCATGTTACAGGCACGTCCATGACAAGAGTTACCGGCGCCGCGACCACCGCAAGTGCTTCAACCAGCGCGAGGTGACGCGGCGCCGCGACCGCGCCACCGGCCTCGGCGACCTCGCCCTCCGCCGCGGGCGCGCCCACAGCCTCACCGTCGACGGGTACGGCGCCACCGTCCTCAACATACAGCTCATCTGTGACGAGAAGAGGACGCCTTGGTGCCAGTGCCCTACTGCTGTTAAAAAGGACAGTAAAGCTAAGAGCTAAGGACTTGATAGATTAGATTAGATTAGATAATTTATTTCATTAATAGAATTGCGCCACCCCATCTCTTCCCGTGGGTTTCGTAGGAGGCGAATAAGGGAAAATCGGAGGGTGGGCAGCAGCATCCTTCGATCATTACCACCACCAAACTGCGGTCGCCAACGCAAGCGTGGCGACTATGGCAAATCCCCCCCAACTTGGGGGAGGCCTATGTTCAGCAGTGGACGTCTTTCGGCTGAAATGATGATGATGATGATGATGATGATAAGGAATTACATTATAAATTACGTCACACGTTAAGGGGGCGGGAGGGGGTCGACGAAGTGTGACATTGTGTGACAAGGGGAGGGAGGGGTCCCACCTTTTGTGACGTCACATTTCAAAATCCAAAACATCTAATGAGTTAAAATGCCAAATATGGACTATTAACGAAAAACTTACAAGTGCATATACAAATAGAGTTGGAAGTATACGCATAAGGTTTAAATTGTGTGTTGGCGATAATTTATTGTTATGTTATTTTTTTCAAATGTTTGAGTTGATGTTGGTTAGTAGTTAATTTCGGAATATGTGACGTCACACTATGGGGGGGGGGGGGGGGGGGGTTCTCACAAATGTTTCCAACTGTGGCAAGGACGGGGGAGGTCTTATGCACACATGTCAAAATTACAAGAATTGTTATCATGATCGTCATAACAGGAAAAATAAAAATAACATAATGTCAACTAGAGTAATACAAAACGCGATAAAAAGTAAACAGAAAAAAGATATCAACATACAAACTCTTTCGTAGGTGCCTTTCAAGTTTGATACCACCCAAATCTTAAATCTAACTTGAATATCATCATCTCTTGAGGGCAGTATATGCTTATGATTCTAGAGAGATGGGTGAAAATGAACAAGGTGAAGAATCGAGGTCTCGAAGTTTCTATATGGAATTGTATAGTTTAGCTACAAGAAAATAGTAATAAATAATAAATATTAGAGGACAATCTTACACAAATCGAACTAGCCCCACAGTAAGCTCAAGAAGGCTTGTTATATGGGTACTAGACGACGATATATTTAATGGATATAAATACTTAAATACATAGAAAACATCCAAGACTCAGAAACAAATATTCATGCTCATCACACAAATATTTGCCCTGACCGGGATTCGAACCCAGGACCGTCAGCTTCACAGGCAGGTGCACTACCCACTAGGCTAAACCGGACCGGGGTTGATATCAACATACAAACTCTTTCATAGGTGCCTTCCATGTTTGATACTATGACCAGTGTTGCCAGATGGTTACATTTTTTATATTTTTCGTAACTTTTGACCGGCTCGCGTAACATGTAAGTAAATTCTGTTGTAAAGGATTTTTTTGTAACTTTAGAGGATAATGAGACTGTATTTAAAAAGAAAGTTAATTGTATCTAACCGGGATCAAGCGACACAATTTATAGGCTTCCATACAGAAAAGGTGACAAAATAACCTACATAGTACGACCCTGTCTGTCCGTCTCTTGCAACTTTTTATGCCATTTGAGTCACCGCCCATCAGCTCGGCGTAATTCTATCGCCGAACTCGCCGAATTGTAGCTGTATATGGCGATTCGTTTCTTAGAATCGAATGTTTTGATAAGTAACTATGAAAAATATATGAAATGTAACTTTTGAATTAAAAATTTAACTTTTCAAGAAAAAAAATGTAACTTTCGTCCCAACGGCCCTGGCAACACTGACTATGATACTATATCTATATTTATATAGATAACTTGAATATCATCAACATCTCTTGAGGGCAGTATATGCTTATGATCCTAGAGACGGGTGAAAATGAACAAGGAAGAGTCAAGGTCTCAAGGTTTCTATATGGAATTGAATAGTTTAGCTGCAAGAAAATAGTGTTAGGTATTTTGTTGTAACTTGTAACCCTTACAACGCCATAGAACAAACTATAGTTGTCATATCATAGTATGTTTCACTCTCGATGTGTACATGAGAGTGACAATTTTGTAATGACAAATAAAAGCAAAATGTTATAAGATCTAACTGATTTAGATAGAAATTGCCAGGCACGTATCCAGAGGGAGGGATAGTTGGGATTTCCCAAATGACTATGACAGTAGTTTTTTTTTACTTAGCAGAATTAGCTGATTGTTTATTGTGTTACTTAAGTACTCTTTTTACATCCTGTGACATTTTACAGCATAATTCGTGGCTTTCATTTTACGGACTGATACTTCCATTACAATTTGACTCAATTTATTATGAGCATTAATTTAATCTTAATGTTGAACTTTATTGTACATTTGTAAATGTTTATATTTCGTTTTATATCGTAATAATGACAATAAAAATCATTTTCGTCATATTTTTTTGTAACTAATTTCCCATTCAAGTCCCAAAGAAGGCGTAAACTAACAATGAAACAACTTTATTAAATAAATAAAACACTTTATTGAAGCATTACTAAGCTTATTTTAACATCGTTTTATATTATTTCTTTAAAAAACATGGAAACGGAAATATCATTGCCATAAATTACTAAAACGTGAACATAAAACACACTTCCACTGCTAGTAACCAGCGACCCGCCAGGCGGGTCCTTCACTACAATTAAAATAATAAGACGTTTATTCAATGATTGTATACATTTTACAGGTAACCAAGACAGGTACAAAAAACAAAGTAGTCAATTAGTCTCTACGAAAAGGAAGGCAGTGAATGTGTTAACCTTTTAAACACTAACGACGTCTATAGTGGTCAGTCTCTGGTGGTCGCGAGTTAATGCCTTCAGTAGTCAGCTGCAAAATTATAAACACTATTCCGTTCAAAAATATCTTCTCTCAACTCTATTGACGGCTAATACGTACAAGTGCAGCAATGATGTTTTTTGAAAGGACTAATTGTTTATATCCTCGTGGCGCCCAAAGATTTTTTGGCTCCTCTTTAACTATGACCCGACTGTCCTTCTTATAGGACATAATAGTTACCTACAGTCATATCCGCCCAAGATTTTGAGTTGAAATTTGTATTTGTGAATTTGTGTATGTTTGAAGTGAAACTTTCAGGGTATAATTATGGTTATATTAGCATGTGTTTTTAAATTCAATTATTTGTCTACCTTTTGATCTTTACAAAGACCACTGGGCCTCAATTACTAGATTTACAGAGTTTATTAATATGGCCTTCTGAAAGGCGCGTGGGCAGTAATTGAAGGTTAGTTGAAAAAAGTGCTGCGCTGGAGCCGCCATGCTTATTTTGGTTTATCAAAAGGCGCGTGGGCGCCACGAGGATATTTTTGCTGCTGACTCTCTTAGTACCAAAGACCGTATATGCAAAACCAACCTACATATTATATTATATAACAAGCAATTTTTCCAGGTTTCCGTAGATAACAAGGAATTTTCATGTTCATGTATAGGTTTCACCGTATCCGTTTGTCTGTCTGTCTTTCCGCGAGGAATTTAGAATTAGCACTTACGAAAAATATGTAAGTTGGCATTATGCATATAGACTTTATGTTACGTGTGATTACGCATACAGTATGTGACTTTACGCAGGTTAATGTAAAAATTAAAATTTGCATTAATCAATTTTGCTAATCGGTAGAAATAAATTAATTCAATAATCAGCTAAGAAAGTGGCCACCACTTTGGACCTTACCACACAAGAAATAGAGTCGAACTTTCTTGGCTGACTGTACAGGCTTCGATATCGCTCGGACGCTCACAATTAAACTAAATACAACCCACACCTTGAGTACAATAAATTATCAGGAACATGCTCCAAATACGAAGTTACAGTACAGGGACGCGAACAGCAAACGAAGTTTTCCCTCTCTGTCACACTTGCACGTTTGTACGTAAGTGCGACAGAGAGGGAAAACTTTGTTTGCTGTTCGCGGTAGCGCCCCTGAGTGCCAACTCCGAACATCGTATCGTGCCGTCCCTTTCACTCTTATGGTGTATAACACGAGAGTGAAAGGGACGACACGATACGATGTTCGGAGTAGGCACTGTACAGTACAGTAGTACCTCGAGAGAACATAAAAACAACATCTAATCCACTTAAAATGTATTACAACTTTCACCTCGTTCATACGTCAATATCGACGTTAAGGCATGGGATGGCCATAGGAAAATATGGTCGGTAGGTGGGTTTACGGCCTGTTAATTTGATGCGCCAGTTTGCGGCCACTTGGATGAGTTGATGAACTGAATGGATATTCTTGCTTTTTTAATATATTCCCATTTAATAACTACTAATTAAAACGCATACGGCTCACTAAGTCTTTAGGCCATGTAAAAATGAAAACATCTTTAATTGAAAAAACTTCGTTCTTCAGAAGGCCGCAAACTGACGCAGGCCGCGAAACTGGCCTAGCGACCCTACTTAACATATAAATATAATAAATAAATAAAATAAATGAACTTTATTCTGCAAGTGGGCCGCAATGGTACATTTACAAGTCTGAAACTACTGGCTAAGCTAAATAAATTGTGGTAATGGTTGATAGTACGAAGTAGCCCGAGCCTGGGGCGCTACCGCGAACAGCAAACGGAGTTTTCCCTCTCTGTCGCACTTGCAAGTTTGCACATAAGTGAGACAGAGATACAATCGCGGTAGCCCCACTGAGGGCCTACTTCGAACTTCGTATCGTGTCGTCCCTTTCACTCATATAGTGTATGACGCGAGAGCGAAAGGGACGGCACGATACGAAGTTCGGCCTAGACACATCCTCCCCGGCCCCGTGCGGGTAGAACATGAGCTAAAATAATGTTTAAAGACACAACTAAAGATAACATATTACTTATATGCGAGTTGATCGTTATGGTTTTGCTATGCAATCCATACTAATATTATAAACTAGTGACCCGCCCCGGCTTCGCACGGGTGCACTATTTAATGGATGTTATACATATAAACCTTCCTCTTCAATCACTCTATCTATTAAAAAAAACGGCATCAAAATCTGTTGCGTAGTTTTAAAGATTTAAGCATACATAGGGATATAGGGACAGAGAAAGCGACTTTGTTTTATACTATGTAGTGATGCGGTCTGTCTGTTACCTCTTCAGGCTTAAACCGCTAAACCGCTTGAGATGATATTTGCTATGGAGGTAGTTTTGGTCCCGGGATATAGGGTAGGTACTTTTTATTGCGGAAATCATCCCTTAAGGGAGTGGTAGTATGGAAGAGCGATAACTAGGTAAGCGCCGGATATAAAAGAATAGTTTTTTTTTATGAAACATTCAGATTCAGATTCATTTATTTCATAGATGTAAATTACAATATAAATTTAATTAAAAAAATATATAAAAATAAAAGTAAAAAAAGTAAGTTAAGTATAAATTTAATTTAATTATATTTGAATTTTCTTATTTATGATTCCCGTCATTTGTAATGTACATTTGAAATTTAAATTTTTGTGATGTTTTACCTTTTTTATGTTATTTTGACTGTGCTTATTTCAATAATATGGCTGTTTTATTGAGCTTGTGTGATTTATTATATTGTTCATGAATAAAAAACTATGAAACTATGCAATAAAATTCTAACGCGATGATTGAGTTCTACGCAGACGGAGTCACGGGCAACAGCTAGTGTAATATATATACATATTTAAATAAATCGAAATACAAATGTGTTTAAATAGTGGCAGTGAACATACCAATCATGCCTTAGCGTCAATATTAATTGCAGAAAGGACCTCATGGCGGTCGGCAGTTACGACGCTTCTAGCTTCTCTCTCTTTCAATTATAAGAATAAATCAGGCCCCTATTTCACCAAGTTGACATATGTATGTGGTTCAATCAACTTTTTCTTGTTGTTATTCTGTCCCGTCAGCGAGGAGACAACAGTAACCGAGTTTCTTAGAAAAATGTTTATAATATGGACTTCAAGCATGCTCAAGAAATGATGCATGTCCAAATTAGAACCAAATTTATTGCACACCAAAATAACAACACATCACAATTTAAAACTTAATACCTAGAAACTAGCTTAAAAATACCTACACACATCAGGTGAACTAAGTATAAAGAGCAGGGGTGCTGCTATAGTGGCCGCAATTGGACACCACTCAGCATGATGCTGTGACATTTTACAATGCCTGACATACGTAGGCTGACAAATCGACAATTTGAAAACTGTTTCACCAACTACAATTTTAATGTTTTTTGACAATTGTCTCGCCTGTCAGCTTTGGTGAAATAGGGGCCAGCTGCAATTGTAATGTTTTTTGACAATTGTCGCGCCTATCATAGGGGCCAGGCCCCTATTTCACCAAAACTGACAGGCGCGACAATTGTCAAAAAACATTACAATTGTGAAACAGTTTCATATGAAAATTGTCGATTTGTCAGCCTACATATGTCAAATGTATGTCAACTTGGTGAAATAGGGGCCTGAATGTCTAGAATATAAACCTCCGCCATAAGCTCGCTTTCTTGAACGAAGTTTGCCTTCACCTCACACAAGATTCTCACAGATCATTCATGTAAAATAAGTACATATTTAATATGCATAAATGCTACAGCTAACTTTTGAGTTAGATCGCTGATATTTTCTATTATTCTATTGCACAAGGAATTAACTAGAAGGTACAAAAATATAAGAAGCTTACATTGCTTTCATTCTTTAAAGATTCATGACCATGGCACAGCACAAAACGAATAAAGACAAGTCAATGTGTTGAGGATAGTACGAATATAACATAGTACAAGGTAGGCATGGTAACTGCACCGCTCGTCACGACGCGTGTGACATGAGCTTAACTTTCATAAGTTTCGTGAAATATACCTTATTGAATGCTATCAAAGCACAATTTAGCTTCTATGTTAAAGCTGACAATCGTTAAGCGGCAATAATACCTTTTGAGATGCGATTTTTGAGCCTGAAAATTATAAAAATGTGTTTTCCAACTTATGGTTTCGACTTTTCAGATAGGTACAATGTTTAAGAATGCGTCAAAAGGAACAACAAACATTCAAGGATAAAAAGCATTCTATGAAATAAACAAACAATATTGGCTAGGTTTAGTTAACATAGAAAATAATATGGACACATTTTTTATAACCACACAGCCATGGCATAGGTATAGCTACCTACTATGTTGTACCAAACGAACAAACAAGTATTGTAGCAGGATCCGTAAGTGCTAGAACTCTCGTTCGTTTGACCTAAAGTTGCCATTACAATAGAACATGGAACACTAAATGCATGCGATATATCACAGAAAATCTGGTCGACAATTTATCAATATCGGAACTACATAACACAGTAACGTAACAATACAATAACCTTGCCTGAAAGTACGGGGTACTTTGCGTCAAATCCGCTAGTTCTGATTTTCTGCAGACTTGTTTATGATGTTCGTCTAATGATTAATTCAAGCTTGTGGCCTCGAGCGCCGAACGCAACTTGTCAAAAATCGAAAAACGATTAGAACCATAAATGACTAAGTTGCTAATTGTACCTTCTCAGGACGTTTAGGCTCGTAATCTTTATAAAACCCGGCCTTAGTCTACGTTAAAAACGCCCTTATAAGTTACTATCAAAAAGTAATGCTATAGGATAATAATTGTTTTTTTTTTCGTTTTTTGACAAACTTTTTGAAAAATCTAAAAAACCTTACAATATGAGACCAGATTTGTCCCTGTAGACCAGCGGTCGGCAACAGGCGGCCCGCGAGCTTCCTTGTTGGCAACCGACAACGTGGTTGCTACCTTTTGTCTGATAGTCACAAATTACATATTATCACATGTGGCCCTCGACAATTCTGTTAGTTACTATGTGGCTCTAGGCTGCCAAAAGGTTGCCGACCCCTTCTGTAGACCAAATAGCTTCCGAGGTAGTCTTTCATTTCAAAGTTTATCATTTTTTCGAACTATGAAAGGTTTTATCGCGGAAATTTATTTGGTCTACAGATTGTAGCCTCATATTGTATCAAATTAAGTCTACTTTAAAACAGGGATCGGATACCGGTATTTTTTCCATAGAAAAATACCGGTATTATTACGGTCACCGGTTCATTATTTCATTTTTAATGGGACAGTCTAATAATACGACGTTGTTACCTAAATACATGATTCAGCCCTACGTAAAGAGCAAAAAATAATCCAAAATATTGGGCTAATTCAGGGTTTTTTAAAAATACCGGTATCGGTCCCTGCTTTAAAAATATCTTGAGATGGTACAATTAACTAGTCCTCTAGGGTTATTATCGGTTTTTCGTTTTTTGACAAGTTGCGTTCGGCGCTCGAGGCCACAAACTTGGATTATTCATTGAGCCAACATCATAAAAAAGTCTGTAAAAAATCAGAACTACCGGATTTGACGCAAGCTCTGATGTATAGTTACTGGATTACTACGCAGCACGCACATAACGCAACTTGTTTATAGAATACGAGATAATTTGAAGTTGCTGTGACATTATCATGTTAACACCGATATTTTAAATGCAGGGCGCCACTGAGCAAGGGATTCAAAGCAGTTATTGATGGAAATAATTCAATATCCTCATACTTCAGCTTATTTGGTAAAAATTGTGCCCAGGCACGTATCCAGAGGGGGGGATAGTTGGGATTTATCCCCCCCCCCACCCCCCGAAAACGTTTTAGCTACAGACCATCAATTTTTTAGCCGTCTGTTTACAGTGATTACAGCGATTTTTACACAGTTCACATGGTTGTTTCAACGTTTGTCCCCCCCCCCGAACCAAAAGCCTGGATACGTGCCTGAAGTGTACCAAATTGATTGAATCGTTTTAAGGCGGGGATTGAAGAAAATTGGATGGAAAATAATGCTAGAAACTTGGCTTTAGTGTGGCCAGACGGAAATTTTGAAAAGCCTGTAGAATGAGACAAACAGTAAGGATCAGAAAACTGATTAAGCCATCATCTCCCGGTGACGGATATCTTCGGGCACATAACCAAAGAATGCTATTGAAATATAAACGGGTCACTCACGTCTTTAAGGTCGAATATCGCTCGACATGTTTCGGACCAATACGTGGCCATTAATCATAAGAACCAGCCGCGACGGACGCGCGTCTAGCACACCCGTGACCCGTTTATTATATAGTTTCGTAAGAAGAAAAAGTATTCTTTGTACGTAACTAGTTGCGTAGTAAGAATATTTATTCCTTGTACGAAACTGGTTACGTAGCATTTATGCTAGTTTCTTAAGAAGAAAAAGTATTCTTTGTACGTAACTAGTTGCGTAGTAAGAATATTTATTCCTTGTACGAAACTGGTTACGTAGCCCTGGTTTCGTAGGCGGCCGAAGGGATTTCAGTATGTCTGAAGCTCACGGGAGCTTTAAAATAATCCTATAGTTTATTTTTTTGGCCGGGAGAGGATGGGCACATATATTAATATCCAAATATTATCACCCCAGTTGCACAATAGTTAATTAAATATGGCGCCCAATTGTATCTTTCTTATTTCACTCAGATTACGGGTATTAGCTCAACGATCGTCCAACTGAGTGTTATCTAAGAAAACGAAAACTAAATTTGAGACATTAAGTAACAGGCATTAAAGTTATTAAGGAACTGCATGCAGTTTACTGGCCGTTGAAATATCAGCACAGCACATCCGTAGTGTACATCAGTATATAATTCAATATACCGTAAACTGGGGTGACTTTAAGAAAAAACGGGGCTACTTTGATACATATAAAACACATATATTCATCACTAAGTATTTCTAGTTTGATTCAGTTTAGTAAACAGTTAGGAGGGTCAATCAACTTTTTTGTTGTTATTCTGTCCCGTCAGCGAGGAGACAACAGTAACCAAGTTTCTAAGAAAAATGTTTATAATGTGGGCTCAACATCCTCAAGAGATGACCCATGTCCAAATAGATTTTTGCACATCGCTAAAACTCATGTTTGGTAGATTTAAACCCTATAAAATTAACGAAGGTATAACTTGACTCAGGCTTAACTAAATAAAAAAGTAAAACACGGCATAAAAACTGAATTTTCAAAGTCGCCCCTCAATTTGAAAGTAACCACGGTTTACGGTACCTCAAACTGTTCTCGGGGGTAGACTTTTGTCATGCTACTTAATTTGTTAACATTTATTTATATTAACTGTGTTAAATATAATTATTATTACTTCTAAAAAAGTTTTCTCTCGTGCTTTCAGCAGTTAACAGCGCTTAAGACACACATTACTATTAGAATTACGATTTGAAACGGGATATTTACCATGTATTTGTGAGTCCCCGATATTTCGGCACTGTTGCAAGCGCCATTATCAAGGATCAACTGACGTGCTGCGAGTTTTAGTTGTGGTCTACGCACACACCATAGCGATCTACCCTCTCGCAGCACGTCAGTTAATCCTTGATAATGGCGCTTGCAACAGTGCCGAAATATCGGGAACTCAAAAATACAAATATACATGGTAAATATCCCGTTTCAAATCGTAATTGTAATGTAAATGATCATGTAAGCTTGAAACACATAACTATTATTTTGAAATTCACAAAACGCTTAAAACAAAAGTCTATCCCAGAACCAGTGCCGGTACACAACGCAGACACTTCACTGACAAACTATCAACCCTACTGCGAGGAGATAAGGATTAGTGTCGGTCAGTCAAGTGCCGTTCATACAAAACTAGACCTTATCGTAACGGGCATGCGGTCGTGACTAGACTGCCTCGCGCGCGGCGCCGCGCGGGCAGCACGTCAGCTACAGCGGGCAGCCGCCTCCCTACGACATACACGAGGGTTAGCAAACGCCGACAAAATATATCGTGGTCGAGTTAATCACGCGGCAGAGACAACGCATCCACTATTACGACACAAGTCAGACGCGTTACCTTTATTACCTACGTAATAAACGCGACCACAGGGAAGCACAGAGTAAAGCGGCGGTCACACAGTCATCGGGACGGGGTGCCTTGTATATAATAATACCTACAAAGCTGACACTTCCTTTTTTTCTCCAACATTATTATAATTTTGGCTTTAAAAGATTAATGTGACGTCCCGTTACGTTATGTGATCGCCGTTTTGGAAGACGAAACTACAAACTACGCATCTCACTAACATTAAACGATTGATTAGTTTTTTTTTTAATTACTGAACGAGAATCTCTGTCCTATTTCCACGGTTTGCTAAAAAAAAACTTATTTATCGTTGACAAAGCATTTTTTAAGAGTGTCAGCGGCGCTGGCTCAGCGCTGTAACTAGCAAATCAACATAAAAATAATACCCACGTGGAAATAATGACTTACTTTGCGTATTTAATACAAAAAACATATATACAGAGGTAAATGTTGAAAAATATAAACAGCATGGGACAACCAGAATAGTATTTAAAAGCAACGGAGCAACGTACTGACACTCACAGAAATTTCGCTTGCATTTTCTGCTTCGGCGACGGAAATAACGAAGGTACTTTTGTCTCAGTATGCTGCCGGAGTATAATTTCTGTGAATGGACCCCGCGCATTACTTCTTAAAAAATAATAAAAGCATCCATCGGAAATACCAAGTTTGTACGAGTACGTATTTAGACTGTTGTAATACGTTTGTATTTATTTAGAAGTTGTTACAAATATTATATTTGCACAGAAAAATTAATAATAAAACCTATTATAATCGACAAACCGTTTTGATGCTAAAAAAACAAAGTTAAAATGCGGGATTATAGGGCTAAAGGGAATATCAATATTATGAGTATTTGGTGAAGAAAATAGTAATTCATGAAACCACATGCATGCATACAAAAATGTAAGACGAGACGCGAAATTAAAAGATATAACGATATTATAATACTGAGTATGGTTCAGTCACATTACAACATTTAAGTCAATAGGTAATTATTAAATATATATTAGACATTGTATGTATTCATATAACATACATGAATCGCAAAGTAATAACAATAACTTGGGTAAATGTTCAAATAGTGTAGCACGTAGCGCGTACATTACACAGTATTTTATCCAATGGGATGACGCACTGACGCGACCTACGATCATTGGAAACGTCACGATAGGATTAATCTACCAAATTGTATAAAAACTATCACAGAGGGTTTTTGGAGACTTCGTCAAACAACTAAATGTATATATTCCTCTAAAATTCTCTCTTTAATTGAAAGGTGCTGATAAATCTATGTATATCGATCAAGATCGCGTTGCCGTACATAGAATAGGTACGTATAGTAACGTGAAACAAAAACATATTTTTCTAGTCGCCTGTGTCTTCCTTCAATTCAGTCCGACCATCTTAAAAAATATAGACAAGTAACTGTCCTCTAAACAGGCAGCATCAAAAGATTATAGTTGAGCGATGATTTTGGCTAATATTCTAATATTAATAATACGACATACAAAATAGAATGGTACAAGTACAATTGGTACAAATGGAGTAGTACATTTATATATCCACAACGAGTTTTGGAAACAAGGTTAATTTAACCATCTCACCTACGAACATGTGTAGCTTTTTTTATCGATCTCATTTATTGATCAATACCAATATTGACAATAATATCTTTAGTCGTGTATTTATCTCGTTAGCAAACAGAGCTCGTCCCATGCGCAGTATCACTGTAGCCTATACAATAATACTTATTCTCAATATATATTTGAGGATTATGGAACAATACAATATCTGGTTTTTGGGTACAATTCCTACATTATATATACGTATAGATATTCAAAATACATTTACTTATTCAGTGCCTATTTAATTTATATTTGAAATCTAATATAATTTCTACTGGAATTGACTGGGTTTTAAACACCTATAATGTTTTTTTAGAAGGTGTATTTATATTTAACAAACACCGTAAGAAAAGTTGGCTATCATGAGTATCATGACGACCCTCATGAGGACTGAGGGTCGTCAGGAACGTTACAACTATTTAATTATAATTTCGTTAATCAATGGTAAAAACGTGACATCAAATACGATTTAATCAATAAACAGTTGCGTATACCTACTAAAGTTGTATTAGAAGTACAAATAGCGGACCCCGGGCATCCTTCAGGATCTGTACTTGGATAAGGCGAAGGATGGATGGATTTATAAATTCTTTACAAATTCATTACTCCAAAAAACCTTCTCATCTTTGGATTTCTAATTAGCAAACTGTATTAAAGTTTAATTTTGTTGAAAACAGATCTAATTATCTTTTTGAAATACATCAAAATTTATTTTATACCTACAGTCATTAAAGCTGAGTGTTACGTTTAGTTTCGTCAAAACTCCGACAATAGAAGTCATGTGGCATAAAATCTGTCACTACTCTTCGAAACCTCGTATCTCAGTACTGAAACGATGCTGATATACGAGGTTTATTGAGAGCTATTTGTTACTTAGTAACTTGCTTGTAACCTGACGGTATTTTCCAACAGAATTCATTGGATCCTGACACTTTTTGGCACTATTTAAGATATATCTGTTCAAACTATAGCCTCAGTGTCGCTAATGACATGGATGCCGTGCTTCGTCAGAATGAGCCTAACTATATCATTACAACTGCGCGTCTTATAGTTCTTACTCTCCCTATCTTTCAGCTTGATGCTCTTAACTTTGTCGCAGAGCTTACTCACCTCCGACTTGCTTTTCTTGATATCCTTATTCAGCTTGCGGATGGTGGACGCCGAGCATCGCTTCTTCGGCTCCACCTTCAGAGCGGCGTCCACGTTACCCTCGCTTACCCTGCGCCTGTACAACTCATACTCACACTCGTCCTTGGTCAAGTAGCTGTCTAAAGAGCTGTAGGTAGACTCCGCGCTTACCTCGCTGACAATCTTGACTGCTTTCCCCGGGTGGCTCGACACTTTATCCACATAAGCTATTTTAGGCTTGTTTAGTATAGGACTTATGGAATCCGTCATAGTCGGCATGAGATAGTTGGATTTCTTGGCCCGCTTGACGGTGATGGTCTCGTCGACGATGGTGGGCCTGTCTCGGATGGAGATGAGTATGTTTTTGAAGCTGGTCTCCTCGGGGGAGGCCATGGCGACGTCCTGCGGCGAGCGCTTGCCGTAGAGCAGGTCGGTAAGGGCGGTATACTCACTGCTCCGGTATGCATGCGGGGAGTGCTCGGTTAGTCATTGTTATCATCACTGAACAATATATTCATTAGGTTAGTTATAATTAGTGTTGGGAACAACGGGCATTATTCTAAAGCTAAACTACCTATTTTCAATATTTAGAGTTAAGCTTTGAATAAATATGAAATGTACGATAGGGAATCAAAATAATTGCCTCAGATCGCAAGCAGGCACATATCCAGACTTTTGGTTCGGGGGGGGGGACAAACATTGAAACATCTATATTTTTATTTACCTACTTATTGAAAGAACACGCAAGCGAATAAAACAGACGGCTAAAAACGTTTTCGGGGGGGGATAAATCCCAACTATGGATACGTGCCTGCTCGCAAGCATTATTCATAAAATCAACCAAAGGGCGACCCATAACTATTAGACTCCATACTTTCCTGTTAGCATTCGTTGTGATTGAGGTACTGCAATAGAACTGACGCGACATATCATGCGTGTTTCCGTTGGCAAGTCAATTTTTATTCTCTTTCTAGCTCATAAACGAAACATACACCATCACACCATGACGAAGTGGGTTTTTGCTGTAACGAAATTTGAATCCACTAGATTCACATTTTTAGCAACAGCGTATAATGTGATGATTATACCCGAATCCATTTAACATTTCAATAGCGGTCATTGACCACCCTTCACCACTAAAATGTAATTATCAATAACGACAGTTGCATATGTTCCCCAAAGTAAGCATTTCTTGCTATCGGTGAAATACAGTGGTACCGGCATCCTTGCGACGCAAGGACAAGCAGGTATCGCAAACCTTTATTTGCACCATAATTAATATAGTTGGGATTTTATTAGTACTCTTACATAGACTAGCAAAGTAAAAGAAGGAATCAGAAAGTAAAGTATTCGAAAGACTGTTTATAACAATGAACAAATAATATATAGACTGTTTATATATATATTATTTGTTCATTGTTTAACTTTTAAAAGCGTAGAACATACAAAAGTAAAACGGTAACTAAATGTCAAAGTATAGCCGTCGAAAACAATCAAAACTGAAGCATTAAAAAAATACTATTGAGCTTTGTAAGTACATATATCTTGTCTATAATACAGCAGTGATGACAAAGATTTTTATAGTTATATATTTAATTTTGGCTTTCATACAAAACTGATTTATATTGAATTGTACGTTTTAGGTTTTTATATTAGCCGATGTTATCATTTATATTTTGAGTAGCCGTCTTAACGAACGTTCCGATGGGGTAATAAAATCTAAGTCGCCTATTGTTGGTGAAAAGCCGGTCTATTATTCTACCTGGTTTTATTACCCCATCGGAACATTGGTTTAGACGCTACTTTAGGTAATACTGTTTTACTTTCCGTAACATCATTTGGCGACTAGGGCAATAAGTCGGGCGGTCACCCTTTGTACTAGAGTGACTCACACTACCTAAGGTCGTACAGGTGCGAATAAAATAGCACGATAAAAAAGGCTTTAGTGACCTACTTGCCAGATTATAAATTACGAAAGTGTTATACACAGTTTTAATAAGGTATAGGTACTATGAATTAGTATATTTAAAAAGCAGTTTTTATTTAAATAATTTATTGATTATTTTCATCGTCAGAACTGGAGCTATACTGCGAGCTTTCACTACTGTCGTTTGTGACGTTAATTATAAATTTGTCCACAGTCTTGTCGATTGACCAAAATGGCGGACCGAGCGTACCGCTCCCCTGACTCGACGCCTCCGAATCGGGTCATAAAACATAAGGCCGTGGTATAAACGGCCGCGGGTAGCTGAACGGCTAGCGGTGACTACCGGTGGCATAACTGTTCAGTTGACGTTTTTGTTATTTGAAATGACTTGTCTCCATGTGCACATAAATAAACAAACTTAAATGCATTTAAGATTTTATTTTTGGCTGTAAAATTGTCATTTTATCAGTAATTGACTAATGTTATGCGTACCTAGTGACTCCGTGGCTCCATCCTACCCTGTACTATGATACACAAGCGATGACATTTTTGCGACAGTTTTGTATAGATAATTGATTTGTCGCAAAAAAATTGCGATATCGGGATGAAAGTCAAGTTGATGACCGCTATTGAAATGTTAAATGAATACGAGTATAGTGTTGCCGTATAATAAAAACTAGTGGGTTCAGCTTCCGTTAGTCAGCCTAGTGGACAGGCCCGGTACTCACGCGAGTCGGCGCTCTCGCGGCCCGCACGAGTACAGGCTAGTGGACAGGTACAGGCTAGTGGAAAGGTACAGGCTAGTGGACAGGTACAGGCTAGCGGACAGGTACAGGCTAGCGGACAGGTACAGGCTAGCGGACAGGTACTCACGCGAAGGCGGGCTCGGCGCCGTAGAGCCGGTGCGTGCGGATGTAGGCGAGCACGGAGTCCTCGGTGAGGTACTTGGCGCTCTCGCGGCCCGCGCGAGTACAGGCTAGCGGACAGGTACAGGCTAGCGGACAGGTACTCACGCGAAGGCGGGCTCGGCGCCGTAGAGCCGGTGTGAGCGGATGTAGGCGAGCACGGAGTCCTCGGTGAGGTACTTGGCGCTCTCGCGGCCCGCGCGAGTACAGGCTAGTGGACAGGTACAGGCTAGCGGACAGGCACTCACGCGAAGGCGGGCTCGGCGCCGTAGAGCCGGTGCGCGCGGATGTAGGCGAGCACGGAGTCCTCGGTGAGGTACTTGGCGCTCTCGCGGCCCGCGCGAGTACAGGCTAGTGGACAGGTACAGGCTAGCGGACAGGCACTCACGCGAAGGCGGGCTCGGCGCCGTAGAGCCGGTGCGCGCGGATGTAGGCGAGCACGGAGTCCTCGGTGAGGTACTTGGCGCTCTCGCGGCCCGCGCGAGTACAGGCTAGCGGACAGGTACAGGCTAGCGGACAGGTACAGGCTAGTGGACAGGTACAGGCTAGCGGACAGGTACAGGCTAGCGGACAGGTACAGGCTAGCGGACAGGTACAGGCTAGCGGACAGGTACTCACGCGAAGGCGGGCTCGGCGCCGTAGAGGCGGTGCGTGCGGATGTAGGCGAGCACGGAGTCCTCGGTGAGGTACTTGGCGCTCTCGCGGCCCGCGCGAGTACAGGCTAGCGGACAGGTACAGGCTAGCGGACAGGTACTCACGCGAAGGCGGGCTCGGCGCCGTAGAGCCGGTGTGAGCGGATGTAGGCGAGCACGGAGTCCTCGGTGAGGTACTTGGCGCTCTCGCGGCCCGCGCGAGTACAGGCTAGCGGACAGGTACAGGCTAGCGGACAGGTACTCACGCGAAGGCGGGCTCGGCGCCGTAGAGCCGGTGTGAGCGGATGTAGGCGAGCACGGAGTCCTCGGTGAGGTACTTGGCGCTCTCGCGGCCCGCGCGAGTACAGGCTAGCGGACAGGTACAGGCTAGCGGACAGGTACTCACGCGAAGGCGGGCTCGGCGCCGTAGAGCCGGTGTGAGCGGATGTAGGCGAGCACGGAGTCCTCGGTGAGGTACTTGGCGCTCTCGCGGCCCGCGCGAGTACAGGCTAGTGGACAGGTACAGGCTAGCGGACAGGCACTCACGCGAAGGCGGGCTCGGCGCCGTAGAGCCGGTGCGCGCGGATGTAGGCGAGCACGGAGTCCTCGGTGAGGTACTTGGCGCTCTCGCGGCCCGCGCGAGTACAGGCTAGTGGACAGGTACAGGCTAGTGGAAAGGTACAGGCTAGTGGACAGGTACAGGCTAGCGGACAGGTACAGGCTAGCGGACAGGTACAGGCTAGCGGACAGGTACTCACGCGAAGGCGGGCTCGGCGCCGTAGAGCCGGTGTGAGCGGATGTAGGCGAGCACGGAGTCCTCGGTGAGGTACTTGGCGCTCTCGCGGCCCGCGCGAGTACAGGCTAGTGGACAGGTACAGGCTAGTGGAAAGGTACAGGCTAGTGGACAGGTACAGGCTAGCGGACAGGTACAGGCTAGCGGACAGGTACAGGCTAGCGGACAGGTACTCACGCGAAGGCGGGCTCGGCGCCGTAGAGCCGGTGTGAGCGGATGTAGGCGAGCACGGAGTCCTCGGTGAGGTACTTGGCGCTCTCGCGGCGCCGCACGAGGCGCCGGATCACCGTCGAGCTCACCTCGTTCGCGATGTAGTTCGTTACTAGGATTATGTTTTTCTGGAAAAACGATTCATTGATTATATGAAACTCTAATTCTTAAATCATGCCTACGTTTAAAATTAGTCAATGGGTGAATCAACTATTCTTTGTTGCTCGTTACCATGGTTACGTCTCCTGAGTCACTCTTTAAAACTGTGATTTTATAGGGTTTAATTTATCAAATATAAGTTTTAGCGATGAGCATAAATCCATTGGACACGGGTCATCTCTTGAGCATGCTTGAAGTCCATATTATAAACATTTTTCTAAGAAACTGGCTTACTATTGTCTCCTCGCTGATGGGACAAAATAACAACAAGAAAAAGTTGATTGACCCCAATACAATTTTGACGTCATACGAAAAGTTGATTTTTGGACAACGCGTACGTCGATTGTATTTGTAGACTACAAATAAAGAAAAACTAAATCACAGTTCACTTCACAATCATGCCCAAATACAGACAGTCCGTGACTCACCCGGTGCTTGTAGAGCATGTCGGACTCGTACACGAACCGGCCCGGCTCGGAGCCGGCGCGGGTCACCACCACCAGGCCGTGCCGACCCACTATCGTGTCCAACTACAGACAAAGGAATACATTAAAATTAAATACAATATGATAGCTAGTGACACCAGACCTTCCAACGCGTATGACCAAAAACGCAAAAGACCAATTCGAAATTTTTGGCCTATCGCGTGTTAAATTTTGACAATTTGCGAATGACCATATTAGTGAATTACCAAAAACGCAAAAGGCCAAATGGACATTTTCGGTGAATTGCATGTTTGAACTCGTCAATTCTTAAATGACCAAGTTCATTTATTGACCAAAAACGCAAAACGCCAATTCCTTAATTTTTGGCGAATCGCGTATATTTTCATTCATTTACTCATATCGTGTTGACTTATCTCATTCGATAGCTGTAAAACATTCAAGAGGTTTAATATGCACTCGAAAAATACTGGCCACTTAAAATAGTATTTATATGATTATGATATTTATCTATTATTACTGTCAAGAACCTCTTGTTGTCAGTTAGTCTCAATACGAGTATTCACAAAATGGAGGAAGAAATAATTTTTACAAAAAATCAGAGAAATGGTTTTAGTTTATTGCACGATGGATTTCGTTATAATAAAAACTATGGCAATGAAAGTATAGAAATGCCTAAAAAATACAAAGCTTTTTTGGCATCAGCGTTCTTAGACCCCTTTCCCACTATGTCGTCTGTCGGGACGATTTTTTATCGTGTGTCGTGGCGGCAGAACATTTTATATGCAACTGTTCACACTTGTCGGACACCGATTTTCATATAAAATTTCCGATCCGATAAAAATCGTCCCAGCAGACTACATAGTGGGAACGGGGTCGGGTTTGTCATCTGCGTTTATGGCACCTTGCTTAGTGAGAGTCAGGATGGCGGGTGTACCTAAACAAATATTTAAAAGAAGTGTACGAAATTTTTGTACTAAATTTGTACTATTTTGTACCACATTTAAAAAAAATTGTACCCTTCCGTAATTAAAGTTATTACAAAGTAAAGGTACACCCGCCATCCTGACAGTCAGGATGGCGGGTGTACCTGGAAAAACTATGACCCTACCAATTATTAACCAATGTTAATATCTCAACTTTTTGTACTAAATTTGTACTCAAATATACAGTAAAAACTTCAGCCATCTAATTCGTAGTTTGCGAGTTTTACACATTTGATGATTTTCTACTGCTGGGCAATACGGTTATTCTAAGTAATGAATGTATGGGAAAATCTAACAATTAATAAAGTTTTGAAACTTGTGTGACATGATACCTTTGGGTGTAGTCTTCAAAACTCACAATTCTCCCGTCCCCTCCCAGTTTATTAATTTGTTTGACATCCCCATACATGTATTACTTAGAATAACCGTATTGCCCAGCAGTAGAAAATCATCAAATGTGTAAAACTCGCAAACTACGAATTAGATGGCTGAAGTTTTTACTGTATATTTGAGTACAAATTTAGTACAAAAAATTGAGATATTAACATTGGTTAATAATTGGTAGGGTCATAGTTTTTCCAGGTACACCCGCCATCCTGACTGTCAGGATGGCGGGTGTACCTTCACTTTGTAATAACTTTAATTACGGAAGGGTACAATTTTTTTTAAATGTGGTACAAAATAGTACAAATTTAGTACAAAAATTTCGTACACTTCTTTTAAATATTTGTTTAGGTACACCCGCCATCCTGACTCTCACCTTGCTTATTATAGTTCTGGTAATTTGCGTATTTGGCACCTTGCATATTAACGTTTTGGCCATTCGCGTTTATGGTATATTGCTTACTAAGATAAGGGTATTTGCGTTTTAGGTTTTACGCGTAATAATGATTTGGTAATTCGCGTATTTGGTATGTTGCGTATTTGGTACTATGCGGTGTAAGGTCTTTGGCGTTTATTGGCCTTTTGCGTTTCTGGTCATACGCGTCGGAAGGCTGGTAAAATGAATAATTCACATCTTAATCAGACGACTACCCCGCAAACAACTACAACAAATTTTAGAAATAAAGGAAAAGCCGAGCAGGATTTGAACCTGCGACCTCTTTTAGTCTTCTGGTAGATGTCGCTGTACGCCTCCCTTAAGGCATTTGTATAAAATGAAGGAATGATTGAGGATTTTCGGACCGGGTGGCAGTTGCACCTATAGCTCAGTTGGCTAGAGCGACTGGCCGCGAGTGCCGGGAGGTCGCAGGTTAAATCCTGCTCGGTGCTTAAATTTTTCAATTTTTCCTTTATTTCCAAAATTTGTAGTTTACGTTAGCAGCTGCTTAATATAAAATTGACTACAACAAGCTCACATCATACAGTAACCTAACTGTGACAGACCAGGACCATAATCATAAATAAATATTTTTGGACAATCTTACACAAATCAACCTAGTCCCAAACTAAGCAAAGCTTGTACTATGGGTACCAAGTGACGATATACATACTTATATAGATAAATAGATAAATATAAATAATAAATAAATAAATATTAGAGGACAATCTTACACAAATCGAACTAGCCCCACAGTAAGCTCAAGAAGGCTTGTGTTATGGGTACTAGACGACGATATATTTAATAGATATAAATACTTAGATACATAGAAAACATCCAAGACTCAGAAACAAATATTCATGCTCATCACACAAATATTTGCACTGACCGGGATTCGAACCCAGGACCGTCAGCTTCACAGGCAGGTGCACTACCCACTAGGCTAAACCGGTCGATACTTAAATACATAGAAAACATCCACGACTCAGGAACAAATATCCGTGTTCATCACACAAATACATGCCCTGACCGGGATTCGAACCCGGGACCTCCAGCTTCGAAGGCAGGGTCACTACCAACTAGGCTAAAGCGGTCATCTACCCCATCGTCGATCGGGACCTTTGACCTGGTCTCCATCGCCCTCGGTCATAAGGCCATTTATCTAAATAAAGGTCCCACAGCTACTGTTAGCGGTAGTTGAAGATAAGGGGCCGTCCATAAAGTACGTCACATGTTAAGGGGGTGGGAGGGGGTCGACGAAGTGTGACATTGTGTGACAAGGGGTGGGAGGGGTTGTAAGTTTCGTGACGTCACATTTCAAAGTCCAATACATCTAAGTGATAAAATGCCAAATTTGAACATTAACTAAACTTAAACATATTTCCAACTCTATCTGTATAAGCATAAGGTTCAAATAGTTCTGTTAGCAATAATTTATTGTCTGGTTTTTTTTTCAAATGATTGATTTGATTTAATATTTGTTATATTAAAAAATAACTGAAATGGGAATTAAACTAAAGGAACTGCTGTAAATTTGCAAAACATGTGACATCACACTAGGAAGGGGGGGCCTCACAAATGTGACTAACTGTGATAAGGACGGGGGAGGGGTCAAAAAATCACGTAATTAGTGTGACGTACTTTATGGAGGCCTCCGACAAGGTGGAGTGATGACCTGGTGAAGGCCGCGGGAATCCGGTGGAAACAAACGGCACAGGACCGGTCTAAATGGCGAGCCTTGGGGGAGGCCTATGTTCAGCAGTGGACGTCTTTCGGCTGAAATGATGATGATGATGATGATGACTTTATGGATGACCCCTAAATAAACTCACGTCCTCATCAGACCACAGCCCTGGCGTCGCGAACGACTCCAGCAGGTCCGCGCCGCACAGCAGCTTCACCGTGACGGACTCCTCCTGGTTGCCGTTGAGCTTGCTCATCAGGTTGTCCGGCTCGTCCAGGCTGTTCACGTTGAGCATGTCGTCGGGCAGCCAGGAGGGCGGCTCCTGCTGCCGGTTGTGGTTCAGGTGCTGGTTTATTGTGTCCTGGAATAACAGTGGGATTATACAATCAATAAAGTTCTTTTTAACTCGAATACATCGCCATAGAACAATCGCTGGAGCTCAAACTCTTAGAGTATTCCAGTGTTCCAAACCACCCGCGTGGGCGTGTCGGAGGTTTCCTCTGGATTTTCCCCAGGCTGCTCTCTAACCGCGCATTCCTATCGCTTTTTATCCCGGCCTATATAGCCACTGTCAGGTTCAAAAAAAAAGGTCAATTACATTCTTGGGTATGTGTAGAAGAGAAGAAGAAAGGTGGCTAAAATTAAAATTTATAAGAGACTAGCGACCCGCCCCAGCTTCGCACGGGTGCAATGCTGATGCATGTATTATACATATAAACCTTCCCCTTGAGTCACTCTTAAAAAAAACCGCATCAAAATCCGTTGCGTAGTTTTAAAGATTTAAGCATACATAGGGATATAGGGACATAGGGACAAAGAAAGCGACTTTGTTTTATACTATGTAGTGAAGTCTAAGCCGACGTCTCCCGATGAAAAAGATAAACAAAAGCATTCTTTTATTATGATCCCTGGGATCCCAGGGACCGGTGGACGACCGGATAACCCGTCTAGGGTGAGTTCATAACTTCTTCGACTTCTACACCTCTACCGACGAGCACAGACTGACTAGGGGGGCTAGCACAACTACCGCTGCGACGCGACGCGAGTAGAGAAAAATCTACCCTCCTCTTTCTAACCCGCACAGTTCGAGCGAGACAGGAATCGCTGAGTCGCACGAGATACGATTTGTCAACAAGTTGTGCTAGCCCACTAGCTTCAGCATTAAAGCCGGGTTCGTCACCTGGTGGTGCTGCAGCGAGACCCTGGTCCTCGTCCACTCGGCCTGCTGCGTCTCCCACTCCGACACCTTCACCCACGCCGACGAGCGCAGCGCCAGCTTTAGCATACATATCCTGTAACATAACACCTTCATTATAACCATCTCAACATCAAGGACAGTTCTTGGATGGTGCACCGCTTGGAGTGGTTACTATCTGAGCGCTCCCGTACATACATGACATGAATAAATTTAAAAGGGATAAACTAAAGGAACTATTACGTATTGCATTACACTATTCTTTTATTTATAGGTGAAACATGTGTCGTACTTTCTTCTAAAAATTGCAAGAAGTATAAGTACTTAGGTGCATTAGCCACCAATTGTCCATCAATCCAGGCAAAACTGTAGTAATACCGTTTACTAGGAAAAGAACCCTTCGAGGCATACAGCAGTTAAAACTGTACGAAAGGGTAATTGAACTGTCCAATGAAGTGAAATATCTGGGTGTTACACTGGATAAGGAGCTGAATTGGAAAAAGCATACAGATCTCTCCATAACCAAGGCACTGAGAGTGTTTGGAATGTGCAGATCGGCGTATGGTAAAACATGGGGGTTGAACCCAAAGGTACTGAAATGGATCTACACCATGATGGTGAGACCCATACTATTGTACGGAAGCCTGGTATGGTGGCCAAGGACTTTAAAGAGTACATGCAGAGAGGCCCTGAAAAAGGTGCAAAGAACGATATGCATGGCTATAACAGGGGCGTTTCGTACAACGCCAACGGCGGCGCTAGAAGTACTACTGGACCTACCACCGCTTCACCTGGTGATCAAGTCGGAAGCGCGCAAGTCGCTCTACAGACTGAGAGTGCTTGGACTATGGAGCGACAGTAAGCCTAAGACTAAACACACAAACATGGAAACAGATGGTTTTCTAGACAGAATAACAAACATGGGATGCGACAAAATGCAACCCAAGTATGTGTTCAATAAGAACTTCACTACAAAAGTTCCCTCAAGGGCCGAATGGGCTGAAGGTCTTGAACGACCGAGCGATGGTAACAAAGACGATATCTGGTACACAGACGGATCAAAAATGGGATCCGGTACGGGTGCAGGCATTTATGCGAATGACTATAGTAGTAGTGTAAGCATGGGGCAATTTGCGACTGTCTTCCAGGCGGAGACATACGCCGTAATTGCCTGTGCACAGGTGAATATAGATAGCCGAACCAGAGGGAAGAATATCTATATACTCAGTGACAGTCAAGCAGCCCTTAAGGCGCTAACAGCGCCGAAAGTGGACTCTAGACTTGTGTACAATGGTATCCAAGTTTTAAATAAGCTTGGGAGACTCAACAAAGTGCAACTGGTATGGATACCGGGGCACGAGGGCTTCATTGGTAACGAAAAAGCTGATGAGCTTGCAAGAAGGGGATCAGCAAACTGCTTTGTAGGTCCGGAACCGTTTGTGGGACTCTCGCAGAGAACCATAACACTAGCCTTGAAAGAATGCGCCAAAACCAAGCACCAACATGAGTGGAGGAATGAGGCGGGCTTAAGGCACTCAAAGCTCTTCATGGAAGGAGTGGATACAGGCTGGACCAGAAAACTCTGGAAATACAGCAGAAAGCAACTCAGGATGATAACTGGGGTGTTTACAGGTCACTTCGGGGTCAAAGGAACTTTGGCCAAGATGGGACTAGCAGACGACACAGAATGTAGGATGTGTGGCGAGGATGACGAGACAATGGAACACTTACTGTGTGAATGTCACGCCCTTGCCAGACAAAGAATGAATGACTTTGGCAATGGTTACCCTGAACCAAAGGAATTTAGAGTACTCCCGCTGAACTCCATCATTCGGTTTGTGGAAATGCTGGAGAGCAGCTTGGAGTAGGCATAAAGGAGGGGGCAATTGCACAAAAGATCCCACTGGGTCGAAGTGCATCCGCTAGGGCCCTCATCTAAATAAGATAAGATAAGATAAGATAAGTACTTAGGTAATTTTCAGATAAGAGAAATCGTGTTATTCGTCATGCGATTTCAAGGAAAACAATCTTGAAACAGGAAAATCTCTCTTGAAACGAATAAGCTGTTGAAATAAGTGTAATTATCCTCCGATATCTCTGATATGATAGGAAAAGGGAGAAACGTGGGGGAAAAAGAAAGTTAAAATCATACCAACACCGCAAAAAAAAACAGGTCGTAAATCGTCAACACGCTTATCGCGCGCCTTGACCCGCGCAACTAGTGCCGATAACTTGTGACATGGCTTGTCTATGTGATTATGTCATGCCATATCGCATAGGTAATAACTATACCACTACACTTTTTAGACTGACGCTCAGAGACCTTATACATCTCTGAGGATATTTATTAGATTTTATTATTTTCATGTTGACGTGTTATAGATATAGCTCAAAATATTTTATTATGATTAGTGTACCTACTTTATTACCTTTTATCTTGACGCTTAGAGACTTTATACATCTCTAACAAATCTCGATTGTTATTAGTTTCTTAGTCTTATTTTTGACATGTAACACTACATTTAATTAATGATACTTTGATTATTGTATTATTTTTATTTGATGTTACCTAGATAGATTTTGACTTGTAAAAGTGCCCTTGAGGCCTATTTGCAGAATAAATGTTTTGATTTTTATTTTTATTTTTGAGTACATTTTTTTTCCTCCTTGAACGCTCTGGTTGTGGAATGAGCGAGACTGTCGCAGGGTCGGCACAGCCTGGGGGGCTACCGCGAACAGCAAACGAAGTTTTACCTCTCTGTCTGACTTATATGCAAACTTGCAAGTGCGACAGAGAGGGAAAACTTCGTTTGCTGTTCGCGGTAGCGCCACTGGGCACGGAAACCGGTTTCGTCTTCATACAATTAACCGGTTAAAAATTTCGGTTGCGTTTTACGATATTTTTTCGTACTTTAAATCATTTATTCCATAGATGAGGGCTAACAAAAGCAAATCTTAAAATAAAAATGGAGATATGGGAAGTACTTTGGGAAATATTTCCAAAATAGTAAAAACCGGTTCCGAGTCCTGGGCACAGTGCCTTTGAAACCCTGGGAGTTACAGGCATTTATAGGCTACAGCAGTTTGATGGTGGTAATGATCGAAGGATGCTGCTGCCCACCCTCCGATTTTCCCTTATTCGCCTCCTACGAAACCCACGGGAAGAGATGGGTCGCCAACCCGCTTGCCAAGCGTGGCGACTATGGCAAATCCCCCCCAACGAAAAAATAAATTGGGGGAGGCCTATGTTCAGCAGTGGACGTTTTTCGGCTGAAATGATGATGATGATGATGATAGGCTACAGCGACCTCTAACCATCAGATGGACTGTATGCTTGTTTAGCACCAACATGGTATTTAAAAAAACAATTCCATTATTACAAACACATACAAACTTCTACGCCATGAGGTCATGTTTCTGTTAGGCACACTTAAATACCTCTATTTCTCACGTCTCTATTTCTAGTCATTGGGATGTCTCAATTTTTAAAATGCTTTGATTTCAAATTATGACGAAACTATTGATAATACCAATAAAGTGATTAAAGTATATGGTGATATTATTAAAGCTTTAGATAGTAACACAGCCATTATTTGATTACATTGTGTGTGGTAGAATTTAAGCGGAAAAAAAAGTTTATATCTTGAAAATGGTTGATTAGGAGTGATGTTTGAAACAATATTTCTTAATGAAAAATCCAATAAATACATTTAAAATTAATGACACTAGGTCGCAATAGTCCTGTTCTAGATAGTAACACTGAGAAAATATCAACATAAGTGTGAATTCAACTTAACTATTTTTCCACAGATACATGTATAGTAAAAAATACAGTAATTGCCAACCATATATACAATACAGTCAGCTAGGCATGTATCCAGACTTTTGGTTCGGGGGGGGGGGACAAACATTAAAACAACCTTGTGAACTGTGTAAAAATCGCTGTAATCACTGTACTATAAAAACGGCTAAAAATGTTTTTGGGGGGAGGATAAATCCCAACTTTCCCCCCCTCTGGATACGTGCCTGCAGTCAGCATCATATGGCACTGTAGGATAAAGCCTAATATCTTTACCTAGCTCGGCTCTCATTAGCTGTACCAGTTTATTCCGTTTTCTTTTCAGCCTGGTAGAAATCAAGAACAGATTTCCTGAGACTTTCTTTAAAGTTGACTTACTGGCATAGCGTATTAGTCATTTAAAGGTTTTATAGAAACAATCTAAAGTACCTCTACTATAAAATTGATACTAATAAATGAATAATGATGACAACACATTTTTTACCTAGCATGATATTCTTATCTAGTGAAAGGCCAAGGCAATAGATTAATGGATGAAAAACCATATTCATAGGAGACATATAACCTACACATAACCACACCTGTACCCCAGGGGCCGCTAGAAACGCTGGATGTCCACAGACCATGGACCTGAGAAACCTTGCTAGCACATGGTATACTGCACATTTTAATTGATGGCTTATATGGTAAAAAAAGTAATATTTCTAAGTGAAAATATGGCAAGTAATAATGCAATCATTTTTAATAAGACACTTTTCAGTCTCAGCGAATATTAAGTGACCCATTCATTCTCAATTGAGGACAATGAAAGCTCAGAGTTCTGGTCTGTTTTTCCAAAACAAAACCATGCTTGGATACCTTACTAACTTGCAATTGCAGCACTTACCTATGGTGTGCATCTACTAAGTCCTTCTTGCCATATTTGTCATGAACCGGGGACACGATGCCTCCCACCACGGTGCCCAAGCCGAGGGTATGTATGTAGTCTCGAGCAATCTCTGAAAAATTCCAATATCACTGAAAGTACCAATAGGTATGGTTTTACAAGAGATCGTTGCAGGTATAGTCACAAATATGTCGTATACATGCCCGTATAAAAACTTAGTTACGTTTTATAAGGAGTTAAATATGAAAGAATTATACGCAATATTAACTTACCGAACATTCGTAAATGCATATATGTAGGTGGGCTGAAGCTCCCACAGGCCATTAACACTATCTTCCCTTGAGACATTTTGATATAAATTATATTCACAATTCAATAATACTGCAGTTTTCTCGATTGTATCATCACTCAGAAATCACAACAAAAATGTTCAATCGATTGATTTTTGAAGCAATACGGCCAAGAAAGGAAGTTGTTAGTTTGTTAGCAAAGTTTGCGCATGTGAGTCCCAGCAGCTGATATGTGTTCATCTTAATTTAGTAGGGTACCTAAACTGTCAAACTAACTTTTTTAATTGGAAGTGTTCAACATGTCACTGAGGACAAGCAGCCAATGACCAAAAAATAAAATAAAATATTGTCAAGAACAAACTTCTTGTTAACCAATAATTGTTGGGATTAAATAATAAACGTCAAACATACGTGAATATTGCATGAAATTATTTTTTGTATTCAAAGCATCATTTTTTCAAAACTATCTGACATTTGACCCAGAAATGTCGAATATTACGTAAATCAGAACGATTTATATAATCCAAACGAATAAGAAATAATACAAATAACAGGCAAAAGACCAGTGTTGCCATCTGGTGGTATCTACTCCGCTTTTCCGCTTTGTCCCCCGCGTTTTTGCCACTGTCCCCGCTGGCCGCTACCCGCGTTAAGCCAAAGCGGATCCGCTGTTTTGAAATGTTAGCATTTGCTCAGTGAAAACGGCGGTAAATTCAAAATATCGAAAGATTAGAACTAGCTAGAATGACTGCAAGTAATATGTATGGGTAAAGCCGCGAATTTTGACCAATTTGGGTATTTCAAATTTCCCTTGTAGATTAAAAAAAACTGGTAACACTTAGAGGATTAAGAACCTTTTTATTACATTACGCGATAAAAGTTCTCAAGGGCGAAAACGAGATAATTCAATTATACCTTTCTAAAAAAATAATAAAAATATATTTGTACCGAATACGTTACGAAATTTGCAAAAAAAATTTCGACCACGTATACTAAAAGCCCTCTTATTTTCATGATATTCGACTTAGTCAGGGTCATGCTTTTGTTTAAACAAAATTATATGATGTAACGACAGTCCTATCGTCCGCGGGATTATGATAGTCATATAATTTTATTATCCAAAAATTCAAAGTTTTCGTTACAAATACTTTCGTGACACTTGGTAACGCTAATTATTAATCAAATGTAGGTAAAAATGTGTTGGTGTACACTGGTAACTCATATTCTAGTAGGGCAACACCGGTGAGAAAAGCAAATGGCGTCAGTTTTTTGAAAAAAAGGTGACCAAAGATGACGCTGCCAAACTTTACAAAATTTTCGTGTGAAGTGCTGTGTGTGGTTTTAAAGGTAAGTAGTGATTACTTTTAATTGGCTGTTTTTTCATACGACAGTGTAATGTTTTACATGCAAGAAACATGCATTAAAAATGTCGTTAATATTTCACTATGATATCCAAGTTTTTTTCGAAAATACGTTACACTTTCGTTACGATTACGTTACAATTTTACTGCTTGCAACGTATTTTTTGTGTCACACAACGAAAAAAATGTACTAACTTAAGCAGACATTTTTGCAATGATAAAACACAATAAGTTACCTATGTGGTTATTTTTAAGATAAATAAATTTGAAATTGTAGATTTGCACTGGGATCGGCATAACGAATAAAAAAATAATAATATGGATAATTAATATACTAAGTATTGTTATTTACAGTTGCAAGAAATGTGTACTTCTACATGCCTGTGTAGAAGAAGATTTGTATAGTAGAAATAACAGTCAAGCAATTTGATTTCTGGGCCATTTCGTATCTTGTCACAGTAACATTAATATAAGATTTCTAGCGGATTTCATATAGATTTTCATTGTGACATGGTACGAAGTGACCCAGAAATCAAATTGGTTGACCATACAAAGAATAACAAAACTATCGTAAAATAATTAAAGAGCATCAACCTAATAATAATATCTTGGTGAGCTAACAACCGTACATTTTTTTTATTAAATCTTTCACGCCCTTGCACCACACTCGAATTCATTCAAACAGCTGTTTTTATGATTAAACATGCAAGTACAGTTTTAGTTAATGCAACTGACAATTCTTGAATTCGAAACGTATGTTTATTTGGAAATATTTTTCAATAGAACTTCATTTACCTGCCTTAAATCTAATGAGAATATTCACCAGTATGATCTAAGCTTTACAGCAACTTGCGTTACGTTTTATAGTAACGTCACGTATTTTTTTAATGTTTGTTCTATGTCACTTTGGTCAAAATTCGCGGCCTTACCCGTATAACTTCTGTGATAGTGTATGTGATGGCGTAGAGCACATTTTTTTTTGTTTGAATTATAAAAATAAAGAAAATGAATAACAATGAATTGCTTTCATTGCGTTTTCATTAAGTAAACCGCGTTTTTAAAGCGCATTTCTCGCTTTTTGTATTTCGGCGTCTGGCAACACTGCAAAAGACAAGACACTTCATAACTTATTTTCATTATACTCTTTGACTGTTGTCTCGTGGAGATGTTTTCCTTCTGAAAGATAATTTTCATTTAAGATATTAAACGTAGGTGCCTTGTTTTATCACATGCGATGCTATAACTCGGTTTACTTTGCCGGCAGACAGAGATAAGCGGCAACTGCATACATTTCTAGTGACCTTGCTCTCATAAACTGTTCCATCGAGGTTACTTAGCGTATTTAAGTTCCAAAATAAACATGAGATTAACTTTAAGATTATTAAGTTCTGCAGTTCAAAAAAGACCGTTTTACGTTACTACTCCAATTTTCTATGTAAATGCCGGTAAGTGATTTAATTTATTTTTAAGTACTTTTTAAGATGCCTTTCTGTTACAGTATTATTATTTTGAGCCAATGTTATCCTATTTAAATTAATAGTTATTTTAGCGATTGTAAACCGTGCAAAGATATACATATTTCATAATATAAATACAGTAGTATGGATTGGACTTCCTTATTTAAATTATATGTTTCCATTTCTTTTATTTAAAGGTGTATTATATTGAATTTAATGTGTTACACAAGTGGGATTATGATGTGTGTGTGGTTGCAGCCCCCCACATAGGCCACCTGTACTCGGCGGTGGTGGCGGATGCTATCCAGAGGTTCGAGAAGCTCACGGATCCCGATTGCAATGTCATATTTAGTACAGGTATTTTTTTTTTCTTTACAACTTTATGAAGAAAAAACACCCATAAAACATTTTGTTTCCAGGGGTTCATCTGTTAGTTTATTAGAATTTGTTTAAAGAATTTTTATAAAAATCCATTCCGTAATGAGGTCCTTATGGGATCAGAACAAAGCGAGATATCTTGCCTCGTATAGGCTCTTGATTTGAAATATACGAAATTGTAATGACAAAGGACAACTGATACGACGAAAATAGCAGGTTTTTCTTAAGAATTTTGTTTTCTTTTGTCTAATTTCGCAATAGTGTTTTTTATACAACGCCGGTGGCAAACAAGCTTACGGTCCACCTGATGGTAAGCGGCCACCGCAGCCTATAGACGCCCGCAACTCCAAAGGAGTCACACGCGGTGCCAACCCTTTATGAAATTTGAGAATTCACTACACAACGAACGATACTCGATATTCGTTTTGCGATTTACTTTTGATAAACAGGCTGTGGGTACACTACACTCATTTTAATGATTATAATTTCTGGGTACAATATTTGTGATAATCCATATTGAAAGGAACCTTATGGCGGCCGGCACTTACGCCTTTATTGCCGCTGTTCCAATACAATAGTGAATAGGTGTAACGTAAGCGCCTGCCGCCATAAGGTCCCTTTCGATGTGGATTATCACATTTTGTGACATGTTAAGTTTATTCAACAACTTAATACCTGCAGTGTATTTGGCCAAATATGACAATATAAAACCTTGTTACATACTGGTAGAGAGCGCCTGATGGCATTAAGTCCGCCTTTTGTGCGATATAATTTCTTTTTGTGTAAAATGTTTTATTCAAAAAAAAAATATATAAACAACTAGCGACCGGCCCGGGCTTCGCACGGGTGCAATGCTGATGCATGTATTATACATATAAACCTTCCCCTTGAGTCATTCTATCTATTAAAAAAAACCGCATCAAAATCCGTTGCGTAGTTTTAAAGATTTAAGCATACATAGGAATATAGGGATAGAGAAAGCGACTTTGTTTTATACTATGTAGTGATGATGCTTCTTAAGTTAACCCCTCAAATGCTGATGAGTGACGTGGGCACTGGGCAGGCACGGACGAGCACGGCACGAAGGTGCAGCAGGCGGCGGCGGCGGCGGCGGAGGCGCCCGCCGACTACTGCGCGCGCGTCTCCGCCGACTACCGCCGGCTCTTCGCCGAGTACGGCGTCCAGCACACGGACTACGTGCGCACCACGGAGGAGCGCCACAAGCAGGCGGTCGCTCACTTCTGGGTAATACATACTTTATTTGTAACTCTCTGCCGTCTCAAGGAGAAAAACCATAAGTGACAAAAAGTAAGTTTCGAGATAAAGCCAAAAAACTTTAGATTTCTTGTAAATTATGCACTTGTGGTTGTCTAAATCGTGATCTACAAAAGATATAGTACTATATCTCCTAGAGAGAAAGATCACATTTTTTTTCCTGATTACAAGGCTGGTAATAAGTCCATTTTGCAAAAAATGACACTTATGGTTTTTCTTCTTGAGACGGCAGCTCTAATCTGATGATCTTTGCATCCTCTAAAACTCGGGCATTATCGAGACTGTGGAATTAGTATAGTTTTTTTTAATTTATTTATGTTCTTGTTTTCTGTTATTTTTTTTTACGCTTGTTTTTCTTGTTTTTTTCTTTTCTTTTAACTGTTCTTTTAATTGTAATTATAGCTTCTTGTGTATACTTTATCTTTGTTTAATTATGGTATTCATTATTTCATTTTTAGTTTATTTTTATTTAAATGTGTTACCTTCTGAGAAATCACTTAATGGTTCTGTCGGAAGATCAGCGCTGGTAATCGCGCCAGCACTACGCTGAGAATTCGTCATTTCGTGCAATACCTGCTTCTTCTGTTTTTATTTATTTTCTTGTTCTTCTTGTGTTTTTTTTTGCACGAATAAATATTTCTGATTTCTTGTGAGCTCCCAAGATCACGAAAGGCTATACAATCCATGAATTACATTATTTCACCTAGTCTAAATGGGTCGTACGCGGATTTAGGTTCGCGTCTTTTCTGTGGACATACCAAAAGTTAAGGGCTACAAAGCTTAATTTCGGATTGGACCAGTAACCCGCATAAACAGTGTCTTCGTTGCTATAAATCCCTGTAATAAAAACATAGCTAACATGCACATAAGCCGTTAACTATTGTCCACAGGAGGGACGACTTTTGTTTTTTCAGCTAAGTATGACCCAAATAGAACAAAACAGCGCGACTGGCAGTACTTATTAAGGGAAGGAACTATCTTGATTCCCAGGTTAGAATCAATTTATATTGAAGAGGCAATATCATCGCCAGGACTTCGGGCGAACCTCCGAAATTTTGAAACTCAGTTCTTTTGGCTTTGTCGGCTCATGATTATTTTCAGAAAAATCTACACAAACCGAGATTGTGATTATACATATAAGACGCAGAACCGATATCACAGAATAATTAATAGTACTACGTGAGGAAGGTTTTCTGTCTAACAAAACCGATGTATGATAGCTATTCATGGCATCCTTGGTGAGCGACAAAAGCGTCTGGCCACTAGAGGAAAAGACCTGCCTTAGACTGCCAAGGCTAAACTTAAAGTGGTCCGGCACTCCGCCGTTTACCAAGCAGCCAACCTCTACAATAAGCTGCCAATAGAGTTGAAGTTACTTTCCAGTACAAACTTATTCAAAAACAAGTTGAAATCATTTTTGCTATGGTAGTGTTTCTATATCATCATCATCAATAAAAAAAAAAAACAAGATATATTTAAAAGCCTAGCCTAGCTCTTGTCGGTGGAGTAATCGCCATTCTGTTCGGTTCTCCGCCAAGGCTTTGAGCTCCTGATACGACATTATATTGAACTTGAATTGGGCAATATTATAAAAAAGGTGATATTATTGTAAAAAATGTGATAATTGATATATATGTATACTACTTTGACATTAGGAAAATTAACTGTAGAATATGATAACTTGACATTGAAAAAGAAAGATATCCTGATTGTTGTATTACTTTTTTATTTTCAGTTTATTTTGTTTATTTTTAATGCGTTTTTATGTGCAAATGTTTCAAATGCTATGTATAATATTGCTTATAACCTAATATAATAACTTAGACCTTTTTAAGGCACGAGTGAATAGGCACCTTCTGGGTGAGCTCGCTTCGTCGTCGGCCTCATCTTTGTCCCCTGGCTAGATGCTGGCCAAGAGCGATCCCATTTTTAATAAAAAAAAAAATGAACTGAACCGAGCCAAGGTCGGAGAAAAACTGTCACGAAAGTACAACCCGTTTATCCGCAAATTGTACTTAAGTGGATCGTTACGTGCCAAATTACAATAGCTAATGGATGTCGTGGATATGATCAGACAAAATAATGGATATGCCATCGGTAAGAATGTATTTATATATACAATTTTAGTTATGTAGTAGGACTCTAACGCTTGAAAAGAATACCTGCTGTTTAGGGGTAGATCTGCATGCAACATAACTTGGGAGAGGGGTTGCGATCCTCGGTCCGGTTCGTTCTTGGCTCAACAGATCTCTTTGGCCATTCAGCGTGGCAACGCCGCCGGGGTTGTGGGAACTTTCGAGCCATCTACGATCCGGGGCGGTCCTTTGTGTTAAGTTAATTTGACGAAGCATGTTGCGGATTTCATTTTTGGATTAATAGTACATTAGTTGGTTAATTTATGGAATAAATGATGTTATTCACATAACTTTATAATTCTGCTGCATTTCTATGAAAGGCATACAACACTGGATATGAGTTATAAATCTTTCTCACTATAAAGTAGGCAGGGGGCGTCTGTGACGAATGCCACATAACTATCTCATTGGTGCGCACTGATTTGGATGCGATGTTTACGATTCCGAAACGTTAAGGAATCTATCAGTATATGCGTCACTATAAGATGCTGTTAATTATTACGTAACAACTTAATGCTTCGAGTACGGAAATTCCGGACACAATTGATTTTCAATTGCTATGGACCACGATCGTGGTCTTAGGGACTGGACGTATTAGGACAGAAAGTCGCTTAAGTAGGGACTGAATAAATTAATAACCGACTTGGTATTACATGGATCTCACAACTTTTTACCGTAGAACAACTGAGTTGCGAGACTTGGTTTTTTTGACAAGTATTGTTTTTGACGGGATCTACTTACTTATTTCTATTTTTAATGGGTTGCTGTTTATTTTTCTATTTAACTGTTATATATTTTATTATTTATCGAGCCATTCCCCATATAACTACAGCATAAGTATGTAGTCAGGGCTCGGAAACCGGTTAATTTTTCAAACCGTTATCATGTACTTGCCGCAAAACCTTTTTATTTCGGTTTAGATACAAATACCGGTTTATTTAAACCGGTTTACGGAGGAGCTTTATATAAAGGTTTTGTTCAGATTAACCGGTTTATACGATATAAACAGGTTAGTTCTGGCGCACGATTATGATTGAAATCATTTGAGTTGGCCGAGTTGACTTAATTTCGTTAAAAAGCTATTTTGCTGTTAAACAATAAGGTTCATAATCCAATAATATGTTCATAGAAATTCGGTCAACAGTTCAGTTCAGTTTCTTTATTGGTAAAAATAATTTACAAGTTATTAAATTAAGTACTATAACTAGTTATGCATATTGGTTACATGAGTTACATATTTATATTATCTTATGATCACATTATTTCATTAAGTACATTATTAATTATTATTATTAATCCAAAAGTTAAGACGCTAAAACGAAAATAATTTCAACTACACCTACCTATCGTAATATCACAGACGTGAGCCCCACTAGTACCTACGCCCGCCGGGCCTCTCGTCGAATAAACCGGTTAATATAAAGTTCTTAAAACGTTCGCGTTCCCACGAAAAGTTAGAAGCTATAGCTATATGTCAATAACCGGTTCCGAGGCTTGAGACCTGAATCATCATCATCATCATTTCAGCCGAAAGACGTCCACTGCTGAACATAGGCCTCCCCCAAGGCTCGCCATTTAGACCGGTCCTGTGCCGTTCGTTTCCACCGGATTCCCGCGACCTTCACTAGGTCATCACTCCACCTTGTCGGAGGCCTACCGACAGCTCGTCTTCCGGTGCGTGAGACCTGAATACTCCTGGGCAATTGTGTTTACGTGTGATTATCCTCCTCGTTGCAGAATGAGCTGGTGGAGGGCGGGCACATCTACAAGGCGGCGTACGCGGGCTGGTACAGCGTGAGCGACGAGAGCTTCGTGCCCGAGGCGCACACGCGGGACGCGGTGCGGCACGGGCGGAAGGTACAGCACCCCCCCCACCCCCCCACCCGGAGGGCGCCACCGCGCCTGCGACTCCTCTACTCCCGTATAACTTCGTATTGGTTCACAGAATTTTAATTTCATCGTTTTTTTTTCAAATTATTATCAGCAGTATACAATACAAATACAAATACAAACATTTATTCTACAAATAAGCCACAAGGGCACTTTTACATGTCAAAATATTAATTTACAATTTAAGAAAGTCTGACTATAATAAGTAATACATTTTTCATGTCAAAATATTAATTTACAGTTCAAGAAGGAATAATAATTTCGAGTTTACAATTATAACAAAATTAATGTCATACAGTGAAGATAAACTTGCAAAGTTATCTATTACAAATATTACAACATCAGTAAAGTTAGAGATGTATAAGGTCTCAAGATTAAACAAGGAGTATAATGAAATTAATATAATATCCCAGAGATGTACATGGTCTTTGAGCGTCAAAATTAAAAATAATTTAATATTGTTAGAGATGTATATGGTCTCTAAGTCACTGATAATAAAAACGAATCCACAACAGGATGATGTCTCTCGTCAATCCCCTATAAAAAGACACTAGTATTAACGTAGTCACTATGTCCTAGCAAGCATGAACAGACCGGACTCCACAAACAGCACCCGATCACGAGTATGACGCGTATCTCATGTGTATAGTATGTGTTTCACAAAATTACAAACAGAAGTTCAACACACTCGCGGACAGTGAATACGGATCGGTAAAATACCGTCATATTTTCTAAAATAGTGCAAACTTGTACAGTTTTTTAATCATGTCACGATTTTTATTCAATTTTACATCCAAACTGCAAAAATAACAGTTAAAAAAATTAACGTTACCAGGTTTAAATTGGACCCCTAAAAACTCATGAAAAAAACGATGTTAACGGAACGAGATATCGCAAGAATCGTCAGTATTGTAGCTTAGACATCAGAATAGGACATAGGTTACCTTTTGTCCGCGGGTAACACCGCAGGGCGCTACTAGTAATATCATGTAACTAGCTGTTGTCATGATTTTATTATTATGATTGAGGAAAATTAACTTTTACATGGCAAACGTTAGTCAATAGTAGGGTAGGTAGTCAATATATATTATATGACAACACTATTATAAAACCGGTAGTAACGTGGAAGGGGTATAAACGCATTGTGGAGGGTGAACTCCCGACCAGCTCACTTGGTTGCGAGATCAGCTACTAGACGGACCACTACCCCTCAGGCTGCACCCCAGAAGCAATCATAATACTGTGTATAATGTTTAACAGAAGAATGTTCCAGGTGAAAGTGTCCGCGGAGTCGGGGCACGAGGTGGAGTGGACGGAGGAGCCCAACTACATGTTCCGGCTCAGCGCCTTCCGCGAGCACCTGCAGCGCTGGCTCCAGACAGGTGTGACATCGGCCCGTGGAGCAGTACCGCAGCCCGAGTATTTGTGTATTTGTGTGTGTGTGTAGTATTTGTGTTTTGACGACCGGTTTAGCCTAGTGGGTAGTGCACCTGCCTGTGAAGCTGACGGTCCTGGGTTCGAATCCCGATCAGGGCAAATATTTGTGTGTTGAGCATGAATATTTGTTTCTGAGTCTTGGATGTTTTCTATGTATTTAAGTATTTATATCTATTAAATATATCGTCGTCTAGTACCCATAACACAAGCCTTCTTGAGCTTACTGTGGGGCTAGTTCGATTTGTGTAAGATTGTCCTCTAATATTTATTTATTTATTATTTATTTATTTATTTATACGGACGTGCTTGCGTGTCCGTTTATTTCTAATACGAAGCATGCAATTGTCATTTCAATAAGACGATAATTTGAATTAAGATATGATAAAGATAACCTTAAAACGTCAAGAACTTCATGCTTTCCCGCCTTATTTAAGAAAATCGCAAGTGTATTTTTCTACCAAATGCTGCCATGTGTCAAAAGTACCTTCTAACGGCAAACGCTCTGTAAGGCCCGTAATGAGCATTCATTCAACTATTTAGGTTATTTTATTTAAAGGTTCAATGTTCAATGTGGTATTAGTATTGAAGTATGGTGGTTCTTAGTGTTCTGGTCTCGCAGAAGGAGTGATCTGGCCGAGCAAGTTCCAGAAACAGCTGCAGGAGCAGCTGGAGAAGGAAACGTACTTCCCCGACATCTCCGTCAGCCGACCCGCCTCGCGGGTGCCCTGGGCCATCCGGGTGAGTACTCCCCGACATCTCCGTCAGCCGACCCGCCTCGCGGGTGCCCTGGGCCGTCCGGGTGAGTACTCCCCGACATCTCCGTCAGCCGACCCGCCTCGCGGGTGCACTGGGCCGTCCGGGTGAGTACTCCCCGACATCTCCGTCAGCCGACCCGCCTCGCGGGTGCACTGGGCCGTCCGGGTGAGTACTCCCCGACATCTCCGTCAGCCGACCCGCCTCGCGGGTGCACTGGGCCGTCCGGGTGAGTACTCCCCGACATCTCCGTCAGCCGACCCGCCTCGCGGGTGCCCTGGGCCGTCCGGGTGAGTACTCCCCGACATCTCCGTCAGCCGACCCGCCTCGCGGGTGCACTGGGCCGTCCGGGTGAGTACTCCCCGACATCTCCGTCAGCCGACCCGCCTCGCGGGTGCACTGGGCTAGCCAAAAAATCTATACAATTATGGAACCTGCTCACAAAATTTCACGAGAATCGGTTGAGAAATGCGACTTGTAGAGGTGAACAAACGGAATCCGCCTGCAGCAACATACCAAATCATTGAAAAAAAATAGTTTTTTAATTTTCCAAAAATTGACTACAATAAAATTGAAACTATGCATCCAAAATTAAAACGGCCGTTTTAACTTTGGACGCATAGATTGACGAATCCAGCAACGTAAAAACTAGTTTGATGGATTCAAAAAGTACTTAAATACAAACTACAGTACGTAGCGGCCCCCTTTTTTAGTTATATATCGTTAAATTTAAATAATTACAATTATTTGAAATGAAATGAAATGAAATGAAATGAAATGAAATGAAATGAAATGAAATGAAATGATTTATTCTCCAAGTGGGCCCCTCGGGCGCTTTTGAATGTCATACAATAGTACATACACAATATACAAATATTTAGAAAACTGCTTCCATTTTACTAGAGATGTAAAAGGTCTCGTGTTATCTAAAAATATTAAATATGACAAAAATAATCAGAAACAAAACTAGAATTAATCAAATAATAAAATACCAATATTATGGAGATGTAAAAGGTCTCCTAATGTCAAATAATAATATAAAAATTAAATAATGTCAGTCTTAAAATACTATTCCTCGCAATTAGGTGCAGCAGAGCAAGTTACCTATTGTGTCCATACAGTTTTGTCATTAATGTAATCTTCTATTTTATAGTATGCTTTTTTTACCAAACATTTTTTAACAATCACTTTAAATTTATTAAGAGGTAATTCAATCAAGTTTTGAGGTAATTTATTAAACAATTTTATACTTAAGCCTACAAATGAACGACTGGTTTTACGTAGTCTGAGGTATGGAACGGCAAGTTTATGCTTGTTTCTGGTGTTAAAACTATGACGGTCAGAATTTTTGGGAAAAGTGGTGTAGTATTTGCGTACATACATAATGCAGTCAAAAATATACTGAGATGCAACTGTTAATATGTTAATTTCCTTAAATAAATCTCTCAGTGAATCGCGTGGTCTGATGCTGTATAAGGCACGGATCGCTCTTTTTTGAAGTATAAAGATAGTTTGAATATCTGCAGCGGAGCCCCACAACAGTATACCATATGACATCAAACTGTGAAAATAGCCAAAATAAACTAACCTTGCCGTTTCAACGTCAGTAATATGCCTAATTTTTTTTACTGCATACGCAGCTGAACTAAGCCGTCCTGCCAGGGCAGCAATATGAGGCCCCCATTGCAATTTTGAATCTAAAGTGACTCCAAGGAAGGTAGTAGAGTTGACTAATTCTATGGGCTCATTGTTGACTCTAATACAGGTGTCGACCTGTCTCACGTTGGGCAACGTAAATTTAACAACTTTAGTTTTTTTTGAATTAAGTAAGAGGTTGTTGGTTGTGAACCAATTTAAAACTTTAGAAAGGGTATTGTTTACCACTTCGGACACCTCTTTACACCTATCCACATTGAAAATTAAAGAGGTGTCGTCAGCAAACAAGACTATCTCACAGAGCCCATTAGCATTAGTGAAGTAAGGCAGGTCGTTTATATAAATCAGAAATAGCAAGGGGCCCAATATTGAGCCCTGGGGCACCCCCATTTGCAGAGGGGCGCCAGATGAATTAGTTCCATTAATGCTAACCTTTTGGGTTCGATCAGTTAAATATGATCCTATAAGGCTTAAAGCATTATTTGAAGCACCATAATGTTTTAATTTTATGAGTAAAGTTTGATGGTCGACACAATCGAATGCTTTCGATAGATCACAGAAAATACCCACTGCATCCTGTTTCTTTTCCCAAGCATCAAATATATGCTTAATGAGAGCCACACCCGCGTCCGTAGTAGACCTACCTTTTGTGAAACCAAATTGTTTTTTATGTAACAGCCCCTTAGTATTGAAATGTGATAATAGCTGTTGAAACATTAGTTTTTCAAAGATCTTACTTAAGGCCGGTAAAATTGATATTGGTCTAAAGTTTGACGGATCACTCTTGTTACCAGACTTAAAAAGTGGTATTATTTTGCTACACTTCATTAAGTCGGGAAACTGTCCATTGTCAATGCATTTATTAAAAATAAAAGCTAAAAAGGGTGAAATAGCATGAATAATTGACTTAAGAAGGTCAGTTGAAATACCCCATAAATCTTTAGTTTTCTTAATATTAAGTTTTTTTAAAGTAATTATAATTTGCTGTGGGGTAACATACCTAAAATTGAACGGGATTTGGCACTCATCAACACTAGAAACAAGTAGAGACTCGGCTTCACTGGCATTTGAATTTAATTGCTTAGTCGTTATGAAAGCTATATTGGAAAAGAAATATTCAAAGGCACATGCTACATCTCTATCCGATTTAAAAATATTATTGTTAAGTTTTATGCAAAAGGATCTATCTTGAGGTTTCTGTTCTCGAGTTTCTTTATTAATGATAGTCCAGGTAGTTTTAGCTTTGTTCCGGGAGTTAGAGATTTTATCACGTATAAACTTAGATTTGGCTGTGTTACATACTTTTACGAGTGGCGCTAGTGGACCCACTACATTTTATTAAAGCGCTCTTAAGTTCTTATCCGTTAAATAACGCTCATCTATGTAGACCATTTTTGTTTGCATTGACACGTATCTTGACATTTTCTCATTACTAACGAGAACAGGACTATTGCGACCTTATGTCATAAAATTGAAATGTATTTTTGCATTATTCATTAAGAATTATCATCGCAAAGATCACTCTAAATCGAAAATATTCAAACTAAATAATTTTTACACTTATATTTTTTAGATGTATTATTGTATTTAATGGGTTTTACCTGTAAATAAACAATTATTATTATTAAATATTGTTTTTTTTTCTATTAAATTCTTATACACACGATTAAATCAAGAAATCAACACGTCATAATTTGAAATGAAAACGTTTTTGTTAGTTCAATCAATCAATCAAATCGTTTATTTGCTGGAATACAGTAAGTACAAATACTTAGGTCTTATACATTATAATACAGTTCCATGTATTCAGGCTGCACGCAGGCATGCAAACATTTACGAGTGCTGCGTACGTTATGATATAATACGTCAACAATAATAAATTAGCAAAGAATACAATAATTAAAAATAAATTATTATTATAAAAAATAAATAAATAATAGAATTCACAAAAAGTAATAATTATAAAAATAAATGTCAAGTGTCAAAATACCCATGGAGTCAAAAATTACAGCTTCTATGTCAACTTTGATTTAAATAGCTTTTTACACTGTAGAAGCATTTGTCTAAAAGCCAAATGGACAACCTGTGTTTAAAACTATTGCCCTGTAGTAACTTTATTTCGTCAGGTAAATTATTAAATAGTTTTATACACATGTTGGACACATTTCTGCCGTTCATCGCCTTACGAGCGCGAGGTTTATGCAACAGGTTCATAATTCTTGGTCTGTTCTGCCTGTGAATGACTTCAGCCCGTTTTTTGAAGTATGACCGATTGTTGCAAACAAAAATACGTACATCTCTTATATATAAGCACGGTAATGGGAGTATGTTTAGCTTTTTAAATAAGGGTATGCGGCTATCATCTATCCACGCATCACAAATGGCCCTGACACACTTCTTTTGAATTTTGAAAACTGTTTAAATCTACAGAATTACCCCACAGTATTAACCCATACCGGAGAACAGATTACACATAGCCGTGGTAAGTTGTGAGTGAAGCCTCAATTGACACAGTGTTTCTCAGCCTTCGGAGAGCAAACACAAACCGATTGAGCTTTTTGCAAAGTTGTTCTATGTGTTCTTTCCAATTGAGATGCTTATCGATTGTAACGCCAAGAAATTTAATAGATACTACCTCGTTAACAACCTCATCATTATATTTTAACGTCATTGGTAAACTATTCGAATTATAAGACATAAATTCCATGTATTTTGTTTTATTAATATTAATACTTAGGTCATTCATATTCATCCAGTTTATTATGTCAATTAGAGAATTTTCTATATGTCTATTAAAAGTTTTCCTATTAGAACCTTTAATCACTATTGTCGTGTCATCTGCGAATAAAATGGTTTTTTGAACAGTTGCCTTGGGTAAATCATTGATGAAGAGAAGGAAAAGTAGCGGTTCTAGGATGCTCCCTTGTGGGACACCAGTATGATTGCCTTTGTATTGAGAGATGAGTTGTAAGGCTTCCTACTCGTAATATGTGAGTGAACCAAGCGCGGTGCGGCGCCCGCAGGTGCCCGGCGACGCGACGCAGAGCGTGTACGTGTGGCTGGACGCGCTCGTGAACTACCTCACCAGCGCCGGCTACCCCGAGCACGAGCGCATGCGCGCGCGCGGCCGCGCCTGGCCCGCCGACGTACATGTGCTCGGGAAGGACATACTCAAGTATATATTTTTCACTTCTCATGCTCGAAAAGTGCGTCATATTAGGCTTATCAAGCGGGGCTAAAATAGTACATTTAGCCCCTAGGGAAAATATGAATACACATATATGATTTACAAAACATATAATTTGCCCAATCCGAAAACTTCACCATACTAAATCCACCAATCAGAAAACACGTCGACAGCCAATCGGAAGGTTGGGTCTTTTTTGGTACATACATTGTTCAACTAATTTAAACATTAAAAACATTAGGTCTTTTTTCGTCCCTGTTTCAACGGCAATGTATGTGAGTCAAAACAGTTTAAAAAAAAGTTGCCACCATATACTCATTTTATTTTATTATTATTTGTTGGTGGATAAACTTTGTTTATTTATTTTCTCGCAATCGAAGTGAAAAGTAGAGTGTATAACTCTGGTCTAAAAGCCATATTACCACTCGAACTATAACCATCTCGTGGTAATATGGCTTATTTTAGACCCTTGTCATACAATCTACTATTTCATATACAAATTTCAATTCCATGAACCTTCCGCGCATTGTTTCGATAGTTCAGTTTGCTAGAGCGGTTGGACGCGTATGTCAGGATGTAGCTACTAGTTCCAATTATGCTCGAAGCCTATTTTTTTTTTCAATTTTCCCCTTTAATTTGAAGTTTACATAAATCTAAATTTAGATGCAATGCATTTCAGTATCTTTTGTACAGAAACTCATACAAGAGCGTCAACTGAGTCGCATCGGTTTGTCGGTAATGCCGACGCAGACGCCCGGAGAGGCATCTCTCCCAGTACGAAGACGGTGATCTAATGAATTACCTATTAGTTGATCCAACACATAAAAAGAAGTTTCTCGCTCCGATCTATAGCAATAACTACACTATGGGTGGGATGCCCCGACTTACCAAGTAATTACAGGCCGAATAATGTTAGAGTCCGACCACGCTAATTCTCCAAAGAATAATTTGGCAACACTGCATTATACGTCATATTTGTATGAAAATGTGACGTTTGAGGTAGTGTTGCCAAATTATTTCAATGCAGTTAGCGTGGTCGGACTCTAAATATGGCGGCGGCAGCTGTCATCGCAAAGAAAATTGTGAAACTTTTCGTACAAACAGAGATTAAGGAACATAGATTACGATTACAAACGGTTTGGTGCAACCTAGTCTATGTCAGTTCATTGTAAACTATATAGGGTGTTTGGTAGCTAGATGTAAAGACTAAGGATGATAGAGGAGGTCATTTTAGATCACACTTACTATAGTACAAATTCTTCTAGTTTGTAAGATATGCGCCATTTTATTTTGAAAATTGTATTTCCATACGACCGTACAATGAAAAATTTTGCTTTTTAAATTGTTCTCTTAATTTTTTCAGGGTTATCGTAATTTTACAGTAGCGAGAGAAACTGAGGAAGTGTTTTAATTTAATTTAAATGTGTTCTGACGACGTTTTGCTTCATTACTCGCATGATATGTGGGCGCAATTTTTTAAATATATTTTCATGGAACAATAAAAAGTTAGTACCTGGCTATGACACCCTTGTATATGCATATGGGTGGATCAACTATTCTTTGTTTCTCGTTACCATAGTTACGTCTCCTGAGTCACTCTTGAAAACTGTGATTTTATAGGGTTTACATTTACCAAACATGAGTTTTAGCGATAAGCATCTATCCATTTGGACATGGGTCATCTGTTGAGCATGCTTGAAGTCCATATTATGGACATTTTTCTAAGAAACCCTGTTGCTGTTGTCTCGTCGCTGCCGGGACCGAATAACGACAAAGAAAAGTTGATTGACCCATATAATAGATTCCACGGGCTGTACTGGCCGGCGTTCCTGATGGCGGCGCGCCGGCACCCGCCGCGCCGGCTCGTGGTCCACGCGCACTGGACCGCGGACGGCGTCAAGATGTCCAAGTCGCTCGGCAACGTGGTGTCCCCCCGCGCCGCGCCCGTCGCGGGGGACGCGCTGCGGTACTTCCTGCTGCGCGAGGGCACCCTGCACAGCGACGCCAGTGAGTGCCCACACCACGCACAGGCAGGCGGACCAACGGACGCACGGACATACGAAACTACAACTCTAAACAAGAATAGTAGATTGTGTCTCAAGCAAAATGATATATTTACGGCGAGGGCGGTATATTGAATTCAGAGTGAAGCGAAAGATTCTACAATAGAATCCTGAGCGTAGCGAGGGATTCTATTGTAGAATCTTGAACGTAGCGAGGGATTCAAGTGTTTACGCCCAAGACGAAAATAATTTTGCTACCGTGTGACACATACTGCTTTTCACACCGTTTATGAGGCCCGCTGCTAAAAACATGAAATATCTTACAAATGATTTTACTACAGTGTCACATACTTCTTTTCACACCTACTATGAGGAAAAGTATTTTTCATCACACTTGCTCGTAAAGGGGCTATTACACGCAGGAATATAGAGCAGATATAGCCGATAATCCTCCCACGGGAAATAATTTTTCATTACTTACCTTGGGAAATATTCGTTTGTGTGTTGATCTGATTGGTTTCGACAAATCTGGTTGCCCGCGAGCCACAAGAATTCTGCTCTGTGATTGGTTGAAAAAAATCTAGTTGGCCATGCGACCCGCCGCAAGAATACTGTATTGCTCTGTGATTGGTTGAAATATTGCAGCTGCGCGCTCCACTCGCGCTGATCTGGAAGTGAAGTTGTCAATTTCGTAAATTTTTTATTGGTGCGGTTGTATGAAACATAGATTTTTCTGTCTTTTGTAGTTATTTATTTTCTCGCAAAAGTGATGAAAAACATTGTGTATAACACGGGCGTAAGAATATTGCTTCTGATAGACTCTCGTTCGCAATATTCCACTTACGCCCCTCGCTAAACAATGTACTATTTCATCTCCCTAGCTCAGAAAGCCCTTTTTATTCTTTAAAAACAGCAAAAGTGCAAAGAATATTTAAAGAAAAAGAAAGAAAGCATTTATTCACTACACCAAAAGACACACCGTTACAAATATAATAGACTCAGTACATTGAACATATAACTATAAAGTGCGTCTTCGCGGCAGTGAATCAGTTGCTGTCTCAGCATTATTTGAAATCCGAACGTGTTATTAGTTACTGGGTTCGAATCCCGGTCAGCGCAAATATTTGTGTGATGAGCATGAATATTTGTTTCTGAGTCTTGGATGTTTTCTATGTATTTAAGTATTTATATCTATTAAATATATCGTCGTCTAGTACCCATAACACAAGCCTTCTTGAGCTTACTGTGGGGCTAGTTCGATTTGTGTAAGATTCTCCTCTAATATTTATTTTATTTTTTTATTTTTATTTACTTTTTTAAACATAAGAACGTGTAAAGGCCAATCCAGACAGGACAATTTTCGCCCATCTAATCGTCAGTTAATAGTTTTGCTTTGACTGTACATACATTTCCTGCCATTTGGTGTTATTTGTTAAAATATAGGCTAATTTTACATATTTCAGTTGTTTTTCTTCTGTAGTATTTTCCTAGCTTTAGTAAGGTGAAAAAAATTGTGTTATTTTACGTCTAATGTATTGCAACACTCGCTACGCTCAGGATTCTATTTTCGAACCACACGCTTCGCTCGTTCAACCATAGATTTAATTAGCTAGCTCGTAGTTCAACCCTAGCATCCATTTGCTAGCTCGTGTTTCAATTCTACACTCGCGGTTCAAATGCAACTTTGCACCCCTGTATAACAAATAACTGTTGTGTTAATGTTAACACATGGTTTTTGTTTCAGACTACAGCGAAACTAAACTAATAAACGTAGTGAACTCGGAATTAGCGGACACACTCGGGAACCTCGTGTCGCGCGCGTGCGGCACCGCGCTCAACCCGCGCGGCGAGTTCCCCGCGCTGCACGACGCCGACGCCGCGAGACTCGCCGCGCGGGACGTCGTGCACCAGCTGCTCACCAGAGTGGAGTCACTGCCAGGTACTGGACCCGCGCGGCGAGTTCCCCGCGCTGCACGACGCCGACGCCGCGAGACTCGCCGCGCGGGACGTCGTGCACCAGCTGCTCACCAGAGTGGAGTCACTGCCAGGTACTGGACCCGCGCGGCGAGTTCCCCGCGCTGCACGACGCCGACGTCGCGAGACTCGCCGCGCGGGACGTGGTGCACCAGCTGCTCACCAGAGTGGAGTCACTGCCAGGTACTGGACCCGCGCGGCGAGTTCCCCGCGCTGCACGACGCCGACGTCGCGAGACTCGCCGCGCGGGACGTGGTGCACCAGCTGCTCACCAGAGTGGAGTCACTGCCAGGTACTGGACCCGCGCGGCGAGTTCCCCGCGCTGCACGACGCCGACGTCGCGAGACTCGCCGCGCGGGACGTCGTGCACCAGCTGCTCACCAGAGTGGAGTCACTGCCAGGTACTGGACCCGCGCGGCGAGTACCCCGCGCTGCACGACGCCGACGCCGCGAGACTCGCCGCGCGGGACGTCGTGCAAAAGCCGCTCATCAGAATGGAGATACTGCAGGGTATTCCTCTAGTATAAGTTTTTTATTGAAACAAAATACAAATGTGCTTGCGTTTAGTTTCAATTTGTATGGCAAAAAATTGTTACCACCAAAGGCCATCGGAGGCGCTACTTGCATTGCTATACAAATTGAGCAAACGCAAATGTTCGTTTGTGTTTTGTTTTGAAGAAAATACTACTACTAGAGGTACTGGTCGTGTTCGGGAACGGTGCGATTTCAATAAAAATGTAAATCGTGTTTATTCTTTTAAGGGTCAAGATTAATTTTTCACATCTGTTTTTTAGAAAAGAGTCATCGTTGCCCTCGACTGAGGGATTAAAGTTGTATTTTTCTTCCCTTATTTGAGGGCAACGACTTTTGCAATGATTTTTTTTCATATAAGGTGTGAAAAGCGTTATGTATCACGCGGTAGCAAAATTATTTCCGTCTCGGGCGTAAACACGAATCTTACGCTACGCCCAGGATTGTAGAATTTTATGTTTTATAATTTTGCCCCGTTGAGATATAATGTATTAATTTTGACCGTGAAAGGATTAAGAGCGCTTTAATAAAATGTAACAGGTTCACTAGCGCCACTCGTAAATAATTGTAATTATTTAAATTTAATGATATATGACTAAAAAAGGGGGCCGCTACGTACTGTAGTTTGTATTTAAGTACGTTCTGAATCCATCAAACTAATTTTTACGTTGCTAGATTGGTCTCTCTATGAGCTCAAAAATAAAACGGCCGTTTTAACTTTGGACGCATAGATTGACGAATCCAGCAACGTAATAACTAGTTTGATGGATTCAAAATGTACTTAAATACAAACTACAGTACGTAGCGGCCCCCTTTTTTAGTCATATATCATTAAATTTAAATAATTACAATTATTTACGAGTGGCGCTAGTGGACCCACTACATTTTATTAAAGCGCTCTTAAGGATTCCCGTGTTGTCCCGCAGACGAGTGTCGCGCGTACTATTCGAGCTACCAGTTCTATAAGGCGGCGGACTGCGTGATGGCGACACTCCGCGCTTGCAACGTGTTCTTTGAAGAACTGCGGCCGTGGCAGCTGCGGCGGGGTGTCGGGGAGGGTGTGGGGGGCTCGGGGGGCGGGGGTCGGCAGCGGGAGCTGGACGCCGTGCTGCACCTGGCGCTGGAGACGCTGCGCGTCTGCGGAATCGTACTGCAGCCGCTCATCCCGCGCATGGCGGCCGCGCTGCTCGATAAGCTCCACATACCGCAGCACTGCAGGACCTGGCAGCACTGCGAGGTCAGTACCACTGCACGAGTCGTACACCTGAGATGATTTTATTCTTGATGGCTGATTGTAGACTTGATAGAAACACTGATGTCGTTTTATGATTTTATTGATAACCAAGGCAAGGTGGTAAGTACTAGCTAGGAGCACGTATAAACGTAAACTAATTCATAAGTGGCGTAGTTGCCGATACATCGTTTTATTATAACGTCATTCATTATTATTTAATGCTGACGCTGACGCGTGAAATGTGCGATGCTTGGATCGTACAACCACCGACCACGAATATATGACCGTTATCGAGAGGGTGCTATTATTCTCATTTATATGCCAACAGGACAGTTATGTTAGGATAGTCGGAATAGGATTTGCAGGATCTGTTGACTTTAAAGATCCGGATCTTTAAAACACATTTCTAAGAGCGAGCGGTTTTCTAACTGGAGCGGAACCAGACGACCACTTTAGCCTAGTTAGTAGCGACCCTACCTTCGAAACTGGAGGTCCCAGGTTCGAATCCCGATCAAGATATTTATTTGTGTGATGAACACGAATATTTGTTCCTGTGTCTTGGATATTTTCTATGTATTTAAGTATCTATTTATCTATATAAGTATGTATATCGTCACTTAGTACCCATAGTACAAGCTTTGCTTAGTTTGAGACTAGGTTGATTTGTATAAGATTGTCCACAAAATTATTTAAAAAAAAACCCACACTGCCTCAAAGACTAGACGTCTCGGGCAACTAGACGAACCTCAGTGCCTCGAAGAGGTCGTGATACTCGAGCAATGCGAGGACTTGCCTCGGAGAGGAGGAGAGGGCAGTGTTCCCCCCAGCAAGCCGGGGCGGGGGGCCCGCGGGGGGTGGTGGGGCCGGCCGCCGCGTCACCCTGCTCCCTCCCCGCGGCTCCCTTCGGCGCTTGTGACGTGGCGCGTACCGGTAACCAACCCGGTGTAGATGTAGATGTAGTGTAGGGACGCCTGGCCGGAAGCAGGCGGGCTGTCGATCGCAGGTCAGGATCATTCAGCCCAATTCCCTTGAAGTCGGAGCTTAACCAACCCGGTGTAGCTGCAGCGTCTACGTCACACAGTCTCAATAAGGTTCAGATACTGCACTATTTGAAGTCAAGTATCGCCGGTAAAGCCGCTGGGTTACTAAAGCATGTCATGATTACGGAACAAAACTATGAATTAGCCTGGCAGACTTTAACTTTACGTAACAAGACAATAATTATGAACTCCACCTTAAAGAGATTGTTTAACCAAAGTAAATGTGCTACGAAAACTTCTAGACAAATCAAAAGTCTACTGGACACTACGACACGATGTTTAAATGATTTACAAAACCTTCAAGTGAACATAGATACGTGCGACCCGCTCGTCATATACCTAGTGGTGAACCGACTCGTTCCTGAAACTCATAAGGCATGGGAGGAATACTCGTACCATTCGAATGCTGACCAGCTGCCCAAGTGGACAGAATTACAGAAGTATCTTGAGTCAAAGTTCCGCACGTTAGAACTAGTTAATCCTGTTAGCGCATCCAGTGATATCGTACCTAAAGAAAGCAGATCTATTAAGGATAAGTCATATCATTCGTCGACGCCAGCGAGAAGTTGTATTTTATGTAGGGATGATCACACTTTATGTCATTCTACGTACAGAAAACAAATCTATGCTTCAACTGTCTCTTTCCCGGACATTCTGCTTCACGTTGTCGTCTTTCTTATACATGTCGTCTGCGGAAAGCGACATGATACGCTCATCCATCAAGCACAGAATACAGAACCAGACAAAACCCACGCTCACCACAGTCAAGTTATAGAGCACGCCGACGAAGACTTTCGCAAGGAGGAACAAGAGGAAGTGGTTTTTTTTTTATTATTAAAATGGGATCGCTCTTGGCCAGCATCTAGCCAGGGGGCAAAGATGAGGCCGACGATGAAGCGAGCTCACCCAGAAGGTGCCTATTCACTCGTGCCTTAAAAAGGTCTAGGTTATATGAGCTCGGAAACACAAACGCCGGCAGAGAATTCCAAACCTTAGAAGTACACATTATAAAAGATGATGGAATTTCGACCAAGTAAGGATGAAGGACGACCAAGTGGTGGAAATCTCGTCTAACTTAGCATGCAAGAAATCCACTGCCTTGCTAGCGACTCCAATGGGCTCCGTAAGGGACGACGAGGGACACGTGACTCCACTCCGTGCACTGATTGATCAGGGGTCACAATCAAGCTGAACGCGCAGCACAAACGTTGCGAGTCAAGAGGGTGCCTGCGGAGGGAGCCGTTCCTGGTGTCGGTTCGACACAGACAACAACACGGCATGACACATAGACATAGACATTATTTATTGGTAATAACTCATTACAAATCGAAAAGTAATAATAATCTGTCGGCAATTCGTTAATACGAAATAGAATTAACATCGTTTACACTTGGATTGCATATTATTAGCATTGTTTAATCTTTATATTCCATGAATTCCTTAAAGCTATAGAAACATTTTTCAGCGAGCCATTTTTTTAATTTGGTTCTAAATGCTGGAAGGCTCACAGCTGTACTTATAAATAGGGGTAATTTATTATACACTACAGGACCCGCAACATGGACTGATTTCGCAGATTTACTTATCTTGTGGGGTATCATGCAAAGCTTATTCGAGTTTCGAGTGACCCAGGCACACCCATCACCTCGTCTCGCATACAGCGATCAAGCGTCACATCTGCAGATCTTGTCAAACCATGATGACAATGTGAACCTCAACGTCAAGGCTTGTATAATGTCCTCGAAGCTAACATCACAATACCAGCAAGCGAGATAATGTATGATGTACACGCCTGGTCACACATTCGAGGTCTCACTCTGGCTGATCCTAACTTCCACCAGCCAGGGCGAGTAGACATGTTGCTAGGTGTCGAAGAGTGTGCACAAAATTCAAGAGTAATATTATGCGAGGTCCACCTGGTTCACCATGCGCCCAAGAAACAAGCCTAAGTTGGATTCTTTTCGGAAAAGTTGAAGGCACTTCACACACTTCTCAGGAAGACATAATTGTGATGCATCATGAAGTTAATGTGGACGACATGTTAAAGAAATTTTGGGAGATAGACACTACGGATACTAAGAAGAGTTTAACAAAGGAAGAAGAAAAATTTGAAATAATTTACAAAGAAACTCATACAAGAAATGAAGAAGGAAGATACGTAGTAAAACTGCCATTCAACAAAGAAGAACCTTTATCTCCCAAAGGACAAACAAGAGATTGCCATGCTGAGACTAAAGCAACAAGAAAGAAAATTCGGGAAGGATGCTAATCTAAAGGAAGAATATATTAAAGCAATGGAAGAATACATTGAACTGAACTATATGGAGGAAGTACCTAAAGAAGAAATAAACAACAATCACTACCATGTTCTCATGGAAGTGATTGTAGATCTTATATGAGAATAAATGTCTTTAAACCTAAACAATGCAGCAGTGTATCTCCCATACCACGCTGTAAGAAAAGGAGAGAAGGAAACCACACGAGAATTGTTTTCAATGCATCTTCTAACGGCTGTAATGGTGTATCTCTGAACGAAAAACTTCTGATCGGTCCCCATCTGTTAGAAGATATGAGAAATTAAGTTATGCGATGGCTTTTTCGACATATTGCCACTCACCTTCAGTTTGCCACTCCAGATTTATATACATTGTTAATAATGTTCCGCTCTTGACAGTGAATCGTTTTGGGCATTTTTGTCATTTAATATTTAATATTCAACACTTAACCTAAACCCCCAGTGACACTGACAATAGTGACAACCTATCATTAATATTATTGCCAGTGTAAGAAATTAGTTTCGATGAAATTCCGCAACATGATCAACGGTCATATATTTCTGGTCGGGCTTTAGCATTCCGCACTGAGAGTAATCGTTCAACCCAGGCACGTATCCTGACTTTTGGTTCGGGGGGGGACAAACATTTAAACAACCATGTGAACTGTGTATCAGTGTGTACCTACTTATTGAAAGAACACGCAAGCGAATAAATAAACAGACGGCTAAAAACGTTTTCGGGGGGGATAAATCCCAACTATCCCCCTGGACACGTGCCTGGTTCAACCCACGAGTTGGAAGAAAGCCAAATTTTTCTGTACATCGTTAGAGGCCTTATAAGGTTTCAAAGGTTTTGTTTTAAATAGTAACGCTGAGAAATATAAGGGCTCTTTAGGCCTACATTATACCTACATTTAAATTGATACTATTTCATAACTCGACGGCCGCTTTAGCCTAGTTGGTAGTGACGCTGCCTATGAAGCTGGAGGTCCCGGGTTCGAATCCTGGTCAGGGCATTTATTTCTGAGTCTTGGATATTTTCTATGTATTTAAGTATATATTTCTCTATATAAGTATGTATATCGTTGCCTAGTACCCATAGTACAAGCTTTGCTTAGTTTGGGACTAGGTCGACTTGTGTAAGATTGTCCCCAAATATTTATTTATTTATATAACGAAAATTACTCATACAATTTATATAGTTAAAACTTTTGTTACTATGTATAAGAAATCTGGTTTTCACCCACCGAGGATCATTGTCACAATGAGAGTCTAATTGGAAAGAAACGGACGATTCTAAAACGCGTTGCACCAGTAGGGATGTTGACACCAAATAAGAATATCTATAAGTTCGAAATTTCTCGAAAAAGGCATACTCTGTCCCTTTCCCGTAAAACGTACCTTTGGGTTATAACGATCGTCATTTACTGTGAAAAATACGAGTTGAATTGACTGAATACGGCGTATGCCGTGTCCTACATATATGTCTGTTTCTATTTATTTAAAGTTTGGAACTCGACAAATAATAGTAGATTGTATTACAAGGGAGCAAAATGAAACCAGGCACACAGAGCAAACACGTTTCTGCTCCCTGTCAGCAGGGCAGAAATGAATGAATTTAAAAACATATTAACCACGAGTAAAAACGTGTTTTGCTCCCTCTAAACGGGCTAGAAAAGTCTTTTTTTCGAATAGGAGAAGTGAAAAGGAATTTATATGTATGTAACATTCCAGGCGGTCTGCAATGTTTGTTATTTTTTAATTCCAATATGTAGCGAGTAGGTAATGTTCAGTTTGAGGGCCATTGTTGAGATTAGTATATTATATTTGACGACCGGTTTAGCCTAGTGGGTAGTGCACCTGCCTGTGAAGCTGACGGTCCTGGGTTCGAATCCCGGTCAGGGCAAATATTTGTGTGATGAGCATGAATATTTGTTTCTGAGTCTTGGATGTTTTCTATGTATTTAAGTATTTATATCTATTAAATATATCGTCGTCTAGTACCCATAACACAAGCCTTCTTGAGCTTACTGTGGGGCTAGTTCGATTTGTGTAAGATTGTCCTCTAATATTTATTTATTTATTATTTATTAGTATTGTATAGCAAGTATGTCCCCTCAGACGCCGTCGTGGCGCGTGGCGGGCGCCATCCGCGAGCCCGCGCGCATCCGCGCCGGCGCGCTGCTGCTCTTCCCGCGCGTGCACACGAACAAGAACAACAACAACAACAACAACATGAACAAGAACAACAACACCAACAACAACAAAAACAAGAACAAGGAGAAGGCCGCGCAGTGAACAAGTCGATTACACTGACGTTGCGAAATAATGTATGTGCGCGGACAAGTGAATATTACTTTAATGTTAAGGGCATAAGCGGGACTCGAAAATCGGTTGCGTCTTCATACAATTAACTGGTTAAAAATGTTGGTTAGGATACTTTTGCGTACATTTAAATCATGTATTTCATAGGTGAGACCTAACAAAAACATATCTTAAATTAAAAATGGAGATGTGGAGACTTTAGTAGATATTTCAAAAATAGGTAAAACCGGTTTCGAGCACTGCTTCGGTTACACTCATGTCCAAAAATACATGTGAACGGATCAAGTCATCAATAAAATGTGAACACGAGTTAAGCATAAAGATTCACAGACATTGTTAGACCTTTGGGAACGTACGTGTATTCACCGTGCTTACATGTATGTATACAGGCGTCCCACGGCTATGCCACATGGGGGGAAAGTTCCTTGAATATTGTAGATGGAACATTTTACTGAAAGAAGACATTATTTGAATTTAAAAAACAATTTAAACTGCATTCACAGATATTTAAATAATTTTATGGTTGAACCGGGAATCGAGCCCGTTAGACGAGAAATTTTCATATAAAATGTTAGTTTTTTCATATAAAGATGATTATTTTTCTCGTGTAACGGGGTTCCATTCCCGGTTCAACCATAAAATTATTTAAATATCTGTGAATGTAGTTCAAATAATTTTTTAAATTCAAATAATGTCTTCTTTCAGTAAAATGTTCCATATACAATATTCAAGGTACTTTCCCTCCATGTGGCATAGCCGTGGGACGCCCTGTATATGCTCAACTGTACAAAGGAATTTAGAGTGAGATTATTTATTTATTTAATCTTTATTGAACAATTCAAGAAATATGTACAGATAGCGAACTTAATGCCATAAGCCTTTCTCTACCAGTCAAAAAGGTCAGTGGGCCATGCGCAATTTATGAGATGCCACAGTGATATAAGTAATTTTGTCATAACGTGGCGACCGCATCCACCGGTTAATATGTCCAATTGACATGACAGGAACAATAAACGAGTTTTAATGGGAGAAAATGCGTTCCAAAGAAAAGTACCTCTAATATAAGTTTTTTAGGAAACAAAAAAGCATTTGCGTTTAGACTCAGTTTGTATGCCAAAAAATAGTTACCACTAAAGGCCACCAGAGGCGCTTCTCGCTTTGCCATACAATTTTTTTTTTTAATTTTTAATTTGAGACTAAAGACGCGTTAGTTTCATTAGTTTCGAAAAATCTTATACTATAGGTACTGGTCGTCAGTGGCGCGCAGTTAAATGTTATTCGGCCCTCACAACCGACGTAGTAACGTAGTCAGGCGCGGATACAGGGGGGGGCAACAGGGGCAATTGCCCCCCCCTGAAGCCTGTGTCAGGGGAGGGCAATTGCCTATGTCCTGACGTAGGAAATATGTTCTGACAATATAAACAGTTATCAAAAGTTTTATTTTCGGAAAGTTCGAAAGTAGCCCCCCCTGAACAAAATCCTGGATCCGCACCTGAACGTAGTTGGGTCATTGTCAGTTGTAAAAACAAAAGTTGTCCACCCGGTGGTCAATAGTTAACGGCTTCTGTACATATAAGTTATGTTTTTATTACATGGATTTATAGTAACGGAAACACCGTTTATGCGGGTTACTAGACCAATCCAAAATTGAGCTTTGTGGCCCTTAACTTTTGATATGTCCACCGAAAAGACGCGAACCTAAATTTAACAATGACCCAGTTGCACTCGGGAAGTACCTACCTAGTTTAATATTTTATAAAGGGGTACATAATTATAGTGATAGTAAAAAAAATAAATAATAATTTTTGTATAATTATAGTGATAGTGATCATTTCCTACGATTTTCAGTGACTACAAACAGTACACAAGTAGTAGTCCATATTTGTTCCCGTTCCCGCGGATGTATTTTAACATTTTCGTCGGGAACCCGCCTGGCGGGTGCTGCGTAGCTTCCACCAGACAGTCCACTAGGCGGGGTGTCTCTATAATAATAATAATAAATAATTCATTTATTTCGAATAACTACGATTCATATTTTTACAAAATTCATAAATTAAGTTAAATTGGTAAATTACATGATGTTAAATTGGCAAATTATTAAATTAGTATAAATTAAACTAAAATTAGCAAACAATGAATAAATAAATTACCTTACATCTAAGATTTGTCAGCTGTCAGTGCCTTTTATGGAGTGCACTGCAGTGATTTAAGTAGGCACCATCCATCCTGCTCGCAAACATTGCTAGGATGCTATTGGGGCTGGTATTGTTTTTGCGTATAGTTCGCCCACAGGCTACTCGTGTAGAAAGACGTACAAAATGCTCTGAATAATGTCAGCTTTACAGCAGATGAGCTACGGGCAAACCTGCGGGCGACCATGTTTGTATAGACAGGCCGCTACATCGGTTTCTGGGGTACATTGAAGATTGAGCGTATGCCCATAGTGGGCATTCAATGCAACCGACTGGTCTCTACGATTCTCTGTAGATAATTCACATGTTAAATACTTAGTGGGATTATTGCTAGTGAAATATTGTATATGAAGTTAATCTGAACAGGGCGCATTTACAAATCCCTCCAAGGACTTGTACTATTGTAACGTCAAGGTGTGACTCGTGCGAGTGCATCGTGCTACACCGTATTTTCGCTACATACCGTTTCAAAATCCGGCATGAAGGAGTTAAAACAGCCAATATTGACTCCGGTTGATCAAATACAAATAGTGTGGTATCGAGTTACTCTTTGTTGTTTTTTGTTATATTGTATTTTATACAATGTAGTCAGCAGCAGATATATATACGCGGGCGAGGTGTTCACAATCACGTTTACGTTTTAATCGTTATAAATTTATTAACAGCGAAGTTAGCATGTAGACATCGGCTTTCAGTACGTCACAAATGTCTGAACTGCTCAGTTTCATTAACACTTACACCCTATTTCAATCGAAAAAATTATAACATCCTTTTGACAATTGAAACTTTTTTTTGAACCTGACTGGCTTTATAGACCGGACCCAATAGTGATAGGAGTACGCCTGGGGAGCTGGGAGCTGTTGGAGAGTAGCCGGGGACAATCCACGGGAAAACCTCCCACACGACTGATTGTTGACCGTTGATTTTAAACGTACACCTCGATTGTATAGCTACTTCTGCTGCTGACTGTACAGTATATAACTAGTGTATCAGTGTCTTCAGTAGGGTATTTAGTATGTTTTTAAAGAGTTGGTATTTTATCTCAAATTCAACTATTTTAGTGAATATCAGTGGTGCATTTTAAGTCGTTGTTTTTATCAATCTGATGTTATTTATTTTAATTGTAAATATACTTGTTGTTAAATGATTGCGATTGCTTTTCTTTCTTGCACGAGTCATGAGTGAGAGTTGCATTGGTGCCTCGGTTTAATCACCGCTTTGTCCAATATATACATTTTTGTATTACCAAATTTGATTTACAATATTCCTAATCCCATTATCATATATTCGTAATCGGTATATTAGAACCATAACAAACTGAAGGCGTATTTTCTTCGCTAGAGTAAGTTAAGACATGGTATTGTGGAAAGCAAGTTAGTTTTAACCTATTGGTTGGTAACGCTCAGTAAGGGTCGGTTGCATAACATACGACCACAGGCCGGTCATCATCAAATATGGCGCCGGCAGCTGTCATCCCATAGAAACTTGTCAAACTTTCCATACAATCAGATTTTAACGAATACCGCTTACGATTTAAGATTTCAAGCTCACATGGTCATTTACATTAGAATTACGATTTGAAACGGGATATTTACCATGTGTTTTGGTGTGTGGGTAGACCACAACTAAAACTCGCAGCACGTCAGTTAACCCTTGATAATGGCGCTTGCAACAGTGCCGAAATATCGGGAACTCACTAATACAAATGTACATGGTAAATATCCCGTTTCAAATCGTAATTCTAACCGCTTACGATTACAGACCGTTTGGTGCAACCCACCCACCACGGCAATCGGCAATGGACGCATCAATAGTGAGGGAGTGAAATAAAACAGCGTGGTCTATATATCGGAGTCAATTTATATTTACGAATACGCTTATTAAATAATAATATTTGCATCGAAATACTGCAATAACGCCAACAGTATCGGAAGCTATGACACCCCACTAGAAGCTACTTACAGCCGTACAATACACGATACAACTAATATCTCAATACACAGACTCGAAAATGCAGCCAATGAGTATAGTACAGGTATGAACGTTACAATTATATAAATTCTTACAAAATTCGGTGAAAGTTAAATGCTCGATATTGGCGAGCATCGACTCGCGGCTGTACACGACTCGCCGCTCGGGTCCGGGCCCCGACGCGCGAGGCGGGTCCCGAGCGACTCGGGGACTAGCTCACGGCCCTAGGAACTAGCCCGCGCCTTGCTGGCGGACGAGGACAACACCACACACATGAACATTAAGGGTCAATATTGTTCTAGATAAATACCTAACTCACGAACGCTTGATAATATCATTTTACAAATATTACAGGCAAGATCAAGAATGCTGACCCAGTTCATTCTTCTCTGAGCGTGGTCTAGAGGACGACCAGGATACTTATGTGAATATTTTTGGCCTATAACTACTAAAAGTCGTAATATATCTACCTACTTACATTATATTTTGCTAATTTAACTTTTCCTTCATGATATCTGATACAGTGAATTTCATATATATAATTACTAAATATATACTAAGCAACAAAAAAGTCTTATCGCTTTTCGCAATAAGGCCGCGTTTATTTAATTTTTTTCACGTTTTACGGTGCCTAAGATCGTCGTCCGCCAGTCTGAACTTTCCGACTGTGGCAATACTGCTCAAGCTGGAAGCGGCGGGCGGCGTGAACCGGTCCGAAACATGCACACAATTCCTCATTGACTTGGACGAAGTGTGACATCATCCATCATGTTTTCTACTACTGATCGTTCAATCCGCGATGAAACACACCACTCCTTATCGCGTACTATAACTTGGATAATTTGTTTTGGATTCTGGGTTTGCACTTCGTGACAGTGATATGGAACCTTGTCATTACGTCGTTTAGTTCGACGTTAGTTAATTAATGGGTTAAATCGATGCGACGGCGGAGGGTCAAACTGACTGTTACTCGCAAAGTAATCCAGGCTCACGACCCGCCATGATTTGTGCAAGTACTGCTTCGTATTTTTGTCTATATCGTAAATGGGAGTGGAGTGTTTCTTCGTGGGTTCAACGACCTAATCGTACATTTGAGTTCACTTCCGTATGCCCGAAGCTCCCCCCAACATCAACACAACACCAAAATGCATCAATACTTAGTCTAGTACATGGAAGTCGGTGGCTGCAACGCCCACAATATCATTACGGTAAAATTGTTTCGAAAAGTTTGTGCAAAACGCGGCGCCGTGGGCGTGGGGCCGAGCCAAGTGGATATTATATAAACCCGTACAAACGCCAACACAGTTACCTGACCACTCGTGACCCTTATTACAATGCCCATAAAGAGTACGAATGATCAGTTAACTGTGTAACTAGAAATATAATACAAATCCATTCTAACTAGCTGTAACGGCTCTATTTATACAATAAACTTAATTCATGTGAAACATGGCAGTGCCACAACACATCACATGACGTGTTTGTGCGCCGTGCCTCCCCCCCCCCCCCGTGTCACCGAGCGACACCGGCCGGCCCCACACCCGCTTTACGGCGTCTACCCACTACACCGTATCATACCGTAACCGTATTAGACACGCCTCAGGGAAAAAAATATTACTTGTATTGAAAACTATGAGACTATGTCCACTAGCACGTTTCTCCACCGACCGCCGCCGTCGCGTGCCGAGCACGGACCGTCAACAACTGACGACGAGGAGCAAATGGGTTATGACCGATCATTCAATTCTCTCGTGGAAAATTTGCTGATTGCTATGATATAATGACACGCGAATAAAACGCGGATGCTACGGTCACTAAACCCGTTATACACGGGTATGAAACTCTGTGGACACGTTCTAATGGCGTAATACGCCGTATCGTGTTACATTCCGTGCCTGATACGTTCGCAGTACGGCCATGGTATGATACGGTGTAGTGGGCCTACGCCTTTAGGTAAAGATTTACAACTATACAAAGTTACATACCGATATATTTATAAACCCGAACCCCGTACAGCCACTCGGTAGCCTCAGTCGCCGTCAAATAACTGACTTGACTTCTTCACGGTAATAAATGACATTAATATGACAAAGGAAGAGTTACGTGTAATGACATCTGACTAGTTCACACTTCACACGGCATAAAACATTGGTTCCTTTCTCGAAAGTATGTAAGAGAGGGACGAATGCTTTATGTCACACATAACCTCCAGGTAAAGTCAGATAAGTGGATCCTTGTCAAAGTCATCATAACGTAATATTTAGTCATCGAAACATAACCTCTTCGTAATATTTATGGAGCCGTTAAAGCAAGCAGACAATTTTGAAACCCTTGTCGTGTCAAATATAATTTCAGATTCGAGATTATTTTCTCACGGTCACTACCCGCTGTTGCAACAGGCTGTATGTTCGCGGAGTGACCCCGACGGCCCGGCGACTTCCGAGGCCGACTGTACATTTGGAATGCTCCCCCATTGTCTCATTATTGCTCGATTCGTATTAGCTATACAACAGTAACATCGCGCCAAGCGCGTGACGTCACGACACTTGTGACCTGACGTTTCCTCACATGGATTTGTCTCTACATAGGAGTATCCTCTGTCCCCATAGAACGCGCCGGTAAAGTGGAAACATCTATTTTGAAAAGAAATTTAGCCGCGTATTAATCAGTTAAAGTCCAAGTTTGCTTGAAGAGGCCAATGATAGAAAAGCATCGTACCATTTCAAACAGGTACCTACTCATCCGATGCCACTAACCTTTACTACCAGCGAATTCACAAGTTTTAAGTTCCTTTACCGCTACCAAATTACGTTTTATCGGAGCGTTTCACGGGACGTACACGTGTTTAACCCTTTGACCGCCCTTCGACGGCAAATCACGTCATCAGAAAATCGTGCCATAGACACCAACGACGTTTATAGCCGACAGACTGGCCGAGGCAATAGCGATCTATGCGCTATTGCGGAAGGTTTAATTTCGCGTTGAACAATGCGATGTGTCGTTTGTGTCTGATGCTTGGCGCTCAAAAGGTTAATTCCCCTGAGTAACAAATCCTCGGCCCTTCCGAAGCTTCGCTTTAAAAACATGTCCGAAAGCCTAAACATATAAATTCGTCCTCTACAAAAATATACATTTCAAAAGTCATGTAAATAATATAAATTCAATTCTAACCCGACGTTTCATTACAAAACGGGCCGCCGGGCGCGGGAGTCGCCGCCAAACACATGCGCGTGGCCAGACAAGATGCTCGCACAATCCTGAACACAATGTGTCCAGATACTTTTGCTATCTTGTCTTATTACGATTTTATTGATTGAGGGCAACTGTACAATAATTATTGGCGTGAAGTTAGATGTCAATTTATTTGTTTAAATAATACTTAAAAGAAAAACTTTGTGCAAATACATACAAACCCGTATTTGGCAGAAGAGAACTGTCACTCATACAAAAAATAAATAATTTACAGCGAGTGATATTACTCATTTTTTTCTACATCTAACTTCAAACCGATAGTTGTGCGTAAAAAATAACTACATACAGTATAGTACCCAACTGATAAGGCGCGTCGTGACGTGAATCTTCGTTCGCGCAGAAAAGAAAGTATCGCTCCGAAGATTAACGAAAGAATGCTTAAAACTTACAATTAACCTTAGATCACTACTATAAGGTTCATAATACACTGTTCATAATGCGCGTGCACTCGATCAGAAGTATGGCGGCTGACTAACATGCCACGCGGCGCGCGCTAACATGGCGGCGGCTGCGGACCAATAGCGGGGCAGGAACAAGAAGCGCGGTGCGTGGAGCGTGCCGATTGGTCAATAGCATTTCCCGCGCTTTAATAATTCATCTGCGCAGGTACATCGGTAAGCCATATCAGTTGGGTACTACTGTACCACTTACACTTATTTGTTCACATAATACTCCGCGAATGTTCGGGCGCGCCCCCGTGATACGAGCGGGGAAATCAGTCGAACACTGCAAATATCAACATTTACTTACAAATAACTAAGTTGTTCATGATTACTTACACACAAGATCGACCCGACAGGTACATAGAGAAATGCATCATATCAGCTAGCTTTTAAAGTATAATTTTGTTTGTCAATATCGTACAAATTATATTGCTCGTATTTTTTTACATTTTGAGTCACATCAACTCTGTAAAAAGTATTCAAACTTTGATAACTTCGTCAAGTGAGCTCGGGTCTTATGGTTTATACTACGGACAGTCGATTTCATTTACATAAACAAAAATATAATTTAAATAATACGCAAATGAACTCGATTGTAGTGGTTAAACCACATGTTTTAACATTATGTTTGCCGCTCGACTGTCGCCTGCACAAATATCTGCGCATCAGCTGGGCTAGCACAACTACCGCTGCGATGCGACGCGAGTAGAGAAAAATCTACCCTCCTCTTTCTAACCCGCACAGTTCGAGCGAGACAGGAATCGCTGAGTCGCGCGAGATATGATTTGCCAGCAAGTTGTGCTAGCCCCACAGACCCATGTCTGATCCACGCTACTCCACCGTCGGCCAAGGAATTGGTCTACCACTTTTGGACTTTAATGAGCAAATAATAGAATTGAAAAGTGGGAATCTAATTTCTTGGCCGAGGTACCGTACTGAACCGTCGATCGTATTCACAATCGATCTCGACATTAGGTTCAAAATGATTATATACCGCGGCACTTAAACTCGCATCGCTTCGTTTAAATTTTAGATACAATTATATAAATTATTTTTATTGCGTTTAAAATAGTTACGTTAAAAAATATATATAAAGTTGGAAATATTATATCAAACGAGTTCAATTTGATTCGATTTTTCGTACGATTAGAATATTTATGATTTTTGAATCTCGAACTCGAATTACATGTCAACATTTATTCTTAAAGCTAATTGCGATTTATTCATGAACGTCGGACGTTTCCGATCGGCAACGTGATTATAAATAAAGTATATACATTACCTTCCGCGAAACATTTAAACTGGAAGATTATAAAACACCTTCTTTTAGGATCGGTACACGCGGGGATCTCATCTCTACTCGACAGGTCCGCACAAGTTCAAGTCGGGGATCCGCATACTAGTGTTTCCCGGCGCACAGGGCCGCGAACTCCCGGCCAGCGCCAGCCGGGACACGAGCGGCGCGCGCCCCCCGCCCCGGCCCCGCCCCCGCCCCCGGCCACCTCCACCCACACCGACGCGCCACCACCGGCGCCCCGCTACCACTCCTCCGACGCCCGTCAGCTCTCGTCGGGCGCGGGGGCGGCGGGGGCGGCGGTGGCGGGCGCGGGGGCGGAGGCCGGGGCGGGGGCGGGGGACGACGGCTGCAGCAGGTGCTCCGGGACGGGGACCACTCGCAGCCGCGCGGGGACTTTCTTCGTCGGACATAACATCTAAAGATACATAAAAAAATAGATAAGGATGTTGAGACCAAAATATGAAAATCGAAAGAGGAATATTCTAAATGGCACAAAAATTATTCCTATTCCGTCTAAAATAAAACACGCAACGAAAGAAGTAATCTGGGATTAAGCCATTTTTAAAGCTAGGAGTATTGGGCAAAATCAATTGAACTCGTAAGAAATATTAAACTATTATTTCACAAACGAAAATCTATTTTATTAGACGTCCGACTTCCAAAGCGAAGAGCTTTGATCATTCGATTTCGCAAAATCCTTCCTCTCCGCTTCACAATGATGCCGCCAATTTGCTGAAGATGCCCATTCACTCGTGCATTGCGAGACCTTACAAGTTCTAAAATGTTTGCATTTCAAATTATGATATAAGTATCCCTAATTGATAATACTAACAGAATACGAGTACGATGATTTTATTAAAGTTTTAGACAGTAACATAGCAATCTATTATTTTATTGTGTGTAATAAAATTTGAGGAAAAAAAATCAGTTTTTAGCTTGAACAGGGACGATGGATGTTTGAAATGATATTTCTTAACGAAAAATTTAAAATATACATTTAAAATTTATGACATTAGGGCGTAAAAGTCCTGTTTTAGATCTAGATAGGAACGTTGTGAATATGACAAGTTACTTCAATCAGAAAATGGGATAGTTAAGCATTCAATAAAGTATTTAGTTTTAAAAAGGTGTAGGTAGTACTCACTCTCCTCGCGAAGCCGAAGCAGCCCTGGTGGTCGGGCGGCGGCGCCTCCGCCGGCGTCAGCTGCAGGTCCGGCGGCGGCGCCTCCGACGCGGCCGCCGACGCCGCCGCCGACGCCGGAGCCTCGCCTGGCGACAACCAACCCGCATGTTCAGGGGTACACATTTATTTTACCGGAAAGTACTCTTTGACAACAGACTTTGAAAGTCATCAAATGTCACCAGCAAAAAGAAAATATTTCGAAACTGTAAACGATTTTATATACATATTTACATTTAAAAAAAACGTTGACATGACCGTTCCTAATATTTGATAGTACGTTGAATGACGTACGTATATTATTGGCAGAGAATCTTGACAAGCAATACTTTCCACAAAAATCAAATAAATATCTTAAGAACAAGCTCTTAATGCTGACTGTACTCGTTTTGGATGGTCGCCAATTACTCGATTTGTTACCTGTAACTTCCACTTGAACTGCTATACCGACTCCCATTCCCAAATTTCCATTAGAAAACGAAAAACATCAAATATTTTAACCCAAATTATAGCTATCTGTGGGCCTAATTTCATCCAAATCCATTCTACCATTTTGTTTCATAAAGATTATATTATGTATTTTACTATATATCGTATCGTAGAACAACAATTAAAAAGAATATCGTTTATTTAATGTATAAGAACCTATTGAATATTGCCCCACCATAATGATTTCTAATCTAACCATTATACAACCGAGGTACGAGTATCTTTTGATGCATCACGTAATCATCTTAATACAATTATAGTGAAACCAAAGTACGAGTAGTTTTTGACGCGTCGTCCAAAACCGACTACAGCGACGCCCAACTACAACCAAACTAAGAATAATTTTGGCACATTACCTAAATCTTCCTAATACAGTTATAAAGAAAGCCAACTGCATCCAAACTACAAGTAGTTTAGACGCGTCATTTAAAAATGCCTAGTACCAGTTATAATTACAATCAAACTACGAACAATTTTTGACGCTTCATTCAAAACTTCCTAGTACAGTTATAGGTACATCCGACTACAATCAAACTAAGAGTCGTTTTTGACGCATCATCTAAAACTTCCAAGTGATGACGATGACGTCTTAGACGTGTCCGTCAGTCGGCGGCAACATCTTGGCAAAATGTACACCTAAGAGGTCCGGATACTCTGGGCGACCACATAAGCCTGGTTGGTACAGTAGTACCCAACTGATAAGGCGCGTCGTGAATCTTCGTTCGCGCAGAAAAGAAAGTATCGCTCCGAAGATTAACGAAAGAATGCTTAAAACTTACAATTAACCTTAGATCACTACTATAAGGTTCATAATGCGCGTACACTCGATCAGAAGTATGGCGGCTGACTAACATGCCACGCGGCGCGCGCTAACATGGCGGCAGCTGCGGACCAATAGCGGTACAGGAAAAAGAAGCGCGGTGCGTGGAGCGTGCCGATTGGTCAATAGCATTTCCCGCGCTTTAAAAATTCATCTTCTGCGCAGGTACATCGGTAAGCCATATCAGTTGGGTACTACTGTACCCTGCCTATGAAGTTGGATATCCCGAGTTCGAATCGCGGTCAGTGCATTTATTTGTGTGATGAACACTCTGCTTAGTTTGGGACTAGGTTGATTTATGTAAGATACTCGTATATTTTTGTATTATTTTGCGTGCATGGGCACGAACGTGAGATGAAAAAATAAATTGGTTGGATTTGGTTTCAGGCCGAGTCTTACAGAATAGTTAAGCTTTAAAGTTTAACCTAACCTATGAGTAGTTAATTTTTGACGCGTCATCTAAAACTTCGTAGTACAGACATTTATTAATAATATAACGAAAGTCAACTACAACCAAACTATGAGTAGTTATTGACGCGTCATCTAAAACTTTTTAGGACAGTTATAACGAAAGCCAACTACAATCAAACTAAGGATAGTTTTTAAAGTGGCAACTGAAACTTCATACATAGTACAGACAGTTATTAATAAAATAACGAAAGCCAAATACAATTAAACTACGAGTAGGTATTGACGCGTCATTTCAGACTACAGGACAGTTATAAAGAAAGCCAACTACAATCAAACTAAGGGTAGTTTACGACGCGTCATCTAAACCTCTCAGTACAGTAATATTTTCACCCGACTACAACCAAACTACGAATTATATTCTTCCAAGTACAGTTACAGTAACGTCGAAAGTAAAAGGAGCACTGACCACTGTGAAAGACGTTGAGCTCCGCGAAGCAGCCCGTCTCGATCATCTCCGTCTGCCAGGACATGGAGACGGAGCCGGTGTTGAACTTGCCGTAGAAGGTGTCGTCGGCGGCGTCCAGCGCCACGCCCTTGACGGTGGAGAACTGCTCGATGTCCAGCACGTCCTTGGCGTAGACGGCGTGCGGGTCGGGCACGAAGGGCGCGGGCACCAGGCCGGCCTCGAGCCGCGCCCAGTTGAGGTGCTGGAAGAAGCGGTGCTGCTTGACGAGCGCGGCGCCGCGCCGGCCCGCGCCGCAGCCGAGCCGCGCGCCCGCGCTCTTGGCCAGCAGCGCGCCGCACAGCGCGCGCGCGCACTCGCTGAACTTGCACGAGTACTTCTCCTGCTCGTGCTGCAACCGACCACCGACCACCGGCAACCGTCATTACTCATACCCTGTTCAGGGAACCCTTATAGTTCCGTCACGTCTGTCCGTCCGTCCGTCCGTGTGACACAGCAGATTTACTCGGAGGCTATAAGCACTACAATTATGAAATTTAGTAGGAAGGTATAATCTATACAAATACAATACAATACAAATAATTTATTGCAAATAAACACAACAACCAATGAACCACTAATGTAAAGTGCTATGAAATTACAAAATATTAAATTAGGGGGGGCACTCCATACATGTAACCGGTGGATGAAAAAAAGTTTCAACGCCCATAGTCTTGTGGATTATCAATGGATAGACTTTTAAAAATGATAAGGAGGTTTCAATGAAACTTTTCAATTTAAGTCAACCGTTGGTGAGATATCAGTTATCAAAAGTCATAAACATGACGACCGCTTTAGCCTAGTTGGTGACCCTGCCTTCGAAGCTGGAGGTCCCGGGTTCGAATCCCGGTCAGGACATGTATTTGTGCGATGAACACGAATATTTGTTCCTGAGTCATGGATGTTTTCTATGTATTTAAGTATCTATTTATCTATATAAGTATGTATATCGTCACTTGGTAGCCATAGTACAAGCTTTGCTTAGTTTGGGACTAGGTTGATTTGTGTAAGATTGTCCAAAAAATATTTATTATTATTATTATTTATTATTATAAAAAGTGTCACCCCCCCTATAATTTCCAAACTATGAAGTATAAAATTCTAAGAAAAAAATTAAGATAATGATTAATAAATATTTTCAACGATTTTTGGTTTGAACAAGATAGGTTTTTTAAATTTTCGCTGAAAAACTGTCTTGCCCAAACAAAAGGTCGTAAGTGCCCTGTAAAGATACGACCTTTTTAGATTCAATGTATTGGATAGTGGTTTTAAATGTAGATTAATAGGTATTGGTACGGAACTCATCGTTGCCCGTGTTCCGACACTCACTTGGCCGATTTTTTTACTTGATTTACATATCTGTGAAATCCCACTGTTCACAATCTCCGACTCAGAGTTTGAAGTTCTTTAATAAATTTAACAATCAAGAACCGATCGAAATTTAAACGATCGCTTTGTAAACATGTTGTCTAAATAAAACGTACCTAGCCCAGACCTCGGCTTTTTTGGGCTGTTCCTTGAATGCTCGTTCGGATCAAAAATGTGTACGTATAAATTTGTAGAATAAATAAATAATAATAAGGTCAAATCCTCTAGCTCTAACAACTAGCTAATTTTGGCTTAAGAACGTGTAAGAGCGCGCGTGAAATGAAATACTCGCGAAGGGGAATCCATCATTTTACCGAAAATCGTTACATCGATTATCGTTTCCTATAACACTATTCGTAGAATTTTATTATCACTTAGGAATCATTCATCGAACTTCGTTAGATCGCTCGAACATTTGATCGAACAACACAAGAATCAACTCATCGAGTTTTAATTCAGTACTTTATTTGTTTATCGACATAGTCGTTCATCGAATGGCCTTTAGTATAATTTTGGTTTAACGAAGGTTTCAGTTCCCAAAATTCTTATTACCTAGAACATCATTTCACCACTTCACCACTTTCACTTTTCTTTCTTGATATAGGTATGTCTAAAATTAAAATTTTCCCAGATTCTTGGTGTACTCTGTAAAAGTACTCAAAAACAAAAATACCCAAAACCTAAAATGTACAAAAGACCTGTTAGGGCAAACACACACAGAAGACATAGAAGATCACTAAATGTATTTTTAACAACTCTGTATTCATCAGCCTACCTATGTCTACAATAAACATTTTTCTGATTCTGATTCTGATTCTGATTCAAAACCGACTGTTATGCGGATAGGTTAGAAGATTAAGACGGGAGCTATGCTCCCGTCTTTTTTTTTGAGGTTATTTTTTTTGGCTCCGCAACTGAATTGCGAATAATAAATCTGCGATGAACGTTAGTGCGACAGAATTTTATCGCGACAAATTTTAGTTCGAAAGCACTTGGTTGCGACAAATTATTAACCGACGAACAGAAATTCGATGCACGTTAGTGCGACAGTCGATGGATTATGTTATGCTCTTTACGTAGGGCTGAATCATGTATTTAGGTAACAACGTCGTATTATTAGATTGTCCCATTAAAAACGAAGTAATGAACCGGTGACCGTAATAATACCGGTATTTTTCTATGGAGAAAATACCGGTATCCGATCCCTGCTTCTAACCTATCCGCGTTAGAGTCTATTTTGCCCTAACAGGTTTTTCTGGGCTTTTATAAAAAAAATAACCTCGAAGATTAAGACGAGAGCTGAAGCGAAGCGAAGCTCTCGTCTTAATCTTCTAACCTATCCGCGTTAGAGTCGGTTTTGCCTTAACAGGTCTTTCTGGGCCTTTTTTTCCAAATAAATTTTTTATGAAACATTAACGTGCATCGAATTTCTGTTCGTCGGTTAATAATTTGTCGCAACCAAGTGCTTTCGAACTAACATTTGTCGCGATAAAATTCTGTCGCACTAACGTTCATCGCAGATTTATTATTCGCAATTCAGTGTTACACCGATTTTTTTTATATAAGACCAGAAAGATTATACGCCTTGAAAAATCATGCTTGCTTGGTTGTTCGATGAAACATTGTTCTTGGAAAAAATACTATTTGGAACGTACTATCTGTGAATCATGTTTCGTTAAATTAATACTATGAATAACGAATATTTCTATGAAAGGTAAATTCTATGTACTGTTACGCTACGACTAGAGACGGATTCGAATCGATTAACTATGAAAAGTGGCTCGATTATATAAAATGCAATGAATTGATGATTATGTGATTAGAAAAAAAAAGCTAATGACGACGAATTCGTCGAACAGTTTTCGGTGAAATGAAAATCGATGTAAGATATTTCGATAAAATAATAGACACCCCTCGCGAAGACTAGGTTATAGTGAGATAAGAAGCTTACCTTAACCCGTCGGTCGACCTCCTCCCGCTTGACCTTCTCCTTGCGCGCGCGGAAGGGCGCGCGGCCCTCCAGCATCTCGTACACCAGGCAGCCGAACGAGAACCAGTCCGGCGACCACGTGTAGCGCTCGTTGTCGATCACCTGCGCCACCACACACGTCACACGTCACTCCACACACGACACACTATCTCGGGAACCTTCATGTATCGAGTTAAAATTAAAATCGTATACTCAGGTCCCTTGTAATACAGTCCCTTGAAGCTGAGAAATAAACCAAACTTCTAAGTACCGTAAAAAAAGGTACGGTCGTTTACGCCGTAAAACATATATTTCGACATTCTCAAGGGAATCAAAAATTATAGTGTAATTTGCGTTGACCTACAACTACAAAATTTGGCAAGTAATATCGTCTTATACTACAAGTACAGAGAAAAATCTGGAAACTAAACATTTGTAATTATATCATAAAAAATATAGTCTTAATTTAAAGTACGTAATTGATCATCGTGTGGGTGATGTAGTGTGTGGGGTGGTGTTGTGAGCGGGATGGTGTTATGTGTGGCGTGGTGTAGTATATGGGATGGTGTTGTGAGTGGGTGGTGTAGTGAGTGGGTGGTGTAGTGAGTGGTATGCTGTAGTGTGCGGAGTGATGTAATGTATGGGATGGTGTATTGTGTAGGGTGGTGTGGGTGGTGTGTGGCGTTGTGTAGTGTATGGGGTGTAGGGGCCCCACGGCCTCACCTCGGGCGCCATATACCCCACGGTGCCCACGCGGCCCCGCACGGAGCCCCCCTCGGGCACGTCCACGGCGAGCCCGAGGTCGGAGATGCGCACGTGCCCCGCGTCGTCCAGCAGGATGTTCTCCGGCTTGCAGTCCCTGCAACACAAAAGCTATACCATAAAAATCGGACCAATCGGGTGTTGATTTGATACTCGCCGTAACATTTGTCACGTCGATGATATTAACATATTTATAGCCCCGTGGCGCCCAAAGATTTTTTGGCTCCTCTTTAACTATGACCCGACTGTCCTTCTTATAGGACATAATAGTTACAGTCATATCCGCCCAAGATTTTGAGTTGAAATTTGTATTTGTGAATTTGTGTATGTTTGAAGTGAAACTTTCAGGGTATAATTATGATTATATTAGCATGTATTTTTAAATTCAATTATTTGTCTACCTTTTGATCTTTACAAAGGCCACTGGGCCTCAATTACTAGATTTACAGAGTTTATTAATATGGCCTTCTGAAAGGCGCATGGGCAGTAATTGAAGGTTAGTTGAAAAAAGTGCTGGGCTGGAGCCGCCATGCTTATTTTGGTTTATCAAAAGGCGCGTGGGCGCCACGAGGATAGAAAACTAGATACGAGTGTTCCTATTGTCGCCACGCTTTAAGATAATCCCACATCAAATGCCAATTTAGTGTTACAGTGGCGCGTGGCGCGTGGCGCGTGGCGCCCGGCGCCCGAACGCGGGCCTGCCGCGGCTCGGGCGCGGCCGACACGTGCCTGTACACGATGCCCATCTTGTGCAGGTGCTCGAGCCCGCACGCGACCTGCGCGGCGTAGAAGCGCGCGCGCTCCAGCCCCAGCCCGGTGTCGGCGCCGCACATGTTGTAGATGTGGAACTTCAGGTCGCCGCCTGAAATCACAAATAAAATTCTTGAATATCTTTTCCCTTCCCATCGACTACCTCCCACGTAATCAGCGCTGCCCGAAGTACACGCGGCCTGCGGTGGCCCCAGTCGTAGGGCTTGTATTCAACGTTAACTTAATATAAAAATATTTAGAGCTTTTTATATTAAGTTAGACTTAAGTGTAGAATGTGAGAGATTAGAGTGAAGTGTACCATTCGTAATTGTATTGTAATCAACACTACTAACAATGTATAATATATAATAGGTTCTCGCTGGTGGTAACCCTAGCGCTAAGGGCGGGGCCTCGAAAGAGCGCATTGCGTGCGATAAGAGATGGCTACGGTTAGGCACGTTTGGCATACCTAAACGGGGGATTTGTTAACAGTGGGCCTTCTGTACTTGTACTATTACTTATCCAGTGCTATCGTATGAAATGGACATCTGACCGGCGATTTCCAATATACAATCTCATTGACTTGTAAAAGTGCCATTGCGATTGCGGCCTACTTGCAGTTCATTTATTTCATTTATGCTCCTAGCTGCACCAATACATCGTCTTTAAGATCCGAGGTCCATCCAAACTCCTTTAAGTCCCCATTACTGTCTTCTTCTTCTTTAGTGTTACACTCTTTCCCTGCTATCGTCACTATCGACTACCAATGATAAATTTTCTTTTCTTCCTTTTTCTTTTTTTTTAAATAAATAAGTAGGAAAGACTGCTTAAGTAGTCTAAGAGTTAGTCTAGATATAAGGCTATTGCTGTGCCCTTACGGGGTTCATTATAATAATATATTTGTAATGTGTGCAATAAAATATTTGAGTTTGAGTATTACTCTCGTTTAAACGTGGACTGTTTTGTGTTGTGTTGTGTTGTGTTGTGTTGTAGCTACTGAAAACGGGCAGCGCCTGCGTCTACTACCTCAAGGACACGCCGCGCGTCATGGCCAATCAGCGCGCTTCAATATTCGGCGCGTTGCATTCCGGGGATGGCTCTAGGATAGTTCGACTTCACCGGCCCTTAGGCAGTAGCTGAGCGACGCGTACCTATGACGGTCTATGCTAAGATTAATTTCGAGAGTGTTTAACCCATATAGGAATAAATCATAGTATTTCGAGTGGCGGTTGTTTTAATTAAAAAAAAAAAATGTATTTCTATTATGTTTCCCATGTCCTTCACTTTCTGCTGTTCTGAGCTATCTCTCAGCCATGGGCTCCACGGAAGACCAGCGCTGCGGCATTGTAAAATGTCACAGCATTATGCTGAGTGGTGTCCAATTGCGGCCACTATAGCAGCACTCCTGCTCTTTATACTTAATTCACCTGATGTATGTAGGTATTTTTAAGCTAGTTTCTATGTATTAAGTTTTAAATTGTAATGTGTTGTTATTTTGGTGTGCAATAAATTTGGTTCTATTCTATTATATTCTATTCTAATGAGTGGTTAGTCACTGTTTCACTACTCGTAGCTTGCAACTGACCGTTCATGATGGTGAGCACGAGGCAGAGCGCGTCCTTGGTCTCGTACGCGTACGCGAGGTTGACGACGAAGCGCGAGTTGATGCGCTGCAGGATCTGCTTCTCGATGAGCACCATGGCCTCGCCCTTGCGCTTCTTGATGCGCTTCTTCTCCAGCTTCTTGCACGCGTACATCTTGCCCGTCGCGCGCACCTGCAATGTCAAACTGGCTTCTAACCGACTACATCATACGAGAATACGAAGAAAGAAGGTTTGCGAATCCGACGCATAAAAGTATGAGTGTTACATTACTTTGAGACTGGTACATACACTAATAAACTAAGCCGTTTATTGCTTGCAATATGAAGAAAAAATTACAATATTAGTAAATTTTTTTTTTGTTTAACATGAGATCAAATGCGTTTTTGTAGCAAGCAAGTAGGTACAGGTTTTTTTTTTGAACTTGACTGTGACTTTATAGGCCGGGCCCAATAAAGCGATAGGAGTGCGCGGTTGGAGAGTAGCTTGCGGAAAATCCAGGGGAAAACCTCCGACGCGACCACGCGTGTGGTTTGGAACACTGGAATACTCTAAGAGTTTGCGCTCCAGTGAGATTGGTTAAGCGGTTTCAACCGCATCTGAGGTGTGAGTGGAATCGAGCTACTGGGAGTTTTGTCGCTGGTTCACTAAACCTAGCCTAGCTGAGAAGAGTCCAGCAAGAAACTCAGCTAGGCCCGAACTGGGTCGTACTGACTCTACCCGGTGTGCGGCGGTACCGGGACGAATAGGGACTATATGTGCACTGTTGTCGCGATCGCGTGGTGGATGTCCCCGCTGGCGGGAATGCCTAAGTGTACGCGTCGTGTCAAAGTTGGACGCCGTAAGCGCAGCGTTCCATCTTTCGATAGACGCTGTGATTACGTCGTCCGGGTCCGTAAGTGTGTGTCTAGGACGCCGGACCGTGCGGCCCCTAATCAGTGATCGCCGAGTACCGGCAGAGGGGGGAGGGATGGGAACGTACTCGACAGCCTTCCTAACTAACGGATTCCTATGATGGAGGTACAGGTTTTATCTACCTATCTATCTAAATATAGGTTTGAAGTTTTGCTGTCAGGCAGCATTGTACCGACTGGTTCTGGATATCGATCTGTAACTCTTCCGGAAAACATGCACACCAAATAATGAAATGAAGCAAGTGATTTAGCATCTGCAGATGCAGAGGAGGAGGCACCGGGCACCGACCTGGCAGGCGCACACCTCGCCGAAGCCGCCCTTGCCCAGCACGCGGTACATGCGGAACGTGTGCTGCGTGACCGGCTGCGCCTCCAGCCACTTCCACTGCAGGTAGCGGTGGAAGTACATCGACCGCTCGAACTCCGAGAACGGCGTGCCCGCCAGGAAGTTCTTCACGCACCGTATGCACGTGCCGAAGATGTCTTTTGCGCCGGCTTAAAACAAACATTCATGCAAATTTTTAGATTTCTAAAGAGAGACAAGCCTTGAAACAAATTGATTTAAAATGAAAAAAAGAAAGAAAGAAAAACATTTATTCGTGACGATACAAACATAAAATATAGATAAATAAACGTAATTAGAAAAAAACAAGTAATCGCCACAAAAAGGTTTCGCCTCAGCGTAATGCCGACTCAGGGAGCTGGCGCAGATCTTCCGGCGAAACCTAGATTGTTAATGACGGTGTGTGTAGCACGCTTCGCCTAAAAATTGAACGCGACTTTACACAACTTGACACCGTCGTCTTGTCACGTCGGGCCGTCACATGAATGTCCAACTGTCAAAATATGCGTCCAGAAATGGCGGGGCCTGCTACACACATTCATGACTACAATTGAAAATGACCGCTACTATGTTTATACAACTTGTAATACTACTTGTATGACTGTAGAGTCATCATACTATATAGGTACTACAAGATTGTAAAGAGGCGAATTTCTGAAGTTAGCCATTAGTATTCATGATACTCAAGTATGCAAAATCGAGGAGGACTTCTGTGTGCATCCATAATAGGGTTGTTGACTCAAAATTTGACTACTCCTAACACTTCTCCAAACGAAACAAATCAAAAAAATATGCGAAGTGGTGAAATCCTATTCAAATATCTCATAAAATAACGAAGCTACAATCGTTTTAATGTTACTTGGTTAGAAAGAGAAAGTGCGACAGATTAGTGACGTCATTGAGCATTAGCACCATAGCAAATGACGATCGTTCCAATACAAAGGTGCGTTTTGCGGAAAAGTAGTTTGCGGAAGAGTATGCCCCCTCTTAAAACTTTATAACTATGTAATTATTTATTCTTTTCAGTTACTTTTTCTGCCATTGGATTAAGAATTTGATCCTGTAATGATTGTATGCGTGCTCCGGAGATAGCACGCAGGCGGATGGCCGAGTGTAATGCTTTTTAATGTGATACTGTGTTAGTTTTCATTTAAGTTTCACTTTTTATTAAGTTTGAGGGTATTCCGCCACCATTATGACTTTAAAAAAGATTAACGGGTAGAAAAAAGGCAGAGGGCGTAATGGTGAGAAGGTTTTAAAAAGGGGACCAAGGTGTTTCTGGGTACTTCTTTGTTAACGGTGCGAAAGAGCAGACGTGTAAAAGTAAACCTTAGACTTAAGAAGACGTGTGTAATTGTGACTATTAGTGTTGTTTAATAAATTATTCAAAAGGATCCAGAGGACTTTTACTACAATCCTTTTTCGAGAAAATTCGAACTTATCCCTATTGTAGTGGTGTTTGTGTGGGTCTGTTAGTCTGTTACCCTCAAGCAGCTCGCTGGCCTCCTGCGCGGCGGCGCGGTCCACGACGTCGGTGACGGCCTCACCGTCGGCGTCCGTCAGGTAGCGCCGGAACACCTCCACGGCCAGCGCCGTGCGCGTCTCCTCCATCTCCACGTCGTACCGCTCCGCCTGCAACACGCCCGTCAACCGTCACCTCGTAATGACGGTCAAACACTCACCTACTGCCCATATCAAATACATCTGTACAAAAACTCAAGGATGTTACAACCGTATAGGGTACTGGGCCCAATAATGTTTTGGTATTTGGTAGATATGGTACTATGTTAATCTCAAGCAGTTTACGTCGTGAAGTGGTCGCGATCCCTCCTCCCTGGAACTTTCTATGGTATCTTGTAACAAATATTAAACCATGCGGACTCGTAATTCGTAATTTGAACTACATGGATAATTTTCAGCCTCGTAAAAGCCGATGACTAGATCTAGCCACTTGAGACAGAGTCGTATTACTGCACGGAACACATCTAGGCACCTGCTCTGAAAGCTGTCGTTCAAGTTCAATTCACGAGAACGTAACCAATTCTTTCCGCATCGTAGCGCTTTGCATCATCTTTTATAATGCGCACTTCTAAGGTTTGGAATTCTCTGCCGGCGTTTGTGTTTCCGAGCTCATATAACCTAGACCTTTTTAAGGCACGAGTGAATAGGCACCTTCTGGGTGAGCTCGCTTCATCGTCGGCCTCATCTTTGCCCCCTGGCTAGATGCTGGCCAAGAGCGATCCCATTTTTAATAAAAAAAAAGCAGACCCAACCCCCGTCTGCGTGGGTTGGGCGACCTATGGTGGTGATGGTACCGACCGCATCGAGGAAGCTGTTGTACTTGTGGTAGTCGGGCTTGGTGCGCTCGCAGAACTGCCGGAACAGCAGCTTGCCGATGGGCTGCTGGTCCACCACGTAGTCGTAACCTACATCTGCAACAAACAGAACAGGCGCATTAGTTTACGGTCGTACTTCCCCAAACTGTCGAATCTGGGACAGTGTAGACGCCGGTGCCGGTGGTGATGGAACTCGACGACTCAAATAAAACTTCGATGTAAAGTTGACTGTATAATTTCAATAGGTGCTGATTTACAAAATTAGTTTGGCCAAAAGAGGTATGTGCAGAAGTGGTTGTATGTAAGAACAAAGAATGGGTAATGACCAGCAAGATTTGATAATTTGAGTTAACGTATGTTACAATGGTAGGGATAAAGCGTATGTGAAGCGTCGCTATTGGTGGCTTTAAAAAAGCCGCTCTTATACTAACCGTGCCCGACGGGCGCGTTTTGCTACTGCATACTAAGTTATTACATATGTATAAAATTAGATAAGAGTTGCGTTCGCAACAGACAGCACGTCATGACTCTCATCAACAGAGCCTCAACAGAGATGTTACTACTTACTAATTGTCACGTAGATTCTGAAAAACTTGTTCAGTTGTAGGTATTACCGAAATAATTAGGTGCTACGTAACAGAACCCGCACAGGTTAAGGAAAGGGGTATATCTTACTTCCCTCGCTGTCTCTCTCACTGTTACATTGAGGCCGGGTTGTAAACAGATCCGTTAAACCGAATTTCAGATCAAAGGGTCTAACAGGCCCTTTCGGAAACTAAGTACATTTTTGACATAACATAACAATATTAACGTCATAGAGATCTTAATATCGAGCCTAAATAGCATCTGTAATTAATATAAAGATTACAAAGTGTCAGAAATTAAAACATACACACACGGGTCTCTCACTCACGTAAACGTGAGGCCGGAAATCTCGTACTAGTCGTTACATTACGTATGCAATGTTTCGAACTCCGGAAAGAATCATTATAGTATAATGGACCATCCATTAGCAGTACAAAACGAAGTAAACTAAGAAAACGTAGAAGGAATCAGCGCTGTCCACATGACACATTAAACAACACAGGACGGGCCGCCCCGCCCTCCGCTCCGCGTGTCTCGGGCGGCGGCGGCGCTGAATATTCCATGAAGCCGCACGGCCCGCTACATATTCTGCAATCGCTCTACTTAATACAATATTCAGGCTGCTGTTTTATTCACGCGCCCGTCACCCGCTGACATCCGACACGGTATTTAATCTGATTTATCATTCTAGAACTAATGCGGTAACTAGAATCACGACATAAATAGCCTGATACAATAATATACTGCGCCAGGTATGGCAATCCGGTAAATCGGTTAGTAGTGTGGTGTGTGGTGAGTTGGTGACACGACCTACGCCTACCGCATCAGACTATCGATGGTATGCGGACGTAAGACGTCACTGGCATCACGACCCGGATTGTCAGACCTTGTGTTCTTAGACCGTGGTGAAGTAGCGGCGTTCGCCAGCAGCGACCATTACCAGCGCGCTGCGCGGTTATTCAAAAAAAAAATATTTCAAAAATTATTTATTCTTTTATTAAATAACGTTAACAAGGTTGTCGAATCCTCCTTTTAAGTAAAAACTTGTGTTAGAAGGAATTCGCTCTTTCATACAAGGTGTTGAGTAAGTTAAGGATAAAAATAAAATAAATTTAAATTAATCTTAAATCTATACTCAAGAGCAAAAGAAAATGAGACACTACCAATCTGGATTACGAAACAATTTGTTCAGATCTCCCAGCTCTTAAGTTTGGTTACAAAGATAAAGTTGGAACAATTTTCTTAAATATTTAATTATTAATTTAAAATTAAATAGTAGATATCTCTAAAACAGTAGGTATATTAGGCTCTAGTGAGCAAGTAGGTACATAGAATGAAAAAGAAAAGATATTTGCATGCAAACTTTTACAATACTTGAAGTTTATGAGCGATCATTGCGCGCACTTCACATGAAACATCTATGAAATACATCACGTCTATACTAAATCATAAGGACGCTGTTCCAGGCCTGTTCCTTTAGCCGCTTCGTCTCTGGCACACCTCCAGGAACCCTATCTCGCTAGGATCGAAAGAACACGAGCTATGCGGCGAGCGCGTGCCTGCGGAATGCTATACTTAGCTGTCAAAAATCGGTTTTGTTAGAAGAAATCTTTCTGTACGTAAGTATACTCATTCATTATTCTGTGGCTTTTCCAACAAAGCTAAGCGATGTTTACATGCAAACATGTGAGGTTCGTAGCTTAGGTCTGGTGGAATCGTGGCCTATTATGACTAGTACAAAAGGGAAGGAAGAGAGGAACGCGAGCGTAGATGTAAACGACTTCACCATATTTGCATTTATTAGCTTAGGTCCGATTTGACCCGGCTGGAATAAAAATGTAATACGAGTTTAAACTAGGGTAGCCATAAGCATGAGGCCGAGCACCGGGACAATTAAAGAAAAAGTAGTACAATTATGTAGAGCTCATGAAGAAAACTTGGAAGGACATCAGCGCAATGCTTCATCTCCAACGTCAAAGCAGATGTGGGAGTGGGTCCGGTCTTTGCCGGCATCCTTCATGCGCGCGCGCCACGCAGGCACTGCCTGTCTTAAGCGTTAGGCTTATAGCCGTCCGTACTACGTACATGCATAAGTACTTATTTACCTAGCTGCTGGTCCCTACTAATTAGTTAATTAGTTAAGCATAGTTATGCTTTTCAAACCGGGACGATTTGCTTAATAGGCGGGACACTGGGACAACACGCCTCAAACCGGGACATGTCCCGGCATACCGGGACGTATGGCAACCCTAGTTTAAACGTCCACGGATTTATCGTGAAATATACATTTTTATTCTTGATTATTGCTAAACAGACACACGTATCCATGGTATCGACTTCATGAATATACGAATATAAAATGATCGTTAATCATTTTAATCAAGTAAATTAATTGACGAATTTCTGGTTAAAAATGCCTATTAGTTGATTATAAGCTATTACTCATAGTTATCGGCCCACTGGCCGCCGCCGCCTGCGTGCACGACGATAATGCACGTTTAATCACATTAGCCCACATGATAAGGCCCTGCAGGAGCGATGCCTATCTTTTTAATTATAATGGCGTACCGCTACGGAATACGTTAGCACAATTTTGCGATACACTAGTGGTTATTTTAATGAAAAGAGAACGTGTAATTTTCTAACTTCGAAAGACTCATAACTGCGCGGTTTCTGCACAATCAGATCGATTAGGAAGTAGGAAGGTAAGGCGATGATGGCGAGGTTAGTCCCTCGCATGGGTGACCGCCCGACTTTACTCACTGAGCGCTCCGTGCTTTGTCGCCGTCAACCAGTAAATCCCGGTTGTTGTCTACTACAGATGAAGTAAACTACGCATCATAGAAAGAATAAGGTAGCCGAAGGGTGGTCCTTCGAGATGTAACCACCAGGATAACCTTAAAATGAAAATAAACTCATGTAACTAGGTACATCAACAACAGCGCCGAAGCACAGGGCTTTTATTTTCAATTCAATTCAGTGCCAATTAAAGATGCAGAAACTGATACCTATTGCAGTTATAGATTGCCAACACATCATTCGTACCACACTTCAACCTGACTCCCGTAGTCCACTCTAACAACGTCCATGAATGTATATTGTATTTTTTTAATACAACGCTGGTGGCAAATAAGCGTATGGTTCACCTGATGGTAAGCGGCCACCGCAGCCCTTTATAAGATTTGAGGATTTGTCATTTATAATTCTCAATAGATTAGCGTTATACTGCCATGTTTGTTAAACAGTGTCACACAATTTATGTCATATAGATAGCGCCGTTTCTAACTAATAGCCGTTGTAGCCAATGCCGTGGAATATGACAGAAATGAAGATCCTCGGTTCCTGGTAGGACGTTTGTGCGACCTCCTATCGCAGACATTCATCTCATCGCGAGGTTCTGAGGGTCTCCTCCGAACTTCGTATCGTGCCATCCCTTTCACACTATATGAGTGAAAGGGCGGCACGATACAATAAAGTTCGGACTTCTGTGCAGCCCCTCACATGTGTTATTCCCTATATGAGTGAGAGGGACGGCACGATACGAGGTTCGGAGTAGCCCCTCTGACCTCGATCTTCTGTCTGAAGAGTATTTCATCATTAGTTTTATACCCTGGAAACATTAATGTTTCAGAGTTCATAGAGATTTGACGCTGCGTCTGAATGCTTTATGACCAGAGCTGAGCTCCATTGCCATAGAATTGAGATGTTGACAAACAATAAAAATAAATTATTCTTGCAACAAACAAATCCAATAAACAAAAAGCTCTTTGTTTGAACATAGAAAACTCGTGACTGCTTTTGATTTTTCATAAAAAATTGCTGATTTGACTAGCAGTCAACATCCAGTGAACAAAGCTTTGGTTGCTTTTTGGTTGCCGTTTGGTTGGTCAGCGTAGGTTGATGTTTATGGAAACAGGTCAGCTCTGCGCACGCATGACGGTTGCTATTTATTTACATACGCCACGTAGGGACAGTGACAATTATGCGGGTGCGAGAGTGACGGATGTCTTCGTTCAGTAACTGCAGTACCGCCATATCTCAAATGCACCTTTTCGCTATTGGAGACACTACCGTATTGCGTTCACCAGACGCTTTCGCTCTTTCAGCCGGCTGCTACGCGCCGTCTGCAGCCCTATCAGTGTGTGAGTAATAGATATCGCCATTACGATGTAACAAGTGGGTCGGCCGTGGCTTCATTAATATCTAATTGGTATCAATTGCCCGGTGAGTCGCGGGTCGACCGCTAGACCGCGGCGCGGCGCGAGACGACACAGTATGTACCAATGATGAAGCGACAAGTGTCATGTAAATCCGTGTAGTGACAAGCGGGGCGGTCCGCGGCGCCGGACCCGCGTCTGAGCATGTGCCGCCAAAAACATTTATTATCATGGCGTTATCTATAGGAGGGTTTCTGCGTTACTGCGGCAAGAAACGCGGGTTGCCATCGAATTTATCATACAAAAGTTATCGGAATCGTGTATGTGTTAAAACGCATATCTGAGCCCATACGACAATTATTCACAAATTGGACTTAGGAATTGAAAGAATTTACTACTTATCTCGCGTCCAACTGATAAGACGCCTTCTAGGAACAGAGCGGCCGCTAATCAACTACGGCGGCAATTGTCGCGCTTCCGGGAAAGCAATTCATTAGTCAAATCAGTTTCTGGGAACCTGATGTACCTATACAGTTGAATACGGTTCCCAAGAAAACATATCCTAAACCATTCCCTGTACTAGGCAAGACGATTGTGGCAAACGATCGCACAACGCGTCTTAAGCGGTCTTCGCCACTTGGATACTTATAGCGTTCATATAAGTACGCACGTTTTGTCTTCCCTTAAAAAGTCACTTCACTAGCGTAGCCTAGCTAGTGCAAAAGCCATTTTATAAATCGGAATGTGCGTTCTCCAATCAATTACTTCTGTTTTCAGGAAATTAGATAAAATCTTACACAAGAATGATGGGATGGGGTCCGAGAAATATTAGGTGTCGGATCGGCAACGCGCGATCGAGTAACTCTGGTGTTGTAAGCGTCTATAGGCGACGGTAACCACTTACCATCCTGTCAACTTGTTTGCCAACGACGTGGCATAAAAAAAGGTGTGGGATAAGTCAAAAATCGCCGTCGTCTCCCGGTAAAAAATAATTGCATTCTTTTGTTATGATCCCTGGGATCCCAGGGACCGGTTGACGACGGGTTCATGAAACACACACTACTCGTACTCCGGGTTACATGTTGATGTAGCGGGAGACAAAGACAATTCATAACGGACGCAGGTGAGATTGCTTTTGATTTAGGAGATATTAAATTCAGTACACGTTCTAAAAGTACCGTCTACTTGCGCTGCCAGTAACGCGGGTTACACAATCCACTCGACATTTACATCCACAGCATTAGTCCAGAATACAAAACAAGTTCATAGAGTTTAAAATTATAAACTGTATTTTCTCATAAAACTTTTTCCTACATATTAATTCATTTTTTTTAAATAATATTTCAAAAAGGAGATGGCGGGACGACCTGGACGCATTTTCCGTAACTTGGCGGGAACAAGCTAGCAATAGGGCCGAATGGAGGAAAAGAGGGGAGGGGCCTTTGCCCAGCAGTGGGACACTCAAATATGTAAATTCGACTTATCCTTGTGGAAGTTCTCGATAATTGCGGAAGGGTATGATTCAGATGTTTTTAAACATCGGGCTTGTTAGCAGCTTACCATGGTACATCATGTGATGATTTTGTAAAATGGAGGGTAATTTGTAAATAATTTGTTTCAATATGAGGGTAAGCAATAATATTGTAATACAAGCTCGGACGTTTGATCTTGACTCCCTACCCTTTTTGGGTGGGGATACGAGAACAAAAAGCCGATGTCTGGGCAGAGAGGGCATTCTGTTACGAGCGCTAGCATTAAGTTGAGTCTGTAGAAGTACACCAAGGAAATAAATCGTGATATTTGCCGTAAGTCAGTGTTTTTCTTAATAATCAGGTCATCAGTGCTTAGGTGCCGGCTATTGGCTATTCTTTGTCCGTGAGGTCAACAATAAAAGTGGGTTGCTCGATTATTCCAGCGCGCATTGTTCAACAAAACGAACTGAGCGTTAGCACACATGTCTAATATTATCCAGCCCTCACAAAGAATACGACTGGTATTGTATTATATTACGAAAGAAGGCTGATAAGTTCTAAGCCTCAGATACCTATATAAAGGAAAAGAAAAGTTTTGACCAAATATTCTTAAGGCATTCTTGTAAATTTTATAAATCGGAATGCGAGTTCTCCATTCAACTACTTCTGTTTTCAGGAAATTAGATAAAATCTTACACAAGAAGGATGGGATGGTTTTATTCTAAACTGTATCTATCCTCGAGTAAAATACGCTGGACATATCAGTCAAAAAAAAACATTTTATTATCACAATTTGCTTAGATACTTCATATGTGAGCTTTATGTAAACACCACACTTAAGTAAATAAATATGATTTCATTTCATTTCCCCAAAGTCCTCCTCCCTGAGTGGGGATTGACATTATGGCGCTTAGGCTCTTTTAAATTAAAGCAGATTTATACTTCTAAAATATCACACGATAAGCCAAAACACTGCAGAATATGAAACAACTCCCCATTTTTTTCTACAGGGGCTATTCCATTTCTAACAAGCTATTAGGTACTCATACTTTTGAGCGCCACTGAAAATTCCCGAACTCAAATAGCTTCTCTTCTTATAGTAACAAAATGCTTTATATACTTTTACAATTTTTCTTTCACATTACATCTAAGGCTTAGAACTTATCAATCAGCCTCCCACAGCCTCATCTAAACATGCTCGGATTTCAGGCGCTCTGGTCTAACCAATGTCGTATGAGGACTTTTCCTAACGAATATTCAAACCAATAAAGGGGCGGCAACTTGCTGCCGACTCCTCTGGGTCTGCAGTCGTCCATAGGCTACGGAGCCTGCTTCTATCAGGCACGACACATGCTTATTTGCCACTGTCACAGCATAATCAAACACCTTAACTTGTGAAATTTCGCAAATTTTTGAGTTTCCGTATGATTGCTGACTTAAATTTCTAATCTAAGCCAGACGAACAAAACGAGCGTTACATCAAGTCACCTTCGAAAATTACACTTGAACTCGCGTTCGGAAAGTTACCACAGCACTCTGCCGGTCTACTTAGAAATTAAATGGTTTACGTTTGTATGGCAGCGCGGTCGTTATGTAACGCAAACTCGGGAATCCATTTACAATCATAACTTCCGTTCAAAAACATTCACCAATATAATCATTTTAATCTTGTTTGCAATGTATTTTCTGGTGAACAATATATAATATTTGTATTGTATTGTATTCACCAGCTTCAACAACTGGGAACTATACCCAGTATAATAGAGACCCCCGATCTCATCAACGTTCATCATTAAATTACCATCGTCAGTGTATACTTCAGTTACGTCCCTGTGACTCGGTATGGTACAGGGTCGCGAGGATTCTTATTCTCATCCATCAATGATCAGTAAGTATGAGAATGGACTTTTTATTACGCACCTTTCAAATTCCTCGCAGGTGCAGGTATGCAGGTTACATCGTGATGTCTTCCTTCGCCGAAAAATTCATTAATTTCATTATTTGAAAATGGCAAACATCAAATGAAAGGCATATATCCGTAAAACTCATTGGTTTTCGGAATTCGAACACAAAACGTCGTTTGACATCCGCATGCTTGCATAACTAGATTAATATTTACCCCAAATACCCTCACCCACAAACACACAACCTCCTTAGAGTCCTTAGGATATGAAATGAAATATATTATTAATAACAATTGTTACAAGTCAAGGTAGGTAAAATACTGAGCTTACAATAGTGTTTAACTATTCTTAATTACAATTAGGTACTCATATTACATGTCACTTTTATTTAATAATTTTACCTTATAAATTTATCGGTAGGTTAAAAAATTCGTCGTATGAATAAAATCAGCCTAACCTTGAATACTGCGGTGGAAGCTGCATCTCTTACAGCGTCTGGCAGGCGGTTGTAAATATTACAAGGATATTAAATGAACCTAAGGTCAGCTTATGCCGGGCCAAGATCACAGACGAGTAGCATTGCGAAGTCCCGCGCGGGACGGAACGACCAAGTTTCCGGCCCTTGAAGTCCTGCGCTGAGCCTTCGCAAAAGTTCCCAATTATTAACAAGGTTGTCAACTCGATAAGGTCGCACAGCTAGGCGGTGTTTAAGAGTGACGACGAAACTATATCTAACTACAAAGGGCCAATTCAAAAAGGGTCTTTCGAACGAGTCTCGTTTTTGCATTATTTGGGTTGCCGTAGCTGAACACGTATTTATTTGTGCGCATCTTGGGTTCTTACATTTAGATATAACAGAGTAACCAGAGAGTTGAGAGTTGAAAGTTGTAGGTAAAGTTTGTCGTTGTTAGTAACGAACAGTCGTTACAGACCGTCGCTAAAGCGAGTTCAAAGTCTACACAAGGTCTGTGCTCGACACATAATTCGCTTTTAGGGAAGAGAGAATCGCTCTTTTGAGCTGCGTTGTTCCTAATAACCATCACATTGCGCCGTCAACCAGGTGGTGTGTCGTGTGTCTAATCTGTATAACAGTAACATTATGACAGGACCATACCTTGCCTACCAAATATTCGAGCCATGGTATTGTGCTGGTTATATTTGTCACTTAATATACAGACTTAATTTAATCTGTGATAACTGAAAGAATGCTTTCCGGAGAGATTACTTCTAGATTAAACCCATATTCAATAATCGCCCAGGATGACTTATGCAGTGCACGTATTTGATAAATAAAGCCATACGCAGACAACAAAACCCTTCCAATAGCTGAGCGGGGCCCGGGGCCGACCACGCCGCCGCGCCGGTCACAATGCGTCGGCGGCGCGGAAGCCGCGCCGACACCGGACTCGCACCGGCCATTGATCAATACTCTAATTTCGTCGGAGGGCTAAATTAGCCGCTAAATAAAGCTGCCCTTTTGCACTTCCATAACAAGCCATTTCAACTCACTATTTAAAATAAAATTGTCTACTCTATTGAATTTAAACACAGTCCCTCTCTCATCTGCATCTCTGCATTTTTTTAATGACCGGTAAAAGTGGGTTAAAGGTTTACTTACAGAATAAAAATTTGATTTTGAATTAAACGGAGTAGGTACCTTTAATCCACCGAGAACGAGATTCAGAAATTTTCGAACTATTACTGTGTTCGATCATATCTAGTAAAAAGCCTGCCTGGTTTTCGTCCGCCACTCAAACTCAATTCGTTCAAGGAGCCATCAATCACGATTATTACTTATTAATCGTTAATTTGTCCTCGTCCTTGTTCATACATATTGTTGCTCCTCACCCACACCCCTGCCAGTGCGTCGAACTTCATGAAATGCTTTCAAGTGAGTAGTTACAATTTAAGTATATGAATTCCTACAACAACAAACGATTATGCATGAAGAATTTCATGAATGTGAATAAAGCGAAAGACTTGAAAACAAGTTCTGGAAATAGTAGTTTATGTGTATAATACGTACGTACGGTCCATTATTATATGAGGTAAGCTTTATGAAACGCATGCATAGATTTTTATATTTACATGTTTCCTAAAAACGGCGCTGGTCAGGGATTCTTGTACAATTTGGATCTTATCCTGTACAAAACAAGGTTACTTTTGCCACGAAACAATTGAACGATACGAAGCTTAGATCTTAAGTAACAATCGAAGCCTTATTACTTTACACAACAGCGTACAATTTCTCTCTCTCTTCCCTTTTTTTAAATATGTGCTTTATTTCACAGTTGGTAAGAGACATTTTGGGGTAGGAGAGACTGAGATACGAGATCTCGGAGGAAAGCCGTGGAAATCTCATCGTGTCGGCTGTTGACTCGGGCGGATCGCGCAGTTATCAATCATGGCATTATTTCATCTTTATCTGCGAGTTCCGACGTTTAATGATTTCCGCCTTCCGAAAAACGCTCTCAAGTTCGTCTTGCATTGTAGACATTCCGGTGTGGGAAAGGGAGCGGCCAACAGGGTTACGTGTATATTTCAGTTTACTGCAAAGTCAGATTCTGGTGAAGTGCAACTAGATATTATTACCATGCAGCATGTTTTCTTTCTTGAATGTCCTCTATGAAAAAATGTAAACAATTCGGAATCTTGGTCTAAACAATCAATTGGTTTGAATAACTAAAAAGGTTTTCTTTATAAGTACAACACTTTTGCGAGAAGTAGAAGCATACTCGTACAGTTGAAGCAAGAGACAGATTCCGAAACTTTCATTTAGTGCAGCAGTGTTCAACGCGTTTCGAGTATTGCTCCCGTTGCTACTCTTATGTTTGCCGAGCTTCTATTTTATTGATATTTTATTTTACGAACGTGAGTTGATGTTGATAATATTTGTTTGCGAAGACTTCAGCAATATGTAAGTACAGCTTAGTAAGCATTCATGAGATAAAACATCATTTACATTTTCTTCATCTAAACTTCACAGCGAGCGACAGGACTGTTAATTTGAAGCAAAGGATGCAAATAAGCAAAAGTTAATCCTCTAATGAACGTTGGGCAATGTTGGCGAGGCTCCGTGGACAAACAGACGCGCCATTAGAGTCTCGCCGACGCCCGGTGTCGCTAGGCCGCTACCATTAGCGACAACGACAGACTACACACAAAATTAAATTATTGCTATTAAGTGACTACTTTTTTAAAATTAATGCCTAACTGAAGCTGGGATCTTGGGGCATTCTGAGGCTTCATATTCTCGTAGTAACGAAACGGCTGGTTCTTTTAAATATTAAATTTACTTCTGTTTCGGAACACCGAGGCGCTAATCAGCGGTATGGTCCCTGCCACAGGGAGCTCTGCCCCACGCCCCCGCCCCCGCCGACGATGACCATGCTTAGTTGCCTATAATCCCAAGGTTTGGCGTAGGTACCAGTTTTAGGAAAGCGTCTGCCATCTGATGCTACTAAGCCATAGACCGAGCTGGGATCAGACCGGTTTTTCTGTTTGTCAGATGAAATTCTTTAGTCTTTATTCACCGCTCGAACTCCTGCGATTTTTTATTGTACTTACAACTATTAAGTTCAACGGCGGTGTTGAAACTGAAGCACCTTTATAAACAAACAAATATACATAAGACGTCGTCAGATAAACCCGCGGCGAACGTCGCGGCATCTGTCACGCGTCACGACTGAATATGAATGAGCGCGACGAATCGGGGCTATTAGCTTACACATACTCGTATCTCTGCACATACATCACTCACCTTTACTAGACAATCTGCAACAAAGAGACCATACACATACCTAGGTAGACACGGCCTCTTCAAATAACTAGGTGTAGGTAGTGACTATCATTATCAGCATTCATGTCAGCCGTAAGATGTCCACTGCTGGACAAAAGCCTCCTCTAACGATTTCAACAATGGCCAGTCTTGCGCCGTGCTCACCCAACGGCTTCCCGCAACCTTGACCAGAGCGGCTACCGCGAACTGAAAACGAACGAAGTTCGAATATCTCCCTCTCTGCTGCACGAATAAGCAAGTGCGACAGAGAGGGAGATATTCGAACTTCGTTCGTTTTCGGTTCGCGGTAGCCCCTCTGGTCCGCGGATCGGTCGGTTACTGACTATACCTGCATAAAACAACTCTCTTCACTCCTCCTGTTCGCTACGAGCTTGAGAAAAAAAATACTAACCGTCCAACTGGTTGAAATGTCCGGTTGACAGGTTGGTAATAGACGCGCTGCACCAAGACTTCATTATTTTTCAAAATAACGAAATGTTGCGAACCTGTGCCGTGCCGTCCAAAACCACGGATGAATGAAAATATACGCGATTCGCCAAAAATTAAGGAATTGGCGTTTTTGGTCAATAAATGAACTTGGTCATTTAATAATTGACGAGTTCAAACACGCAATTCACCGAAAATGTCCATTTGGCCTTTTGCGTTTTTGGTAATTCACTAACATGGTCATTCGCAAATTGTCAAAATTTAACACGCGATAGGCCAAAAATTTCGAATTGGTCTTTTGCGTTTTTGGTCATACGCGTTGGAAGGGATTGACATTTCACGACAATTTTATGAAACGTTCAGCTTTCAATCAAACTGACAATATTGATATCGAGTTATCCGATCCGATATAAGTTATATAAAACGCACAAATATGGATATTGGGTATGATCTTCGTAATAAGCTTAGTTTCTGTCGTTCAGTAGAGTGCACTGGCAGTAGATTTAAACTGGTCGACAGCAATTTTGCAAAACTTGGCAATTTAAATTAAGAGTTTCGAACATTTTATGGAATACTGTCTGAGATGGTATTGCTGAACTAACCTAAACGAATTCAACGAGTTTCAATCTTATATTTGTACTTATTTCAAATGTTTTCATGCTGACATTTCATATTGACTAATAAACATTTAAGTATATGAAAATGATATATTGAACGCCATAACATGTATAGTTTTAGAGAAATATGGCTTCTAAACAAAGCGCGGCAGGGTCAAACTTCCCCCCCACCCCACTAAATGCGCGGTGGCTCTCGCTGGCTCCCGGTCTGAATTCACTCAAGACCACCTAAGGATCAACTGTGCCAAGTTTCAGCGCATAGTCACAAAGTGCAAGGTTCCCATACAACGCTCTGCACTATCGAGCTGGTTCGCCTGCGGGGATGCCATCGACCGATCCAACGTATTTACATGTCCCCGCCCCGCGATCTGACAGCGCTCACTTCCTCATTACGTAACTAATAAACATACAATAAGAACGTTGTTACTCTTACACACCCAAACGGAAAACGCTCAATACTTGTACGATACCATGTAGTGCTAATTTTGTAGCAGAATTTTTCCAAACAAAAAGCGGCAACGTTTTCCACTACCTAATCCTGAACCGATTTGTAAGATTTTTGGAAATGTAGATATCATTAAATACTAGGTTTATACGTTGTTTTTTTTTTTGGAAAAATGGTATACAAGTGAAAATATGGACCCTTAAAGATTCGTTTTTTTAAATCGAAAACTTTCTCCTGGTTTTCGCTATTATTTTATAGAAAAGAAATACCAGAAAAGCAAAACGTTAACCTAGTTAAGGATGCAAGGAATCGATCAAGGCCAATATCGTCATTTGATAAACCTTTAAGGGGCGGCAAACGCTGCCGCCCAAAGCACTAATTTTACGATAGACTAGGCGCCAAACGGTCGATCCTAAACGCCTGTTCTTGCCCCGCACGATAGGTTTACATTTACAATAGTTTTTTTCATCTGCCGTTGCTCCCGTCCCGTCGTCTCCGCAACGGCTTCCAACTCGCCTCAGGCGAACCAATAAGGTTTACGGAGAAGTAAGGCACTACACGCTATTGTTCTCATTTATATGGCAATAGATCAGTAATGTCAGTGTAGTCGGAATAACGACATTTTGACTGGTTTACCTGTCAGTTCTGATGTTAATTTTGAAATGTTTGATAGCGAAATTCTGCCATTTCCCAAGAGGTTTTTGCCAGAATTTATTGTATCAAAAATCAAAATCAAACATTTATTCTGCAAATAGGCCACAAGGGCACTTTTACATGTCAAAATATTAATTTACAATTTAAGAAAGTCCGACTATAATAATACATTTTTCATGTCAAAATATTAATTTACAGTTCAAGAAAGAATAATAATTTCGAGTTTACAAATAAAACAAAATTAATGTCATACAGTGAAAATATACATTGTTGATAATCTTCCACTCTTGACAACCAATCGTTATGGACATTTTTTTGTTAGTTATTATTTAATATTCAAGCCTTCACCTAAACCACCACAATGACACTGACAACAGTGACAACCTACAAGCTATGATTAAAATTATTTATCTACACCCATACAGTAAATCCTCTTTTATGTGCTCAAAAAGTGTAGGTAAGGACCAACTTTACAATATCGCGCCGGTCCGGGGCGGAGATGGCCACAACAGTATCAAAAACGGTATCGTGACGGCCATCTCCGCCCATAACGATACAGGCTCGTGTTCAAAAGACTTCAACGGGCTCACGCTCGACCTCACTACACTTGCAACGCAATGGTTCCTGAACACACGAAAGAGGATTTAATATTCGGATGTAGATAAAGTAGTTTATGCAACTGTACATAATTAGGCCTTAAAACACGAGCGTCAGCGAGTTTCATAATAAGAAGATCTCTCATTATGTATCAGTTGCATAAACTACTATTCCAGTGTAAGAAATGAGTTCCAATGAAATTCCGCAACATGGCCGAGAGTCATATATTTGTGGTCGTGCTTTATGTCCGCTTATTACAAGGCGGGCCAAAGCTTGTTCGGCTTCATTCGTGGTCTAAAAAAGTTGTAACGACTCAGTGTCAAGTGTTACTAAATACAATTGAGTCGTGACATTACTCGTATGAATCGGTGGAATACTTGCGCGTCGTTCATGCGTTATCGTGTTACGAGTTTAAGTGATTGTTTTGAAATTTGTACGTCAAATGGCGCCCGTGACTCAGCGCGTTATCTCGGGGGCAGTGTTGCCAACTCAGCTCTTTTAGAGCCAAATACTGCTCTTTTTGCAATTCGACAGCTCTAATAAAATATATTTAGCTCCATAGCTCTATTTTATCGATATTTAGCTCTATTTCAAATCTCGAGAAAAATATCGAGTCTTCATCGAACGCGCCTGTTTGACCATTACCGAAGGATGTGTTACAAAAAATTGGTAGCATGGCAACTTATGAAAACCCAGTAGCTGAAGAACCAAGCACAAGTGGAATGGTATTGGATGATTTATTATATCATACGTAGTCTAGCCATAAATTCTGTCCCAACTTTTTCGCCATTTTAAATTTAATAATGGAACGTTCGATGTATTTTTGTTTCTTGATTATGCTTAAATAGACATTTGGCTATCAGAAAAAGTATATTTGGCTCCAGGTATCGTTTCCCTGAAGATGGAGTGGGGCATCAAAGAGAATCGTGTCGCAGTGATAGCGTTATACAAGTATAACAAGCAAGTGAACAACATTTTCAAACTGCTGAAACCTTTGAATATAACAAAGAAATTTATCTATCGTACCATCAAGCGATACAACGACATCGGTTTAGTCGACGACCGGCCCTGGAGCGGTCGACCACGGCAAACAAGGACACCGGCAGCGATTAAAGCGGTAGCTGAGCGAATTCGGAGAAATCCGCTACGCAAGCAGAAAATCATGGCTAGGGAAATGAAAATTCCCCCTAGAACTATGTCCCGTATCATAAAACAAGACCTTAAGCTTGGGGCTTATCGACGGAGCACAGGTCAGCGATTGACAGCGGCCCTACGGAAAATAAGAGCGACGAGAGCTAAAGTGTTATGGTCGCGGCATGCAAAGGGCGGATATCGTAATATTCTGTTTACAGATGAAAAAATCTTTACTGTGGAGCAAAAATTCAACCGCCAAAATGATAAAATATATGCTCACAGTTCCCAAGAAGCTTCTGAAAAAGTTCCAAGGGTAGAAAGAGGCCACCATCCTGCATATGTCATGGTTTGGTGGGGAGTATCCTATGAAGGCGTCACAGAGCTTCATTTTTGTGAACAAGGGGTAAAAATACGTGCTACGAACTATCAAAAAGACATTTTGAAGAGAGTTGTTAAGCCGCTAAATGATTCTTTATTTGCCGGTAAGCACTGGATATTTCAACAAGACTCTGCCCCTGCACATAAAGCTAAGACAACGCAACGGTGGTTAGCGACGCATTTACCCGAGTTTATTGCGGCTGAAGATTGGCCCTCAGGAAGCCCGGATCTCAACCCCTTGGACTATGGTCTGTGGAATATTTTGGAGGAGAAAGCCTGCTCTAAACCTCATCGCAATGTTGAGTCTCTGAAGTTAGATTTAGTGCGGGCAGCGGCTTCAATACCCATCGATACCGTCCGTGCCGTCATAGACGAGTGGCCGGACCGTTTAAAGAAGTGTGTTAAAGTAAAAGGTGGACATTTTGAATAAATATTTTATTTTATACAATCTGTATAGTATAATTAATAAAAATAACCCTAATTTATTTAAAAACTTTCTTGTATTTTCAAAATAAATGTCATTTCATATAGGACAGAATTTATGGCAAGACTACGTAGTTCAGACGACGATAATTAATTAGTACCTATTACCTAAACTTTAATAATATAAAAATGTGTCCATTAATATTAAAATTCTGATTATGAATATTTTTTTATTTAGCTCCTTTTCTTGCACAAAAGTAGCTCCGTTTTAGCTTTTTTTTTACAACTCAGTAGCTCAATTTCTAAGTACAGAGTTGGCAACACTGCTCGGGGGGTCACTGCGAGCCGAGCTCGTCAGTAGAGTTGGCAGGCGTCGCTTACCCCAGTTACAACTGTCACTGATCATAGAATAGTATAAAGTAATTCACCACGTTTTCAGAAAAATCTTGAAGAAGAAATAAGCTTTCAGGTCAGGATAACTATATACCTGTACCATAGCCGACTCACGTGTTAAGTTGGTATCATTTTGCCTACTACTCATTTCTCGCAATTTTCCGCTATCGAAAGGTGTGATCACTTTTTGCCGATAAGGCCGCCTGTTGTTCGCTTCTACCTAGTTTTGTGGTTTACTACTAAGTCTTTTATTTGTTCATGTACTGAGGCATGCAACAAACCTGTACACTATGTACCTAATTGTAATGTATTTAAATATTAAATAGTAAATAAATAAATATTAGAGGACAATCTTACACAAATCGAACTAGCCCCACAGTAAGCTCAAAAAGGCTTGTGTCATGGGTACTCGACGACGATATATTTAATAGATATAAATACTTAAATACATAGAAAACATCCAAGACTCAGAAACAAATATTCATGCTCATCACACAAATATTTACCCTGACCGGGATTCGAACCCAGGACCGTCAGCTTCACAGGCAGGTGCACTACCCACTAGGCTAAACCGGTCGGTATTTGTCTAAAATGTGTCACATATACGAAACCTTCAGTATGTTAAATTATGAGAGATATTTTTTCACAGGCGCAGGGAACTACTGACGGCATTTACTTGGGGTTTTCCAGATACGCGTCAATTTGTTTTTAATTTTTGACCTTTTCCTTAACCCGGCGGCATGCAGCGTGGCGGCGCGGCATCGGCAGGATACCTATTGCAGTGCCATGAGATTTGTATATTTGTAAAAAAATATGAATTTGTTTGTTAAAATTTATTTCTTATAGAACTGATATACGAGCTGTCGGTAGGCCTCCGACAAGGTGGAGTGATGACCTGGTGAAGGTCGCGGGAATCCGGTGGAAACGAATGGCACAGGGCCGGTCTAAATGGCGAGCCTTGAGGGAGGCCTATGTTCAGCAGTGGACGTCTTTCGGCTGAAATGATGAAGATGATGATGATGATGAGAACTGATATAAATAGTTTGCTTATGTACAATAAATAAACTGTTAAATTAATATGTGGCGCCCGCGACAATAACACCATAAAGTAGGTATCTCACAACTTCACAAGCGCTCCTGTCTCGCCTTCTATTTTACCGGGCCACAATAAAGCAATATTTATTATAACTTATTTACTTTCATATTACATACCGGTTTAGCCTAGTGGGTAGTGCACCTACCTGTGAAGCTGACGGTCCTGGGTTCGAATCCCGGTCAGGGCAAATATTTGTGTGATGAGCATGAATATTTGTTTCTGAGTCTTGGATGTTTTCTATGTATTTAAGTATTTATATCTATTAAATATATCGTCGTCTAGTACCCATAACACAAGCCTTCCTGAGCTTACTGTGGGGCTAGTTCGATTTGTGTAAGATTGTCCTCTAATATTTATTTATTTATACTAAGTATAATTATACCTTGAGCAGGGATCAAAGGGGCTTTATTGGTCGAATAAATATACCAAGCCCTTTGTGACCGCAGGTATTACTAGGAATTTGAATAATTTCCAAAGTCGAACTTACCTAAGAGGCTGAAAATTTGATTACGGTTTCCGTAGTAACGCAGGAAATAAATGATGTTTTAATTTGTATGTACAGCAGAATTAGGTACATACTTAAAGTAATTGGCAGGCTATCTGCACTCGACATGGAGCCGCACGCGCGCCGCGCGCGGAGTCCGCGCGGAGCGGTGCACTGCATACATAACACCAATGCCAACGACACTGCGCGCTGCGTCTTGCCCCGTTTCGGTACGGTTCGCTGTCTGGCATGCTGGTAACATCAGTGTTGCCAGATGGTTACATTTCTTACATTTTTCGTAACTTTTTACCGGCTCGCGTAACATGTAAGTAATTTTTGTTGTAGAGGATTTTTTTGTAACTTTTGAGGATAATGAGTGTGTATTTAAAAAAAAAGGTAATTGTATCTAACCGGGATCAAGCGACACAATTTATAGGCTTCCATACAGAAAAGGTGACAAAATAACCTACATAGTACGACAGTCCCCCCCAAATTAGGGGAGGCCTATGTTCAGCAGTGGACGTCTTTTGGCTGAAATGATGATGATGATGATGAGTACGACAGTCCGTCTTTCTATGACATTTGAGACACCGCCCATCAGCTCGGCGTAATTCTGTCGCCGAACTAGCCGAATTGTAGCTGTATGGCGACTCGTTTCTTAGAATTTAATGTTTTGATAAGTAATTATGAAAAATATATAAAATGTAACTTTTGCATTAAAAAAGTAATTTTTCAAGAAAAGAAATGTAACTTTCGTCCCAACGGCCCTGGCAACTCTGGGTAACATGTAGTTGTAGGAGGATATTACATGTCTCTTTGTTGTATCTCGATTCTCGTGTCAGATTGCACCCGATATCTCACATCTGTTTCATGTTTAAACCCTTAGAATCGGCACTGAACATTTTACTCCACTTGTATTCTTTCTTCACCCCTTTTTGGGAATACAAGCGTGATGCGTATGTTATGTATTGATGTGTGTCGCATTCGATGCATATCCACTCATACTAGACTGTTTTACATGTCGTTTTCCTTTTCAAATGTACTGTAATGACACTACGTTATGCATTAGTGTATTAAATTGCCATCACTTTAATGAAAGTGCGCTACTTAGATCCATACGTATGCAATAACCATCTACCCCTACTACCACCATTCTGATTAAGTACATGCCATGTAAATTGTGGGAATGAAGTGTTTATCTATCTATCTATCTATCTACATAACAAAAGATCAATAGTTATAAATTTATAGCCCATGCATGCCGTGCCGCTTCCAAGACTACGAGATATCCACCGGGGACAGGCTGCAAACACATCCCGCACACCTCCGGCCTCCATCGCATGTTCAGCCTTACAAGAATATAACGATACATCATATGTTGGATTTTAACACCCGAGCCGTTCAGGCTGCAGAGAAATAAATAAAAATAAAGCACGTATATAAATTCCTTCGGAAAACAGAACCGTCTTCCTGCCGCAGCGGATTAAAATAAAAAGAAAAAAAATCTGTTCGTGGAAGTGAAGGACGCTCAACAGGAACCTAATTCCGCTTTAAGAGGCCTTATAAGTTTTAAAATGTTTTGATTTCCAATTATGACAAAAGTATTGATGATACCAATAAAATGATTAAAGGACACGATAACTTTATAAAAGTTTTAGATAGTGACAGCCATTTTTTGACTTTATTGTGCGTAGTAGAATTTAAGCGGAAAAACGCTGTTTTTAGTTTGAAAATGGTCATTTTGGAGTGATGTTAAAACGATATTTTTTAATTAAAAATCCAAATACATTTCAATTTTATGACATTAGGTCGCACTACGTTCTAGATAGTAATACTGAGAAAATGTCAAGATGCGTGTAAATTCAAACAGAAAATGGCCTATATAGATGAGCGTTTTTTAACTCGTAAGGGCTCTTAAACATTCGAATAGCTGTGCGCTCGCTCCCGACATAGTTGTGGCGCGTACTCAGGGAATTTAATTAATACTTTCATGTTCCTAATAATGGGAGCAGGATGGACAAATTAAAGCACACCGCGTCGTATTATTGACCTGTGCGCGTTTTTTAAAATTTCGGTACTGTTATGGCGGGTTTAGATTATCTACAAAGGGACCTACGAGCATTCGTGCACTCACTGTTGACTTTTCGCTAAGAAAAGGGGTGCAGGCTATCTTGTGGATTAGAGAGAATGCGTAGTAGATGCCACGCACTTCACGTGTAGGATATATGATTTAGAAATTGTTTGCAGTTGTACATATTTGCAGTCTGCCCTTCGAACGCTTCTCGAACAATGAATCCACACCCACGTGGCTCATACACGCAGCGGGTTTTTTCTCTACGTATGATCCTATTTTATTTATACACAACGAATTAAATAGAAATCAGAATCGTTGGAAGTGGGCGAGGGACCAAGTGCCCAAATTTCACAATGTACGCGGTGATACAGTAGTCATAGGTAAGTATATGTTGCCAGTCGCCTACACACCGACCGGATTGGGGATGCCAATCTATTGCCAGGATTATCCGCTCATTGTACAATTGAATCGGGACATGATTGATAATTGGTTAGCCAGAGGCCGATTATTTTTATGACGGATGAGCCAGCCGTGTTAAGAGGCCTTATAAGTTTAGAAATGTTTTGATTTCAAATTAGGACAAAAGTATTGATAATAAGAATAAAGTGATTAAAGGCTACGATGATTTTATTAAAGTTTTAGATAGTAACAGCCGTTTTTTGATTTTATTGTGTGTAGTAGAATTTAAGCAGAAAAAACTAGTTCTTCGCTTGAAAATGGTCGATTTGGAGTGATATTTAAAAACGATATTTCATAATGTAAAATCCAAAAAATACATTAAAAGTTTATGTCATAAGGTCGCGATAGTCCTGTTCTAGATAGTAACATGTCGAGAAAATGACAAGTTACGTGTCAATTCAAACAGAAAATGGCCTAAATAAATGAGCGTTTTTAAACTGATTAGGACTCTTAAACAAATTTCAGAAATACAAGAGAACTGAGAATGTTGCTAGTTAAGGGTCTGAAATTGCAGTCACCATCTATCCAGAGAACATCAATTATTACTTCGTGTGACAAATCTCAGGTATTCATCGTGGGTAGAAAGTCACCTCCCGGCCCCATAACAGCAGGTTCTTCTAACATCTAGATTCCATAATTGTAACTGACAGTGGCAGCCCAGTCACTTCAGCGCTTGCAGGACCGCGTCCATTCTCTCATCTGCTGCGACAGCAAGGCAGTAGGGACACTTCATCAAACAGATTAGTCCGAGTCTGAGTGTGGTCAGCGAGAAACAGCGTCCGGGCACACTTGTTCCGATGCCACGAATGTTGTTGCGAAAATCATCATGACAGTGTTGAATTACACGCCACTATATGTATGAACTGGGGTCACCGACATAGCCTTCAAAATTGCGAGACTTAAGTGGCAGTGGGCAGGGCACATTGCTCGCAGGACTGACGGTCGATGGGGCCAGAAACTGCTTGAGTGGCGTCCACGCACAGGAAGACGAGCTGTCGGTAGGCCTCCGACAAGGTGGAGTGATGACCTGGTGAAGGTCGCGGGAATCCGGTGGAAACGAACGGCACAGGACCGGTCTAAATGGCGAGCCTTGGGGGAGGCCTATGTTCAGCAGTGGACGTCTTTCGGCTGAAATGATCAACGTATGTGATTTTGACCGTCGTAAACATTCCATAAAATATTAAGTACACAGGTCATAAACCATGGGAGCTGGATTAGGGCAATCGGAGAAAAGCCTTCCCGTACGTAATAGCATTCAGCCTTTTATCGCGCCGACTCTTAAATCTTAATCAGAACTTTATAATAACGAATTGAGTTTGCTACGAATTCTTTGGAATATTAGTATTGTTTCCTCCACCAGGAAAATAATATTTTCAAGAGAATAAGAGCCCAAGGAAAGGTCGCTTTGTTACGTCTGCAGCATTCATCCGGACTATGAAAGAGATGAATTGCGGATATATTATTTTATTTTTATTTATGTTATGTTATACTCATGTACAATAAAGAATTTTACATACATACATACATACTTCCTTAAAGTATTCCCAGAAAAGATCGCTTTTGTAATTTATTACATATTAAAATACCAAGATGAGGGTAAGCAATATTACGACCCACGTGGTAAGTATCCATCAAGATCGCAACTTCAACCAATGCCGACTACCGATGTTATAAAAACGAAGATTAGCCGTAGTGGGAGCTTATGGAATGGAAAAGCAACTCTCTCGTCGGCCCAGCGGGTGCTCTGAAGGTCTGATGACCTAATACATCACCAGAACGCAGCACTTTGTTTCCGTTACGTGTATGTGTTAATAAATAAATAAATAAATAAATATTAGAGGACAATCTTACACAAATCGAACTAGCCCCACAGTAAGCTCAAGAAGGCTTGTGTTATGGGTACTAGACGACGATATATTTAATAGATATAAATACTTAAATACATAGAAAACATCCAAGACTCAGAAACAAATATTCATGCTCATCACACAAATATTTGCCCTGACCGGGATTCGAACCCAGGACCGTCAGCTTCACAGGCAGGTGCACTACCCACTAGGCTAAACCGGTCGTCGGTGTATGTGTTGGTGTCGGCGTCGCTGCCGCGTGCATGTATCGCGCGCCGCAATATCAACAACATTGTTTTGGCAACAACACTACTAATGCAGTTTCATTACCTGTTCCACTTGTTTCCGACTGCTGTGCTAAACTTGGGAATATTGGCTACTCTTCGGGCAGCGCCGGTATTCCATTGGCGGTATATGATATAATAGTTGAAAATCCTGCAGATAATAGTTGAAAGAATAAAAGGCGTCCCTCCTGTGGTCAATAGTTAACGGCTTATGTGCATGTTAGCTATGTTTTTATTACAGGGATTTATAGAAACGGAGACACTGTTTATGCGGGTTACTGGTCCAATCCAAAATTAAGCTTGGTAGCCCTTAACTTTTGGTATGTCCACAGAAAAGACGCGAACCTAAATCCGCGTATGACTCATAAGGGGACATGACAGTTTTGATTAAAGACGGAGGCGTGAAATTGGGAGTATAGAACGCTGCTCTTAAATTTCTCGGGTGAAAATATGATCTGGTTCTGCGACAAGCATTGTCATAGTGGCAATGGGCAGTTGTCGAACTTCACCTCGACTCATCAATCAAATGACGATTACATTGTACGATCGTGTGATAAGATTATCTCCCCAGGTACTGTGTCGCCGGTGGAAGGTTACGCAGTATTTCCTGCAGATAATCTGTAACGACTCAGACCCTTCAGCTATCTGATCGCAACTTTGAGATAATCTCAGATATACGGAATAGACAAAGAATAGTTACGAGGAAACTGATATAGTATCTCGGATAACAAAAACGTCCAGAAATCAACGTCTGTAAATAGTTCATTTCATGTCAGTCACAATTACTTGATATTACCGATACTGTCGAGGAAAAATGAATTACAATACTAATTTATGACTGCTAAATAATAGGTTGTGTAGATTTTTGGAAGCGATAGACATCTTCGACATGACGAAGAGTCGAAGATCTCGTCGCGCGTCGGAAGTGGTGCACAGGTTAAAAAATTCATCATTCGTACTAAATGCATCCAAAAATACGCAAGCAAGTAGGTATGTACAACTTATCAGTTGTTAATTACCACTCAGTAATCTGCGTATTAGCTAATTAATGTGTCTGAGCTGAGCCAAGTAACATTATATTCAATTAATGAGTAAAATCCAATAAGTTGTGCGTAATTGAGTCCCGAGTGTATTACGAGATGCTTCACTCCGTTTGAGCCCGGCTCCGTGGGACGCGAGATAACTTCGCCAAGTTAAATGGCGGGCAAACACAATGCTCGGGGAGTAATCATATGGAAGTTTGCCAAAATGGCAGCAATTGGACTTGGATCGCGCATATCTGTTACACTGAGATACAGAAGAACACGATTTAACGTAAAGAAGATTTTCAGAATCACTATGCCACCAGCCGAGAAACCTAATAAACCGGGGCTGTCAAAATCTAGCAATCAAATTTTTATGATGATTAGAATAGAATAGAATATATTATTGCACACTGTGTGACAAGATAGATGGTAATTAAATATTATTGGTGGATTAAGCCACCGTGATATCTGACTTCTAGTTCAATAACTTGACAAATGACAGCCGATAATGATAATTCGCCATATACCGGGTGTACAATCCAAATGGGTCAGTATGGAGAAGTCGGAAACTATGAGAGATAGCGAGATCTGTTCTTAGGAACCATGACGTCGATTTTAGTAGATTTAATAATAATTACATTCAAACTTTTTTATTAACTCTCATACATAACCGGGAATCGAATCTGGTCAAAATCAATGTGTATAAATTCTGCAAGTCGCAAGAAGCACAACACTAATGGAATCTTGTTTGTATGTATGACAGTTAATAAAAAAGTTTGAATGTAATTATTATTAAATCTAAAGTCGACGTCATGGTTCCTAACAACAGATCTCGCTATCTCTCATAGTTTCCGACTTCTCCATACTGACCCATTTGGATTGTACACCCGGTATACTTCTACTGCAACAAACAACGATAGAGCTCAGCGATATTTGTAAAACCAGTATTGTCGTTGCCCGATGACAAGTTGGCTTTCACCAATCAGAAGCCAAGCTGTTGTTCTTGTACAAAGATTTTAAACGCGGTTTACCACATGCACTTAGCCACTTACGCCTCATCCACGAGTTATTGTGTCAATGTATTTATAATTATAAGACATTTTTCCTCAGGGGATTTTGCTAAAAAGTATTCAGTTGTTTCCTGATGTAGCTATCCTGCCATTTCCGCGGCCAGCAACAGCAGGCGACGAACAATCGTGTTATAAATAACTCACAATTACGTGCCTATATACGTCAATGGAGTAGATAAGAGTGGGAAAATCGGCTACGTAATGTAATAATAACCTTAATTAGGTGGAGATTAATTAATTAGTTCGGTTGGAGTCGAAGTGTAACCATGTGTAACCATCGCGGCGCGTCTTATCCCAGCGGAGTTCATGGATCGGGGGAACGTATTTGCCGTTCGCGCCCACACTGGGGCGCTACCGTGAACAGCAAACGAAGTTTTCCCTCTCTGTCGCACTTACGTCCGGACGTGCAAGTGCGACAAAGAGCAAAAACTTCGTTTGCTGTTCGCGGTAGCGCCCCTGGCCCTGTACTCCGAACTTCGAAATCCGAATTTCGTATCGTGCCGTCCCTTTCACTCTCATATTATACACTATATGAGGGAAAGGGACGGCACGATACGGGGTTCGGATTTCGAAGTTCGGAGTAGCCCCTCTGGAGCCCAGTGTTGCCAAATGGTTACATTTCTTACATTTTTCGTAACTTTTAACTGGCTCGCGTAACATGTAAGTAACTTCTGTTGTAAAGAAAAATTTCGTAACTTTTGAGAATAATGAAACTCTATTTAAAAAGAAAGGTCAATAGTATCTAACCGGGACCAAGCGAGACAATTTATAGGATTCCACACAGAAAAGGTGACAAAATAACCTACATGGTACGACTCTGTCTGTCTGTCCGCCCATCAACCTGGCTCCTATTTCACCAAAGCTGACAGGCGCGATAATTGTCAAAAAAATTACAATTGTAGTTGGTAATGGATTGTCGATTTGTCAGCCTACATATGTCAAATACATACATGTCAACTTGGTGAAATAGTCTCGCCGAATAGTAGTTGTATGTGGCTACTCATTTCTTAAAATCGAACGCTTTTATAAGTACCTAATTATCAAAAATATAAATAAATGTAACTTTTGCATCAAAAACGTAACTTTTCAAGAAAAGAAACGTAATTTTCGTTCCAACGGCCCTGGCAACACTGCTGGAGCCACAAAGGATGTAGCAGTCACCCACATATAATGTAAGGGAGTATATTTCCTGACAATTCTGACCATCTCGTTACAATACCGTTTCCGAGTGGTCAAGCTAACTGTGTTCAGTGGTGTAAGGGCCCCGCTGCTAACGGCTCGGATGTGCATGGTTTCTCGTATATTACGGCGGCTCCACACGACACATTCAAGCGACACGTGTCGGCCATGAGGATGACGTACACGTGGTAGTCTTATGTCTTAACTGAACAGCAGTATTCGACAAAAAGTAATTAAGTTACAAATCAACAATTGTTTATCTTTATTTCAATTACCGTACGTACAATGTGACAAAATTGTTAACGTTTTCTATGGAAAATTATACAATTTTGTCGAATTGTCGACTTAAAGTTGTATGGTACAGCGGCCTGACAGATATTTATAGCATAGCTCACAACACAAGTAATAAATAATGATAGTCCGTGAGTGCCGTTTTTTTGCGAAATTTAACAGTGATATATGTAGGTAATAATTTAATAAAGCTGGTAATTAAACAGTCGATGTGTCCGCCGTGTCATGGCAAGGTCATATCGCATTCTAATTTCTCAGTGTTCCAAATCTACGAGCCATCATAAATTGCGTAAGTAGTGAGCACTCGCTCATGCCAGGGTTTGAAATTATCAAGATAATTATGGTCTTTGATAATTATCGCGATAATTATCCCTCTTATGGGTAGGGTAGTATACGTTATCTTATTAATTAAATTTATTTTCCGATGTATGATACCTGTAAAATGTATTTTTACCAATAAAGACTGCACTCTGTACTAATATATAAGATATTATGGTGTTTTAGGCTGCAAAATAAATAGTTTTTTATTAACCATTAAAATATAATCAATTAATCATTACAACATCATTAAAACACATATACAGAGCGCAATAATTAACGTTCGAATTCACGCACGTATTTTTTTAACTCATGACGAATTTACAATTTTAGGTTATTATCAAATCGATAATTATCAAAGCATAAAAATCACGATAATTATCAATGATAATTATCAAGATAATTATCCTTTCGAACCCTGGCTAATGCTCGGTTATAGTCTTGGTACGAACTGCGGAAGGACCGCTCGCGCCCGCGCCCGCGTGAACAAGCGCGTCTGCCGGTGCCGGTGCCGGTGCCGTGCCGTGTGGACCCGTTATAATGGGCGCGTCACGCTCAGCGGGTTTAATTAAAAATATGAATGAGCTGGCGCCTCCGCGCGCTGGTAATGTCGTCAAACAGGGATACGGGATACGACGCGTTACACGGCGCGGCGGCACGTGTTAAGGGTCCTGATCAGTTAAAAAGCGCTCATTTATTTACGCCATTTTCTATTTGAATTGACACTTATCTTGACATTTTCTCAATGTTACTATCTAGAACAGGACTATTGCGACTTTATGTCATAAACTTTAAATATATTTTTTGGATTTTTCATTAAGAAATATCGTTTCAAAAATGACTCCAAATCGACCATTTTCAAGCTAAAAACTTGTTTTTTCCGCTTAAATTCTACTACACACAATAAAATTAAAAAATGGCTATGTTACTATCTAAAACTTTAATGAAATCATCGTATTCTTTAATAAATTTATTGGTATTATCAATACTTTTGTCACAATTTGAAATCAAAACATTTTAAAACTTATAAGGCCTCTTAAATGTCGGGTTAGTCTTATTACAAATTACAGTATACTGACTGTTAGATTGTTATAGACAATTAATGTTTTTTGGCATTAAGTCCGTCTTTTGTACTATAAGGTTTTCTTTTGTGCAATACACGTTTTTACGTTTGCCGGAATTTAGTAGTACAAGACAAATTAAACTAAAATGGTGTAATCTTCAGCGTTCTGCCTTTTGACAGCCCTTAATTTATATATTTACTAGCGACCCGCCCCGGCTTCGCACGGGTGCACTATTTAATGGATGTTATTATACATATAAACCTTCCTCTTCAATCACTCTATTAAAAAAAACCGCATCAAAATCCGTTGCGTAGTATTAAGAGAACGCTGCACTTGTCGAGTTGTCGACACTCGCAGCCTGAACTCTAGGAGTACGCATTAATTCGGCTTGTACTTATATTAGGTTCCGTGATGAGCGCACGTGTAGTGTATAGCCAGATCGAAACGTTAATATTAAAGCTACCCCATTCACAACCCAACTCGAGAGATACGAGCTCATTCGTCTCTAGTATATCTTGACTCCGAGGCTAGCAACAACTGTGTCTGACAAGAGCTCAGAGTTATGCTAGTGTGCTGGAGTTGTCGGCAAGCCCGGCAGAGTGAGTTCGTGAACATCCTTGAGGCGCGTGTAATCAAACACCTAATATCTCCCCTGGCTCAACATTTCATATTAACTGTGCCGCAAATTGCAAGCCTGATGAGGCGCTGCGATCGATATATGACAAGCGTTTTGGAACACACGAAGCATCCTTGCACTAATTGTTAATTATTCGCCAAGAAAATATGTTTATGTTTTCTCCGTTCCGTGGTTTATGATACCTGAAGGTATTTACGTTGTAGTTGATGAGTAAGGCCGATATTCGATACGCACACCGCTGCCGCAAGCGACCGGTCAGGCCGAAGCTCCGGGCGGAGATACTTCCCCAATTTGGACGAAGACTGTTCCGAATTTGTCGCCGTGTCCTATCACTTCTTAGCTAAACTTATATCGCTTATATCTAGCTTAAGGAAACCCCCCGGATATTTTCAAGTATAAACAATGTACCCTCTTAACTTAATCCATAAGTTGTAATTATAGGTACTAATGCCGGTATAACCTGATGAAGTACCTAATCTTCGGCCACCGGCCGCTGCAATTTCATTAGCGCCAGATGAAGCGTCCGAATTAGCCCTTAATTTGGTTTTATTGTTTCAGTCAAATGAAAGGAAAGCTAATTTTAAATTGGCATTGCTGACTCGATCAACCTCGTATCCTGTCGAAGAGAAACCAACCAAGTTTTGTACGAGTTTAAGTCGATTTTCAACAAGAGGAACAGAGTAGCATCGGAGAGGCTGGCAGGCCACTGCCGCTTTCGTTCAACCTTGTAGACTCACTCGTATTAATATAGAAAAACCGACCATATTTTCGACACGATTGAATGCTATTTTTCAACAAGGGTTTGGACGAGGAAGTGAATTCGGACGGAGGCTCTGAATATTGGATGAGTAGGCGTTATCTTTGCCCGTGGACGTCCACGAGTCGCACAATCAACATTCATTTTCGAAGCGCTGTTTATATTAACTATGTAGTTGCTGAAGTTAATAAATCTTTCAGGCCATTTTGATGCGCATTCGATTTTATCGTATGGCAGAGATTTTTCTTTCGGCCACTTGAGAACAAAATTGAAAAATTGATGAAGATATGTAATTGTGTTTGAAGATCATTAGCAATCACCATATTTGAGCGTGGAGCATAACGCCATTCTACACCGTTCGAACCCCGCATGAATACGCTGAGCGGCACATATACTCAAAAGCAATGTAATAGTGCTATACGTGGTTTTCTGTCTAAAAGACTCAATGATTGACAGAGTCGTGGTATCCCGCTCCAACGCGCTAGCCGTATAGTAACATGCTCTTTCCTTCCTAGAGCAATAGGCTAACTGAACGCATGTGTCAGAGGGTCTACTCCGAACTTCAATATCCGTATATCGTGCCGTCCCTTTCACTCTCGTGTTAAACACCGTATGAGTGAAAGGGACGGCACGATACGAATTTCGGAGTAGGCCCTCAGAGCCGAGTTTAGCCGAAGTGGTAAGAGGAACAGGTCTGACAGAGCTCCCTGCACTGGAACACGCAGACTGCCTGTCCCGCGCACGTCAGTGTCACGCACGTCGTCACTCTTCCACTCGGCCTTTATGTCACATATTTTTATTTCTCCAACTCCTACCCGTCAAATTCCTAACCTAACCTAACATCCTTAAGACAGAAAGAAGATTTAAGTACTTTCAGAAAAGGGTTCGTGTATATCTTAAGTGGGCTTGACCACTCTATCCGTGAAGCTGCATCTGCTGGACAGTCCGCTGCACTTGCACTATTAACTGATCGAACCAAATAAGTAGTCAAAAACATCTGACACAACTTTGTAAATGGTTGTGTCAGATATTAGCAGTGAGGGCTGTGAGTGAGGGTATGCATAGCCGCGCCTAAATCTCTCATTAAGTGTAACCTTAGTGGCGGGATTTGACCTTGACCCCGGCATTGGCATACCTGATCCCGGGCGGGGCAACACCTCGCGCTACCCGACGCGCGGGAATGCCGGCCGTGAACCACCCCGGTCCGGCGGGAGGTATCTTTGAGATCTTTGTGGCGCCTGATACTGCTATTGGATTGTGAATCTTCTAGCAAGCAAAATTAACTCGCTTGTTGCACGGATAACTTTGACACAACTCGACTAACTCAATTAATCTTAAGTACAGTAAGCGCGCGCTTTTGGTTCAACGAATACGTTTTTTGATTACAACAAGGGTGTAGCTCGTGTAGCGTAGACGTAAACCCAGTGGGCTTTTATCGCGTGTGATAAATAGACCCCGTTATCTTGTCGCACAGAAATTGTTTTTCGGTAGAGCGTGAATGTTTTTTTTTTCGACCTTCTTGATATCGATGTTTATATAATGCAATTGAATTTTCGCCTTTTAAGTCTATGCTCAATTTTAATGAAAACTTTTTGTATTACCATTACCAGCAGCTTTTAAAAAGCAATTGTTATTTGAAATTATGTGGGGCTGGTCAGTGCGTCCTTCGCATGTATATGCCGCAGGATTTACAGTTGCCGCGCAATGTGGAACTTGTCATCACGAAAATCGCTATAAGTATAACCCATAGTTACACTGAACATGTACAATTGTGTAAAGTTTATTGTAATTATTGTGGAAAAACTATGATAAATCCTAACGAACGCCCTAGACTTTTATTTCTTCGTTTATTATAATATATATTTTTATACAAAAGTAATAAGTAGTACCTAGTGACACCTCTTTGAAATTATCAGTGACATACAGTATCGACATTTAGATAGTCGATAAAAAAAACATTCACGCTCTACTAAAAAACTATTTCTGTGCGACAAGATAACGGGGTCTAGTGATAAACGAGTAAACGGATTTTAGTAATACGGTTCGATTTCGCTCTTCCCAATATCACACTCGTAGAATGTGAGGCATAAAATCGCTGGTAAATGCTAATAACTAGCATAAAACCTAACCTAACTAAAGTGAAAGACACCCAAATGTATACAAATCTGACGTTGGTTTAATAGCTACTAGTGACATACGCGCTCGGAACGGGAGCGGGAGCGGGAGCGGTGCCTTTACCACGAGTTTACATGACCGTACTCGCTAGCGACTGCGTAAAAATTTGTATGGGCAAAAGTACAGCGCCTCTGGCGGTTACGCGATAAAACTAAGAATCGGCATACTAAATCGTTTACGCAGTCGCTAGCGAGTAGGTACGTCATGCAAACTCATGGTAAAGGCACGGGACACGTCGACACGCCGCGCCGGGTTTATCTAGCCGGCCTTATACTTGCACTCGAGCACTGACGGAGACGTTCATTACCATATTACCAGGTTTTGTACAGTTACTTTGGTGTAGGTAAAGCAATAGCTTCATTTAATGGCCCTTGAAGAACTTAAAAGCGATATCCCAGTTCCCTACTTTAGTATCTTAATGACTGTAGTCATTATGATAACCTGCCCAGCAAGCACATTAGAGTTTATGGTCATGTTTCAGGTGACGTTTTATTATTCTTCAGTCGTAAAACGTGACAATAAAATCTATCGTGCTAGCTGGGGCTGGGAAGAGAACTTAGGAATAATGCAAAGAAATGCGTCAGTAAAGTGAAGCTCCGTCGAATCTCGAGAGAGAAAATCTAAATTGGGATATTGTCCTCCAGTCCTCTTTCACCAACAATGGCTTCGCTACGAATAAAAAAATCTAAGGAAAATATTGAACAAATAGAGATTTCGGTAAAAGCGATATGCATAGTAAAAACAAACAGGCCAATCTCGCCGGATACTGATAACAATATTGTTTTATTTATTTTTGGGTACAACGAAGGAAGTCGATACTGTAGACGTATAGGCTCGTCGCTCGGACCGCTAGAAATGCCCCCGACTTGCACTTGAAGACAAGGTACTGGTTATCGCCTCCTCTGTGCCACGACGTCTTTGCAACATCACATGCTTAGATACGTCATACATTACATCTAAGCGATCTTTAGACACACGTAACTCTTGTGCCGGTGAATAAATAACACCGCGTCGCAGTCGCGGGCAGCGGGCGCGGGCGCGGGCGCGGGCGCGGGCGCGTGCGCGGGAGCGGGAGCGGGCACGATTTATCGCACGCTTATGTAAATGATATGCGTACGTTCTGGTAATTAAGATGCAGACAAGAGTCGATGACGTCTTTAATTCTGAATAGGGCGTGCAGAATTGAAATGCAGCGACCTTCGTGGCTGCGGGTGGAGAATACTAACTATTGACTCTCTTGTCGGCGAAATAGGAACACAGAATACCTAAATAATAGTATTTACGCACAGACACAGAAGATCCACTATTTAACACAACCTAAGTTTTGGCAGTTAGAAAATACAAACCATACCTAGTTCCTGACGCGACCAGTGCCTTTAGCATGAATTTACATGACGGTACTCGCTAGCGACTGCGTATAAACTTATATAGGCAAAAGTACAGCGCTTCTGGCGGTTACGCAGTATAACTAAGAATCGGCATACTAAATCGTTAACGCAGTCGCTAGCTAGTACGGTCATGCAAACTCATCCAAACTCAACCGTCCCGGCAATTGGGTAAGGACAAGCCTGGCCTAGCAGGACGCCGAATACGGTGTACTGAGTGCGAGCAGGACAATGGTTGTTACACCACGACTTGCAAAGGTAACCAATTAGCCATTTCAATTAATTAAAATTAAATACATTATGGATGTTCCTCAGAACTCAGCCACCACATAATATAACGTTAGTCATTACCCTTTTCAAAACACGAAGTTGAAAAGAGCATGCCAACCTCAGGTGTGCGGCGAGCCAGTGTGGAACTTATTTCCTGCCGTTTTTTTTTTTTTTGAACCTGACTGTGGCTTTATAGGCCGGGCCCAATAAAGCGATAGGAGTGCGCGGTTGGAGAGTAGCCTGGGGAAAATCCAGGGGAAACCTCCGGCACGACCACGCGTGTGGTTTGGAACACTGGAATACTCTAAGAGTTTGCGCTCCAGTGAGATTGGTTGAGCCGTTTCAACCGAATCTGAGTGGAATCGAGCTACTGGGAGTTTTGTCGCTGGTTCACTAAACCTAGCCTAGCTGAGAAGAGTCCAGCAAGAAACTCAGCTAGGCCCGACCTGGGTTGGATCCTGCCGTTTACGAGCGGCCTGTGCCCAGCACAAGTATTTAAAGGCTTGTGATTATGAATTAACATTGTCCGTAGTCTTGCAGTTTTCTAAAAATCGCAGACTCGATATGCACAACTTCATGATAGATACTTGAAATTGGCATTCAAAGAATTAAAAAAAAAATCTCTCTTCAAAGGTTACCCCAATGTTTACGATGCCGTGCCGCCGCCGTTAAGGGCGGCCGTAAACGCAGGGCTGTGCCGATAAGGAAAATTAAAACGCGACGTCGATTCAATTACCGGGGAGCTTTTAGTGCCGACGCCAATGTCGCACAGCTCGGAAAATGCAATTATTATACGATAATGTATGGGAAACATCTTAGTACAAGAGAATTGAACGAGTTTTTATGCTGATTTTGGAGCGATACTTTTTACAGTAATGTTTTTTTATGTGTTGAATAAAACAATAAAAGAGATACATCAATGTGGAATTTTACGTGGCGATACAGACTGTCATGAGCTCGTAGCACGAATTGTTAGGCTCGCTATCCCGTTTCTGCCTAAAAATTTCCTAAGACCGCGAAGTCCCAAACTTTTGGCAGTCCCAATTACACGCACTGTGGCGCATAGAAGCTCGCCAGCTGTACGCGCTCTGCGACTGCTGAACTCGCTTCTGTCATGGGCACCAGAATGTGATATGTTTGGAAGTCGATGGACGGTTGTGTATCGAATATGTCTGCGGTACTGTGAGATGATGGATGAGAGTTGATTGAAATTTGAATTTTCCTATTATGAATTATGTGTTTTATAACCTAAATTAAAACAGTGCCTTGGTTTCGACTGTAATGCTGTATATGTTTGGTTTGCAATAAATAAAATAAATAAATAAATCAAGAGTCTAGAGGCGAGTTTTCAATGTATTGAAGCAGAAGCCATTTCGTAAGACCTTCTGGTTTGGGCCTCTTTGGCTCTGGAAGAGTGGCTATAGGGCACTGATGGGTTGTAGTTAATGTATGTGGTCTGTTCGCAAAGGGTCTGGGGTGTAGACGCGACAGGGAGCTTCGTTGCATCATGCTGCACTTGGACATGGGGAGTCAGTACCAGGGATCGGATACCGGTATTTTCTCCATAGAAAAATACCGGTATTATTACGGTTACCGGTTCATTATTTCGTTTTTAATGGTACAATCTAATAAGACGACGTTGTTACCTAAATACATGATTTAGCCCTACGTAAAGAGCAAAAAATAATCCAAAATATTGGGGGTTTTTTAAAAATAGCGGTATCGGTCCCTGGTCAGTACTACGCGCCCCCCTGCGGGCAGTATTGATTTTAGGACCTTCATGCGCGAGCTCTTACGCTGCGCCCGCGCCGCCACCTACTGTTGTGGTGAACACGATACAATTTGACAAGTGTAAACCGTCAACACATGAGCCCTTGATAAAGGCAAGCGCCTGTCAATCAACCGCCTCAGTCAGTTTAGACTGGAAATATTAAGGGTTAAGATGAAAAGGTTAGCTGGAAGAGATCCCTTAAAGGGATAATCAATCCTGTCATAGGGACCAATCTGAAAATCAGCGCAGGGTTGCATGCCCAGCATATGCTGAGATTGGTACCCATTACCTAAATACTAAAAAATATGTACCTATCTATCTATGTCGTTGCATACCTTTTGTTTTTGTATTCTTTGTGTTATGGTAATAAATGTATTTGTATTGTATTGTATAAGTTAGCCTTTGTAAAAAATATCTATTAAGTTTGTTTTAGACTATGTACTTGATTTGAAGTGTTTACTACTTAATACTAATTATACTAGTGATATTGCAATATGTAGCTTCAGTTTTACATAACCTTTATTTAATAACTGATCCTTTTAATGTACATAGGTTCAGCATTTCCTGTTAAATGCGAAGGTCTAGACCAGTCCGGGCAGCAAAGTTGATCTACGCTTGGGCAATGGAGTTGGCTGACATATAATAACAGCCATATCTTGACCTCCCTGGCGAGGCTCCCGCGGGACCGAAGGGGCCTAGCTAGCAGTGGCGGAGCGTCCATACAACTCGATTCCCACCGGCTTGCCTAATTTTCAGCCAGTCTAGTTCTTTTACTACGGCTCATGAAGAATAAGAGAGGCAAATTTTTAGGTAATAAGTTGCCTAAAAATTATAAAAGTTTTGTTTATTTATTGTTTAGTTTATTTTATTTTATTTTATTCCTAGTTTTGGGGCACTCACTGAAAACCAGCGTCACGGTTTCCGTGACAACATGCTGAGTGGGTGTCCTATTTGGCACATAAGATGTACAAGTTGTTTTACAATTAAATTGTATACTTTTTTAATAACGTGTGCTAAATAAATACATTTCTATTCTATTCTATTCTATTCAAATTAATTCCGGGTTCCCTAAAAATATTTTTGACGCGCCGCCACTGCTAGCTAGTATATAGAGTTAAGTTCAGAAACATAAGAATAAATATGTAGGTGACGGCTTTTGCGGTCAACCGCGGAGGGAAAAAAAATTAAAAGTGCGTGTCATTTCGCAAAACTGAGAACAAAAGTAATTTGTCAGTAAATTATATTACTTGAAATTTATTGCTATTTTTTACTAACTACTACTTTAAAGACTACGGATCCGGAGCTGCTGCTGCACCTGCCTTAGCCGAACACTATTAAAAAAAAACCGGCCAAGTGCGTGTCGGGCCACGCCCAATGTAGGGCTCCGTTACAGTATGTGGGCGTAAACGTTCAAAAGCTAATATTTACTATGTGTTTGACACAACTAAAAACATTACCTAAGTAATCAATGGAAATCTTACGAAAGTTTGCTTTTCAAAGTACTCGTTAACGTTACTTACCCTTTGAAGTCTTTTTTTTAAGTTAAGCTTCGTAAGTGGTTCTTTTTCGTTTACTTGGCACTCTTATACCTCGTAAACCTCTGAAATACCGAATAACAAGTAGTACGTGTGTGCTATAATAAGGCTTAGCGCCGACCAGTGTTGCCAGACCCGTAAAGTTTTAAAAATGTAGGAGACATGAGGAGAATGTTAATTCTTACCATTTCCATACGAAAATAAATAAATAAAATTGACCACATAGCGACTCCTTACATTCTGTTCCTTTATATGTACTAACAAATTTATTTATTTCAAACCATGAAATAACGAGGTAATAAACATATTTTTAGGGTTCCGTACCAAAATGGTAAAAAAGGAACCCTTATGGTTTCATTTCGTCTGAGGACCTACTCCGAAGCCCGTCTGTCTGTCTGTCACATCGCTACATATAAATAAATAAATATTAGAGGACAATCTTACACAAATCGAACTAGCCCCACAGTAAGCTCAAGAAGGCTTGTGTTATGGGTACTAGACGACGATATATTTAATAGATATAAATACTTAAATACATAGAAAACATCCAAGACTCAGAAACAAATATTCATGCTCATCACACAAATATTTGCCCTAACCGGGATTCGAACCCAGGACCGTCAGCTTCACAGGCAGGTGCACTACCCACTAGGCAAAACCGGTAAACACATCTCAAGAACTACTTATGCTATCGGTTTTAAAATTGGAACAGTAATAAAGAAGGGTAACCGAGACATATAAGAACATGTTTTTCTTAAATATTTTTTTTAAATTTTCTGTGAAAAATGACACACATAAAATTTTAAAGTCTAGTGGATATATCAAGTTGGGTGTCATATAAAAGGGCTTGAGTTGCACATTCTGAAACATTTTTGGTTGACGGCTGCAGCCGAGCTGCTCGCTCTGCTCTGTATTCCCTAAGTCAATTGGGCAACACTCAAAACTTATTTACTTACACATTTTTACAATAATATGTACATATATTTAATATAATCACAACACTAATTCGTTAGTTTATCAAAACATGTTTTAATTATCTAAAATTAAAATAAATGAACGTAATATAATCGATAATAGTTGATATCCTCGCACATTAATTAGGGTAGCATGTTTAACCTCGATTAAACCCGTTGTATATCTAACCGTTATTTTATAGTCGCCATTTAAGCTCGCCTTTTGCAAGTTTCAATTGATCCTCAATGTTTTTGCCCACGGTCATGGTTTACGGAGTAAAATAGCGCGACGTGACGTACAAAATACAAAATAGTTTATTTATACACAGTGCTATTAACATTACCAAACGATCAAAATATATAAAAAAAAGAAAATGTTACAGACACTGCATGACAAAGTAAATTAAAACACTTTTCTGTGACCCCTACACTAGGCTAGGCCTGTATCGTAGGCTGACACAAGATCCGATTGCCATTTGACTGAATACGTATTCCGAGGCACGTGAATTAATGCAAGAACAGCGGGTGTATTCAGTGTTGCCAGGGCTCTTGGGACAAAAATTACGTTTCTTTTCTTGAAAAGTTACATTTTTGATGCAAAAGTTACATTTTTTATATTTTTCATAATTATTTGTCAAAACGTTCGATTCTAAGAAATGAGTAGCCACGTACAGCTACGATTCGGCAAGTTTAGCGACAGAATAACGTCAGGTTGATGGGTGGTATCTCAAATGTCATACAGAGACGGACAGACAGAGTCGTACCATGTAGGTTCTTTTATCACCTTTTCTGTATCTGTAAGTCTATAAATTGTCTCGCTTGGTCCCGGTTAGATACAACTGACCTTTCTTTTTAAATACAGTTTCATTATTTTCAAAAGTTACGAAAAATTCATTTACAATAGAAGTTACTTACATGTTACGCGAGCCGGTCAAAAGTTACGAAAAATGTAACAAATGTAACCATCTGGCAACACTGGGTGTATTGTGGGACAGACAAGATAAAGCATTCATCTGGAGTACGATTACATAGAACTGGTCGGAAGTCCTTCTTCCGCCTCTTCTCCTATCGACTCTTCTTCGCGTTTCTCTTATATCATACCTAACCTACTGAACTGAAGGATACGAACATCCGTTACGCAGGATAAACATCAGTCAGCTGCACTATTAGCCTAAGGGTCGGTTGCACCAACATACGATCACAGGCCGGTCATCGTCAAACATGGCGCCGGCAGCTGTCATCCCATAGAAACTTGTCAAACTTTCCATACTATCAGATTTTAACGAACACCGCTTACGATTACAGACGGTTTGGTGCAACCCACTCTAAGTCGTTGATTGTTGACAATGTCCGTGATACACGTAGGAAATACAAACATTTAAGAATTGAATTATTTGATACAGAGAACAAATACACAAAAAATGGACCGTCTCGCACGCAGTTTTAGATGGGAATCGAACCCGCGCCTCTGGTTTGCCAGATCAGCGCCCTTACCACTAGGCTACTAAGACCACTACGTCATGACAGCAAATCTTTGCCTTGCATGAAGAGGAGTAGTATTAATAATTAGTAGTAGTAAAGAATTGCATCAAAGGAAACCACTAATTACATCCTATTGGTCACTCAGTGCTTTTTTCCCATTTTGATGAGGTCTCAACCTCTACACTGTCAACCTGAAACTTATGAAGTAATGACTACGCGTTAGTCAAATGTTGATGCGGCACACTATAGGCTGCGCGTAACGTCACGTTAAGTGTACTTATTCTGTAGAAAGACTCACCTATTTTTGTTTTTATATCTAAGCATTGTGATATGTGCGGGAACTGGAGGATTTTTCGCCACTTTTTGCTCTTGCCCTTGTTGCTATCGGAGCCACCTGGCGACAAACAAAGCGACATGTTAAACGCGGTACAATACTCACTAACACATTATCAACACCACACTCGTACGTCAAAGATAAGTACAAAGGACAGTTTTCTCTTATCACAATGGAATAAGGTGCATGTAAATAAATATACATTGTATGTTTGACGTCGACTGTATATACCGTCGCCATCAAATATATCTGTACTCTTCAGGGTGATCAAAAATATCTGAACGTGCACTCTAATGCTTTTGTAATAAAGTCGTGTTCTGATATTTATGAACACCTTGTTCGTTTCAATGTACCTGATGGCGACTGTACATGTACAAGAACCATCGAAGGAGATAGACAGACGCCAGCTCGATCTACTTAGGCAGTTCGGCTATAGATGTTAAAATGTATACCGTAGTGTGGTTATATAGATAAAAAGCCATCAAAACATCACAATAGATAGTAAATTAGACAAATTAATCAAAATCATAAAAAAAGTATGGACACAACTGTGTCTTTAAACGCAATATTTCACGACTAAAATGGCAAATTACTCGTTTTACCATACAACGCGATTACAATGCCATTGCGCTGTGACGTCACATTTCACTGTCTATCAGTATGGAGCGTTTTCAGTGCTCGGCAGCTATGCTATGCCTCTCGTTTTCGTCTTTTGTGTTGTTCTAATTGTAGTTGGTCCCATACAAACATTTGATCGCCTCTAAAAACTGGTTCGAGTGGCACTTAATTTTTTTTTAGTCAAATAGCCAATTGAAAGTCATCAGGTAATCTGACATCACAATTTTTGAACAAGTTCGTAAAACCGCCGCAACATGCTAACAATATTTGTTGTGGATTATGTATATATATGTAATTGAAACTATATTTTCACTGGTTCATAACTTTATATTAAAAATTATATTGTATTTTTACAGAACATTCATATAGAAGTCTAGTTGACAAGAAGTATAATTCAAAATCGAAACTAATACGGCTTTCAGCCAGTTAATGTACAAATAAGGTTCTAATACGGAACATTCTCGCCCCTTTTTAACAAAAAACTGAATTATAATAGCAATAAAGTACATTTAATTTACTGGTAACAAAATAACTTTATGTATCGGTCTAACAAAAACACCTTTTTGAGTTCTTACTTTTACTGACCGTACCAAATTGTCAGAGGCATTTTTATTGACAGATATTATTTTGCCAAGAGGCCAACAAGCAGGTGGAGTAGCTTCGTCCTTCAGTAAAACAATTTGACCAATTTGTAAATTGACGGAGAGTCTCATCCACTTACTTCATGTTTGAAGTTCACTTAAATAGTTATTATAAAATTGAACCCAAAACTTTTGTTTTATTTGAGTTATTTTTTGATATATATTTAATCTATTTTCCGCTCTATCCACTAAACTTGGTTCTGGCAGATCTGATATTGGCGACCCAATCAAAAAATGAGAAGGCGTCAAGCAAACAATATTATCGCTATCTGGTATATCGAATACAGAACATAAAGGTCTCGAGTTCAGTATGCCCTCAATCTGCACTAAAACAGTATAGAAGAACTCATAAGTAAATCTAACATTACCTAAATACCTTTTAAGTAAACCTTTAACAGACTTTATTCCAGCCTCGTAAATTCCACCCATGTGACTGGCGAGAGGAATAGTAAATTTCCATTCAATAGAGTTAATATTACAATAGTCTATAATCTGACTATAGGTCGAATCATTCTTAAACAAGTTGTACAACTCGTGCAACTCATTATTTGCCCCTTTAAAATTTGTAGCATTGTCCGAATACAAGTGAGTACAGTAACCTCTTCGACTAACGAATCTCTTCAAGGCGCAAATAAAGGCTTGCGACGATAATTCTGTAACTAGCTCTAGGTGAATAGCTTTAGTTGACAGGCAGATAAACAAGCAAATATAGCCTTTGGTGTACTTACAATTTCGAAGCATAGAATTACGAATATATACAGCTCCGCTGAAATCTACACCAACATGCAAAAAAGCTCGTGTTAAAGTGACCCTAGGAGCGGGTAAGCTAGCCATCTGCTGCTCACAGGCTTCTGCATTGAATCGGATACAGCGAACGCATTTATGTATGACCTTTCTAACCTCCATACGTCCGTTTATAGGCCAGTATTTTAGTCTTAGTCCGAAAAGCGTACCTTGAATGCCCATGTGCAACCAACGCAGATGAAACTGTAGAATAATGAGCGTCGTGACGTGTTCTTTACCCGGTAACACTATAGGGTGAGCTTGACTATATGGTATATCTGAGTTTTGTATACGACCTCCCGTACGTATTATGTCATCATCATCTAGAAAGGGGTTAAGCTTTCGTAGGGGACTCGACTTAAAAGTGTATAAGCTGTGAATTTGAGCATTACTATTCTCATTACTAGTACCATTTGAGTCTGTATTATTGTTAATATGTGTGGACTGTATGCTTTGTAATCTCAAATTATTTAACTCATGATACTCTTTAGAGAAATGTTTACGTTGAATTATTTTAATTATGAAATCGTGTGCACTTTTAAGTTCTTGAGTTGTGAGAAAAGACAAGTATTTATTAGTACTACGTGTGTTATTTATGAATCTAAACATGTACGATAGCACTCTAGTCAGTTTGTTAAAGTTTGAGTGTCGTTGAAAGTATGCATAAAAATCAGTCAACGTGTCATGTTGAGTGACAGCATGAGAAGTGCGTGGTTTAATCACTTCAATTTGTAACTCTTCATTACTTATCACAGGTGATGACGTCATTGGCCAAGTAGAAGGATCCTGATATATCCAATGTGGTCCGTTCCACCAAAGTGCATTACCCCCTAAGTTCTGTGGGTAAACTCCGCGTGTGAGTAAATCCGCAGGATTTTCCTTTGTGTTAACATAACTCCACATTTCAGACTTGGTCAGTTCTATAATTTCCATTAATCTGTGTGACACAAATGTATGAAGTTTCTTGTATGGAGATTTTATCCAGTGTAATACAATCTGTGAATCTGTGAACAATACTATGTTATGTATCTGGAACTTATCTTTGAAAGCTTTCTTCACTTTGTCAACCAGCTGTGCTAATAACAGACATCCAGACAGTTCCAGTCGTGGCAGTGATTGAGTCTTTATTGGTGATACTCTTGTTTTTGCCATGACAAGACTGCACGTCGTTGTTCTGTTAGGGTATGTAGCTCGAAAATATACATTCGCTCCAAAAGCTTTCGAAGAAGCGTCACTAAATCCTATCAAAGTTATCGATGATGGAATATCAGAGAAATAATATCTAGGAATTTCAATATCTCGTAACTTGGGTAGATTTTCTTGAAACTCTAGCCAAGTTCTTTGTAAATCTTCTGGGATGACAGAGTCCCAGTCTATCTTTGCCTTCCAGATAGATTGCATAAGTATCTTCGCTATTATAACTGTTGGCGCTAATATACCGATGGGGTCATAAATTTGTGCTATCGCTGACAGTACATTCCTTTTTGTAAGCTGTATCTGTTTGAGCTCTGGAATAGCTGTAGTAAGCATGTCACTTTGCGGTATCCATTTTACACCTAATGTTTTGACAGCTCCGCTAGGGGTAAAATCATATGCTGTTTCATCATTTATGGGTATAGCTTGTAAAAGTATCTTTGGCTCATTTGTAGTCCATTTGTGAAGCTTGAAGTTTCCTTTTTGCAGCACTTCGACGAGTTGACCACAAACTTTTTGCGCTTGGTCGACAGTGTCCGCCCCTGATAAGAAGCCGTCCATGTAACATTCTGACTCTATGATATCCGCTGCTTCTGGATATTGATGTTTGTGTTGACCAGCCAGCATTCTCAGAGTACGACATGCTAAATACGGTGCACATTTTGTACCATACGTCACAGTGCGTAACTGAATACATTTTAAAGGACTTGACTTCGTATCACGCCATAGAATTCTTAATAGCGGCCTTTGCTCTTCTTTGACCAAGATAGTCCTAAACATTTTTACTATGTCACAGGTGAACGCATATTTGTACATACGAAACCTCAGTATGATCTCAAGCACGTCATTATATATGTTCGGTCCGTCAAGCATTATATCATTCAGTGACAGTCCTGATGACGTTGAACTACTAGCATTGAAGACAGTACGCAGTTTAGTAGATCGACTTTCAGGTCGTAAGATACCAATGTGAGGCAAGAAGCAATGCGGCACTTGTGTGTGTTGAAAGTCATCAATAAACTCAGCATGACCAAGCTCTATAAATTCGTATATAAACGCTTTATATTGCGTGTAGAGCAAGGGATCTTTTTGAAATTTAGACTCAAGACTTAACAAGCATCGATATGCTTTATGAAACGAGTTACCTAACTGTTGAACCCTTTCATTTTGTATAGGCATTTCAACAACAAAATGTCCGGTTTCATCTTGCACTGTTGTGTCAAGAAATAATTGTTCGCAGTATTGTTGTTCCGGTGTAAACACAGCTTTAGGACTTACCTCCTCCTGTTGCCAAAATCTAACTAATAAGTCGTCTGTCGAAGGTGTGTCAACAATGTGTAAAGTTACATGAGCATTATGTCTCCTGCGAGTGCCCGATGCACATTCATTGACGTTACCTGACACTACCCATCCTAATACCGTTTCTATGAGAATAGGTCTGTTCGGTCCTAGGCTAATTTGATTACCTAACAGCAACGAATAGAAAAGCTGAGCTCCTATAAGCATATCTATGTCGCTTGGCTTGAAAAATGTAGGGTCAGCAAGCAATTTGTGTTGCTTTGCCGGCATGTTCCATGTGTTTGTGTTTATAAAATTGTGTGGCAACGGCACAGTTATTTTATCCATGACAATAAACTCAAGATTCGCTGTAAAATCAGATAATCGAGAAGCTATGTTCGCTTTCATACATAATTGCGTCTGCTTACCCGACTCGCCAATGCCTTGTATTATGTGATTATCATAGTGAAGCTTACTGTTCATGCGCTTGACAAGCCTGTGAGCAACTATGTTGACTTCGCTCCCGGAATCCAATAATACGCGCGCAGAATGCCATGTGCCTGTGTCATCCTGTATGTTAATTATCGCTGTGGACAATAAAATCTGATTATCACCAGTGTTTGACACATGCATTGTTGTAGGCGTCACGAAAGTATGTTTACTTTGACCTTGTATATGTGTACAGTCCGATGACGGTTGCTTTAGAGCGAGCGTAGTATGTGACAACTCTTGCTGTGACAGCTGTTGTTGTGGCAACTGTTGTTGTGTCAGCTGTGACTGTGGTAGCTGCTGTTGGATCAACTTTTGTTGTGTCAGCTGGGGTTGCTGTTGCAGTGACTGTTGTAGCAAGGGCTGCTGTTGCAGGGCATGCTGTTGCATCAAACTCGCAGTTGTATGTTGCTGCTGTTGAGCTGTTGTTTCTGCGGCTATAGCAATGCTGCTTCGTTTAGGAGGTGGATTTGCAAGGTGAATTAATGTGTGATGCTTACCATTGCAAGTTGAACACGACCTTTTTGAACATTTGTGTTTAGCGGTATATGGCTGTAAACAATTGTAGCACAAGAACTTTGACTTTATGTAGTTAATCCGTTTGTCAACTGGCATTTCAAGAAATTGTATACACTTGGCAATGTTATGCTGTCCTTGACAAAGGGTACAAGTTTCGTTATAACTATCAGATGTCGATATGTGTGCGAACTTGGGTGTTGATTTGGATTGAGGAAACTTATCAGACCTGTCATTCATAAGCTCAAATGCTGTTGCACGCAACTTAAGAAAATCTAAAAGCTCCGCAATTGTAGGAATAGAAGTCTCTTTCCTAGTCAACTCCCATGCCGCCCTAAGAGAATTGTCAAGTTTTTGAGTGATTATATACACTAAAAGTACATCCCATTGTTGAACTGGCAAGTTCAAAACACTTAGTGAATCTAGGCTTTGCTGTAATACATTCAAGAAATCCTTAATGTTAGATCTATTGAGTGTCGGAAAATTCATGAAATTTTTTAAATGGTAATTTACAATAATAGTTTGGTTTTCATACCTGCTTTCTAGTATACTCATAGCTTTACTAAAGTTTCCGTCAAGAATTAGAAGGGAATTTATCAACGTACGTTTCCTCCGTTCATGGCGCACTCGAACAGGTTTTTAAACGCAGGCCACTCGCGTATGTCTCCACTGAAGGAAGGCAGCTCCAGTCTCGGGAGTTTGAACACTTGGTTGTTCACCTTAGCATCCTCTTCACTCTTGTCCAGCAATTTGTTGATGAGCGCTCGTGTCGAGTAATATCTGCTCTCCATGATTGATCGTTCCTCATCGGCTTTTTTCTCATCATTCTCTATGAGCTCTATTGCCTGTTGAACTTCGTCAAATCTCTCCATTTGCGTAGACAAGTCGGTACATCGCAATTTTATTTCGTCAATGTTCAAATTTTGTTTGTCAGACGAATCCAGACTCGTAATATATTTAATGATTCTAGTCACTTTACCTTTAATTATACTTCGACTGCTTTTTAATGTTTTATATTCTTCCGTGTCCGTCATTGTGAAATATTAACTGTTGTTATATTTAACACATTTGATATGAAAATCGATGAAAATTTTTATGTACTTTCCTGTTGGCTCTAGTAGGACCAGAAAATGTTGTGGATTATGTATATATATGTAATTGAAACTATATTTTCACTGGTTCATAACTTTATATTAAAAATTATATTGTATTTTTACAGAACATTCATATAGAAGTCTAGTTGACAAGAAGTATAATTCAAAATCGAAACTAATACGGCTTTCAGCCAGTTAATGTACAAATAAGGTTCTAATACGGAACAATATTTTTAGGCATTTATCATAAAATTTGATATATTTGCCCCGTGCAGGTTTTGTTGTCTTCTAGAAGTTTAGTCGTGTCGTGTCAAATATCGCTTAGTGTACCAATTGACAGTACATAGATAAGCAAAGGTACTTCTTAGGGCATCAAGCACCATCGCATATAAAAAAAAAAATATTTGTATATAAAAATATATATAGCACCTCGATTGGTTTTGTCAATCGTAAAAAGTTGTAAATTTGTGCGTGTGTCGCGACTCGCGATCAGTTCACAAGGACTGATTCACATAACGATGCTTTTCATATAACTATGGGCCCGCGCAGGCAGAAGTTGGTCACCGGAGTTCTGCGTTCGCGTTCGTGGATCATTTTTGGCTAGAACTACCAACATTATAAATATATTTTCCTCCATTTCCTCCATGTTGTATTTAACTAACAAAAAATACAAATATGATCCCTAAAACCGTTCATGGATCGTGTAATTACTAGAAGCGGAAACCTTTAAGCATCAGCATCATCTTTATTATCTTTACCGTAAGGCACTGGTTCACCGCCGGCGAGTAGCGAGTATTCTCATAGTAATTCTACTCGCTTGAGCGAGAAAACGAGTAGAATTACTATGAGAGTAGTCGCTGCTCGCCGGCGGTGGGACCAGTGTTGCCAGGTTACTTCACCTAAAAGTTTCGTCGCCATTCCCGAAAAGTTCCATTTTAGGTTGAAAAGTTCCATTTTTTCTAAATCACGAAATACTTATAAATAAGGCAATTTAAATAGATACCATTTATCGAATATTTTTTTCGTCTCGTAAAATATAGATATGATTTTAATCTGAAAAAAAATATATATTTGTTTATTTCATCAATTAAGATCAACTGTTACCGTACTATGCCTTTTCTAGAAGCTTTTAATGAATGCGTCAGAGTTGAAACAAAGTTAGAGAAAGAGATGCAAAATCATGAAATATATAGATAGTGTACGTAGTAAGATCGCACATTGATTGTGATGTGATGTGACAGTGACAGCGACAGCGACAGCACCTATCTAGAAACAGAGCGGCTACCGTACAACATTTTTAGAGTGTGTTATTAAATATATTCAATAAATTAATGCCGGGACCTTAAAAGTTTTGAAAATTGTCCTAAAATCTAAAGTTCCTTCCAAGTTCCGCGGGATTGCCAGAAGTTCCGAAAAACGGAACAAACGGAACCAAACGGCAACACTGGGTGGGACCAGTGCCTAAGTAACGCGTAGCGAGCGAACAGAACTCTGTGCGCGGAGGCGGAGCTCCGCGGGAATCGAGTTTCACCGAGAATTCGACACCACTTAGGATCTCCCCGAGGGCTGTCACACACGCTAGCCGGTGCCAGCTCCATCCAATAGAATAGAATTATTTTCTATATCAAAATAACCAAAATGATTATGATACTATTGACAATAAAATGTAATTTAAATGTATTTCCAATAATGTATATCTATTTTCAATCTTCTTTTTATTTCTAAATTTTATTTTTAATTTTGTTTTTTTAAGACCTGACATTATTTTTGTATCCAATTTATTATTTATATAATTTGCGATAATTAAATGTTCCTAAATGAAATTGTACAAATTAGCGCGTAAGGTTAAACTGTAAGTGCTAATTTTATAAATGTGTAAATAAATAAATAAATAAACATACTAAACAGTCGCCGGCCATCAGAGATCGACGCCAGAAGCATTACGTAACGAACAGGTTAATACTTATGATCATAAAAACAATTAGATCGTTAAAGAGAACTGCTGTAGTGACAAATTTGTATTGACATTTGAATAAGTATAAAACAAAACATATATCAATCTATCGGCATAATACTTCATATCGTCATATAGTGAACTAGCGACCCGCCCCGGCTTCACACGGGTGCACTATTTAATGGATGTTATTATACATATAAACCTTCCTCTTCAATCACTCTATCTATTAAAAAAAACCGCATCAAAATCCGTTGCGTAGTTTTAAAGATTTAAGCATACATAGGGATATAGGGACAGAGAAAGCGACTTTGTTTTATACTATGTAGTGATGAGATCTTGGCAGTAACGAGTCACAAAGACAGAACACCCCCAGAAACTATAGTTCTAAGGACGACGGAATTCTTGAAGCGTCAATGAAATCACTGGCAGCAGCAATATCTCGTGTTGAGCGGTGTGATGTTAGTCTCCAGCGCGGCAGTAAGTTCATTAATTTTCGCCACTCGCCTAAGCCGTGCCGCCGGTATCGCCTCCCGAACTAATCCGCTCATTTTCTAGGGATAATAAAGCTTACCAGTTTCGCAACCTAAACATAAGCGCATTTCAGACCTTACGGGCTGGCAATAAGGACCTGATCCGTATGGGAGTGAACTTGAGCGCACCTTCGCAAGCTGGAGGTCACGTACTGCTATCGCGGTTTGTGGATAAGCATGTAAATTCAGTAAAGTGATGACAATATTGTCTGTTAGCAGCTATCCTTGTAATTATATTTAGGCTTAAATACAGGCTGCATAAACACCATTAAGGTTACAGACTAACCTTTTTAAAATCCTCAAATTGGCCCGTTCGTTCCTCTAAATAGAATACCTGTCAAGTGCGAGTCAGACTGCCTTGAGGCTTTGTCGCTCTGTTGCTGGTCGGCGACCCATGAAGCTCATTTACTATCCAACCCACAACTCTGCTCACTTCGAAAAAAGTATACTTATTATGTCCATAAACATTTTTTTTTTAAATTATTCAGGAAACAAACGGTCATGTACTAGAGAGAATATATCTTAAGAGATGTATTAACAAACCTGGAGTTCCATTAGTTGTTTAGGAAATAACAATAGTTGTAATATTTTCGAAACAGGGAGGGGTAAGTACGCATGCCTACTACTTACACGCCAATATTATGTTACATTTAAAGTTATACCATGATACTGGAAAGATCCACTAAGCTTAGAGTTATACATTGATAAATTTAGATTACTACTAGAAGTAAAAGAAAACAATAGGTATTATATATGCACGAGAACAAATAATGAAAACAGGGGTAAGTATGCGATATACTCAGTTAACAAGTAGTAAAGTTATTCGCACTATTTTGAGAAAATATGCTACGGAGAGCGCTACTATATTTGCCGAGAGATATTAAAAGCTAAAGAAATAAGATCCAAGATAAGATTAAGTCCTTAGATTATGTAGAATATAAAAGCCTATTATATAAATGGTGCCTAAATAAGATTTACTACATATGAGTCTATGACGTTAAGGAACATTTTCAAAATAATAATACAACATGATACGTGTACTGTATCTGGGGGCCTGGTAGTGCTCCCGACAAGTCGGGTAAAACAAAGAGGCTCGGCCGTACCATACTTTTCTCGAAACGATTCAGGCCATTTTCTACATCCTGTAATTTTGTGCTGGCTAAAGCTAGAACTGAATTTTCAGTAACATTTAATAATATGCATTAAATGTTACTGAAAATTGACTTAGATATATTCTCAATAATATTCAATTTAAAATAAAATAAATAAATAAAAAGAGATTTATTGTCGCCAGAAAGAAGTTACACAAAATAAAAGCAACAAATAAAAAGAAACAGAAATTATTAATAATAATAAAATAAATTAAAAGTAATAGCGACAATAGGCTCGGGCTCAGCATATGCTGCGAGCCTGGACGGCTGGACAGCGCTGTTTTTCAGCCCGCACCCACTTCACAGCTCAAGAATATATGTGTAATAGCTAGTTATGGGAAACATTCGCTTGAGTATTCTACTGAGATAAGCTAATCTACTGTACTTAAAACATTTTATCTAGGTAGTTAGTTACATAGTTACATTTTATCTAGGTAAAACAGGTAGGTTTTCGCGTTGTATATTTATACCTATTATTTAAATAACATAATAAAAGACAGCAACATGATTCAGAGTGCGCTTAATTGTTAATTACAATAGTAGTTTAAGAATTATTTCCCGTCAAAGTTCCTTAGTTTTGTCACTGACACACTGACCGATCATCATAATTCTAAGTTACATCTAGCAGACCCGCAAGCTTCTAATTTTAAACATAATTAGATATCATCCTATCAATCGAATCATAAAAAACCTAAAAATATTGCAATACAATGATAATACATATATGGTAAATATGAAACTCACGTGAGTTGCAGACATGTATATTTAGGTTACTATATTTCATCTAAATACATAATAATCGTCAGTGCATAATAAAACAAATAACCTAAGTAATTTAAATTTGAATTTTGACGACCGGTTTAGCCTAGTGGGTGAATATTAAATATTCATGCTCATCACACAAATATTTGCCCTGACCGGGATTCGAACCCAGGACCGTCAGCTTCACAGGCAGGTGCACTACCCACTAGGCTAAACCGGTCGTCAAAATTTAAATTTAAATTACTTAGGTTATTTGTTTTATTATGCACTGATTTTGTTTCTGAGTCTTAGATGTTTTCTATGTATTTAATTATTTATATCTATTAAATATATCGTTGAGCTTACTGTGGGGCTAGTTCGATTTGTGTAAGATTGTCCCCTAATATTTTTTTTTTATAAATTACAAATAAGAAAATTGGCCCAAATCAATTTCAGACATATTGAAATATAATAAACGGGCCACTCACATAACATTAACACGAGCACGAATAACACACACGCGGGTAACATGTCGAGCGATATTCGACCTTAAACACGTGAGTGATCCGTTTATTCATTTCAACGATGATAATACAAGTCGTAGTATACTATACGGACACGAAACTTTTTAGTGGCAATTTTATTTTTATTCCTAGTATCAAAATTATGGATATCAGAATTACGCATGTACTGCAATTGTACGGAACTAGTCCGGTTTATTTCTTAGTCGCATCAATTTAGTATGCCGCTATATAATATTTCAGAATCAGAATTAGCCACTAGGTAGGTACCTACTACTTCTACTTCTATCAGAATTCGACCATTTTCGAAAAGTTGAAAAATATTACTTATTGGCGAAACCCTATTTATAGCGAATATTTCCTTCCGCTACAAAATTCCGGGCGAATGATGCACTTAGGCCGGGTTTTATAAAGATCCGTTAGACCAAATGTCAGATCAAATTTCAGTAACTCAGTACATTTTTTGACATAACAAACCGACATAAGGTCTAACGGATCTTTATAAAACCGAGCCTTATTGTATCTAACAAGTACATTATGCTAAAAATAAAAATGTGGTTACAGAATCCGTCCTCGACAACATGTCTCCAGCCTGGAACGGTTTCCATCTGACGGCACCGCTTTCGGCTCATTTCCGTCAAACGATATTAAATCACCCCTAAATCTAAACGAACCGATAAAAGCGACGTAATGGGGCCACCACCCGACACACGAAATATATCCCTACCGTTCGCTCGCACCGAACACGGCTAAAGAGTAACGCAGACGGAACGGCTGTATATTTCCCAGTCGAACGGTCGCAATCGGATTAGGAAACTCTTTTCTATCCTTTCTACCGCATTACAGGTTTATCGAGTCCCTGTTTGATTAGGATCATCGGCTCGGCTCGTAGTCGTTCGGGAGTCTGATGGCAGACATAATCCTTCGATGAAAATGAAAGTGCAAAACTATTTCCTCACACAAATTCATAATTTACCGTTTCGGATCACACAAGATTTTAGGGTTACTATACTGAAGGTTCTATTTGTAAATTTTTCACCGGAATTTTTTTTCTATTGTTAATTTTTTCCGCCAGGAGACGACGGCTTAATCTTCTGCTTTGTATATATTTAGATGTTTAGTTTTTAATACTTAACTGTAAATTGATGAAGAACTATTTTATTTTAGAATTACGATTTGAAACGGTATATTTACCATGCATATTTGTATTTTTGAGTTCCCGATATCAATCCTTAATCCTTGATAATGGCGCTTGCAACAGTGCCGAAATATCGGGAACTCAAAAATACAAATATACATGGTAAATATCCCGTTTCAAATCGTAATTCTAATGTAAATGACCATGTAAGCTTGAAATCTTAAACTATTTTATTTCTATTTATTTATTTTAAAACAGATCTCATAAGGACGCGACGACGAACACGTTATGTTATGGAGTTTAAGGACAAACTGCATAGGTAGTGGATAATTGACAGTATGATTACATTGATTACCAATGATTTAGACGCGATTGCGTGTAGGACCACAAAAAAGGAGTTTGCACATATTCGACTTCTCTCTGTCACAATTTTGTCAACCATCAAGTATATCTTCGCGCCGTTTTAGTTGTTAAAATAATTAGAGATTAAAGGACACGCAAAAGTACTTCAGGAATTGGCTTTCGTCGCGGGTAGGGCCAGCGATTACAATCTCATAACAACTCCTGCCAAACATATTACATTTTATGTGTGTCGTGTATAATGTAATAATACCCTCATATATACTCGTATAATTTTTATTCCATGTACCATCTAAAATTCCTAGAGCATGTAATATTAAATAAATCATCATCATTAAATATATCGTCGTCTAGTACACATAACACAAGCCTTCTTGAGCTTACTGTGGGGCTAGTTCGATTTGTGTAAGATTATCCTCTAATATTTATTTATTTATTTATTAAATTATTCAGCTTGCCTACTCGTCGTACTAATCTCAAGCTACACTGTCCCCTGTCGCGGATGTTTACGACATATAAGAAATACCAAGATTTTATTGATCTCAACTCGTCAACTATCCCGTCAATTAAAGCCACCTTTGCCGACAAGACATAAATTGTGACCTGATCGGCCTCGATTTATGTCTTGCATAATCTTAATAATAAAATAGGAGCAAACTAATTGTAATTAACACAACTTTTTTTTAAACAATGTTTCACTGTTCATTTATGCATGTTGTGTCCTTCTTTAATTAATAAGATACTTAGCAAATATTTACGAATCTAATTATGTAATAGTATTCTTGTTGTTGAAGGTATAGGTATAAATAAATAAATAAATAAATAAATTCTTGAGAGCTGGAAATACGAATTAGTGTCTAAATGTCTGATAAATGTTTTTTCTTTCTTTCTTTCTTTCTTTTTTCTTGATGTTATGTTCACTTTTTGTATTTTGTTTTCTCTAAACCGTTATTACCAAGAGGAATTATTTCTGTTACTCCGCTAGTCGAATTTAAAATACGGTCCTTCTGTACGTACTCAGAGAAAGGGCCTTAACTTAAAGTCGTTCTATTTGGAAGGCATCTCGCAATGGACTCAGGGCCCGACAATTGTCTACTTTTTCTAGCCTGCTCCAATTCACGACTTTCACGAGCCCTGCTCATCTCGGTACGATTTTCTAGCTAGACCAGTCCAGTCCACGAGATGCGTAGCAACTATATGTAGCTAAGTGGAGGTCAAATTTAGAGCGGTTCTCCCACGGCGAGTTCTCGGTAAGCGTTGTGAATGCCACCCCTGGAGTACCGTACCGCATTGTGAAGGACGGTTTTGTCATGGAAATCGCGGATTTCACTCAGAGGCTTAAGCGACGACATCGAAAAGGTCTACTTAGATCAAAATTTGCGTATTTCCTCTTTTAAGGAAAAACTTCCACGAGACAAGCTACAAAGGCCATACGTAAGTGTTAAAAGCTCTATTGCTCTATGAATATAGATTGTTAACACACAAAAACAGAGTAAGCTCCTAAATGTACCCTACTCTTGAATGTATCCTACTTTTACAATAAAATTTATGAAAATATCTATGACGCGATCGTGCGCTACACCTCACCTTTGCTGGAAAAGAGCAATCCTATTGTTAATTAAAAAAAACTGCTACACCTACGTACACGGCGATGAATATTAAGCGAAGAGCGTCCAGCAATCGTCTTATTTATTAATTGACGTTTCATATCAAATAAATATGGATTTTATTAGTTTTAAACTTTGGACATACAGGGAGGAAATCAGATAACGGCGGATAGGACAGGTAGTGTAATCAACTAATATTTCATTAAGAGGAGTTTTAACGTTACACCTAATTAGGACGCTGTCATTATTTTCGGAAAATTTACGAAGCAGAAATGTAACACAATACATTCCAAGTACGATGCAATATCTGTCCAAAAAGATATAACCTAGTTCGGGAAGAAATTTAAATGAAATGAAATGAAATCAAAAAAAAAAAATGAATGAATAAATGATTTTTAAATTGTAATGTGTTGTTATTTTGGTGTGCAATAAATTTGGTTCTATTTTATTCTATTCTATTCTAAATCCGACCGGGAACGGTAGGGAGTTAGCAACTATGAGTTCCCGGTTCTGAAGACCCAGAGCTGCGTTATTCTAACCCATAGAGTACCAAAACAATTTCTGACAGAAGACATAAGTCAATACCAACACTAAATACTGTCGAAATAGAAAGTAGCTAAGGAAAGTTTTAACCGTGTATTTAACTGTTATGTAAATAAATTGATATTTAAATGGTCTATCATTTATTGAACTCCATTTTCCTGATATCTACAACACAGTAATCCATTAAAAAACGTACGAAACATGGGATTATTTCGCTAACAAGTACTTTACAAGTCAACAAGCGTTAAGGTTAGGTTAGGTATATTTTATTGTAATTTTCAACATAAGTAGCTATGTCCTCTAGCCGTCTAGAGGCCTATTAAAATTAGGAAAAAATGGAACAGAGTTGCATTTGTTTGGTTTCGTTTCGTATGGTGGGCGGCTCGAGGATATTATTATGCTCCTTAGACCAGGCCATAGTCTAACAACCATTTAAATATTTGCGCGTTTTAGGTGTATATTTGGACTACGGCTGACATTATCACATAGGCAGTGTGAGACAACGCTCTACGAAACCCAGATTAGCCGAGTCTCTTTCCAAAGACTGACGTGCAATATTTATTACCGGATACTGTACTTTATTGGTTTATTTCGTCTCGCAACATTCCAAACAGTTAAGCAGGCGTATGTTTGTAATTGGCGTAAATAACAAATACCGCTTCGATATTTTGGCCCGGACTCCGCCGTCAATAACAAAATGAATGTCAGCAATATTTAACATACTACATAACGTTCAATATTTGCCGATATCTGGTTTCAGACGATCCAATTTAGTACAAGTTAGGTCTTGGATTATACTTGTTTTGTTCAATCAGAAGTCACGTTAGGGACGTTATTGCGGTGTCTCAAGGCAGTTGTGAATGGCATTTTCTCTTTACGGCATCGGCAGCGTCACCTTTCACCGTTGAACCGTTGCAGAACGATTACCGAACGCATCAATCAAGGCAAACCAATAAGTGTGGTTTCTCCATGGCTTCCCTAGAATTACGCGTTGTTATGACTCTCGAGGTCAGATTACATTGCATACTCGAGACGAGCTCACGAATGCTAGGGTTTGTGATGTGACTAGCCCCGGTTAACCCACCCGTACCATCCTCTCGCTGCTGATAGGTCACGCTCGTAATATATATTTTTTTTACGTATGCCTCTATACTTTAAGTCATATCCTTAAAAAGTGCTAAAAGTGCAACAAAACGGGCAACCGTACTGTCTTCTAGAAGATCTCACGGTTCGAAATAATTGACATACGATAAATAAATAAATATCCCGTCCCAAACGCAGAAGTGTTTTGGACCAACCATATTATACCGCAGATTGACGCTCGCCAGATGCCATGTCTTTTGTCGCGTAATTACGTCTACTATTGGCTTCCCCGTTGGTTCACCAGCGTTCCCCGTGCGAGTGCGGTGAAGCCGGCGTTCACACTGACGTTTGACAACACGCCTTAATGACCAGACCAGTCTGACCTCTGGATACGGACAATTGTTTCGAATCTCGGACTCAAGTGATGTTAGAATAGAGATTGAACCGACCGCACTGTTTCTGTAAAAAGAAGCGCCGTGCGACAGATGACACGTCTGGCTCCGTTAGTTTTAATTGTCGCACGAGACAGATGGGCTGTCGCGCAGTCTATACGTCGTGCCGACGCGCCTTGCGTCTTTAAACGGATTACATCAATTTGCAACAGTTAATAATGTAAAAATGTCAAGGCTACATTGAAGATTAAAGTGCTAAAGAGCTATCTGTACAGACGCCAAAAGATACATCTGGATTATTCAAGGTGTTCAAAATATTTGAACGTGCATTCAAATGAAAGGGAAAAAACACTCTAGTCTAAAGCCTTGAAAATAGAGTGGTGTTCAGATGTATCTGATGGAGACTATATCAATTAACGTTAACATAAAAGAATATCATCGTTCTAGCATAGTGAAGATGTGAGAGCGAAGATGTCTGCTCAGATGTATCTATATAGATAGGCACTAATATGGACACCATAACTTAGCTATGGGCGGGAAATACTGCATGCTATCATTCGAGAGTTCTAAAGCCTCATTAGTCATAAGATAAGAAAGACAAGCCGTTGCGGACTTGCGGGTCGCCGAGGCTGCCCGACGGCCGTGCACAGTCGCAGTGACAACCCACTCGTCCGGAGGGATAACAGTAATCAGTGCGCGGGCGCAGCATCCGCCGCCTAGCTACCGAGCATTTATAATTATCGCTCGCTTCCGTCCTCGTCGCTAATACTGATTTGTATTCATTGATATTCCTTCTAAGGCGTGCCTTTTCAATACATCATAATCATAAATTAAAGCATAAATCAAAAATTATTTACTTGCCATATGTTTATGCTTAATACAAGATTAATTTGTTTATACAGGGTTACGGTCTGTTAACGAATAATGACGTATGCTCAGTGTATTCTGTGTCACTGTGGGACATAAAGATTCAAGTCCCCAGGAATCAGATGAAAGCCTCCCTAACCGCAGGCAACCAGAGTGGAGTACCTCGACCTTCTGTTCGTCGGCCAGCTGCCCCATGACAGATATATTCTTCATTAAGTTGTCAACATTGTAGTATTGGCCATGCCATAGACGGACATGTGTGCGGATTCCATATTGTTGCACAGAAACGTCAAACATGTGTAAGGACATTGCCCGATTAAACATAAGCACATAATATATGTTCGTCAAATAGATAGAGTCCAAGGGCAGCAATACGTGGATAGATAGGCGCCAGCCTACTGTCTAAACCGCTAGCTATTTGAGCACGTCATTACGCCGCTCGCCGTGTTTATATCTCATCTCATCGTGAGGCGCGGGCGCCGACCCCGTCACGTATTATTGCGCGGGTGCGTGCCGTAAAACGAACTTCCAATCTCTACGTTACTCTATTTTAAGGACAATTACTATTTTGCGTATCTTGTAAGGTACAACTGATACATACAAGATACTAAATTTTGCGAGCCTAATGTTATTCTATATTAACTTCGCCTGTATAAATGTGGACCTGATATACAAAAACTTGAATCGTATATCTATTTGGAACTTTACAAGTATGCAATAAATCGACAACACAAGAATTTGATACGATCAAGTGGATCTGATCCGATATATGAAATTCGAGAATTCACTGTGTTGACAGCAGAAGGGACAAATTCAGGTCCCTCGCTCTCAACACAGTGCATCCTCGGGAGCTCTGGCATCCTTGCTCACCTCCAGGAACACAACACTACATACTTGTATAGTAGATAATGTTATTATGGCTGTGGTCTTCTGCAAGGCGGAGGTACTTCCCCAGTTGGGCTGCTCCAAATTCGAGCAAGATGACATTTTGCTGTGCCCTACCTCGATAGGCAAGGTCATTTGCTACCTTTCCACCCTGAGTCCTAACCTAACGTCACGGTCATGGAGATACGATTTTCTAATTTTTTTTTCCTAAATTATCCTAAATCTGTAATTCGAAGCCCCATAACTTGTTTAATTGTCTTACGTGTAAAATCTATTTTAGGTAGAATGGCACTTTGAGGTTTATTTTTACGTGCAAAGAACGAAAATAATTTCTATCTAAGAGACGTTTGTTAAGTTTTATGAGTAAGGGGGTTATATGCCGTTCGCCTTAGACGGGCTTTCGTGTCTCCCTCGTCATACGCGAGAGCCATGCCATGAGCAATACCACAAAGAGTTCGGTTAAAAATAGCGACGCAGCGCGTCGGGTCGGCTGTTACAAGTTTGTTTGTTTATCTCTCCTGCTAATTACCAGCGCCTTTACAACGCAGAGTCCCGTCCGTTCACTAAGCATTCCGTCTCGTAACTCTCTCCCATACCAACTTGCCCTGGACTTGGAGACTGACTGAGTAACTAGGTAACTGGAGGTTCCCCTTACGCTGGCTCATCAGCAATGCCCAGTGCCTCTCTTTAGGCGAAGTTTGCGAATGGCGACCGACCCTGCTGTAATGCGAGTCCTCAAACGCTGCTTTATTACATTAGATAATCAATTAAGTCGAGAAGCTTCTGAGGCTATGCAATAGTAGAGTCAAGTTCGAAAATATGAGCACAGGCAAGGTTATCAAAAATATGTGTACACGACTTCATTGTAAAGGTTTAGGGCATAAGGTTGCTCACATTGTTTGAACCCTTGGGAATGTACCTACATATATTTATTCAAACGACTATAATCCATACTTCCATAAGTACTTAATATTACAAATGCTAAAGTGTCTGTCTTTCTCTCTGCCTGTTTATCTGTTACCTAAATTCGGTATGGAGATAGTTTGAGCCCCGGGAAAGGACGTAGGATACTTTTTATCCCGGAAATCATTTCTTAAGGGGGTCGAAGTTGGTATGGAAGGAGCGATGACTAGGTAAGCGCGTGGTATAAAAAATGCAATTAGATTGTAACGCGATGAACGAGTTCTACTCGTATGCAGGCGAAGTTGCGGGCAAAAGGTACACGTCTGTGTGTATGTTCGGTCAACCAATGGTATCTAGGCTACTTTGTACCTTATCACAGTGACATTAATATGAGATCTCAGGGGCCTTCATATTGATTTTCACTGTAGAATTTGATATTTACCTAGTTAGCTTTTCGGTGAAGGGAAACATAGTGACAAAATCAGCATCAGTGTTGCCAGGGCCTTTGGAACGAAAATTACGTTTCTTTTCTCGAAAAGTTACATTTTTGATGCAAAAGTTAAATTTTTTATATTTTTCATAATTACTTACGAAAACATTCGATTTAAAGAAATGAATAGCCATAGAAATAACATACAGCTACAATCCAGCGAGTTAGGAGACAGAATTACGCCAGGCTACTACTGGGCGGTATCTCAAATGTCAATGTTGCAACAGACTGACAGACAGACGATTCGTACCATGTAGGTTCTTTTGTCATTTTTCTGTATGGAAGCCTATAAATTGTCTCGCTTGGTCCCGGTTAGATACAATTGAACTTTCTTTTTAAATAGAGTTTCATTGTTCCCAAAAATTACAAAAAAATCCTTTAGAACAGAAGTTACTTACATGTTACGCGAGCCGGTTAAAAGTTACGAAAAATGTAAGAAATGTAACCATCTGGCAACACTGATCAGCATAATCTGCGACAAATTTAAAGGCATCCGAGAAGTCCCCGTGCACTAAGCCAGCGTGGGAACTGTGCCTCAATCCTCTCATCTAGGAAGGAGACGAGGCCCGCGGTCAGAGGCGGGGCGAATGCAGGCTAATGCCATTCATTTGATTGACAAATGTGCACGTGTGCGCTCCACCACATGACAGTGGAAACGCACCCTAATGCCTGCTTTCTTAATTGGAGATAATTGACCTTATATATATGGATCGTAATTCGTCTATCAGTTCAACGCAGTTCAATCACATCGCAACGAAATTGGTCCATATTGCAATCTGCTCAGTTCAATGTTGATACATAGGTATGTTAACTATTTGTATTTAATTATTAATATTTTACGGAATAATAAATAACTACGGAAAAAAATTAGACTGTTTTCAACAATAACTTTTCCTAACTACAAGCCTCTGCCACGACGCTGGGCCTCAATTGGAACTCAAGATTTAAACTTGTACATTAAACATACATGCAAAACCTATAAATAAAACCCATGGATGCAATAAATGATGATTAAATAGCTGGTGTAACGGTTTGTTTGTCGGCGACACGGCCGGGTGCGGGCTTGACAACCTCTTTATTGGCCGCATCCCGTCCCGACTTGGTTTATCTCTCTCCAAGAGTCCGCGGCGATCCCATCACACGCAATAACTTCGCAATTGACAGATCAACTCGACTCCCTAGCCCTACCCGCATGGCGAGTTCACCACGTCTTAGTTACTGTACAATCTCGCTGTTTCTCTCTCTCAAAATAACAACAGCACGATTAATGGAGCTATATTTTAAAGTGCATCGCCGTGTCGCACATTCTTGCAAGAAACTAAGATGTACCTTCATCACACACGGGCGGCAAGGAGTTTGTAAAACAGCACCACAATCACGTACATAAGCACAACTTATATCATTCAATTGGAGAGTTAACTGTGTCGTCGATGGTTCGTACTAAAATTAATTCAGTAGGTACGTAGTTTTGTATTTAGCATTCAGCTAAAAGCGGCTGGAAGTTGACAGCGGCGCCGCCCCGCGTTTGAACTGTCAATGTTAATTAGTTTCTCGCTTTTGAGGTCACAAGCGAATGCTATGCTGTAGGTAAATAGGGGAACCCTCTGCAAGTCTATTTTTGGAGGCGCTTCCGATGTCAGCCACAATGTGATAGGGCTAAACAGGTCACAACGAACGCACGAAACCATTGGAATACGATTGGGAGAGAGGATTGTTCCGATACAATCGAACCCCAAATACCGACGGCGGCAGGCCAGCTCATCTACTTACGGCCTGTCTGTGGGACAAACAAGATGAAGACAAGTTCATGTAATCATCATACTTTTATGACATTATATAGATATGGCACTCCCGCGCTTACATACACATTGTCAACATACATGTAGAGCCAAGATAAGTGCGATCAGTATGCTCTACACAGTATTTAAAAAATGTTCAAGAAAAAACACCACTTCCTTTAAAGGATTTTATGGGTTTTCAATCTGTCATTGTTCGTGCGTTGGTAACTCTAGAACTAGAACACAAGCTAGCTTGAGTTTAGTTTACTTTTTGCTTGGTTGTCTTCGAGTTCAACAGATTAAGTGTCGATACGGATATCACAGCGAGAGGCATGTGACCGGCCGCTATCGCGCATTATCTTAAGTGCCTTACGTAAGTTCAGGCTGAGCGCAGGCTCAGGGAGCGGGCTCCTCGCGGAGAAGTCGACACTCGAGTGTGCATATTTGTTCATTTTATGGAGTAGCAGAACGAGTAGGCCAAAGATCGATCTATGAGCTCGCCAGGACTCACGCAGATCCGCTGTGTTGGAAATGAGGATTTGAGGAATCTGCATTTTATCTGCGGCTGTCAACACAACGAATCTTGAAATCAATAATGGTTCGATGGCTGAGATACGCGTCTTACTCGTGATCGGGTGCTGTTTGTGGAGTCCGGTCTGTTCATGCTTGCTAGGACATAGTGACTACGTTAATACTAGTGTCTTTTTATAGGGGATTGACGAGAGACATCATCCTGTTGTGGATTCATTTTTATTATCAGTGACTTAGAGACCATATACATCTCTAACAATATTAAATTAATTTTAATTTTGATGCTCAGAGACCATGTACATCTCTGGGATATTATTATATTAATTTCATTATACTCCTTGTTTAATCTTGAGACCTTATACATCTCTAACTTTACTGATGTTGTAATATTTGTAATAGATAACTTTGCAACTTTTGCAAGTTTATCTTCACTGTATGACATTAATTTTGTTATAATTGTAAACTCGAAATTATTATTCCTTCTTGAACTGTAAATTAATATTTTGACATGTAAAAGTGCCCTTGTGGCCTCTTTGCAGAATAAATGTTTGTATTTTGTATTTTTTGTATTTTGAAATTCTCTTATAATTCTTCTGGAGATGCTTACGATGGTAAACAGACACATGGCCCGATGAGGCAGGCTGTAGGTATGCTTGTTATTAGGTTATTGGCGTTATTGCTTACATTCGTATGTAAATGAAGGAATAAATGCCATTTAGCTGACATCGTCCGAGCCGAACCCTAGACACTAGACATCAGATATCGATAACTGTAAAGTAACCGAATGACTCGTTTGAGATAACGAGTTACTTGAACCGCGGAAGCCGATGGTTTTAAACAATACTTATTGTAATAAAAACATACACACAGTCGAAGATATTCTCGTCTCAGCAACATTATCGGAAGCGATATTTCTGGACAATCTTACACAAATCGACCTAGTCCCAAACGAAACAAAACTATGGGTACTAGGCGACGATGTACATACTTATATGGATAAATACATACTTAAATACATAGAAAACATTCAAGACTCATGAATAAATATTCGTGCTCATCATACAAATGCCCTGACCGAGATTCAAACACGAGACCACCTACTTCGTAGGCAGGGACAATACCAACTACGGCTAAAGTGGTCATCAAGTACGTATGTTTTTCGGTAAACCTAATTCGCTTTCCCCAAAACAAATGGCATGCATGATGCACACGCGACGCGATGTAGAAAGATGCACTGATCGTTTTATTGTCGATTTCGCATTCGGTCACCGGCATACGATTGGTGTACGGCGCCAATTCACAAAGATACTGCGCTCGCTGCACTGTACCGACCGACGACTGGCCGCAGGCGATGCGTACAGTACTCCAGTACCTGCCTAATGTCCTTTAGGGAAGTTCGCGTATGGAGATTTTTTTTTAGCTTTAGGTAGGAGTCTTAGTAAGTATTTTAGATTCGGATGGTCAGCTGTCACCTGGTACATTTTCCATCTATATCAATATTGGAAATCAAAAGAACGAAAAGCTACCAAATTCAGCTTTTTTTACAAACTTTCGTTCCGACGATTTTTTATTTTCTCATTAACCTGTGAACTTGAAATTTGGTGTTATTATTACGTACCAACAAATACTAATATATTGATACTTCCGATCCGTTTTTTTTTAATTTCCTATCAAAACCAACTTTAATTTTACGGTTGGTTCAGAAGTCATGTTTGCGTCTACTTCCGGCAGCCGGACCGACCTCTGGTTATCAAAATTGAGTTCAGCAACCCCTAAAATCCATTCATTTCCACTTTACCAAATTCTACTCACTCAGAAAGAAGCTAAAATTCGGCATGGCTACATTTGGAATATGATACAGCAGGCTTTTCCGTCATGTTGGCAAAATGGCGGAAAATGCCGTTAAACTTGAAATCATCTAAAACGATTAAATACTATTATTAGATGGAGTGTCATGTTGTTCATTGTATTGGATTAGGAATGAGTGGTGAAAGGTGAAAACGATATTCGTCAAGCAAACACGGCCCGCCTAGGCACGTTCGTGACAAGCGCCTATAGACGCCGATTTCCCGGGTACACACGCATGTTCACTCTCATACGGTAGAACCGGAGCATTCACATGACGAATCCTCCATAACGTCATCCTAAACAATATAATGTGAGCATGCCCTGCTAACGCCCACCAGCGCGGCAGACAGTAGCCGTAGGCTTAGGGTCGGTTGCACCAACATACGATGACAGGCCGGTCATCGTCAAATATGGCGCCGGCAGCTGTCATCCCATAGAAACTTGTCAAACTTTCCAGACAATCAGATTTTAACGAACACCGCTTACGATTACAGACGGTTTGGTGCAACCCACCCTTAGTGCGCGATTCTGACTCCCGATTACCTTGAATAGCTATTGTAATATCAGAGGTCAAAGTATACTGGCGGCTTACAGTCGCAGTCCTGCAGGACGGTTCGTGAACAGGAGTGCAGTTGGCAGCGCGCCCCGCGGAGCGCCCCGCGCGCACTATCCGTGTACAATCGAGCTTTATGGGGTATTTATGTAAATGTTGCTTTATTGAGGTGATATTGCGAGATTTATGAGAACCGTTTGCAGTATTGAGGGAATTACTTACACTAGCATAAAACATAAAACAGATTGGAGACACTTCTTTAACTAAATCTAAAAATGTATGGGCAAACAAAAAGTTAATACAAACTGTAAAGTTTGTGATGATGCTTGCAAAAATTCACAGTTTTGATGGGTTTTTGTAACAGTAAAGAACCAAATAAAAAGGCAAATGAAGTCATTGACTATGTACACTTTCTTGGAAACTACTGATATGTCCCAACTGTTCAGTAAGACTCGGTTTTATAAAGATCCGTTAGACTTTATGTCGGTTTGTTATGTCAAAAAATGTACTGAGTTACTGAGATTTGATTTGACTTTTGGTCTAACGGATCTTTATAAAACCCGGCCTAAGTAAAGCTGATACATCAAATGAAAATATTATATTAAGCTATATTATATTCATGAATCAATTTTTCTAATAAACATCAGTTAATCAATGAACCAATTGGTGATTCAATACCAAAACTAAAATAAATGATAAAATGCCACCAGCATCCTCGGTACAATGCCCCAAGGGCCTGTTTTAGATTTAAGTTAGTTGTAATATTATTTAAGTTATTGTTATTTAACTATTATTACCGCCTGTAAATCAATAAATGAATTATCGAATTAAATTAAAAAAAGATTATTATCATCAATAACTAGCGACCCGCCCCGGCTTTGCATGGGTGCACTATATAATGGATATTATTATACATATAAACCTTCCTCTATCTATTAAAAAAAACCGCATCAAAATCTGTTGCATAGTTTTAAAGATTTAAGCATACATAAATACTATTTATTAAATAGGGATATAGGGACAGAGAAAGCGACTTTGTTTTATACTATATAGTGATAGTACAAATTATATGATAAACAAGCATAGTCAGGGAATGATAAGGTTCATCACTTTTTGACTTTATTTATACACTGTGAAGCTTCAAAAGTGACGAACTTAATCATTCCACAACTATACATAACATGCATACATGTATGTGGCTCTCTGTCAACCACACCTGAATAGGTTGTAAGCTGATACTGCGCACAACAAACCAAAAGGTAGTAAGCACCTGTTGCCGTAAACATGATCACTAGTATTGTGCTTGAGGCGATGGTATTATTTAGGTCACTACAGCTGGTGCGGTTCTGGTTTGACAGATGAGTGGATGGACGTTGACAAAAATATTATTTATATGTGTTGTGAGGCTAAAACAAGCCTTCTGCTGTAAGATATCCCTTAGACTGCTTTTAAATTTATTTTCAAATTATGTAATTTACAACACTACTGGTGTAGTCATGACTAATATTATGATGAATAAACAATAATTTTATGAATTTGTTGCAAATTAGGAACATAATAGGGATGTGACACCATATAAGAAAATCAATATCTTAAAATTTTCTCGAAAAAGTTTCAAATTCTCAATCAAATAGCGAAAAAAGTAATTCAAAAGAATAAATAATTATATAATTACAAGTCTTCAAAGTTTTAAGTGGGGCATGTTCTGTCCCTTTTTCGCAAAACACACCTCTGTACTGAACGATTGTCATTTGTTATGATGCTTTAGGTCAGTAACGTCACTGATTTGTAGCACTTTCTCTCTCTAATTAAAATCATTGTAATGGTTGTACCATCATTATTTTTTGAGATATTTTAATGGGATTTTTGCCATCTGGCATAGTTTAATGTCTTCTTTCTTTTGGATAATAATTTGGATACTTATTAATAAATTTTGAGTCAACATCCCTATCAATAATGTCTTATTGGTTATTACAAAAAAGAATAGTCAGATGTAAACACATTTTTAAAGAGTATATGAGAAACAGTTAAGTTTGTATTTAAATCTTGTTTACATTAGGTTATTGAGCTACAAGATATTTGGGTATTATTTTATGATTTATCATGCGTCTGGTTCTGGTTACTGTTGAACAGCTATTTAAATCTGAACAATACATTTTTTTACGTAAAGTATTATTACCATCTTATAAAAACTTGGGAAACCAAAGCTTAACATGAGCGGTGCCCGGCTGTAAACTAGCAGCTGAGGTAAATACATGCACATTGATATGGGCTTTCATATGGGCTTCTTCACAGTGTTGTTGGACCGGACCTCTCACTAATCTGTGCAGCATCAGTTGCAGCATACCATGCCTACAGCATATCATGCCTACCAAATGCCATCAGCAATATTGGTATCAGAGTAAGTAATCTAGTTAGCAAAGTTTCTGAAGAAGTTACAATCCTGAAATCATTATCCTACACCATTCAAACGATCCTCGAACAGAGTAGTGCGGGCCGAGGCAGGCGGGCGCCCAGTTGAGCGACAACTGAACCTATCCTGTCCTACTTGACGACATCCAGACTACATTTGAATACATTCATACAGACGCCCGCACGCAGCGAGATCATGAATAATTCCGCGCGGCAATCTTAAACTATGCGACTGTACCTTCTCTGGCCTTCAAATAGACTGTGTTGGCGACGATGTTCTCTAATTCCATTAGTTCCAGTGTGGCGAGTTGAAGATTCCTTCGCGGAGAGGTCTCGCCGCAGCGGCCGCACCGCCGCCCCGCGCCCGGCGCCCCGGCCCATCAATCCGCGCGCACAGCACACCGTACAAGCCTGCGTTGGAGCCCCCGCTGGCCCGCTAGCCCGACCACATAACACTGCACCGATCACAAGGCACAACTCGACGCGCGCTCGCGAGGGTGTGGTGACACCGCTGGCTGGTCGCTGTTGGCGGATGAGCGCTCCCGACCACCGACGCTTCCTACGAACGGTCACGTTGTTTCAGTTATTGCAACGTGATCGGTGAACACACCCGAATATTAGCGAATTATTAACGACGTACTACACGAAACGCTATGAAATTACTGTGAGGTAGAAATTGTACATGCGGTTGCCAAGGTGCTATACATTAAACTACTATTTTCTACCATGTCGTCATGAGTGTGCATGAGTCGGATTTTCCTGCGAATCGTTTTGGTTCACGTATAATCTCAGTAATTAATTAAAAGTAGGAATCATTTTAGTAATTAGGGAAGTTTCATTATTTGAAAGATCTATTCAATCGTAAGATTAAAGGATTCCTTAAATTAACCACACACGAAAAAGTTAAAATACGCACAAATTTCTCAATGGACACAAGTTCCCCATAATAAAAACCTAATCTAAGAAGGAAGCTTAATAAATAGGGTTATCGACTCAAGTTTTATTATTACTGCAAAAGAAACAAGACCAAAAAATATGAATATTTTTATAGACTAATGAACAGATTTTATCCTAAAATCTCAAAAAAATACCGGGCTTTAACTGTTTTAATGTTGCTAGTTGGAGAGAGAGTGAAAAGGCTGCAGATGTGACGTTACAATCCTCTATAATAGCAAATATAGCAATGGCATCATAGTAAATGATATTCGTTCCACACGAAGGTGCAAGATGGTCTTTGGGCGTCTTTTGGTTGATGATCCTTTAAATTTATTTCACTTTTGCCTGTTTGGGGCCCCTTGTCATCTGATGCCCAGCACGGCCGCATCATCCTCTCCGCCCTTAGGCCGGCCCTGATAGGTATACACACGATTTTCTTAATAGGGACAGGAGATACACCTCCCTAAAACTTTGATAGGTTATAATGGTATCTTATCTTATCTTATCTTATTTAGATGAGGGCCCTAGCGGATGCACTTCGACCCAGTGGGATCTTTTGTGCAATTGCCCCCTCCTTTATGCCTACTCCAAGCTGCTCTCCAGCATTTCCACACACGGTTTGTGGTTATAATGGTAACTTTGTGATTATTTATTCACTGAGGCTGCTTTTGGTGAAACCACTTTATTCTTATTTTCATTTTGTTTGACGTCTTGTGGCCCCGTGTTAGTATAGCACTTCCCCCTTTCTTCCCGTTGGTGTCGTAAGAGTCGACTATGGGAACCGGGTTGTAGTGTGTTGTGGGCAATGGGTTAGCAACCTATCACTGCATTATCACATTTTCTCCATCTTTAACCGTACATTTGCTAAAGGTGGCACTGGAATTAAATTTTTATGTGCTCTACCTACCTCTTTTGGGAATGCAGGTGTAATTTTATGTATAGGTGTGTTCATTTTATTTATTATTTATTCCTACAAAAAAAATCCTTAATATTGTTTTTAGGGTCTCGTAGTAAACAAGGAACCCTTCTTGTAGTTTCGCCATGTCCGTTCCACAATAAAATAGTAGTATACTATAATGAATTTAAAAGGAAAACTTTAAGAACTAAGAAGATATTATACTAGTTGAAGAGTAATAGGCTAATAGCCGAACTTAAGAAATGTACTTAGAAAAGTAAAGTTACTAATAGTGTCAAAAACATAGTAAATATAAGTTTGCTAACTTTTAAGTGCGCATAATTATTTTTAGAGATTTTATGTTAAGAATACAATTTAAATATTAACGTAGCGATCTATTAAACTTATGTAACTGAATAAAATTAAACTACTATATTAGTATAAAATTGACGATGGCAACAATATATACGTCAATTGAAATTCAGTATTGCCAACAAAGTAATACAAAATTTCGTTCAGAAATTAAGAAAACAATTTGAAGCGCAACCTAATGGGTAATCAGTGCAAAGCCAAATAAAAAAACCGTTAAATATTTATTTTATTACGTTTTTTAGTATTTGTTGTTATACCAACAGAAATAAATCATCTGCGAAAATTTCAAACTAACTATCACGGTTCATGAGATACAGCCTGGTGACAGGTGGACGGACGGACAGCGGAGTCTTAGTAATAAGGTCCCGTTTTACCATTTAGGTACGGAACCCTAAAAAAAGCGCAACCTATGGAAAACTCGCGCTCGCTCACGCTTAACTGCATTTTGACAGTATTCTTTGACATTGACAATAACAAATTGACAATCGAATTTGAGCTTTGGAGCTTTGCTTATTGCACGTGTTGCAGTTGTAGTGATTGGTGTAAATAATTAGTTAAATTTATAATGTAGGTCATTTGTTACAACAGCCATGGGTAAAGACGAGGTGTGCGAAGTGTGCGGGGGCTCGGAGACGAAGCTGGTGGACGGGTACTACTACTGCGTGGAGTGCGGCACGCAGGACACCAACGTGCGCGAGACGCTGGTGGAGCTGCAGATGCTGGACGACGGCAACCTGGCCCTCGGCCGCCGCACCAAGTTCTCCGTCAAGAGACAGGAAGGCGTTGAAAGTATGTAGTGACATTCATGCTGGCTAGTACCCGATTAAAAGAAAACTTCACTCTTGTGTTGTATTTTAAAAAAAAGTTTTGAAGCTCTAAAATTTTTTTTTTTTTTCTTGGCTAATCGGCGATCAGTCGGTAGACTATAAGCTGATTTGTTAGCAGAATGTGACTTGACACAATGTGACTCAATGAAAACAGACTAAAAAAGAAGAATGTTTTGTGAAAGGACAGTAGAGGCGCTGGCCTCTTCGCCTACAAGTCACTAAGCTCTAAAATGAAGACTTTTTTGAATGGTGACTTTTTTGTGTATTTGCATTAATGTGATGTTAATATTGTTGAGAAATGTTTGGACTTGCGTAACAAGAGTGTTTGTTGCACAGTGAGCCTGGAGTGGTACAAGTGGCACACATACAACTTTGAGCTGGCCGGGCTGACGGAGCAGCTGATCGAGCTCGGTGCTGCGCCGAGCCTCCGAATGAAGGTGCTCTGGATCTGGAGCCGCTACGTCAAGATGTATCAGAAAAAAGATGAGATGAGGTGGGCCTCTTCTAATACTCTGATGATGGTAACAGGCGCAGATACAGGGGGGGCAACAGGGGCAATTGCCCCCCCCCTGAAGCCTGTGTCAGGGGAGGGCAATTGCCTATGTCCTGACGTAGGAAATATGTTCTGACAATAAAAACAGTTATCAAAAGTCAGTTTTATTTTCGGAAAGTTCGAAAGTGCCCCCCCCTGAACAAAATCCTGGATCCGCGCCTGGATGGTAAACAAGCATACAAGCATTTTAAGAGAGGTAGGGCACAGCAAAATGCTATCTTGCTTGAATTTGGAGCAGCCCAACTGGGGAAGTACCTCCGCCTTGCAGAAGACCACAGCCATAATAACATTATCTACTATACAAGTATGTAGCGTTGTGTTCCTGGAAGTGAGCGAGTTTGCCAGAGCTCCTGAGGGTGTACTGTGTCAAGACCTTGGGACCTAAATTTGTCCCTTCCGCTGTCAACACAGTGCATCCTCTAATTTTATAAAGGGTCGTCAATGTGTACCTGACTCCTTTGGTTTTTTTTTATGTTATAGGGGGCAAACGAGCGGATCACCTGATGGTAAGCGATTAGTGTGTTGCCGGCCTTTCAGATGGGCATATACTCTTTTGAGTATATGGAGTTGCAGACGTCTATCGTCTACAGAGGCTGAGGCCGCTTACCATTAGGTAGACCAAATGCTTGTTTGCCACCGGCGTTGTATAAAAAAGAATATAGACAGCATTAGCCAGCACAGAAGCACTCAGTTAGCGACCACTCAGAGGATGCAAAATCCAAGAGTTGACCATGGCCAATGTTGCTTAATTTCGCCTAGGTTCAGAATCAATGTGATAGTTTGTTTTTTAACTACTTTTTGTTGCACTCACAGCCGCTTCAAAGCCCTGAGCCAGCTGGAGGAGAGCTCCTCTTCGAGCGAGGGCGAGGAGCGGGACGGGGAGGGTGCGGGGGAGGGGGAGGGGGCGGGGGAGGGGGAGGGGGCGGGGGCGGCGCAGCTCGCGAGCGGCGGCAAGTGCGGGCCGCGGCTCGACTGCGTCAACCGGCACGTGCTCGTCGCCATCCTGGCGCTTGCACTCAACCACGACCGCAGGTAAAACTACTTTTTAATTCTTTCTTTATCAATACCACGACTTGAAGGGATGGTTGCAGAAGCAACGGAACTGCAAAGCGGAACTGCAACGGAAATCAAAGCATGATGCCGGTCATATTTTAGAATTAAAAATAACGTAAATATCTAATTGTAATTGTATTGTAATGTATGAGACTATAGGTCTAGTATGTTATTACTCACATAGCCACAGCTAAGTTACTTATGTTTTTTAAGACCGTTTGTTTCTAAATAAATTAAAAAAAAAAAACTGTTATGGCCCCGTCGCAACAATAATAACATAACATACCGACAAGCGGACGGGCTCTGGGAAAAAGACAGGAAGAGCAAAAATGGACAGACGACATCAACTCAGTAATAGGACAAACTGGATTCAAATAGCCCGAGACAACCATAAATAAATGGAAATGTGATGTGGCTTTCACCCGGAAGTGATCCACAACTGAACAATTAAACTATTACTAAATCTAAATACTAACACCGTAAGATCAAAAAATCAAAATCAAACATTTGTTCTGCAAAGGCACTTTTTCATGTTTAAATATTAATCTATAATTCAAGAAAGATTAATAATTCGAGTTTACAAATATAACAAAAATTAATGAACAGTAAGTAAGGAACAGTAACTAACAATTCTAACAAACCCTGGACATGGTTATATGTACTAGTTCTATTGTGGACATAGAAAGACCTTTGTTATTATTATGAGCCTTTTCATCGGACAAAATGTTACAGTTTTATCTGAATATCTCGTATATTTCACTTTTTTTCCATTTCTGGATGTCCGTTGGCCTGGCGGGACCTTTGTTATTATAACATAACATAAACAAAGTATACCTAACATTTGTAGTATGGCGATTAGCCACTTTCAGTGTTTAGCAGTAACAATAGTTTACTGCGACATAAACCCATATTGCTTGTATCAGCGCAACCTAAAGTGTATATATAGTTAGGTCACAATATTAATGAAATAACTCTACTACCAGCAACACTTGAGTTTACCTCCCCTCTCGGAGGCTCCATCCCCCATCATTTGTAAGAATAGTACACATTAGCATTAAAATAAATTAAATTCGCCATTTAGATCCAAATCTACCAAAAAGTATATATAATTTTCTATATAAAAATATTTTCTTACAAAAACAGCAATTAAGTGACTTTTTTTATTATTTTTATCAAACAACGTAGATCATTCTACTGTACTGTGTCCTTTAATTGAGGTGTGCAATAAAGAGTATTGTATTGTATCGGTGAATTAAATAAAAATATAACGTTTATTCTGTGCCCATATATATTTCTAGCATTATAGGCTTTATAGGCCGGGCCCCATAAAGCTATAGGAACGCGCGGTTGGAGAGGAGCCTGGGGAAAATCCAGGGGAAAACCTCCGACACGACCACGCGAGTGGTTTGAAACATTGGAATACTCTAGGAGTTTGCGCTCCAATGAGATTGGTTGAACGGTTTCAACCGAATCTGAGTGGAATCGAGCTACTGGGCGTTTTGTCGCTGGTTCACTAAACCTAGCCTAGCTGAGAAGCGTGCAGCAAGAAACTCAGCTAGGCCCAACCAGGGTCGTACTGATTCTACCCGGTGTGCGGCGGTACCGGTACGAATAAGGACTATATGTGTCTGGGTTGTCGCGATCGCGCGGTGGACGTCCCCGCCGGAGGTATGCCTATGTGTAGGTACGCGTTGTGTCTGACGGACGCCGGGTGCTCAGCGTTCCATCTTTGGGTGCACGCTGTGATTACGTCACCATCGTCCGGGTCGCATATAATATCCAGCTTCGTGTAAGTAAGACTTCAGAGTAATTTATGTCACACCTGGCCATAAAGTGGCAATTACCGCACGCTCCGCGCGCGGAAAATCCCACTTCCTGGCCAGGGGGTGACATAAAATTTTGTACTTACCTCGGGCGGTAATTAAGAAGCCTCAGATCGCATAATTATCGCCCTTGCCTTCGGCTCGGGCGTCAAATACCTACGATCTGAGACATTCTTTGTTTTCCCGCCCTTGGTAAGTAATGTACTATTAGTTATACTGAATTCCTGTAAAATCACTTCCAGTGCAGTTATGTTGTTTTTGTAATCATCCCTTCAATTTGAACACCACTTATTCTTAGAAGTTAAATGATTTAATATTTGCGTAAAATGTCAGATGTTAATAAACCGTCTTTCCACATACCGCATGAAACGGAATCAGAGGAGACCTTTTCCAATAGCTGACATATGATTGAATTACCGTTTGGTTTTTAAGATTACTTTGACCCAATGGAGGGTAACTTTGGCCCACATGAAAACCACACATAAAACATTCGTAAAAATAGTCGACGTTTAGTTCAAAACAAGGATATGGTAACATGCCATAATTTATATATTTTAAGTACAATAAAACAGCCTAGGCCGAACAAATCCCAACGGCCAAAGTTCCCCTCCACAGGCGCGGATCCAGGATTTTGTTCAGGGGGGGGCACTTTCGAACTTTCCGAAAATAAAACTGACTTTTCATAACTGTTAATATTGTCAGAACATATTTCCTACGGCAGGACATAGGCAATTGCCCTCCCCTGACACAGGCTTCAGGGGGGGGGGGGGCAATTGCCCCTGTTGCCCCCCCCTGTATCCGCGCCTCCCTCCAGGCCTAAAGTAACCCGCCTTACGGCTTGTCAATGTCAGTCATTTTTTGAAATTGAATGAAAGAAAATTTTTATTCACTTTACCTGTAAACACAGCGTGCTTGGTGTAGGCTGATAGGAGGATAGAGGTCGTTTTAGACATTCTAGTTTCATAGATATTTCATTTTATTTTGAAAATTTCATACTTTTTCCTTACAACAATGGGTAAATCTTACTTTTAAAAATTTAGAAACTCAGGAAGTTTTGTTTAAGTAATGAGATTCAGAATTTTTCCATATTATTTTTTTTCATACAAATAAGAAAAATAACAGTTATTTTTGTTAAAAATGCTTAAAAAACGTACAGTTCTAATCGCTCCGAATAACTTCGGTGATAGGATTCTGATTGTGAAAATGTATGGAATAACTTGCACCTTATCATGTCAATACAAGAAGTAAAAAATCGTCACAACATATTTTAATTAAATTCAAAAACTTCCCGATTAAATAAAAACTGCAAACAAATCACGTTTGTTGTATGGAAGACCCTTAAATATTTATTTTATTCTGTTTAGTATTTGTTGTTATAGCGCTATCAGATATACATCATCTGTGAAAATTTCAACTGTCAACTATCACGGTTCATGAGATACAGCCTGGTAACAAACGGACGGATAGTACGTAAAGTCTTAGTAGTAGGGTCCCATTTTACCCTTCATTGTGCGTTTCGGACCACGCACTATCCAAGAAATAAATATATGAACTAGATTTGCAGAAAAGTAAGGCTGCGTTTAGCGAATGGCTAAAACGCTAATATAATATAGTATAATGAAAGAGAGTAATTACTTGCTAGAGACCATTCTTAATTATATACTCGCACACACACATTCGTACACACACATACGTGCACACACATACGCTCACGCATATACCCTCACGCAACATGCAGACGCAAATGCACACGCTCACGCACAATTCAGAAATTCGAAGCCTGCATGGATGCTCGGATGGCAGCCATTGCAAGTATTGCAACACCGGCCTTATGCGGCGGTGCGTTGTTTCGATGAAACATTTATTACAGAAGTGCGTGTAAGTGGTTTTGTTTTAATTAACTTGCAGATTGTTTACATTAGCCAATTTATTATTTTTGTAGCAACCGTGTTGTTGATATCGGATTTCAAACGTAAATGGCGCATATCTTAGGAACTAGACGAGTTCGTGCTAGGAAGCGTGGTCTAGAATGTCTGAAACGACCTCCTCTATCACCCCTTACAGTGTTTGCAGGGTGCACTAACTGAACACCCTGTCCCTGTACGTATATTGACTGAGCCTGAGGGGCTACCGCGAACCGAAAACGAACGAAGTTCGAATATCTCCCTCTCTGTCGCACTTGCTAAATCGTGCGGCAGAGAGGGAGATATTCGAACTTCGTTCGTTTTCAGTTCGCGGTAGCGTCTCTGAACTTGATTCCGGGCGGGGGCGGGGGGCAGCCCGCTGCAGGTGTCGCACGTGTCGCGGCTGGTGCGCGCGCGGCTGCTGGCGGTGAACGCGGCGCTGCGCCTCGTGCCGCGCGCCGCGCGCCCGCGCCGCGCGCTGCGCCGGCGCCTGCGCCTGCCCGCGCGCGGCGCCCTCCTCGAGTGCGCGGACCTGGCGCAGGTGGGGCCTGGGGACTGGGGAGCGGGGAACATTACACACTGTACAGCCGGTGCCGAGTGCGGAGTGCGTCAAGCTGTTACACCTCCATATTCAATTACATTATTTATTTATTTTAAATACATGGAAAATCAACAGCATAATACATTTCTATAATCTACAATAGAATTAGTCGTAGCCAATTAGAGCTTCTCACTTATATAGTTATGTAACTTAAGTATCTCACAAAGAACAAACTTAGCCCAATTAATTGACACACACGAGTGAGCCCACAATATAAGGACAGTGGGTACAAGGTATTTAACGAAAAAAGTGATCCAAAACATAATAAATACACTGACTGATATCTTTACCCAATCTATATCGTAGATGGATCTGTTGATTTACTGAACTAAACTGAACTAGTGAACTAAATGAGTGATATACTTCACAGTGAAGGAATAAAGTATATCAACCTTTTCTTTTTAGTGACGCATTTTGCGCACGACTAAATAAGACTGTTTAGATTCATGGCTGCCCGGCCCAAGAAACTGTTTTTCGTATATATTTAGTAGACGCCTTAGTTGTGGGAAATATTTACCAGTTCCTTTTTGGCAGTTATGAATTGGCGTTTATAGTGATGAGGTAATCGATTGTCTTAATTAGCGATTATTAATGAATGGTGAACGATTATTCAAATCGATTTTATAACAATTTATTTTTTAATGTTCCCATATATTTCACTACTGGATACGAATCTAGAGTAAGAACTTTTGTCATATGATTTTTATTCTACCCACGTCAATTTTGTATCGTTCAGAAATCTATACTGAGACAAATTCAGCGATAAAGCTAATTTCACTTTCACGCTTCATTCGTTTGCAATTTGTTTATAATACGTAATTTATTACAGTTATAAGGGTCGGTTGTACCAACATACCATCACAGGCCGGTCATCGTCAAATATGGCGCCGGCAGCTGTCATCCCATAGAAACTTGTCAAACTTTCCATACAATCAAATATTAACGAAGAACGCTTACGATCACAGACGGTTTGGTGCAACCCACCCTAAATTCATTAATTTGATCGATTTCCATCAACTTACGAAAATATCACCTGAATTGAAACGAATGATTTAGTCACTACACTAGATTTAAAAAATAAAAGATACAGGACGTGACTGTTTACATGGTAAATTATTATCATAAATTACTACGCATATATAACATTCATTTGATTGCTCCTCTAAAAAGCGTATTACAACTCATGAAGCTCTAATATCATTACTTGATTTTATTCACTGTTTCGATGTGTAATGCGGATTTACGTTATATGGGTGTTGTGATGTGATAAAAAGGAACTGGTAAATATTTCCCACAATAATAATGGCCACCAAAGCAGCGAACGAAAAGTGCCTAAACCTCCTCGGGAGAAATGTGGGAATGCTGCAGGAGATCTTACTAACTAAGTCGAGACAATCAATATCACCTTTAATAATATTTACTGAATACGCCATGTCTGCAATTTCACGGCGCTTGACAAGCGGGATCAGCAGGACCTCTATGGCAAAAAATATTTACCAGCGAAGGCCACCCGAGGCGCTGCCGGCGTTGCCATACAAATTGAGACTTAACGCAAACGCGTTCAATTGTGTTTTGTTTCGAAAAAACTGCTACGAGTAGAGGTACTGGTGGTGTTTGATAAATCGGGAGCCTATCTATAAAACGAGCACTGAATCGGAGCAAAACGAGCCTTATCCTCTCAGGTGATGGGGCGCCTCGGCAGGATGTTGGAGCTGGGTCCGCCGCGCGTGCCCGACGTGGAGGCGCTGCTGGACGCGCTGCTGCGGGAGCTGCGGCTGCCGCGCGCGCTCGCGCCGCTCGTGCGCGCGCTCGTGCGCCTGCTGCCGCTGCCGTGGGGGCAGGGCGCGCGCCGCAGCGAGGCGCCGCGCCACCCCGACTACGACACCACCCTGGGAGCGTACGTCCTCGTCGCGCTCAAGATGTGCTTCGGGCTCGACGACGACTGCGAGGTGCGCATGTCGGCCGCCGTCGACCGGATCAACCGCGAGGAGGGCCGGGCGAGGGCGCTCGCGAGCGACCCGGAGCCCACGCGCCGGCTGTTCTCGTTCCGGGAGTGGGCGGCGCACCTGAGCCGCCGCGCGCTCGTGCTGAGCCGCCAGTACGGGCCGTACGCGTGGCAGCGCAACATGCGCGCCCCCGACGAGGCGCTGCTCGAACACTTCGACGACCTCACCGTCACCGACGATGAGAAGAAGGGCGGCGATCTGCTGAACGACCGGGTCGCGATGGATATATTGGGTAAGGTGTTCCCTTGTTTTGCAGAAGGATATTTAGTCAATATAAATGGTCCCGATGTAATGTCACCATGAACCTGATCTGGTAATAGAAGCCGGAAGGTAGGCAACGGAACTCCGTAATAAAACAGTGTAGCTTAGCCGTGTTTAAGCTTATTGAAATCCTTGTTAGATGCACTCTGGTAACGATTCACAAAAAGTTTTTCATATCAAAGATGACGGACATTTATTTCATTTCATTAATAATCGATATGGGTCTCATCTTCGAGGTTCCTCGGGGTGCCGACTACGAAAATGACATATTTTTTCAAATCCAAGATGGCGAAAATTTATTTTCCTTAAAAGTCGATATGGGGTCATCTTCGAGATTCTTCGGGCAGCCGATTACGATAATGACATGCACTTTGAAATCCAAGATGGCAGAAATTTATTTTCCTTAAAAATCGATATGGGTGTCATCTTCGAAATTGCTCTGAGTTCCGAAGTGCCGATTACAAAAATGACATGCATTTTCAAATTAAAGATCGTGCATGGACTTTTATTTTCGTTCGTATATAAACATGCTTAATATTGTCACTAGATCACAATTCTATAACCCAACCAAGCTTTGAGTTATATGCAATCTTTTTCCCCGTTATTATTTAAGTATATGAATTCTGATCTGAATAGCATAGTGCGAATGTGCGACCAAAGTTTGTTAAATTCCTTGTTCCTTTCTATCTGTGAGTTCCTTTAATTGTCGGCTTTGTATAGTCTCTATCATAAATAAGTAGGTAGCTGTCGGTACTCCTTAAAGTAAACAAATAAATAGAGGTCAAAAGTGGCAATCATTGTAATTCGTGGAGTGTGCGAGCAGGTAAGATGCCGCGGCGGCACGTGGCGGGCGTGCGGCCGCTGGCGGAGCTGCGGCGCGCGGCGGCGGCGCCCGCGCCCGCGCACGCGCTCGCGCGGCTCGCGGCGCCGCGGCTGCTCGACGAGGACTTCACGCGGTACGACGCGGCCTACGCGAGCCGGCGCCGGGGGCCGCCGGGGCTCGCGCCCGCGGGCGTGGCCGCCGCCGGCAAGCGCTGCCGCCGCAGGGTAGCGGAGCATCTGAGGAACCCCGAGGCCGATGCGACTATAGTGTACGTTAAGGACTGCGGGAATAAACATTGGGCCAAAACGAAGCGGCCGACCGTGGCCCACGTGGTCGACGAGGGTGACTGCGAGCGGGAACGGGCCTCCCGAGGTCCGGAAACCGAGCTGGAGGACGACAGGAAGCTGGAGACGTTCGAGGAAGAAGCGGAGGGGAAAAACGTATTCGATGATGATTTCGTCAGCTTCAAGATTAAGGAGGAGAAGATGGAAGCTCCCGAAGCTTTGGAAATTTTCAGCGACGAGATGAAGGATATGAACGTTTTCGACGACGAGACGAAGGACATGAATGTTTTCGACGACTTCGGCGAAGAGTTTGAGAGCACCCGTCGGGGGAGCGCGGTGTTCGACAGCGACGAGGAGAGCGGCCCGCGGTACGACCCCGGCACCTTCGACCGAGCGGCGACTATCAAACGGATCATGATAGCCGCTTACAAAAAATATATCGGGATTGAAGCCAAATTTCCTAGCAGATTTAGAACTGCCCCCCGGCCTCCCAAGGAAAAAAGCGCGCCCAAACGTGTCGTGGAGAACGGCAACCGCCCGGAAGCCTGGGTCGCGAAGCGCGAGCGCCGCGACGGACAGGCCGCCATCGGCGACGTCGTGGCGGCTTACCAGAGTTCTCTGGCCCGAGACGCGATGTGGCAAGTGGCGAAGGAAGTGCAGAGGTACGTCGACGCCGTCCAGAGCCAGGACGTCGACCCGTCGGGCCTCGACCCGCCGGACCTCGACCCGCCGGGCCTCGACCCGCCGGAACCCGGGGAGCCCGGGGACGGAGACCCGGACGAGTCGCGGGACGTGGAAGTGATCGATAACGCCGACAAAAACGACGACAAGAGCGACGATTCGTTCGACGAGGCCGCTTACGATCCCGTCTACAAAGGCGACGCCAAGTTTGACGAGAAAACGCATGACGCTTCCCAGCTGCTCCTCAAGCTGAAGGACGTCCCCGCGCCCCCCTCCTCCTCCCGCGCCCCCTCCCCCTCCCCCGCCCCCGGCGAGGACGACAGCTTCCTCGACAAACAACTGGACGACGACGCTCTCCAAGAAGAAAAGAGGCGACGGTGCCTAGAGAGAATGAAAATGAAAGCAAGATGGAGGAAGATGAAAAAAAATATTAACCATTTAGTAGAGGATCCGGAGAGCGTCCCCGAGTTTAACTACTGGTTCAAGCACTACGAGCAGTGTAGGTCGTGGATGAACACGGCGGTGCAAGTGGAGATGGACGAGTCGTTCCCGCGCAGCTTCCGGTTCGCGCTGCGCGAGTGCGCGGCGGCGCTCGGCGCGGCGCCGGCCGCGCTCTACCGCCGCCTCTGCGACGTGGAGCGCGTCATGCTGTCGCTGCTGTGGCGCCCCCGCCCCCGCGCCCGCGCCCGCGCCCGCCCCTCGCGGAAGCGGAGGCCGAGCGCCCCGGGCGACCGGCCGGACGCGAACACCTCCAGGACCTCCACTAATAAAGCGAAAGTCTCGAAGCACAACAAAAATAATGATAAAGTCTCGAGACGTTACTCAAAAGTCACTAATACCTCGGACGACGCGAGCGACTGGGTTGTATCCTCGGACGACGCGAGTCTCCCGCAGGACGAGTCCGAGAACGAAGGCGTGTCGCAGGAGAACATCGTCCCGGACGACGGCGACGAGCCGCACGCGGGGCCGAGGCGCAGGCGGTCCGGCCGGATACGGGAGAGGACAGCTCTAGACTCCTGGCGGTAAAGCGCATTACGGACGTAGCAATGTATCCCGACAAGGACACCTTCATCCTAACTATTGCCGCGTCTTTATCGGGTTTTGTGATACCTCCTTCGTTTTTATGGCCAAACGCGTGATTGAACTGCATTACGAGCGAGCCTACAACAAAGCGGTATATTATTATCTCCGTGTATTTATAATAGTTATAACTGTTTTCTGCTCTTGCTTCACCGTGGATACTGTAGCTCTTTTCTGTTAGTATAGTAAATTACGGTCGTTTTTGTTATGATTTGTTTTGTAATTAGGTACTATAACGTAATGAGAGTTGACTAGTAAGTAAATAATGTTATTTATGTCTTGACTTGTTTTATTGTACTTCTTTACTAAGAACATTCTGATTACACTGACATTACAACGTTGGTTGATGAAATATAATTAGCACCGATTCATCCGGTGTTGGTTCGAGGAACCGATGCCAATTATATTTCGTCAACTATACGTACCTATACATTTTTCGACCTTATTCGTCTGAGCCTTATTCCTAAACGATATCACTGCTTGAATGTGATGCTGAGCTGACTTGAGCCTGTCTCGACACGACACGATGGAGTGAAATGGCAACGCCTTGCTTGCTCGTTTGATGCTAGTATCTGAACTAAACGACCTCCCGACTCCGATCACTTTCCAACAATGTGACAATGTCATTGTCCAGAGAAAAAAATAATAATTTGAAATCCGAATACAAAAATCAATGTCATTCGTCAGTCCAACGTCAACCATAGCGATAGATAGTCGTTGTCAGCGCTATTCGTTGTAACCGAGAAGTTTGAAGCTGCGTGATGTTGCGGGGCTCCCTCAGCTGCGTGCCGCTGCTGCGGGCGCCGGCGCGGGCGCCGGGCCGCGCGCTGGTGCCGGCGCGCCGCTGGAACCAGTGCACGATGTTCCTCTCCACGCCGCCGCGGAACCCCCTTACGCTCGGAGTGAGTCTGATAATCCTGTAGGAGTGTAGACCCTGTTGAAGGACACACCGTCCGAGTTCCCACCTAGTCCACGTTTGTTAGTGGCTCGTCAAGATCTTCTGGTGAAAACTCGGGCTTCACCTATCTTATCTACTTATAGTAATATATTGATGAGTTGGGATAGGGGATGAGCTAAACAACAATTGTAATAGTTGTATGTTACTCTAATCAAATCAACTTCAGTTTTAAACCTTTAAATGGCAAGAACGCATAATATAGTCGCGCGTTCGAACGGTGCCAAAACCACTATTAGGAGTTATGGCATATGCTGTCTAAATTGTCAATGTCTCCCTTGATGGCAATGCTCGTTATATGTATTTCCTGCTAGAACCCGATTAGGTACACCATCTAGACTATTCCCACCGGGCGATGCTGTCATTATTGATCGGTCCAGCAGTGTACCTGCCTACATTGAAATGGCATTGTGAAGTTGGTATGCAATCGCGGCTTTCAACTCTTTACTATAGCCTAAATTGTTGCGCAGGAGTGTCTAGCGCACAGTGCGTTCATGATGGTGGTGTGGATCGCGCCCACTATGATCCTGCTCAGCCAGGTCAAGATCTGGAAGCGCCGCTACCTGCAGTCTACGTAAACACACAATAAACGTACTCTAGATCTTTATTGTTTCATTTTACTAAGGATTTTAACTTATCCAATGAGCAAGCTTTTTGAGTAAATATTTCTTATGAAAAATCAGGAGTCATCAAAGTGCCAAAATGCTTGTTTGTTCGCTTGGTTAAAAACAAAACAAAACCCACTCTACCTTATCGGCTACCTACGATCGAGTCTCCGGTAAAACAATAATAATACAGGCTGAAATGAACCCTTTGAATGCCAAGGCCGCCTAAAATTGTCATGACTAAGGGTTCCATATCAAATGTAGGCATTCAGGTTGAGTCGGTAGGTGGGTTTACGGCCTGTTAATCTGATGCGCCAGTTTGCGGCCACTTGGATGAGTTGATGAATTGAAAGGATGTTTTCTTGCTTTTTAAATATGTTCCCATTCAATAGCTACTAATTAAAACGTATACAACAAGTAAAAATGTGAATAAATTGAAAAAACTTTGTTCTTCAGAAGGCCGCAAACGGACACAGACCGAGTAACTAGAGTGAGAAAAACGTAGTGATTATATTATCTTTGTCTGAGCTGTGTTTTGATTCGGACCGGTCATCGTGTTTACTGTCATTTAGACTGTCATGTTCATGTATCAAACTTCAACGTATCTGACGCCTGCAAGTGTGAGCACCATCCATGACATCATCAATGACGTCACGAAATCTCACGTCGGTGCTGTTAGCGTGAATCGGTCCAACCGTGAGCGCGCTGTGTGCGTGAGCGTGATTCGGAACAGAGGGGCTACCGAGAACCGAAAACGAACGAAGTTCGAATATCTCCCTCTCTGTCGCACTTGCTGATTCGTGCGGCAGAGAGGGAGATATTCGAACTTCGTTCGTTTTCAGTCGCGGTAGCCCCTCAGGGCTCCTATAACGACAAATGACATTGACAATGACAATTATCTGACAGAACACAGTTGCACAGCCGGCTTGGAGCTCGGTTGTTTTGTTATTTTGTTCTCAGCATTCTCAGGTTTTGTAATAAAAAAGTAAAACACCCTATTGTTTATCTATATCTTAGTTTAAGATTGTTAATGATAGCATAACCATGAAGGAACCGAAGCAGACTCCTATAAAAGACTTGGCGGAGTTGCGCGCGTACTTCCAATCGCACAACGCGGTGCGGGAGTACGTCGCGCACACCTCCAAGGTGCACTCCGTGGGCTGGTCGTGCGACGGACGCAAGCTCGCCTCCGGCTCCTTCGACAAGAGCGTGGCCATCTTCAACCTCGAGCGGAACAGACTCGTGAGTGCTCTCCACACTGGTGTTTGTAGGTTATTTTTGTTTACACTGTCAAGCCGCTGTTATTGTTGTTACGGAAGATTTTGGTGGGCAATTATGGCGTTTATTTCATTTAATTTGGGGATAATGGTTTTATTTATTTTACAGTTTGATGAATTTATGTAAAAAATTATATCCACCTCTGATGCTGGCATTATCATTTCCTCAAGTTCCTCGACATTTATTAAGGTGCTGGGAACAAGCCTCCTGTTACAAAAAAAAGATATATATTTTGTGTTTCAAGGCATTTAAAACAATGTAAATAGATGAAACCAGTGAATGAGGTGATGTATCATTTTGTTTGGAAGACAACCTGAACATAATAAATTCTATTTCTACTAAGTTGTAAATAATTTAAAGGATTTTCAAGAAGTTTAATTATTTCCACATGGACCCTGTCCCTGGGGTCTACATCACTATAACCATTATTTATTATGCAATGATAGCATTGATTGATGTACATGTGATTGTTTTCTAGGTTCAGGAGTTTGTGTTCCGCGGGCACACCGGCTCCGTGGACCAGCTGTGCTGGCACGCGTCCCACCCCGACCTGCTCAGCACCGCCAGCGGAGACAAGTCTGTGCGCATCTGGGACACCAGGTCGGTCTCATTACTGCTATACATGTAACTGAACATGCACCCATGAATTAAACTGCCTACAAACTAGTTTCCGCTACAAATCACAGAACATATTTTTCCCATGGTTGTGCACTTAAAATGAAATGTCCGAAATAAAAAATGCAAAAATTACACATTTCCAAATGGCTGCTCTGTGCTCAAATTGTACAACCTCAAACTTCCTTCAAACTGGGGTTTAATTAAGGACCATGTGTGTATGTGTATCTGTATGCTTACGAACTATTCTTTCTGGTTGTACTTTTACAGAGTCTTTCAAGACATGAAGTACCTATTTTTGCTCATATATAATTAATAAAATTAAACTTGCAGCTATTTTGTGAATAAATTGAACTTCAATGTCTGTCATTTAATTTTGTAGAGGTATATGTATACATCATTAACTTTTTGAAATAATAGAACTGACTTTGGCAAACCATATATTCATATAAATAAACCTACATCCTCCTATGTGTACACATATTATATGTCTGGACAACTCTACTCACTCACTCTACTGCCGTCATATCAGAGCTCTCGATAGGGAAAGACCATAATTAGTTAGGGTCACCATCATGGAAATCGATGAGGAGGACTACATATATATACTATACATATATTCATGTATTATTTTATTCAATTTGAAATATTATTCATTCTTAAAAAAAGATCCTGTAGTTCCCACCGCTATTTTGCGCTGTAAGGAGGTATATAATGTGGCGTTCCTATTGCTCATCGGAAGGTGACCACCACAGACCTGCCTGTCTCCACAGCTTCCTAGGTTATGCTGTTTTGAGAGTGGGACTTATAACTCTTGCTGAATCCACAAAGCAATAGTGTCAGTGGCATGTTGGTGCCTCCACTGCGCAATCAAGTGTCAATAGGTTAAGGTGCCCGCTTGCCGTCGCGTTAAGTAAAGTGTTGTGACGCGGTGCAGGTCGCGCAAGTGCGCGGCGGTGATCCCCACGAAGGGCGAGAACATCAACATCGCGTGGGCGCCGAACGGCGCCGCCATCGCCGTCGGCAACAAGGAGGACCTCGTCTCCTTCATCGACACCAGGACCTACAAAGTGGTGAGACCCTACTCTTCTCATCTCACCATCTTCATTATTGCAATCTGAACTTCCGCCTCGGACCCTCGAGTTCGATGGTAGCCCATGAGTCGGTGAAGATGGAAACGGTACGACGTCACATAGACAGGTAAGGGATAGAGGAATCTCATCTCGCTCGTATTTGGACCAGCCTAAATGGAGAAGTGCCTTACGGAAAACCGCAGCCATAATAACATCACTACTTTCTGACGTATGTTTCTAGTGGGGACGGGACTACGTCGCCAGAGCTCCCAAGGATGCGCTGTTGAAAATGGGGAACCTATATTAAATTTCTGTCTAACTGTCAATAGTCTCAACACAACGACTTCTCATATCAATCTCATATTGATGTTTGGGACATGAAAGATGGGTCAGAAAAAGTAAAAAAGGTGACTAAAGAAAAGTTTAAAGTCCTTTATGATTGTACACATAAAAGATCTTTAAACAGACTTCTGTTCTTTTAGCTGGTTATAGATCACGACGAGTATTACTGCATTTACTCCCGGACCCTTCCCCGGATCATTGTTTTGAGGTTTTTGTTAAGAACGTAAGATACTGCAGGTAGTGGAGGAGCAGTTCCACTTCGAGGTGAACGAGATCTCGTGGAACGCGAGCTCGGAGCTGTTCTACCTGACGAACGGGCTGGGCTGCGTGCACGTGCTCTCGTACCCGGGGCTGGCGCTGCAGGCGCTGCTGAAGGCGCACCCGGGCACGTGCATCTGCATCGAGCACGACCCCACGGGCCGCTACTTCGCCACGGGCTCGGCCGACGCGCTCGTGTCGCTCTGGGACGCGCACGAGCTCGCCGCGCTCCGGGTCTTCTCCAGGTCAGCTCCATGAGGAGCTGATGACGACGATGCTGATGACAGCATCATCGTCATTGGCCTTTAACATCTGTAAAAGCTGATTTAAACGGCGTCCATTGAATTGCGGCACTTGCGTTCGTGGCTTGTGAGGCCGATACGAGAGTTACATACAGCTACGTCCGTCATAGTAGATTCCTGCAGGGGCGCGAATTAGGGGATCGCCGGTCGAGTAGTTAAAATAAAGAAATGCAATTTTAAAGATTCAGTAATCAAAAAGCTCGCTGACGCGGCCAACCGCCGCGCCCCGGAAACAAAACACGATCACTTTGCCGGCCTTCATTGTTTAATTTAATTTCACATGCAGCAAATTTTCCTTTGATTAGTCCAATTGTCGTTTAAGCAGGCCAGGAATATTATTCTGAAATAATTGGGAAAAAGTCGTATGTTACTATGAAATCCATGAATAGATACGACCCGTTACCGTAACGTGCTACATTGATGTCGCGTTTGCGAGGCTTATAGACGTACAGGTATAAAATGTACTTTTTTAATATGGTTTCTCAAAAAGTGGTACTTTACTTTATGTAGCTGTATATCATGCGCAGTGGGATTTCTTGCAGTAGTGCTTTTTATTTTTCCAATTTTTAACTGAAGAGTTTTAGGTTCAAACAGTTTCAAAAAGTTGCCTGATTGAGTAGACCAATGAGTCTAATGACTGGGAACGAGTATTATGCGGAACCTCCGATTAATAGAGTATTATGCAAGACCGCCGCGCTGGATGAAGAATGATCGCTTGGTTTTTTTTTTGCCAAAACATACATTTATTTACAAACAAATCAAATATAAATAAATTAATTATGAATGTCAGTATTTATGGGTTCTGGATTAAAACAGTAACCGACTTTGTCTACGAATATCTTGTAAATGCAATGTGAAGCAGTTAATATAATCCTTAAAATGACACATGTACTTATTGGTCATATCATGTCATGTTTAATATGAATGCAAGACTAAGTGGCTGATAATTGATAATTGTCCTAGCAACACCAGACTTTCCTTGCACCGTTGCAGGTAATTGTTAAAAACGAACCAATAAGAGTGTTGCTCAACTCTGATTGGTGCTAGGTTTTGACAGCTCGGTACGACCAATCAGCGATGGGCATTTTCCCGCCATTTGACATGGTGGGTAGTAGGGGGTTTTTCAGTCGAACATGCATTCTTGGTAGAACCAGCGAGCTGAACGGAAGACTCAAGAAAATTTATCAGATGAAATTACAAATAATTGTTTTTTCATGTTTAAATGTGACATAAAACCTCTTCCATAATAGTTTTTGATTTGACTGAATGCTAATAACCATGGCAATAAAATGTATGTAAACTACGGTAGATGTAGACTAGGTACTTACGTGCAAAGCCCATAATGACACATTTAGTTTTGTTTCTTTGGTGTGTGGTGTGTGGACTTGTGGAGTGGTGTAGTAAAGTAAAAGTAAAAATGTATTTATTGCATGAAAATGGGTTACATAGGTGGTTAGTAATTTTTACAGAGTCTCCATTTTCTACCTGCCTGAGGTATACAATATTAATTAATTATTACCTATTACAGCAATTTAACTGTTAGATTCCAAAAAATATTCACTTAAACTATAAAAGCACTTATTTGTTAACCAAGAGAACAGTTTCGTTTTAAATGATTTCAACGGTAACATCTTCAGTTCATATGGGAGGTGATTATAAATCTTGACTCCCATGGCCGCGAGATTCTTTTTATATAGGGAAGATTTATGTTTGGGACACACTTTGTCTTGCCCATATTTAGCTTGAAGCCTTGATCTGGGCTGCTTTTCTTTAAACAATTGGCTATTAGCTTTAACAAATAGGCAGACTCAGTGGCGTGCACAGAGTTTTTTGACAGGGTAGGCAAATATTTTAAAGCTATTAAGTATTGACTAACCAACATTGTTGCATTGCGACATCATCGATGGGTGAGATTTTCCACCTCCAATATCCATATATCGATTGATTTTATAGACATTATCAATTTGTGGATATTCAAAGGAGCGCTTTTTATTAGTAAATAACACACACGGGAACAAAACAGGCGATTGTTATATTTGTTATTTACACAACCTGTTAGCCACGGATAGGTATCGTATTGTTTGTTATTAAATTTAAGTGCGTGTCACTTTTCCTTTAATTTGTATTAATACCAATTCCGGTGTACTCCGGCCTTTCTCTATAACCTGTTTTTTTTTCTACGAAAGAAAGTTTTGCAAACGCATTATCTTTTTAGCACGCACACACCACTACAGCCACTTTCACAGTGAAAATTATCCATTTTTCTAACTAAAATCTATCACTTCACACCTCGAACCGAACACTAATACTCAACACAACAAACAATGGCGACCAAGAAGAAAAAATAAATAAATTTTGTCATTCAAATATATCCGGGAAAAAAGAAATGGTTACCGTAATTATCGTTTTATGCACAAATTATTTGAGCAATGTAACTATTTCAAATAGCCGTATAATTAACTCGCTCGGCTCGGAGTAGTAGGTAGTTCGTAAAGCTTCGTAGGCGCTCGGGATTAGACACTGCCTACCCTGTGCGTTTGTGTGCGTCAGTGGCGGATTTACACTTTTGCCGCCACTAGGCTATTCAAATTTTGCCGCCCCTATTGACCTCTACTACAATTCGATACCCTAGTTTTTGCCGCTTTGGAATCAAAGGGCCTACTCCGAACTTCGTAACGTGCCGTCCCTTTCATTCTCGTCCCTTTCACTATATGAGTGAAAGAGACTGCACGATACGAAGTTCAGATTTCGAAGTTCGGAGTAGGCCCTCAGGTCCCATTTTCAGTGAAAGCGGAACATCGCCCTGGTGTTGTGGGTTTTGGCAGTAAGTGGCTGAATGAGGTGTCAAAAACTCGTCTCGACGAAGGCTTCAAAACAGAAAAAAAATTGCAATCTCGAAAACATTTTTGAAAAATCAGTAATAAGTGAGCAATGCGGTCATCTGTCGCCCGATTTCAGTCAGAAAAAAAAACATATTTCAAAAATGACTTATTTCCGATATCGAAAAAAAGGCCTAGAAATGACTGCGATGCGATATATTTAAAAAAAATATTGGAGGTGACATGCCGATCACTGATGGGTTATTCAGAAGATGTACTTTTCTGCTCGACTAAAACTCTTTTTCGAAAATCGATAAAATGTGAAAAATGCGGTCATGTTTCGCCCGGTTTCGGGCAGAAGAAAAATAAAATTAAAAAATAAAATTGAGATACTGAAAAAATAAAAAATAAACTGGTCAAATGCGTTTCGGATCACGGACAATGAAGGGTTCCGTACCGACACCTACTAGTCCACATTTAAAACCACTTGCTAATACATTGAATAAAAAAAAACCGGCCAAGTGCGTGTCGGATCACACGCGCAGTTGTGCATAGTTGTAGGACATATATGTCTGTATAAAGTCTTGTTTTGTGCCTTTTATAGAATAAACCATTTTTCTTTCTTTCTTTCACAATGAAGGGTTCCGTACCAACACCTACTAGTCTACGTTTATAACCATTATCCAATACATTGAATCTAAAAAGGTCGTATCTTCCAAAATTAAAAATATTTTTTCGTAATTTCACATCATTTTTACACGACTACCCAAAAAAAGGATTGTAATGTTTGCAGGGTTCATGTCTGTATGTATGTGAGATTCTTTGTTACATACGATGTGACGTCGCAATAAAAACAATATGGCGGACTATTTATCTATATTTTGTGTTCTGACCAAAAATTTAAAACCTGATTTTACGGCAACGATACTTTAAAACGAAAATCAAAAATTGCGAAATAAAATAATAATCAAAATTTAAAAACATGACTGCAGTGGATAAAAGAACTAAAAAGAAACAAAAATTCAAAATAAAGAATTTCCAAACTATGATGTTTAAAATACTGAAAAAAATTGAGGTGGTGTGCATTAATAAATACTTTCAAAGATTTTTGGTTTGAACAAAATAGGTTTTACGGTTTTTGAGTTTTCACTTAAAAACTGACTTGCCCAAACTAAAGGTCGTAAGTGCCGTGAGTTCCCTATGAAGATACGATTTTTTTTAAGTTCAATGTATTGGATAGTGGTTTTAAATGTGGACTAGTAGGTGTTGGTACGGAACCCTTCATTGTGCGTGGTCCGACACACACTTGGCCGGTTTTTTCTTTTTAGTTCACCTACAATTACTCTTACATACTACTTATAAGGTGTGGTAATGTATGCCTAAATTACAGACACACTATGAAGATCGTAAAACGAGGCTTCTTTGCTCTAAACACGTCTTCAAAAATTTAAATTAAGTACCGAATTATTTTAAGATTTATCATAATGCGGTATGTAGATTTTTATAGGCATAGGTATTAAAAACTTGGTAGTAGAGTGACCATATGGATCCTGTTATAACACTTACTAGGCATCAAAATAATGTTTTAGTCAATTTAAACACTTTGTAGCCTACCTACAACCTACAAGCGTAAGCCAATGTTTGGGTAACTGTGCTCCAGAATGAAAAATGTTTCAAAACTAGCCATTTTACCCCGTTGTCAAATATTCTGCTACATACAAATTTTGCGTATGTACTACAATTGCTGTTTTACAGAGTTAAGAACAGACAAAGTACATTTTAAACATATTTTCTATCAAATGGGAATATATTACTTTTGGTTATAACGCTATAAAACCAAATAAACAGTTGGGGCATAGTTATCCAATGGGGAGCAAAGGAACCTCAATTTACGGTATAAAACATATTTAAGTGGTGAAAGATATTACACGTTGATTGAATTGTGTGAGCGGACATAGTAACATTTAGATTTTTTTTGTACGACAAAAAAAAAATCGGGGCAAATTTGCCGCCCCCTAAAATCTGCCGCCCTAGGCTCCAGCCTACTCAGCCTATTGGTAAATCCGCCACTGGTGTGCGTGAGTTTTGTTGTTGAATGCCTCGTGTTATAGGGGTGCACACTACAGTGTATCTGCGTCGCTACACACGCACACATAGATAAATCTAGGCAGGAATAGTTTGTGCCTTCACCGCAGTCGGCCGCGGCGCTAGTGCAGCGTGATACTGTATTGGTTCCATTGCCGTCGCATCCCGTTGGAATTGGGATAATCGAAACTAATTTTATTTTGAGGAGTCGATAGATGGCGTTAACGTTAATTTATGGTTTTGTGATTTATCCATTGTGGATTGCTTATTAAACTTATTGATTATAATACCCAGATAAATATATGACTGTCACAATGACAGGGTAGGCAATGTCTTTTTGTCTTTATGGACTGCACGCCACTGGGCAGACTTCATTTATGTATAGGCACGGAAATGTTAACAATTTCAGATTTAGAAAAGGTGGCCGACATGAATCCGTTTGTTTCAGTCCGTATATTGATCTAAGGCATCTCTTTTGTCTCCTGAATATTATATCTTTTTCTGAACAGTTTCCCCAGATCACAATGCCATATCGGAGGTTAGACATAACATACGAGTGATAAGCCAGAAGGGCAGTCTTTTCTGAAGACACTTCTTTGAGCCTTCGCAGAGGATAAACAAATTTACTAAGCTTATTAAGTACATGTTCAGAATGTGGGTGCCAATTTGTGTGACAATCAAGTTTAACTCCTAGGAATTTTATTGTTTTCACGTTTTCTATTTCAACTCCTTCATATGCTATTTTAACGTTTGTAGGACGTCCTTGAGGAGCGTAAAATTGCATAAGTTTAGTTTTGGACAGATTTGCCTTTAAGTTATGTCCTTCCAACCATCGCATAACATCATGAAAGGCTTTATTAGCAACTTCGTTATGTTCATTTTCTTTATCTCCTTGAATAATAATTGAACAGTCGTCAGCAAATAGTAGCATTTTGTGTTCGGTGACTTTAGGCAAATCGTTTACATAAAGTAAAAATAAAAGGGGTCCCAGGATGCTGCCTTGCGGTACCCCTACTTTTGTACTCTTGCTGTTTGACCGATACGTGTTAAGCGATTTAGTACTTCCAGAATATGACACTACTTCAGTATATTGTGATCTATTTTCAAGGTATGACTTGAGCCACTGGTGACAATTACCCCTGATGCCACAGTGATATAGTTTTTTAAGCAGTATAGTGTGACAGACTCTGTCAAATGCTTTAGACATATCTAAAAAGATCGCAGATACCGGAACCCTTTGGTCTCTACAGTTTGCCACAGTGTTAACAAGTTCATAGATAGCAAGGGTAGTTGATTTCTTTGCTCTAAATCCAAATTGCGCATTTGTTATGACATCATTTCTTTCTAAGAATTCAAGCATTCTGGTGTAAATAATTCGTTCGTAAATTTTGGAGAATATAGGGATCAAAGCGATAGGCCGATAATTATCTATAATAGTGGAATTGCCTTTCTTAAGGATTGGCTTAGTTATGGTGGTTTTAAGCTTATCAGGGAAGATCCCATCCCTTATTGATAAGTTAATAGTGTGATACAAAGGGTAAAGAAGTATATCAACATTTTGTTTTATTAATGACGTAGGTATGTTGTCATAGCCAGTAGCCTTAGTATTACGTAGCTGTTTTATTGTTTTAAGAATTTCTACAGGGTCCACGGGGTTTAGGAAGATGGACGATGATACGTCAGTGTTTTTAAGACTATGAATGGTTGAATTCCTTGTCGGTTCACAAATTTCACCTACGAATTTATCGTTAAACGCATTAGCAATTCGTGTCGGACTTTTAAGAGTCAGGTCCTTGTCATAAATTATGCCAACGCATTTGCTTATTTCTTTATTAATTGTATTATCTTTTATGACATTCCAGGTTGCTTTGGTGATATTTTCAGATTTACTAACATATGTGGAATTCCTAATTTTTTGGGAGTTACGGATACATTTTTTAAGCGTTCTAACATATTGTTTATAAATATTTCTCACATTTTCATTTCGACTACGTACATATTTTAGATATATGCGTCTTTTGGCTTTGCTTGAAATCTTTATACCCATTGTAATCCAGTGTATGCTATAGTGGTGTATATATGTAACTTGTTGCGTTGTGTGGCGGCAGGCTGGAGTGGCCGGTGCGCACGCTCTCGTTCAGCTTCGACGGGCGCCTGCTCGCGTCCGCCAGCGAGGACCACGTCATCGACATCGGCGACACCGAGACAGGTATCTCTACTATTGCTGCAACCACTGCAGCCACTGCAGCCACTGCAGGGGGCCTTCCTCCCACCAGTTACAGTATTTCTTTAAATGGACGAGCTTGCGAATCCGCTTAATTATAATAAGAAGCCTGCAATTGCCATTCCGGCCGAGGCTAAATAGTGCTTTTCTCAGAAATGGGGGAAACGAGACGAAGTTTGAACTATGATTTGATAAACATAACCTCAAAACTTCAGCTTTCCCGCCGTTTATTCTTTTAACAGAATCGCAAGTGTATTTTTTGTACGATTTTCAAAGTTGCCGTACAAATTGTGATTGTCACTACGATATTCGAGGACATCTCGTATAGGGTATACGAGAAAGTAGCCTAAGAAATCTGGAATGTGGCATGTAACACTACATAGCCGTGGTCTCCCGCCGAAAAAAATAAACAATAGCATTCTTTGGGTTAATTTTAAGTAGATTTAGACTTGTAAAAGTGCCCTTGGGACCTATTTGCAGATTATCAATTTTGTTTTTACGGTTTCTAATATATGCGAGCTTAAAAAAGATTTTGCCTCATTAGATGGATTTTATTCGAGGATGCACGGATATCGAGCATTCGTCTGGCGGCGAGTAGCGGCGGGATTATCACGAACATAAATGCGACTTTAGAGTATTTATTTATCGTATGGCAGTACCAGTTTGTTGCACTTTTACTCCTTAGGCACTGTTCCCACCGCCGGCGATGAGCGAGAAGCGATTAGAGCTGGAAACTTGTCGAGCAGCGAGAAGCGAGTGTGTAGTTCCGACAGTTTTAATTCTCTGTGTCTATGTCTACAAAACTGCACGCTCACCTGTACTGCCTGCCAAGCGAGCATCGCTGAGCGAGTTTTATCTTTGATAGCTTTTATCGCCGCGATCAACTAGTGAAGGATAATTAATGATATCTCTCTTTTACCGACACGGGATCTATATTTTTTGTTCGTTTGTGAAGCCAGAAAACAGTCGATAGCTAATCGCTCGCTCGCTCTCGGCGGGACTGGTGCGTTCGACCCCCACCTCACGAGTGTCGTGTTCGTCTGAGGATATTTATTTATTAGATTTTATTATTTTCATGTTGACGTGTTATAGATATAGCTCAAAACATTTTATTATGATTAGTGTACCTACTTTATTTATTTATTTAATCTTTATTGCACAAAAGAAACCTTATCGTACAAAAGGCGGACTTAATGCCGTATGGCATTCTCTACCAGTCAACCTTAAGGCGAAGCAGAAAGATTTGTTGGCGGTGCAACTAACAACTAACGAAACTCAAAATTAATATTATATATAATTATTTGTGTAATGCAACAAAACGAGTAAATCTACTTTATTACTTTTTATCTTGACGCTTAGAGACCTTATACATCTCTAACAAATCTCGATTGTTATTAGTTTCTTAGTCTTATTTTTGACATGTAACTCTACATTTAATTAATGATACTTTGATTATTGTATTATTTTTATTTGATGTACCTAGATAGATTTTGACTTGTAAAAGTGCCCTTGAGGCCTATTTGCAGAATAAATGTTTTGATTTTGATGTTGTCAGGCGAGAAGGTGGCGGAGATCCCGGTGTCGGCGGCCACGTTCACGGTGGCGTGGCACCCGGCGCGCTACCTCGCCGCCTTCGCGTGCGAGGACAAGGAGCCGCCCGAGCGCAAGCGCGACGCCGGCACCCTCAAGCTGTGGGGGCTGCCCCAGGAGCGCTCCTAGCGACCACACGCCACACGCCACACACCCTCTCCCTCCCACACAGACACGAGCGGCTACACTTGTTCGATATTACACACGCACTGGCCGGGGAGCTCGAACGTATCCCCTCAGCTGTGCAAACTCCCTCGGGAACAAGAAGACATGGTGGCAGTACTGTGGAATTCCCCGCCAGGAATTGCTCAGTTCGTGTTTATTCTTGTAGTAAAATAACAGCGAAAATGTATGTGTCTCGCTTTAACCTTAAATAGTGTTCTGTAAGAAGCAAGACAGCAAGCGAACATTTGAATACTCGACCGTTAAAAAACGTCGTTATTGTTAAGTTATTCTTTTCATATTTAAGTAAAATTTTGTTTTTAATGTGTTTAAGTAAGGTTATGACTACATGTGTGCTAAAACTGTGAAGAAAACAACATGCCAAGTCGTAGGTTGTACTTTTATGGAATATTTCTCGTTCTTTTCTACTATTTTACTATAACTTAAAACGTAATTTTCCACCTGCAAACCTAAATCCCGTCTGAAGTTTCCCCGCGGGATGCCACAGACTGAGAGAATATTCCTTTGACCTTACGGTGCACACTGAGACCTGCGTCGGTGTCGGACGAGGCTCGGCTACACGTGAACAAATAATTTACGATTCGAATTTGATCGCCCCTTTGTCTTTCAATTTGTGGATGTACAGTCGAGATTATATATGTACACATTTTTGGACCTTATTTCAATGGAATAAGATGGTGCCCTTGACTGTAGAGAATAAAAGCAAGCTCCTCCATCAGACTTCAAAATTCAAATTATAACGCTCCCAGGAAATAAAACGACTTATATAACATGAGTACTATACTGCTTATACGAGTATAACAGAAGTGCCGCTATATAAATACAAGCGGCTATTGTGACATCATAATTGATGATCAGGAAACTGCTCGATCCTATTTGAACAGGTGCGCTGGATGCGAGTGGTCGGAGTATGAAGTTAGTATAATAAGAGAAGTGTGTCAAGTTCGTGGAAAAGGTTAGCACAAGTGACTTGTGACGCGCCGTCTAATAATGATAGCAACAGACTGGTGATCAACTTGTAATTATTTATTTAGTAACACCCGATAATATAAATAATACAAGGTAAGGGTTGACCGAGTGAAGCGAACGTCTCAGTTTCAGTTCGGGAGGAAATGCTTCCGCACGTCCGCAGGCGGCGGGCTTGGTACTGGTTAGCAAAGTGGAGACAGTTGCGACCCAAGCGTGTTTATACCTACTATAATACGTAAAAGTATTTCAACTTTGATTTAAAAAGCATCATGTCGAAACACGCATGAAATTAATTAAAAATATTGTAATTTAAATAGGTAAGATACATTAGAAATAAATATTTTCTGTAAAAATGATGTTTGATTGAAGTCTTGGTCATGGTTTGCCCCTGCAATAAAACTGCATTTACTAATCACACGTATTGTTTAATCTCTAAAAATTCGTTGTAAATATAACTTGTAAACATAAATATAAAAATAAACGTGGTATAAAAACGAGATCTATCGCAAGTACAATATGAACATGATTCGAGTCGTACAAAAAAGTTGATACATGGTGTAAATTCATGCACTTAATTACTATAGGTACATTTAGTTTCTTCGCATTTCACATTAATAACATTATTTTTACTAAACGGGACTTAATCGTGTGTACCGAATATTGTTTAAACTTGACGTGTCGGACGTGACATCCTTAGTTGCGACAAGACTAGGTCTGATTGATTGAAAAAAATTAGTACAGGTAGCTAGTTCGATAATCTTTATAGGTAATATAAAACATAATTTGCAGGTAAACTCACATCTGTAACTGTGATGATTGTTAGTAAATAATACCTAATAACTAGTGGACGGAAGCTAACTAGATTTGTATGACAGGTTGCACCAAACCATCTGTAAACGTAAGTGGTGTTTGTTAAAATTTGATTACGTGGAAAGTTTGACAAGTTTGTACGGGTTGACAGCTGCCGGCGCCATATTGACATTGATCGATCTATAATTGTGATCCGATGCGAGCCGCCCTCAGCCGCGAGGCGCGCGGGGCTCCCGCGGCGGCTCGTCGCGTCGCCCGGGCCACTGCAATCACAAGTTTAATGACACAACATTGGCAGGTGGTCTAAACAGATCCACAATTTGATGCTTCATAAATAGCCACAATTTCTTAATAATTTAAACACTCCTGCAAAAACTTGCAGCGAGAACATGTTTGTAGCTAGCCCGTAATAGGGTGGATTGCCTACTGTTGGCCACTCCCCAATAACAGGCCACTTCACAAAAATGTTCGCAGAGGAAACCAATTGTTAATATAATAATAATAAAAAATAAATTTTAGAGGACAATCTTACACAAATCGAACTAGCCCCACAGTAAGCTCAAGAAGGCTTGTGTTATGGGTACTAGACGACGATATATTTAATAGATATAAATACTTAAATACATAGAAAACATCCAAGACTCAGAAACAAAAATTCATGCTCATCACACAAATATTTGCCCTGACCGGGATTCGAACCCAGGACCGTCAGCTTCACAGGCATCCCGGCAAAGCTCCCGTCTTAATCTTCTAACCTATCCGCATTACAGTCGGTTTTGCCCTAACAGGTCTTTCGTACATTTTAGGTTTTGGGTATTTTTGTTTTTGAGTATTTTTGTTTTTGAGTACTTTTACAGAGTACACCAAGAATCTGGGAAAATTTTAATTTTAGACGTATATCAATAATAGTAAACAGTGGTGATATGATATTCTAGGTAATAAGAATTTTGGGAACTGAAACCTTCGTTAAACCAAAATTATACTAAAGGCCATTCGATGAACGACTACGTCGATGAACAAATAAGATACTGAATTAAAATTCGATGAGTTGATTCTTGTGTAAAAGGTAATTCGATCAAATGTTTGAGCGATCTAACGAAGTTCGATGAATGATTCCTAAGTGATAATAAAATTCTGCGAATAGTGTTATAGGAAACGATAATCGATGTAACGATTTTCGGTAAAATGATGGATTCCCGATTGCAACAAGTTGCTCAATATATTGCAGGAAGCTCTTGCTAGTGTAAACCGCGCTATAGAACCCGCGCCTCGCTCGGAGGGCCAGCCCGGGCATGCGACACGCCAGAACTGGCATCTTAGTCACATTTTAGTATTTTTTGCTCCTCGATTTTGGCGCTAGTCGCGTCGGGAACGTGCTAACCGGACATTTATAAGATAATGATGAGCACCTCTAAATTCTTATAGATAGTTGTGCGAAATGTAATGATCATAGCGATTGAGGGTTGTGTTTTGAGCCAGAGGCGCAGCAGCAGTGTAGTGTAGTGTAGTGTAGAGTAGTTAAGGCAGTCAGGCTGGCGGGTAGGGAGTACGGACCGGAGCGCGCTAGAGGCTCGCAGCGGCGGCGGCGGCGGCCGACAGCAGCAGCAGCAGCAGGGCGGCGGCGGCGCGCGAAGCACTGCTGGCCTTCCTGTTGAGGTTGCGGCGCGGCCGGTCCACCACGAAGATGCGCCCGCCCATGCCTGCACAATGCACAACACAACCTTAATGTCTAGTTCCACCGGTGCCCGTGGAAATGTTTAAGGAATAAATTAGCGTTCATTCCCAGTAGTTCCGGAGGAATTTCTTCCGCGGGACTACTGGGAGTGAACTTAGCCTGTTCACCGTCATTTCGTAAATTTTGTCTCCCACGCCAGTCCATGTAGCAAAAGATTGAAAATGGACCTTATTTGATAGCACGTAGGTAGCCTGTACATGGACTCGAAACAATATGAAGTCATTGGCGTGTGGGGCACGAAATGTCCTGACTTTATATACAGTCAATGGCGGCGAAAAGGTTAAATTAGGTTAGTAACTCTTTGATTCAAAAGAAGACTGTTACTGAATGCTGAACTTGATTAGATTTAACCATGCAACTTGACACTCGTGCCGTATGTGCACTTGGTCAATTACGCGCTTACTTACCGATCATGCTGCGTGCATTCGCTTTGGATGTCATGCTGGTCTATAAGCTACTGATTTTGTGCAAACTTAACTGTATCATTTATCGTGTAATCTCTGTAAAGCTTTTTGAAATAAATAAATATGTAGAAACGATAAAAGATAGAGCTACGCACCCGCGTGTGTGAAGGAGTTGTAGTAGACGAGGTCGGGCCAGGTGTCGTTGGGCGCGACGGCGAGCTCGGCGGCGGCGCCGGCGGCGCAGCGCCACGTCAGGCTGCGGTTGAAGGCGCGGAACGACGCGAAGGCCGCGGCGCGCCGCGGGTCCGCGCCCTCCGCGGGCGCGCCCAGGCACAGCGGGCCCGCTGCCGGACAACCGACACAAACACGTCACAACATTTATTTACTTCGCCGAGGCTTACTTCGGGAGGCGATCCCCGTCCTGGTGAGTACCTGGTGCAAACGATATCCTGGCCCATACGACCATGGAAATCCGCAATTTTACTGGACACCTTTGCGCCGGGGAGTAACAGGAACGAGGAATCCCCCCTCTCTCTCCCTAAAGTCACTTCGTATAGTTTTATTCATATTTTTGTAAAATCTATTCAAATATTGTAAATTTCTGTCATTAAATAAATAAGTTTATTTTGATATAAGCAACTATTCTCATAAGTACCTACAGGTTACAAGTGTTACAATCCAATGTCACACATGTGACATAGAGTGGTATTCCTTCTTAAAATAATACATTATTCGATCACGGGCGGCAAAACAATTTTTAGCAGGATTTAAGGGTGCCCAAGGGTTAAAATATGTAGAGAGCAAGAGAGAGAGAACATTTATTTAGATTTATATACATACTTTATAGCTTTTAAAATAAAAAAAAGGTTGCAGATTACGTCTCGTTTCACGAAAAATAAAATACACATATATACTTGCGTTCCGTTTCACGTACACTTAAATGTCGTTAAAAAAAAACTACGCGTCCCCGCGGGATGGAGGTTGTATTTTCAGAAAGAGAACATCAACCCCTACATAATTTAACCCTTGAGCACCCTTAACTCCTGCGCCCTAATTCAAATTTTTTTCCAAACTCTTTTTAACAATTTGCCTGTCTCAGATCGCAGGTATTTGACGGCCGAGTACAATGCAAGGGTGATAAATATGCGATTTTTATGTCTCCCCCCTGGCTAGGAAGTGGGATTTTCTGTACACCAAGCGTGCAATAATTGCCGTGCCGTGCCTGACGGGAAATTCGCAATAGGAAGTCTGCTCGGAGACCATCCGAATCTGAGAGCAAAGAGGGATGCGCGTGCTAATCGCGGAGCGGCGGCGGCGGCGGCCGAGTGCACTCGCTGTGTAGTGACAGCTTTTTCTTCTGTCCGACCTCCTTGTTCCCGTTCCTGTGTAAGTGTGTACACTGTAGAGTACCTGCGGTGGGGCTGAGCCGGCCGCGGCGCGTGTAGTGCACGCCGGCCAGCACGCGCACGGCGCGCTGCGCGGGCTCCGGCAGCTGCTCGAGCCCGCCGCGCGGCTCCAGCGACACGATCAGCGGGTGGTACTCGTGCGCCGAGTGGTTCCTGTGTACACTGTAACACTGCGCAGTACCTGCGGTGGGGCTGAGCCGGCCGCGGCGCGTGTAGTGCACGCCGGCCAGCACGCGCACGGCGCGCTGCGCGGGCTCCGGCAGCTGCTCGAGCCCGCCGCGCGGCTCCAGCGACACGATCAGCGGGTGGTACTCGTGCGCCGAGTGGTTCCTGTGTACACTGTAACACTGCGCAGTACCTGCGGTGGGGCTGAGCCGGCCGCGGCGCGTGTAGTGCACGCCGGCCAGCACGCGCACGGCGCGCTGCGCGGGCTCCGGCAGCTGCTCGAGCCCGCCGCGCGGCTCCAGCGACACGATCAGCGGGTGGTACTCGTGCGCCGAGTGGTTCCTGTGTACACTGTAACACTGCGCAGTACCTGCGGTGGGGCTGAGCCGGCCGCGGCGCGTGTAGTGCACGCCGGCCAGCACGCGCACGGCGCGCTGCGCGGGCTCCGGCAGCTGCTCGAGCCCGCCGCGCGGCTCCAGCGACACGATCAGCGGGTGGTACTCGTGCGCCGAGTGGTTCCTGTGTACACTGTAACACTGCGCAGTACCTGCGGTGGGGCTGAGCCGGCCGCGGCGCGTGTAGTGCACGCCGGCCAGCACGCGCACGGCGCGCTGCGCGGGCTCCGGCAGCTGCTCGAGCCCGCCGCGCGGCTCCAGCGACACGATCAGCGGGTGGTACTCGTGCGCCGAGTGGTTCCTGTGTACACTGTAACACTGCGCAGTACCTGCGGTGGGGCTGAGCCGGCCGCGGCGCGTGTAGTGCACGCCGGCCAGCACGCGCACGGCGCGCTGCGCGGGCTCCGGCAGCTGCTCGAGCCCGCCGCGCGGCTCCAGCGACACGATCAGCGGGTGGTACTCGTGCGCCGAGTGGTTCCTGTGTACACTGTAACACTGCGCAGTACCTGCGGTGGGGCTGAGCCGGCCGCGGCGCGTGTAGTGCACGCCGGCCAGCACGCGCACGGCGCGCTGCGCGGGCTCCGGCAGCTGCTCGAGCCCGCCGCGCGGCTCCAGCGACACGATCAGCGGGTGGTACTCGTGCGCCGAGTGGTTCCTGTGTACACTGTAACACTGCGCAGTACCTGCGGTGGGGCTGAGCCGGCCGCGGCGCGTGTAGTGCACGCCGGCCAGCACGCGCACGGCGCGCTGCGCGGGCTCCGGCAGCTGCTCGAGCCCGCCGCGCGGCTCCAGCGACACGATCAGCGGGTGGTACTCGTGCGCCGAGTGCGGGTTGTTACCGCCGTACACCTGACACACACAATACACATGCATTCAATAACAAAATTAATAAGTTCGCATTTTCTCGAAAATGGACCACATTTTTAATCAAACGGCGAAAAAAGTGACTCACAAGAATAAATAATTACCTATAAGTCTTCAAAGTTTTAAGAGGAAACATAATCTGTCCCTTTTACGCAAAACGCACCTTTGGGGCACTCACTGAAAACCAGCGTCACGGTTTCCGTGACAACATGCTGAGTGGGTGTCCTATTTAGCACATAAGATGTACAAGTTGTTTTACAATTAAATTGTATACTTTTTAATAATGTGTGCTAAATAAATACATTTCTATTCTATTCTATTATTCTTGTATTAGAACGATCGTCATTTACTATGGCGCAATGGCGCTCGAAGTCCGTGACGTCAATGATCTGTCGCGCATTCTCTCTAACCAGCAACATTGAAACGGTGGTTCGTTCGTTCCGTGCTATCATTACGGAAATCAGCTTATATTACGTCAGTTCTTAATAAAAGTACCCTAAAACTGATTGACAACTATAGGGCAATTTCTAAGCTTTGTACTGTCTCTAAAGCTAAAAAAACTCGTCTATTCTCAAGTTTACGAAGTTATCAAGAATCAATTCAGTCCCAATTAACATGGTTTTCTTCAACGCAGATCTACGGTCTCTAACCTGACACTACTGAATAATTACTTCACAAAAGAGTTGGTCAAGGGTGGCTAAATAGACGTTACTATACTGATTCCAGTAAGGCATTCGATAGAATTGACCATAACATAACCTACTATTTCGAAATTACAAAAAATGGGTATTCACAGTGACTTGTTGCGTTGGTTTTCATCGTACATTTGACAATAGATCGGAGGCTGTTCTCATTAATAATTAGATATCTAACTGGGTGACCGTCCCTAGTTCGTTCGTTCGTTCAGGGATCGTTGCTCGGACCTCTGCTTTTTAATGTATTTGTTAATGACAGCACAGAAAGGTAGTCGTGCTAACCCTTCCAACTATCGACCCATCGCAATCACCTCAATACTCTGCAAGATTATGGAGCGTGTTCTCAACAGCAAGCAGCTGGCATATCTAGACGGTAACGATCTCCTCTGTGAGCGGCAGTACGGATTTCGACGAAACCGGTCCACTGGGGACCTTCTGATATACGCCACTCATCTGTGCGAGGTCATCAAGAAGCATGGTGAAGCCATAGCCGTGTCTCTTGACATCTCCACGGCCTTCGATAGGGTTCGGCATGACGGCCTTATTAGCAAGCTTTCCGCGTATGGGATCCCTTCTGGTCTGCGGTCTTGGATTTCTGATTTCCTGAGGAATCAATGTGGGTTGTCGTCGTGTGGGTACTAGTCTGATCTCTTGGAGATTTCTGCCGGGGTGCCTCAGGGTTCAAAACTCTTTGAGACTCTCTTTCTGCTGCACATTAATGACAATAATGACCTGCTTAATCCCGGTATCGTTCGGTACGCTGATGACAGCACAGTTACGGAGAAGTATCTGTCGGGTGCGCGGTCTAGCACGGATGAGACCGAAATCCTCAGGGTAAATATGGTGGAGCGAATAGATGCGACCTCAAAGAGTGTATCTGATTGGGGTGGTGCCAACTTGGTCACATTCAATGACGAAAAACAGGCGTGTACTGCTGGTAAAAAACTTGGTATCTTGTACAAGGTGAGGCGGTACTTGCCACGGAATCAGCTTCTCGCCCTGTACAAAGCTCGATCCGGTCGTGTATGGAGTACTGTTGCCACATGTGGGACGGTTCCACCAAATATCAGTTAGCGGCCTTGCACTCAATCGAGCACCGAGCTCTAAAGTTTTTGAGGACGATCCGTCAGTCGAATCTAAATTACAAAGCTTGGAACACCGCCGTCGAGCCACTTGACTATAAGTGTTTTGTTGGATACATTTTGGAGAGTGTACACAGGAATTACGCGATTTAATTCCGCCTTCTCCGTTCCATCAACGGACATCCAGACGGGGGAGCGGCGCCATTCTTATGTTGTTAGTCTTCCGTTTATTCGGCACGAAGTGGTTTGCTTCCTCTTTTCGAATGCGAACAGCAAAGGAATGGAACTTGCTCCCGTCTTCTGTATTTCCGGCTAATTATAATCCAAGCTCTTCAAGGCAAGAGTGAATAGGCTATTACTGAACCAGCGAGTTAGATCTTAGGCCTCGTCATCGCTTCCCATCAGGCGAGAATAAGGTCAATCACCGTTCAGTCATTCACAAAAAAAAGAAATATCGGCGACTGGTGCTTAAATGCTCTAATTTACTTTGTTTCGCGGACGACAAGAAGATCTTTGCCAAAGTAAAGTCTGCCTAGTAGCTTATTGTCAATCTAATAAACTGGAGCTTAACCCTTCTAAATGCTAACCCTTGGCCTTCTCGAGATAGCCTCACCCAATTCCTTCTATGTATAAGATTAATGATCAGCCGCTTCAAAGAGTAAATACTGTCAAGGATCTAGGAGTCAGTCATTATCTCATTGGATGCTCACATTAACACTATTATATATGACGCTTCCAAAACATTAGGGTTTATCATGCGGAATTCTCAATATTTTACACAAGCCAAAACTGTTAAAATGCATCACAAATAGGGAATCCTCGTTGACTTATTTATATTGATAGATTAGAATGCACCCAAAAAGGATTCATCAAGTACTTTTGTTTCAAATTGAACACCTCTTATCGGTCCTCTAGTTACATCAATATCTGCAAGAAACACCACCTCATTCCTTTGTGGTAACGCCGTGATATTATTTACACGCTAAACATTACTAACGGCAACGTCGATTACCCAGATTTACTGGCTGAACTTTCATTCCCGATCCAAAAGGGGTTTTCTCCGCCTTGCAATTCCTCTTGCTTCGGGCAACTACAGATAAAATAGCTTCTTGATACGAGCGGGTAAAAGCTTAAATAGTGCAACGAAGGAGCTGGAGATTGATATCTTTAATAGTAACATCCAAACTCTCCGGCGTAATCTGACGGAGTTTTTTTTTAAATAAGCGTGTCTTAGATGAAGTGTGATTTACTGTTAATATTAAACTATCTATTTTTTTTTCTACTGCTTTATTTCGCTTCCGCGATGCAGGGTGTAGAGTGCTAGTTCTAATCAGCATTTGTTCTTTGCTATCGTGTTGCTACTGGTGTGAACCTGTAATGGGCTTTTTGTATCATATATCAAAAATGAATGTAACGATGTGCTGTCGGGTCTTTGAGTAAATAAATAAATGACAAGTTGGGTGTAGAGGCAGGTCCATATGGGCGCCGGTCCCGCGGCGGCTCACCTTGAAGGTGTAGTGCAGGCCGCGCCGGATCTGCAGGTCGGGCGCGAGCTGCCCGTTGACGTACCACGCGAGGGGGGCGGTGGCGGCGCCCGCGCCCGCCCCCGCGCCCCCGCGCCCCGCCACGCCGCGCGCGCCGCCCGCCGGCCCGAGCCGGAACTCGAACACGCGCAGCGCCGGGTCGAACAGCTCGGCGGTCTCCCACGGCGCGGGCGCAGACGACGAGCCTCTGTCCGGGGAATACCACTTTAAATGTTCTACAAATTTACATTACTCACACGAAATTCACATTCATGTCCAAAACTTCCTTATATCCTCTGCTGAACTCGATGCGACGGACGTTCGGACGGTGCGGTCGTTGAGTGGCCTCTACCTCGTTTTTATTGCATTAAAAAAAAGACAGAGATCGACTTCCGAGGTTTTTATCAGGCACATTCTGCGGTAAAAGTGTCAAATAATCTAAATGAATATTCAACCTGTTATTCCATGCTTCCTTTATATATTTTTTTATTCAATAATAAGAAAATATGATAACGGCAGCAATTATTTTTCAAATTACGTTTCGTTTCATTCATGTAGAAGTTTTACAATAAAAATCCCAAAGCGGGCAGAGATTGGAAGAAATCGGTTCAGGCTTTAAAAAGTAATTTAGTCATTAACTGCCCCTTGTTCTGATCTTTTGTGCGAATAATGCGTATTCCATGTGTATGTCTACAACCCCTGCTTCTTTGTGAACGCGAGCTTCGAAGTTGGGTTCCCGCCTCCCTACACTACCAGTATCAGTATCACTAGAGCCGCTAGGGTCCGCTCGCACTCACACGCTGAACTGGACGCAGTCGTCGGCGGGCGGCTGCTGCGCGATGTCGAGCGCGACGTCCGCGCGCGGCCACAGCCGGTGGAAGGACGGCTCCTGCGCGGCGTCCAGCGCGCCCACCGCCCACACCACGTGCACCGGCCGCGTCGTCGGCCACTCCCGGTCGATCGGCTCCGCTGCAACCCCAATCAGTACAGCACTCGTCCCCTACTTTTGCAGAAAATAAACACGACAACAGGGCGTCGTATCGTATTGGCAAAAACACCTGATTAACGGGCCTCTTATTAGATATTATTATTGCGCTTTAGGCTAGTCCAACACGCCCTCGTCATTTTGTACGCTATGTAAAAAACGGTGATATCTCAGTTATTCGCTCTCTAACGGATGGGACAAATATCTCTCCCTGTGCCTAGTCGCCGCCGCGTGACGCCGGGAACACCCGGTCTCCGTCACTGGACTCACCGGGCTGCAGCGTGCGGCGGTATGTGACGCCGTGAACACCCGGTCCCCGTCACTCGACTCACCGGGCTGCAGCGAGCGGCGGTACGTGACCACGGTGACGCCGTCGGTCCTGGCCGCCGTGAACACCTGGTTGGAGTCGAGCGCGCCGAGCAGCTCGTCGCGGCACACGCCGCGCCACTGCCCCAGCACCTGCACGCACTGTACGGAGAGACGCGTTACTATGGTGACGGGGTGCGGGGGTGTGGGGGTGTGGGAGGGTGACGGTGGGACACTGACCGGCGCGCGCGCGGTGACGTTGTAGTCGGTGGCGAGCCCGCGCTGCTGCGCCGCGAGCAGGCGCGCCACCGCCACGTCCGCGCCCTCCATCTGCGTGCGCCGCTCCGACCCCGAGATCCCGAACGCCATGTACTCGTTCTCTCCGATCTAAAACAACACGCACGGCGGAACCGGAGCGTTACAGTCACAATAAAGGAGTCAGAGGTTGTGTTTGTATATTTATTATTATTTATTTTTCGGTTGAGTACCAGCATGTTATTTACTTAAAATTCATACTTCGGTTTGCGACCTATTCAACAGGGACGTTGATTCAAAATTTGACTACTCCATAAGAATACTCTAAAAGAAACGAGGCAAAAACATGCCAAATGGTGAAAATCCTATTCAAATATCTCAAAAAATAAAGCTGCGACCGTTTTAATGTTGCTGGCTAGAGAGAAATCGCGGCAGGTCAGGGACTTTCATTGACCACGAACGCCACAGTTAAGTCCGACTCGCACTTGACCGGTTTTTTCTGAGGTGTGTAATAAAGTGATTGTAATTTAAACATTGTATGATATTGTGTTTCTTACATTAACTATCCATCATATAGTAGGAATCGGAGTTTTCGAAGCCCATATGCGATATCGATCAGGGTAAAGTTCCTAGTCGGGCCTCTTCCCGCACCCTTAAGTGAGTATTATTAGTGGAGACGGTTACCTTCCCGGCGAGCTGTATGGTGAGCTGGCTCCCGAACACCTCCCACGCCACCTGCAGGTCGCGGTGCAGCTGCCGGCAGCTCGGCAGCTCCGACCTGCGCACCACACACACACACCACTGACCGCAGGGACCACACCGGTACAGGACTAATGCCGATACATGGATACTGGCCTCGTTAGGTAACAGGTGGGCTAGCATAACTTGCTGCCAAGTCGTATCTCGCGCGACTCAGTGATTCCTGTCTCACTCGAACTGTGCGAATTAGAAAGAGGAGGGTGAATTTTTCTCTACTCGCGTCGCGTCGCAGCGGCAATTGTGCTAGCCCCGCAGAGTGCCTAAGTATATCTTTATTCACTTTATTTCTGACCATTGAGAAGAGGACTGTGTTTTGGTGAGAAAAGGACTGCTCGATGGTTAGAAAGAAAAACAGTCGTACCGGATGCGCCAACTCGATGCCGCGGTAGGGGTCATCGATCGAGGAGCTAGCTTCATTATATTTAATATTTGAGTGAACCCTCGTCGCTGACAGTACTGACTTGTGCGGGTGCAGCTTGGTGAGCGCGGGCGGCACGTTGGGCCGCTCCGGCAGCAGCACGGAGGCCAGCGCGCGCCGCGCCGCCGCGTCCCACAGCGCCAGCCAGCTCACCGAGAACAGCGAGTGCGCGCCCGGCAGCGCCAGCCGCACCGCGCCGCCGCGGTACGCGCGCAGCGGCTCCAGGCTGCGCACACACAACACGACACGACACGCTCACTACGCTCCTTACCGGGACTAAACGACAATACCGTGTAGCGCTGCGTACTCACTATCCGTCCTCGTCGGGTATCTTGAAGCCGCGCGCGCTGGGCTGCGGCCCGGCGCCCGCCCAGAAGTACACCTCGCCGCCCGACCCGTCGTAGTGCAGCTCCGGGATCCTGCACACTCGTTGCAATCAACACGACAACATATGTCCCCGGGATATGATACCTATTAACGTGGTGGTGTATTCGACCTATACTGATCCCTCCCATATATATATACAGGAAAATCTTATATCGACCTAATAAATTAATAAATTCTTTATTTACCATAATACCACATTACATCAGTATAGTTTAAACTAAATTACCATTAGCATGCAATATTTCAAATCAGATGAGGATATCCGTCAGCCCCAAACTAGGCACAGCCTGTATCTTGGGAACCGAAGATAGAGATTTAAAGATAGACTTTACAAATACCAGAGTAAGATGACCGTGCAAAGAAATTACAAAATATGGAACAGTAAATACTAATTATTATATCGACCTCCCGGGACACTTACAGAATAGTGTTAGCGTCCAGGAGCTGCAGCGGCGAGGAGGTGATGCCGGAGCCGGCGAGCGCGCCGGCGGCGAGCGGCGCGGGCGCCTCGAACTCGTCGGGCACGTACACGTCGCCGAACGCGTTCTGCGACGCGATGTCGTACACCGCGAACCACTTGAGCCGCGACACGCGCTTGCCCTCCGGCAGCGAGATGCGCACCTCCGCGTTGTAGTACCGCTCCAGGATGTTCGTCCTGTAAAACGCAAACACACACATGCATGTACAGAGACAAAGAAATAATCGGTTTAATGATTTATGGTTCAAATAAGGTACTTTAACTTGAAATTAATTCAAATTATGCCATGGTGCCATGACTTCGATTACGCCACATGTTTATCTTACCGATGTAAGAATATGATTCATGTGATTGTGTATCTTATGGTGGCAAGAGGTCATTTATAGAGCACATTTTGATAACAGAGAATAATTTTACGATCTGTAATTGCGGTACAGACATTATAAACATCGAAGAAACCACAATACACATACTTGCCATGCTCATCAGGCACGATAAAGCCCTGCGGGCCGGGGCGCGCGGAGTCGCCGGCCCAGAAGAAGGTGTCGTCTCCCGTGCCGTCGTAGTTGAAGTTGACCAGCAGCAGCGTCCACTCGTCCACCGCATACACCTCGCCTGTCACCTGGAGCCAGACACACGTGAATTTTGGTGTTACAATGTAGCATAGTGTACTTATAACGTTTATTAGTATGTAACTACCTCACATACATGTTCAATTGCTTGTGTACAACTGCAAAAGTAGCAAATTTAGTCTACTTTCAAAAAGCCCTGAGAAAATACTATCAAAAACTAATGCTTTGGGGTAGTAATTGTTTTTTTTTTCGGATTATTTCAAAATGTTTGAAGAATCTAAAAAACTGATTATAATTCTAAAGTACTGGTTTTAATACTACTTTTCCAGGACGTTTTTAGACAAGATTAAATTGACCAAATAGTTTCAGAGATAAAGTATTTCAAAGTTCATAATTTTTTCGTAATTCGCAAACTTTGCAAGGTCTCGTCGCGGCAATTATGGCCGCGTATGCCAGAAAGTCGCAGGATCAAATCCCGTTCGAACCCAAAGTTTGAAATTTTCCTTTAATCATCTCCGTTTTCTCTCCTGCTGCACATATGGCACCATAAATAACATTAGGTAAAAACGTAAACATCTTTAATTTGATACACCACTCAATAGGTTTTTGAAGAAAAAACAAAAATCGTTACAAAAATTGATGACACAATAGGTCGCAAACGCTCATTTTAAAATACTTGTAACTAAGACTCACATTTCTCGAAAAGATATCTCCATACGCGAACTTCCCTACAGGCCGTAGTCAGGTCATACTCGTATTTGCCCAAATTAAATCCAGAAAAGCTTGTTTTATTTTAATACCATAAACTTGATAACCTGAGTTTATTGTTAATAAATTATTCAAATATGGAATACGCGGTAATGCCCACAATTTGATAAAGTCTTATTTAAGTAACAGGAATCACTTAAATAGAATCTGCTTAAAATCCAAGATTGAAATGACTTGTTCTTCACATTCTAAAGAATTAACATACGGAGTTCCACAAGGGAGCATTCTAGGTCCGTTTCTGTTTCTTATATATATATATAAACGGTCTCCCATAAGCGGTTGACTATCCTATGGTCCTCTTTGCTGATGATAGCACAGTGATCATCACAGGAGAAAACTCGGATACATACCAATTAAATATATATAAAACACTCGAATTAGTAATTGAATGGTTGAATAAAAATAATTTGAAAATTAGCACATATAAGACAAGGTTATGAATTTTAGACAAAAAACGAACAAATTTCCGAATTTAACGGTGATATATCAAAATAAAAACATTGACAAAACTGACATAACACATTAAATAATAAGTTGACACGGACAAATCAAATTGATATAATATGTAATGAACTTAACCAATTTTCATATGCATTGTATTGTATAATCTTAGAAAAATAGTAAATCAAGATACAGTACTTACGGCATATCATGCATATGTTACATCAATATTAAGATATGGGGTTGTTTTAGGGGAACTCATCAGAAAGAGAAACAGTGTTTCGAGGAAAAAAAATGTATAAGGGCTGTATGTGGCATCCAAGTTTCGGATTCACCTCTATTCTAGAATTTAAAAATATTGACATTGCCGTGCTTATACATTCATGAAGTGGCTGTATATGTTAAATTTAATCTTAACCAATTTCCTAGTTCTAATAGCAAACAGCAGGGGAAAATAAACAACAGACCACTCAAATCTGCCCTTTTGTCAAAAAGTGTATTTAGTATGGTGCCTAGAGTTTCCAATAAGCTACCTCAATCCATCTTAGATATAGACAATGTAACGAATTTCAAAAAAAGCCTAAGAAAAATTTTGGTTCTAATATAATATACTACTCCATACAAGAATATTTAAATTATAAATATTTAAATTATAAATATTCTTGTATCAAGTACATTGACATATAATTTTATTGTTTTGTATTGTAATAAAAAAACTGCGTAATTTGACATAATTTTTTTTAACAAATTTTTGTGTTATACTTTTATGGCTCATTCATAACACCTCTGTATGTACCTGTTTTTACGAATAAATGATTTGATTGAGCAAATTCTATCAAGGGGCCCTTGGTTTGCTTTAGATTAATCAATTTGCTACAGGCCCCGCGCTAGCTTAATCCGGCACTGTTTAAGAACTAGTTTCAATTAGTTAATGATTCAAATTAATTCCTAACTTAGTCATCATATGGACGGAACAGTGGGAACAAGCTGCAAAGTTTTAAAGTATGAATGAAAAGTACCTGGTGGTGGTAGGAGTTGAGTTTACCGAGCAGCCTGCCGCGGTAGGGCCCGTCGTCCTCGTCCTGCGACCAGCCCTCTGCAACCACCAACACATAACAATCGCAACACAACAGAGAGAAAGTGCTACACTTGACGCTCGATTCACAACTTACCTGTAGCTAGCACTAGTAATGTTAGCCATGTTAAATACATTATTAAATTTAACGTTAAACCTTAACACTAGTTTTTATTGTTATTAACTTTCTACACAAAGGTCATTATTTGTAAGAACTTTTCGCAACTCTCGCGCAGACTTCCGGTTCCAAGTTTGACTTGACTGACAGCTCACTAGTCGGTGCGTTCTCGCTATAACAAGGTCGCGTTCCCGATTGGTCGGTGACCGCTTATTGACGCATACATCCAATTGCAGACATGCACTTTCACTTATTTTTGTGAGGTACAATCAAAAACAGCCTGAGGGGCTACCGCGACACGAAAACGAACGAAGTTCGAATATCTCCCTCTCTCACGCACGAATATGCAAGTGCGACAGAGAGGGAGATATTCGAACTTCGTTCGTTTTCGGTTCGCGGTAGCCCCTCTGCACTTTCTATTCTAAATGTTGCTAGCTTATTATTAATTTTAATGTTTAAAAGTTTTAAACTATGGTGGGATGGCGAATTTGGTAGCCTCTGATGAATACAAACGCAATGCTATGCAGCTTCATATTATTATAGATTGTAGATACAGCAATCATGTAATTCATCCATTGCCAAGGCGGTTGCCTTGACAAATTAATAGGATGTAGAACCCTCATGTATGTATTTGCTGCTTAAAATTGATGCGTATTGTTTTCAATCTAGGTACTGCTGCCATATTTCAGTCACAAATCATTGTAAAAAGGGTCAGGAATGGTCAGTGTCGGCGCTTGCACCTATTTAGTGAGAGCATATTAAATTTATTTGTCAATTAAAAAATATCTGGATCAAATCTGGATACTAGGGGTGGGTTGCACCAAACCGTCTGTAATCGTAAGCGGTGTTCGTTAAAATCTGATTGTATGGAAAGTTTGACAAGTTTCTATGGGATGATAGCTGCCGGCGCCATATTTGACGATGACCGGCCTGTGATCGTATGTTGGAGCAACCGACCCTAAATATTGGGCAAGCAAGGCTGCAAATAAAACAAATCTCGCTGGATAGATAATATTAATTAATATATTACATTATTTAAAAAATACAAACGTTACAAGTATAAAATACCACTATTTATTTGTCAGATCTTTATTGTTTGCGTAAAAAATGTAGTATTCTTTATGGACTATGATATACGCATGCACTTATTACACTAAAGCATTTTCTCATTACATCTTAAAACTTGGACCATCCGTTGAGACGCAACAAAACTCGATGTTTCAAGGTCGCGCCTATTGACGCAGTCTAGAAGCAATTATTTGTCACAATCACAACAATCTAGAGACGCAGCTATGGGATGGCAAGGGATAGCTATTATTCATTTCATTCGCTTGACAGTCGGTTGTTGTGACAAATTGATTGGTGTGTATTGGCCTTAATACGCGTAGGTACGTTTATTAGATCCGTGACGCGTTACCAGTACAATGGTGACACAACCTATGCGTCTTTTTCCAGGCGGACGCTCTGGTCGAGCACATGGCACTGACTGTACTTGTGACATTTTAACAAGACATTACTAAACTACACACTAAACGGTTTGAATACAAGTTTAATTTTATAGGTAACAATTCTAATGTCATTTCGGTGATTTTATCTATTTCATCTGCGTTTCCTTTTTTCGTGCCGACTACACTTTAGTATTTACACATTCCAATATACAATTAAATAAAAGGTTAGAATGCAAATACTTACACCTAATCAGAAATGTCTACATTTAAATTTAACTGGTGTCATAATTAAACATAGGTATGTACATTTAAAAAATTCTCTGTGCTAATATTATGCTTTAATATAAATCTAGTCCTTACAGTATTCCATGATTCAACTACAATAAGTCAGTCCTTAACTGTGGATGGAATGTTGAGCTATCAAGGCTTAGTGAAGCCTGCACACACTGGCGGGGCCTGAGGTGGCGGCTGACCGCTGGCTTTTTGAAAGACGCGGCCTCGTTGGAGGCCTACGTCACCATTTTCGCGCCAAACCAAACGTCGTAATCGTCAATGAAGGTGAAAGAAGAGTTCTTTGTGATAAACAAAATAAAGGTAAATATGCCGCGCGTCCGTTCACACACACACACGCACGCACGCACGCGCACGCGCGCACACACACACGCACGCGCGCGCGTACAGGGGCGCAGTAGCGGGGGCGTGGCTTGCGGCCGCGCCGGCCGCGCTTCCGTCGCGTGAAGGGCGCGTGTCTAGGTACGTGGTAGCGGAATATAACGGTACCGCTATTTTACCTTAACCGTTTTCATTAAGGTATCGTTTAGGTTTTACGAGGGTGCCGCCAACCCATCAGCGCTAGTTATTGGTGTAGGTACGCCTAAAATACCCATTTTTGTTAAATCTCGTTCGGCGCGATAGATTACCTACTGACGTAATTGCTCTTCGCTGTTGGTCGCGTTTACGTACCCATCGTAAGAGTTACGATCGAAATTTTTCGATTCATACCAAAAAATTCGGTACATACCAAAATAATACCGGTAGGCTACCGTTATAATAAAGGTTTGAGTACACCCATGAAAAATAGCGATATCGTTATTTTATACCGGCAGCGTACTTTTATATTTCAACCGGTATATAACCTTAATAACGAAGCGGTATCGATATCCAATACCGCTACCATACCGTTTATACCGTACCGAAAACGGTCCCTGGTCTGAATTATTGCTAGGATTATCCTTTATAAAACTAGCCGCCACCACAGGCCACGACAGCGGACACTACGCTTGTTCATAAACCACGAGGTAATAATTATGGTAGACGCTAGTACAGCTCGGCTGTTGCGGGCTAAGACCGAGAAGCCTTTTTCTACATCATATACATAAAGACCATGTGCTCGGTCAAGCACACGGCGAAGCTTACACGGCACGGACAAGGAGCGCTCGGAGTTTTGCCAAGTCCCCACAGTGATTGTGATTGTATGCTCACGGGCTATCATCAGTCACACAACAAGACGCTGGCGAACGAAATTCCAGGTCCATGTCCAGGTCCAGGTGCAGGTCCAGATCCAGGTGCAGGTGCAGGTCTAGATCCAGGTGCAGGCGCGACGTCAGCATCGGTCAGCACTCGACGAGGTCGCGCTGCAGCCGCGCGAGCGGCAGCGCCAGCGCCGCGCCCAGCAGCGGCCGCGCGTACGCGCCCGCGCACTCCCACCTGAAGTCAATATTTCCAACTTTATATGTCATACGATACATTCGAACAGAATTAATTCAACTGCCAAGAATTTATTTATTTATCGTATGGCAATTATTTCCAACCATGAAGAATGTATATTGATCGTTTATGACTCGACTTCGAACAATAATAGTACATTACTTATTACTTAGGGCGGAAAAACAAAGAATGTCTCAGATAGCAGATATAAGCCTAAGCCGAAGGCAAGTGCAATAAATATGTGATAAGAGGCTTTCTTTATTATCGCCCGTGATAAGAACAAAATTTTATGTTTCCGCTTGGCCAAGAAGGGGGATTTTCCGCATGCGTAGCGTGCGGTAATTGTCACTTTATGGTCAGGTATGACATAAAATGAATAGGTGGCTCGTGACGGCGTGCAGGCGCGCGTAGCGCAGCCCGCGCCCCCGCCCCCGCCCCCGCGCCCCCGCGCCCCCGCCAGGAGCCCGCACCGACCCCGCGGCGTGCAGCAGCGCGCGCGCGGCGGGCTGCAGCGCGCTCGTGACGGCGTGCAGGCGCGCGTAGCGCAGCCCGCGCCCCCGCCCCCGCCCCCGCCCCCGCCCCCGCCAGGAGCCCGCACCGACCCCGCGGCGTGCAGCAGCGCGCGCGCGGCGGGCTGCAGCGCGCTCGTGACGGCGTGCAGGCGCGCGTAGCGCAGCCCGCGCCCCCGCCCCCGCCCCCGCCCCCGCCCCCGCCAGGAGCCCGCACCGACCCCGCGGCGTGCAGCAGCGCGCGCGCGGCGGGCTGCAGCGCGCTCGTGACGGCGTGCAGGCGCGCGTAGCGCAGCCCGCGCCCCCGCCCCCGCCCCCGCCCCCGCCCCCGCCAGGAGCCCGCACCGACCCCGCGGCGTGCAGCAGCGCGCGCGCGGCGGGCTGCAGCGCGCTCGTGACGGCGTGCAGGCGCGCGTAGCGCAGCCCGCGCCCCCGCCCCCGCCCCCGCCCCCGCCCCCGCCAGGAGCCCGCACCGACCCCGCGGCGTGCAGCAGCGCGCGCGCGGCGGGCTGCAGCGCGCTCGTGACGGCGTGCAGGCGCGCGTAGCGCAGCCCGCGCCCCCGCCCCCGCCCCCGCCCCCGCCCCCGCCAGGAGCCCGCACCGACCCCGCGGCGTGCAGCAGCGCGCGCGCGGCGGGCTGCAGCGCGCTCGTGACGGCGTGCAGGCGCGCGTAGCGCAGCCCGCGCCCCCGCCCCCGCCCCCGCCCCCGCCCCCGCCAGGAGCCCGCACCGACCCCGCGGCGTGCAGCAGCGCGCGCGCGGCGGGCTGCAGCGCGCTCGTGACGGCGTGCAGGCGCGCGTAGCGCAGCCCGCGCCCCCGCCCCCGCCCCCGCCCCCGCCCCCGCCAGGAGCCCGCACCGACCCCGCGGCGTGCAGCAGCGCGCGCGCGGCGGGCTGCAGCGCGCTCGTGACGGCGTGCAGGCGCGCGTAGCGCAGCCCGCGCCCCCGCCCCCGCCCCCGCCCCCGCCCCCGCCAGGAGCCCGCACCGACCCCGCGGCGTGCAGCAGCGCGCGCGCGGCGGGCTGCAGCGCGCTCGTGACGGCGTGCAGGCGCGCGTAGCGCAGCCCGCGCCCCCGCCCCCGCCCCCGCCCCCGCCCCCGCCAGGAGCCCGCACCGACCCCGCGGCGTGCAGCAGCGCGCGCGCGGCGGGCTGCAGCGCGCTCGTGACGGCGTGCAGGCGCGCGTAGCGCAGCCCGCGCCCCCGCCCCCGCCCCCGCCCCCGCGCCCCCGCGCCCCCCGCCAGGAGCCGGCACCGACCCCGCGGCGTGCAGCAGCGCGCGCGCGGCGGGCTGCAGCGCGCTCGTGACGGCGTGCAGGCGCGCGTAGCGCAGCCCGCGCCCCCGCCCCCGCCCCCGCCCCCGCGCCCCCGCGCCCCCGCCAGGAGCCGGCACCGACCCCGCGGCGTGCAGCAGCGCGCGCGCGGCGGGCTGCAGCGCGCTCGTGACGGCGTGCAGGCGCGCGTAGCGCAGCCCGCGCCCCCGCCCCCGCCCCCGCCCCCGCCCCCGCCAGGAGCCCGCACCGACCCCGCGGCGTGCAGCAGCGCGCGCGCGGCGGGCTGCAGCGCGCTCGTGACGGCGTGCAGGCGCGCGTAGCGCAGCCCGCGCCCCCGCCCCCGCCCCCGCCCCCGCCCCCGCCAGGAGCCCGCACCGACCCCGCGGCGTGCAGCAGCGCGCGCGCGGCGGGCTGCAGCGCGCTCGTGACGGCGTGCAGGCGCGCGTAGCGCAGCCCGCGCCCCCGCCCCGCGCCGCCTCCTCCAGCGCGCGCCCCAGCCCCCGCCGCCGCCAGCCCGGCGCCACGGCCAGCCCCTGCAGCACACCCACGCCCAGTTATATACTTGCCCACCGACGACGGACACGTTTCGTTACGATAAATGGCGGAGGTCTGAAGTAACAGACATAAACACTTAAAAAAATAAAAATAACCTCTTTTTTTGAAGTCGGTTAAAAAACTAGCGACACTAGCGTATACGTTAGTCGCACCCGCACCTGAAGCCAGCCGCCCTCCGAGTCGCGGCACGCCGCGAGCGACACGGTGCCGACGAGCGCGGCGGCCGCGGCCGGCGGCGCCGCGCCCGCGTCGTCCGGCGCCAGCTCCAGCAGCAGCGCGCCGGCGCCGGGCGCGGGGCCCGGGAGCAGCGGCCCGCGGCGCTCCGCCACCCAGCCGCCGCGCTCCGTGCGCAGCCGCGCGGCCTGCACCTGCTCCACGCCGCGCCGGTTACGGTCAACTTTCATCGTGGTGTATACATAGTTTAAAGCAAATAAAAATTAATAGTAGATTCTACCTCAAGGTAGCAAAATGTTTTTTGTGAGGGCGGTATATTGAATCTTGAGAGAAGCGAAAGACTGTACAATAAAATCGTGAGCGTAGCGAGGGATTCTAAAATAGAGTCTTGAGCGTAGCGAGGACTTCAAGTGTTTACGCCCAAAACGGAAATAATTTTGATACCTCGTGACACACACTGCTTTTCACACCTTCTATGAAGAAAAGATAGTCATTGTTGCCCTCAAATGAGCGAAAAAAAGTACGACTGAGCCTTCATTCGAGGGCAACAATGACTTTTCTTAATAGCAGGTGTGAAATAGTACATTACTGCAGGGGCCGGGAAATAAGGTATTGCCCTGTGTCTTTACCATGAGTTTACATGACCGCATTCGCTAGCGACTGCGCGGCACCCGAAACATGACACTTCGCAGCTATAGGGCTTGCAATTTTTTCCGATATTACGATTCCGGAATTGGTACACTTGGAATATCGGAATTCCGGAATTGGATTTGATAAATTTCGAGAATGTTTTGAAAAAGACGAAAGACGCCCACTGCTGGACATAGGCCTTCCCAAAGAGCGCCACAACACAATGACCAGTCATACGTTACCCGCATCCACCGGTCTCCCGCGAGCTTTCCCCACTCTCAAAGTTACTTTCTGAGCCTTCTTATGAGGCCCATGGTGAGCGATCACGTTTAAGTGGCATATATGTCATACAATGTCCATAAAATATGTTAGTAAAAAAAGCCTTAATTACTGTTCGTTTTAAATCATATTCATTCACAAAATGTTATAAATACTCCTCCCTCTAGACTCCATGTGTATAGAGTCCCAATGCTTCCACATTGCGTTGGCCGGAATTTCCATCAATAACTTCAAAAGGCTGTTGGGACTCTCACGCACGCGCCGCGTAGTACTCTTGCGTAGTATAGCGATAAAACTATCCACGCCTCCGCGAATATGCCTGATGCGCTACAAGTGTGGAAGCCCCAATATCATCCTGAACCCATTGTTGTATTGGATACGAAGAATTTTGGAATTTAAAAAAGAAATGAAGTGATAATAACCTGGGCCGCCTGCTCGTGAGCGAGGCGCGCCGCGAGCCACACGAGCGCGGCCGCCAGCGCGGGCAGCGCGCCGAGCGCCGCCGGCCCGCAGCCCGCGAAGATGAACAGCCCCGCGCCCGCCAGCACCACCGCCTGCAGCGTCGCCTGCACACGCACAACCACTACTCTCACCATATTTTTTTTTTTTTTTTTTTTTTTTTTAATTTATTCAGGAAACAAACGGTCATGTACAGAAAAGAATATATCTTAAGAGATGTATTAACAAACCTGGAGTTCCATTAGTTATTTAGGAAATAACAATAGTTGTAGTACATTTTCGAAACAGGGTGGGGTAAGTACGCATGCCTACTACTTACACGCCAATATTATGTTACATTTAAAGTTATACAATGATACTGGAAAAATCCACTAAGCTTAGAGTAATTACACAATGATAACATTTAAAGTTATACAATGATACTGGAAAAATCCACTAAGCTTAGAGTAATTACATATTGCCAAGGCCATAGGGATTCATAGTGAGAGACGAAGGCCACGCCTCCTGTATGGTTTGCCAATGTTTTGTAGAGAAATGTTACTTCGAATGTATGTTTCGCAGAATTTTCCATTAACAGATACTTAACATTTTTTTTCACAAAGGGTCGTAGTTCTAACGTAACCTAATGACCTTTTAGCATTCAGTACCTAAAAAATTAAGGGTCTCTGAAATAAAAGCTTCCATGATACAAAAATTTAGCAAAACATATGAATTGTTTGCTATGTATTACACATGTATCGCGCGTGTGGAAGGTGGTACAAGTAACCTACCTAAGTACGCAAACCAGGTAAGGCGGATTACAGTGACGCTAAATCATATAGGACAATAAGTCTATTCATTATTACTGAAAACATTCGAGAAGTTGGTAGATAGACACATAAGGGATGGCATCTACTGCATGAGTAACTGTGTGATAATCATGTATGTTAGGAAATAATCATGTATGTTAGGAAGAATTCATACAGTTTCCCAACGAATACTGATAAGTTAATGACTACAAGAAACACTGGGAAACTCAAAATAACTTTTTATAGACTAGTGAAGGCGAAAAAGTCGTTTTTGGGAAATTGTATAAAATTCTACAATAAAATTCCAAGACACATTACTGAACTTACGGATTCTAAATTTAAGTCTGTCGTGAAACAGACACTTATTTCAAAAGCATATTTTACCTAAGATAAATGACTATATCATGGATACAGATGTTTGGCAGTGATAGCGTCCCGCACAAGTAATCTAACACAGAAATATTTCGTCCTTAATATTAAAAAATATGTATGTATGTTTATATTGTAGCATTTGAATTCTGTAATATTATGATACTGTTATTTTATATATATATATATATATATATTTTTAATTTATTCAGGAAACAAACGGTCATGTACAGAAAAGAATATATCTTAAGAGGTGTATTAACAAACCTGGAGTTCCATTAGTTATTTAGGAAATAACAATAGTTGTAATATATTTTCGAAACAGGGTGGGGTAAGTACGCATGCCTACTACTTACACGCCAATATTATGTTACATTTAAAGTTATACAATGATACTGGAAAAATCCACTAAGCTTAGAGTTACACAATGATAAATTTAGATTACTACTAGAAGTAAAAGAAAAAACAATAGGTATTATATATGCACGAGAACAAAAAATGATGAAAACAGGGGTAAGTATGCGATATACTCAGTTAACAAGTAGTAAAGTTATTCGCACTATTTTGAGAAAATTATGCTACGGAGAGCGCTACTATATTTGCCGAGAGATGATGAGAATATATCTAAATTTATTAAATTTGTATTGTAGTCATGACAAACTCTTCTCAAGAAAGTGTTCCTAGCGAAATTGGAATGACATAGGCTGACATGAAATGTTAAGGGGTGGCGAGGGGGAATAGGCCGGGCAATTTAAGAAATACTTTTTCGAGGAGGGGAGATGAGTCAATATAATTGTTTAAAAGTTTGTATAGAAAGATCTGATCTAAAAACTTATATATATTGTATATTGTTTTGATAAAATGACACCTCGCCGAGTTTCTTACGCCGTTCTTCTCGAGGCAGAGGTTACTTTATGAACCGGTGGTAGTTTTTTGACATTCATAAGTGCATGTAACATGCCTAAACTGAAGAATAAATGATTTCATTTCATTTTATTTCACTCCAAATCTTCATCATCTATGGAAATGGTGGAGAGCAGCTTGGAGTAGGTATAAAGGAGGAGGCAATTGCGCAAAAGATCCCATGGACTCAAAGTGCATCCACAAGGGCCCTCATCTATATAAGATGAAATATTTGCTAATGAAATAAAGGTGACACTCCAGTATCTGTACTTCCTCCATCTAGGCCCGTCCATGTGTATCACCCATGTGGCATCCATTTTTTACCAATATTGTCCCACCTGCCCTGATGCATATGGACATACAATAAATGCTATATCATATGTAATGTTGAGAAGCCGTCACCAATTTGGACTACCCAATTTAACAATGTTTTTTTGACAGCATAAATAATGCTGGGAAGATAGCTGTTGAAAGAAGAGTGATAGACTAAACTATTTTAGTTAATCAAACATTGTTCACTTTAACAACAACAGCCAGTTGTAAAAACATGTTAAATTTTTGATGCCATAGAATACACACCACATCCTAACATTCCTAACCGAACTAATGCAGGAAAGTTGTCTTGCTAGTGGTTAGTGTTGACATATATTATACATTTTGTAATACTGAGTATTAATTATAATTAGCTACTAATACTGCATCTTTTTTTCTTTACAGAGCCATGGCCCACCATTTTTCATCTATTATAGATGATAAACGGTAGACCGTGCCGTCAAACCCTCATCCCTATTTCTTTTGGATTATCGGTTAGTGGATGTATGATGCTCAAGCAAGCGCCTACCTCGTGGAAGAAGAAGTACTTGAATGCTTCGGCGGTGTCGGCCGCCAGCGCCTCGCGCAGCAGCCGCGCCCGCGCCGCCGCGTCGCTCGCGCGCGCGCGCCGGACCACCACCCGTTCCGCGCTCATGCCGCGCCTCTACTGCTGCAAAATGCGCTACACTCTCCGTTCCACGGCTCCCACGACCCACGACACGATAAACTTGAGGACTTGTGGCATTCGATCGCCGTTAGACGGGAGATAAACGGTTGTTATAATCGTATTTCCGAGGCTTTCAGCCGGCAAAACGGACACTGACGGGAAATAAAGTATTGTTTTGTTGACGTTAATGACGTTGACGTGAGTGTCAAAATGAAGTCTGTCAATTTTTTTTTAATTTTGTGGCCTGGTTACAGAGACCTTTCAGCCACGTCTTCATTTGCTATAGTCACATCACAGATTTTAAAGTCCACCTTTATATTATTTACTGTATTTTTTAATGTATTTGAATATGGGTTTATAAGTTGAAGTAATAATAATATTCAGCGGCGACGGGTGGGAAGAAAAATCGCTATGATAGTACCAACTGCTTAGCACAGTGTTGCCAGGTCCAATCTGAAAAATTTAGTCAAAATTCAGTAGATCCCACGTAGATCCTATAATAATTAAAAACACGACTATACTGGATAAAAATGAACTAAAAAGCAAGAAACAAGTTTTTAAATAAAGAACTTAGGTACCTACGTTAATCTAGTTTGTTTGCAGTCAGGAGGCCTAGTATTTATTTAAAAGAGTCTGGCTAATAAAAGCGGAGACTAGAAAAGAGGAAATTAAAAAAAAAACACGTGGTGCAACACTGTGTATAATGTGACAAAACAATTATGATACTTGGGCAACAAAATAGTCAAAATAAAATGTTCGCATTACATAGTTCAGTACATGCTGTGCTATAACATTATTTCCAAAACAAATTATTTTTAATGATTTATTTATAGATATTTTATATAGATATTCCGAGTCTGTTGTGGAACTAGCAATTCATGAGGAATAATGTAATATGATGTCTTTGATACGATTAGTTGTATCATGAGGGGCTACCGCGAAACGAAAACGTACGAAGTTCGTATATCTCCCTCTCTGTCCCACGAATCAGCAAGTCCGACAGAGAGAGAGATATTCGAACTTCGTTCGTTTTCGGTTCGCGGTAGCCCCTCTGTTTCTGACCCGTCAAGGATCAAGCAATGGTTGTCTCCATTGACACGGAAATTAAGTGACTTTTGACACATTTGACGTAAACATTATAGTTGCTATTTAAAAAGTTTTAAATCAATCTCAGTCTTAGCTTTCATTAGCCAGACTCCATTTAGGTATGGTATGTCGTAGGTCCTCCGACTGCAAACAAAATACACCCAAAAATGTAATTCAGGACCAGAAAAACTACGACAGATATGTCACTGTCATAAGTGTCGAAGTCACTTATGTCAATGTCAACCGAACATTTCAGATTTTGCCAACCTTTTTGCATTGATAATCAAATCATTATAAATATTTGTAGAATTGCCAACAACTTCATTATTAAAAAAAATACGTTTAACAATAATAGGGTATATACATTTTTAAACAGCCAATGTTATTTCTACCTGATATCGTTCAAAAACATTAAATTATCAAAAAAAGGTTTATTCAAAAAATCTTTATATGCATATGTTTTCGTGCTAGCCACGCCGACTGCGTCATGACAAAATGACGGGTGATTGTGATATTTTAACGAATAGCTAAACGCATACAATATTTAAATTGCATCTAACGTTGTTTACAACTATTGTGTATAATACGTACCAAATGTTATTAACATTTGAAGTATTACAAGTGTAATAAGGTCTCTTCGGATAATTCCGAATGTCGGGTAATTCCGAAAATAACATGTTCCAGTCTAACTAAGCGATTTTGTTGCACTACCAAACATCAACAAAAAAATACATTTCTTTTTGATGTTGATGAGATGCAACAAAATCGCTTAGTTAAGCCCCATTTGCACAGTGTAAATGTGGCTTTAGACTACAATTTGTTATTTTCGGTGTTCGTTAAAATCTGATTGTATGGAAAGTTTGACAAGTTTGGGATGACAGATGGCGGCGCCATATTTGACGATGACCGGCCTGGGATCGTATGTTGGTACCGTACAACTGACCCTTAATATTATTATGTACAGTCAGCAGCCGAAGTAGCTATACAAACGAAGTGCTCAGAAAAAGGTGTACGATTCAATTGTCAATAAGATATTGACAACTGCTAGCATTTACGTGGGCAGTCAGCACGTTACAAATATCTGAGCGGTCAGTATTCACAAATTTCTACACACATTACGGATTATTCCTTAGCTATCGGAAAACCACTTGCCACTACCAAGCACAACCACTAAGCAGTCAAAATTGCAATAATATCTGAACATACAGGAGCAAAAGTTTACAGGTAATAAGTAATATTGAATATTGATTAGAAAATGCAACAGTGAGGCTACCGCGAACCACAAACGAAGTTTTCCCTCTCTGCCTCACTTATGTGCAAACTTGCAAGTGCGACAGAGAGGGAAAACTTCGTTTGCTGTTCGCGGTAGCGCCCCAGGAAACAATCTAAAATTGAACTACTTATAACTCGTGCATATCGAGAGGGACTGCGAACTACGTTTATTAACGCATTGACTGTGTGCAGTAGGCGACATCTTAATGCTACCTAATCATCATGACTTGATTGAAAGTGCCATGTATTCACAGCTGCACGCGGTACGCGCGCGCCGCTGGGCCACGAGCGCTCCATACAATCATATCAACATGTCCTAGTGGCTCTGTGAGCTTGTGACCTCGTGAGTGAGTTTTTTTATCATTTCCAAAATCTGACATTATAAAAAAGATCAATTATGAATATCGAACATGCTAACAAAACTTCATGAGAAGTGGTTGAAAACCGGCCAAGTGCGTGTCAGACCACGCACAATGAAGGGTTCCGTACCAAAACAGTTTGGGCAAGACCGTTTTTAAGCGAAAACTCAAAAATTGTTGAAAGTATTTACTAATGCACACCACCTCAATTTTTTTCAGAATTGTATACTTTATAGTTTGGAAATTAGAGGGAAGGGGGGGTCACCCTTTCTATGACTTTGACAGCTAATATCTCACCAACGGTTGACGTAAATGGACTAGTTTTTTTGAAACCTTCATAACATTTTTAAAGGCCTATCCATCGATATCCCACGAAACTATGTGCGTTGACATTTTTTTTTTCATCCATCGGTTACATGTATGGAGTGCCTCCCCTAATTTAATATTTTTTTGTAATTTCACATCACTTTTATGTAGCGGTCCATACAGTTCACACCTTCCTACCAAATTTCATAATTGTAGTGCTTATAGTCTCCGAGTAAATCGGCTGTGACCATACGGACGGACGGACGGACGGACGGACGGACAGACAGACATGACGAATATATAAGGGTTCCGTTTTTGCCATTTTGGCTACGGAACCCTGAAAATGCACCTGTAGAGTAGAACAAGCAGAAATTCGGACGCAATAACTTACAAAATCTGTGAAATAAAAATTGTTTTTGAAAATTTCCCCAAACTGACTCGACAAAACAATTCTATATAATTATCGGACCTGGTCACAAAATTTTATGAGAATCGTTTGCGAAATGCGACCTGTAGAAGAGAACAAACCCTTGAACAAATATATATTTTTTTTAATTTCCAAAAACTTATTTGACAAAAAAAATGGTATATTTATCCAACCTGCTCACAAAATTTCACGAGAATAGGTTGAGAAATGCGACCTATAGAGGAGAACAAACCGAAATTCACCCGCAGAAACTTGCAAAATCAGTGATAAAAAAATTGTTTTTGGAAATTTCCAAAAACCGTCTCGACAAAAAAAACCTATATAACTATTGAACCTGCTCACGAAATTTCACGAGAATCGGTTGAGAATTACGACCTGAGGGGCTACCGCGAACTGAAAACGAACGAAGTTCGAATACTTGCTAATTCGTGCGGCAGAGAGGGAGATATTCGAACTTCGTTCGTTTTCAGTTCGCGGTAGCCCCTCTGTAGACGAGAACAAACGGAAATCCGGACATATACGAAAGCATTTGTGTCGAAGCTGAAGCAGAGACCTTTGTTTCACTCGGTGAACAAGTGCAATAATTAAAATTAATTAAATAATTAGTAGTCTGCAAAAGATGCAGAAAATTGTAGCCATAAGGAAGTCTTAAATATATATTCAATCACTGCTGCAAAATGTATATCTAAAATGTAAATCTGCAAAAAGCTACTTTATGTTCTTGTTATCTTGAATAAAATGATCTGACAATTCACGAAAACAGTGCAGACTTGTCATTCCATAGCTTTGTCTCACATTTTGCGGTCTACACGTCATATAACACTATTGTAGAATCTGGCTGCAGATAGCCTATAAATTCGGTTTTCATTTCTCATACTCTGAAAGTGGGTCATTGTTCACCTAAATGGCGTTTCAGCACTCAATTTCTGCTCTAGAGCAGAAAAGTATTAAAAATTAATAGTATGTTGAATCGGAGCTAACATTATAAAGATTCTATAGAGATCCTATATGCGTGCCACCATGCAGATAAATTGAAAAGTGAAACTATGACAAGGAAAACAAATGCTATGTCACTCTCTGTCGCTCTCATATGAAGTTGTATATGGCCATCTCGATTGGTAGTGGTATTATTATTTGATGTCAAGTCTGGTTAGTCTGAGCGTAAGTACGAATAAATCGAATTGGGCAGAGGCAGCGAGCGTATGATCACCACCTACCCCCTTAACTGTGGCCAAGCCAGCAGACTTGGGGAAGTCAGTCGGCCGCTCAATTAACTGGCCTGAGATGGCGTGGCGCATGTTCCCTCGCGCATTTTAAGGTTAGACGTCGCAGGACGGGTTTCTTATACCTCACCCTCCTGCTCAAGAGTTCGGGGCCTCCAAGAGGCCAGTCACCGCCGGTTTGCGGAAGACGGTTTTAGACGGTAGTCCGGGTGGTTCCCGAGAGTCCGTCATACCCGCTCTGACTTCCCCGGCAGAGCTGGATGCGTAAATGCATTTGCCCACGAAAAAAAAATTAGGGTAGGTTCGGTTAGGTTAGGCCGGGGCTCCATAAATTCCCTTTGATCCGGTTGATCTGCGGGAAAGAGAAGAGCCCAGGCCGGTGCGCCCTGGAGGCAACGGCAGGTGATCATTTAGTGAACCCTAATTGATCGCCTGCCGATGCTACCAATAACCTGATACGGCAAGGATGGGGGGTTCCGCATCAGGGAGTTGCAAGTTTGTTTTTTAATGCATTTGCATTTATTAGGTGGAAATTCATGATATGACATACTTTATTTGACAGAAAGTGTCAAATTAGAGTTTTTTGACATTGTTGATTTCGATGGTACAACTTGCTATACAAGTGGTAAGATGGTGAAAACTGTCAAGTATTGTGTTTGACAGTTTTTTTTTTTTTTTTGTTTAGGTTAGGTTAGGTTAGGTTAGGTTAGGTTAGGTTAACTGGTGGACACCGTTCGGCCAGTACTTAAAGAATGGATCGAACGGAAGCACGGTCCACCCACATTCCACCTCACGCAGCTCCTGACGGGGCACGGTTGCTTCGGCAAATACCTGTGTGAGGTGGTGGGCAGAGAGCCGTCAACGGCGTGCCACCATTGTGGTATGGGGGCCGTGGATACGGCGAAGCATACGCGTGAGGAGTGCCCTGCATGGGCGGAGCACCGCGCAGTCCTATCCACGGCAATTGGAGGAGACCTGTCGCTCCCTACGCTAATTAGAAAGATGGTGCGCAGCAGGGAGATGTGGGCGGCGGTGGCCACCTTCAGCGTGTCGGTCCTGACACTAAAGGAGGCGGCGGAAAGAATGCGCGAGGACGATGCCAACTCTGTCCCGCAGCGCCGCAGGAGGCCGGGCAGGCGGCGTAGGGCCTTCGCAGGCCACATGCAGCCGCCGTAACGGGGACCTGCGGGTGATGGTTCGGGAGCACCATCACCTGCCTTGTTGAGGTCCAGGGCTGGAAGGCCCCCATGGTGTTCTGGGGCGCCGACAGCGGGGTAGGTAGGGCACCATTCCTACCATAAACGTGGGCCCGCTAGGGCAACGCTGACAGAGTTCTGGTGGTGTGCAAAGATCGTTCCCAGGACTCTGTCTAAAAGCGAGCGGTGGAACACCCCAGGGGTTTTAGTCCGTGTGAGTCGGACATACCCACTCGGCTTCTCCCGGGCTGAGTGGGATCCATAACGGATTTCCCCTAAAAAAAAAAAAAAAAAAAAAAAAAAAAAAAAAAAAAAAAAAAAAAAAAAAAAAAAAAAAGGTTAGGTTAGGTTAGGTTAGGTTAGGTTAGGTTGGGGCGCTAGGTCGGGTAACGGGGCGCTAGGTCGGGTAACCTCCAAGTATGTCCGGGCTCTTCCAATCTCTCTGGATCCTCGCGGATCCGCAGAGAAGGGAAGGGTCTTGGCTGGTGCGCCCTGGAGGCAACGGTAAGTGATCCTGTCCGGGGATCGCTTACCGGTGCTACCAATAACCCGACACCGGGGGGGAAGGGGTTGGCCGCTCCCAGCATGCCTCAGCTCATCTGAGGTGGCAAGGGATGCGGCCGCTTTAGTGGTGGCGGTGCAGACGCACCAGTGGCCGTAAAACCACTGAGGACGAGGAGGGTGGTTCCTAACCGAACCACCAGGGGGACCTACGCCAAGTCTCCCTCATACCGTTATCCGCAGCATCCTCTCAACGACCCCCATTATTGGCGTTATGGGGATACGAGAGATGCCAGCCAGACGGCGCGCGGACCGGTGGCTTTGCCTTAGCCGGCCGGGCCTAGAGGAGACAACCTCAATAAAAAACAATAGGTTAGATTTAGGTTAAGTTTTTCCCCGTGATACCGCCCGACCTCACGGTGTATGTAGGGTTACCCAGGTACAGGGGGCACTGCCTGGATGGACTATTTATTTCCCCCACACTCGTGGGAACAAAACGGAAGAATTAAAGAAAACAATAAACCTAAACCAAAACGCTGACGTTTCAGTGGGCAGAGACGTCGATGGAAAAGAGGAGGTGTTTCGCCCTCGAAACACCCTCGCACGGTCACCAGTGCGAGAAGAGGGCAGCCCACGGATCAACATCAATGCGGCCGCGATCCAGATCGTGCCTTGGGGCCATGCCAGCGGTCCGGCTCGCTCTGGTCGCATCCCCGTTGGAGTGGCCGCGAGCGACGCGCGTCCGCCGGTGTCGCCGCTGGAGGGAGGGCGAGAAGCCCGGTTTGAGAGGGTCCCCATTGTGGTTTTGACCCGGCTCAAAGAGGGAGCGAGTAGTGGGGCTCCCGGGGAGTCGGCGCCGGATACGGACGAGACAATGTATACCGTTCGATCCTACTCGTCCGCCGATGTCGCTGCCACCGACGCCGGCGTTGGTGCCGGCCTGGAAGAACAGGGGCCATCCTCCGGCAGTGAAGCGGGGGATCCGCAGGCCGTTAAGAGGAAAGTCAGGCTTAGGAGGCGAGCGCGTCCACCCGTGCTCACCCCTTTCAAGTTTGTCGAGACGAAACAATCCTCAGTGGACTCCCCGGCGCCCCAGTCGGAGCCGGAGGACTCACCGGGCCCGCTGGGGGCAAAAATACAAGACCAGCCTTGGCCATTGAGCCAAAAGCTCTGGCAGGAGGGCGAGGGCCCCAGCCGGTCCGCGGCGGACGGCGGCGCGCCTCCGGTGGCGGCGGGTGCCGGCTCGCCTCCGGTGGCGGCGGGTGCCGGCTCGCCTCCGGAGGCGGCGGGTTGCACCTCGCCTCCGGTGGCGGCGGGCGGCGGCTCAACTCTGGTGGCGGTGGGTGGCGGCCGCTCGGAATCGTCCGGCGGGGACGAGTCGTATACCGCCAGGGCAGTCGAGACAAGACCCAGGGGCCGCCCGACCACGGTGGAAAAATGTATGGGAAGAGACAAGGCGCAGGACTTGAAGTCGGCGAGGGAGGAATACCGTCGCCGAGCAGCGGAGGAGGCGGAGGCGGAAGTGGCGAGCATGGTTATCCGCATGCGACCAACCAGTGAGAGTAGGTCACCGCGAACGCCTCAAGTGGAGGACAAGCTGGCCTCCGAACTATTCATGCAAATGGAGGACAGCACTGCGGTAATAAGGACTGTCGTAGCCAAGGCCGGAAACCTTAAGGGCACCCACCAGCGCAAGCTGAAAGAGGCGGCGGCGGCGTATATGGACGCTGCCCGGGTGCTGATGGAGCGCACCTCCTCCGAAGAGGTCAAAAAGCTGCAGGTGGCAAACGAGCGCCTAGAAGGCCAAATATCGGAGCTCCGAAGAGAGCTTGGGGAGATGAGGGATGAACTCAGGCAGACTAGATCCGTTCCGCCTCCGCCGGCCTCTCTGCAAGACGAAACTGAAAGGGACATCATGGTCAAGGTGGGGGCCATGATGAACGCCCGACTGCAAGCGTTGGAAGACAGGCTCCTTCCCGAAAAGGTCTTGCGGCCACCGCTCGCCGCAGATAGAAGCGCGGTAATGGCCGCCAGACGGTCGGGCACAAGTGAGCAAAATACCTCACCCGCCCCCGCCTCAGCTGCGGCAGGAAAAAGTCTCGCTGTTCCTACCGGGCAAAATACGGCGGAGCCTAATGTGCCGCCAAAGGCTACCCAAGCCGGCAATAAGGGAAAAAAGAAAAAAGTGACGAATAAGGGCAAAAGGAACCTACCGGCTCAACCCAGCGAGCCGCAGCCCGAACCCCGCCCGATCCCACCCGCGCCGGCTCCAACTAAAGAGTCGTGGACAAAGGTCGTCAGCAGGGGAAAGAGGAGGGCCGCGGCGCAGGCTAAAACAGTTGATAAAACTGGTACACAACCAGTTGCGCAGTCGCAACCCAAGGCGCAACCTAAATCGGGCGGTCGTAAACTCCGCCCCCCACGGTCTGCAGCAGTGGTGCTGACACTGCTGCCTGAGACAGAAGCCGAAGGAGCGACATACGCCAAAGTCCTTGCTGAGGCAAAGGAGAAGGTGAACCTAGCTGATCTAGGTATCACGAACCTACGCTTCCGGCGAGCCGTCACAGGTGCACGGATCCTGGAGTTGCCGGGAGCCAACAGCGGCGAAAAAGCTGACAAGCTGGCAAGAGAGCTAGCCGAAAAGCTGGGGGAGGGGATTCGGGTCTCCAGGCCGACTAAGTGCGCGGAGTTGCGACTGTCCCACTTGGACGACTCTGTGACTCCTGCAGAGGTGGTTGCCGCCGTAGCTAAAGCTGGCGGCTGTTCCGAGGACCAGGTGAAAGCTGGCGATATCCGTCGGGATCATTTCGGCCTCGGTACGATCTGGGCGCGCTGCCCAGTTGCGGCGGCGAAAAAGGTGGCCGACGGTGGCCGATTCCTGGTGGGGTGGTCCTCGGCCCAGGTCAAACTACTTGAGCCGAGGAAAATGAGATGTTTCCGATGCCTTGAGAACGGGCACGTCAGGGCACAATGCCAGGCGCAGACGGATCGCAGCGAGCTATGCTACCGCTGCAGTCAGCCCGGCCATAAGTCGGCACAGTGCACGGCCGCGCCTCACTGCGTGCTGTGCAATACTGCGGGCAAATCGGCAAAGCACGTAATGGGCTCCAAGATTTGCTCCGCACGCCCGAGAAGAGCGAAGAGAGCTGCTGATGGCCCCCGGGCCTCCTCACAGCGTTCCCAGCCAGCCTCAACAACACCTGAGGCTCCCTGCGAGGTGGTGGAGGAGATGACCGTCGAATAATGGCCACTCGCTTTCTCCAGGCGAACATCAACCATTGCGCCAGGGCCCAGGACCTGTTAACTCAAAGCCTGGCGGAGTGGCTGATTGGAGTGGCTATCGTCGCCGAACCCTACTCGATTCCTCCCAGGGACAATTGGATCGGGGACCGGGATAATTTAGTGGCGATTATTACCAACCCATCTGCGGGCTTTTCACCGCCGCAAAGAGTGGAAAGGGGCCATGGATACGTCGCAGGGTGGATCGGCGATATAATGCTGATAGGAGCATACTTCTCGCCGAACCGACACCTTGCCGAATTCGAACAGTTCCTGGCGGAGATCGGCACTATGATCGGCAGGAGTCGCCCAGGCATGGTCCTCGTGGCCGGGGATCTCAATGCTAAGTGCACTGCGTGGGGATCTCCGGCAACGGACGCCCGCGGGGCGGAGTTGGAGGAGTGGGCGGTCGCTACCGGGCTGGTTGTCCTCAACCGAGGGTCGACCAACACATGCGTGCGGCAACAGGGTGGCTCCATTGTGGACGTTACGTTCGCCAACGCCGCTCTGGCACGCCTTGTACGGGGCTGGGAGGTTCTGGAGGAAGTTGAGACCCTATCGGACCACCGATATATTCGGTTCGAGGTTTCAACTCTCCCGACCACCCCGAGAGGCCCAAGTCGACCCTTGAGAGGGGACGGCCCGCGCTGGGCACTCAAACGCCTGGACAGGGATCTGTTGGTAGAGGCAGCCTTGGTGCAGGCTTGGTTGCCGGGTCCCGAAGGTCCGATGGACATCAACGTGGAGGCGCAACAAATGGGCGGTGCCATGGTGGGAGTGTGCGACGCGGCCATGCCTCGTGTCGGTCCGATCCCCCCTAGGCGCAGAGTGTACTGGTGGTCTCAAGAACTCGCGCAACTACGCGAGTCCTGCGTCGCGGCAAGACGCGAGTACACTCGCAGCCGGAGGCGACGGATTCGAGACGTGCCAAGGGAGGAGCGCCTGTATACCGCATACTCGGAGGCCGTCAAGCTGCTGCAGGGGGCAATCGCCAGGGCGAAGGACCTAGCTGAGCAGGAGATGCTGGAGACTCTAAATAGCGACCCATGGGGAAGGCCGTATAAAATGGTGAGGCGCAAGCTTCGCCCCTGGGCGCCCCCACTCACGCAAAGTCTCCAGCCACAGCTCCTCGAACAGGTGGTGGACGGCTTGTTCCCCACAAGAGAGGAACACGTACCTCCACCCATGCTACCTCCCAGGGGGAGGGAAGCGAGCGCGAGCGAAGCACCGGAAGTAACGGAGGGTGAACTGGGGGCAGCGGTGCTGCGGCTCCGAGCCAAAAATACTGCTCCCGGTCCTGACGGAGTTCCCGGAAGAGCTTGGGTTCTGGCCCTGGGCCCGCTAAAGGCACGATTGAGTGCGCTATTCAGCGCATGCCTGGCACAGGGACAGTTCCCCCGTGCGTGGAAAGCCGGTAAACTAGTCCTTCTGCGCAAGGAGGGGCGACCTGCAGATTCGCCCTCGGCCTACAGGCCGATAGTGCTGCTGGACGAGGCTAGCAAATTGCTCGAACGCGTGGTGGCCGCTCGCCTGAACCGGCATCTGGAGGGGATAGGTCCGGACCTCAGCGACCACCAGTTTGGATTTCGCCGGGGCAGGTCCACCATTGACGCGATTGCGCGCGTGAGGGCCCTGGCGGACGAAGCTGTAGCCCAGGGAGAGGTAGTATTGGCGGTGTCCCTTGACATCGCAAATGCGTTCAACTCCCTTCCTTGGGCCTGCATCACGGCGGCACTGAGGTACCATGCCGTGCCCGAGTACCTGCGGAAGACGGTAGAGGACTATCTCTCCGATAGAGCCGTTAGGTACCCTACGCGTGATGAGTGGCAGGAGAAGAGGTTGTCGTGCGGTGTTCCACAGGGGTCGGTTCTTGGCCCACTCCTGTGGAACATCGGGTACGACTGGGTGCTGAGGGGACGGAACTTGCCAGGTGTCAAGGTGACGTGCTACGCCGACGACACCTTGGTGACTGCACGCGGGAGCACGTTTCAGGAGGCGGCGATTCGGGCCACGGCAGGCGTGGCAACGGTGGTGGCCCGAATCAGAAGGCTAGGGCTAGAGGTGGCCCTGAATAAATCCGAGGCCCTGTGCTTTCATGGGCCCCGGAGGGCTCCTCCGGCGGGTTCCAGCCTGGCGGTGGGAGGAACGTCCATCGCTGTCAAGTCGACAATGCGGTATCTAGGCATAATCCTTGACAGTCGTTGGACGTTCACGGAGCACTTTAGGTGCCTTGCTCCGAAGCTCATGGGGACGGCGTCGGCACTCAGCCGGCTGTTACCGAATGTTGACGGGCCAAACGCGAGCTGCCGGAGACTTTACGCTGGAGTGGTGCGGTCGATGGCTTTGTACGGAGCGCCCATTTGGGCCGGATCCCTGAACGCCAAGAACCAGGCCCAACTGCGAAGGCCGCAGAGGGTCATAGCGGTCAGGGTGGCGAGGGCTTACCGCACCGTCTCGTACGAGGCGGCCTGCGTGTTGGCGGGGACCCCGCCCTGGGACCTCGACGCTTCGGTTCTGGCCGATGTCTATTGGCGTGTCACCGAGGCGCGGGCCAGGGGGGACCAACCACTTTTGGAGGAGATCAGGCGGTGGAGGCTCGACTCCCGCAGTGTCCTCATCCAGAAGTGGAAGGAAAGGCTGGAGGTGCCGAGTGCTGGCCACTTGACCATCGGAGCTATCCGGCCCGTCCTGGAGAGATGGGTCGGAAGAATCGGGGGGTTCCTCTCCTTCCGCCTTGTGCAGATCCTGTCAGGGCACGGCTGCTTTGGGAGATATCTGTGCAGGGTGGCAGGACGGGAGCCGACGATGGAATGCCACGCGTGCGGTGATACCGAGGATACGGCCCAACACACACTGGCGGTATGCCCAACTTGGGCGGAGCAGCGGGCCGCTCTCGCGGCCGTAGTGGGGCACGACCTGTCCCTGCCTGCCGTGGTAGAAGCCATGGTTGGCAGCGACAGGTCATGGAAGGCGGTAGCCTCCTTCTGCGAGGACGTGATGGCGCAGAAGGAGGCCGCGGAGCGTGGAAGGGAGGAAGACCCGGCCTCCCAACCAATGCGCCGCAAACGCGTGGGGCGACGGCGGTTGGCCTACGACCGCCGAATTCCCCCTTAAGGGTACCCGTGGGCGGCAGGCACGGGGACGTCTGTCGCCTACATGAAGGTTCCCCGAGTGGCGGGCATGCCACTAGGCAGGCCCTGTGAGAAGAAGCAGGGGGAATAAATTTCTACCCGGAGACGAGTCCGGAGCTCCGGACAGCCGCTGGCGAGGTTGTGGTAGAGTACAAGTCAGTTCCCAGGACCTCGCCCTATAGCACGGAGGCGGCAGATAGAGGGGTTTTTAGTGGGTAAACCGTAGGCCTCATTAGCCGACAAGGGAGTCCCACATAACCACCAGGGTCCGTCCTCGCACCCCGGTGGTATGCGTAACGCATTTTCCCCTCTTAAAAAAAAAAAAAAAAAAAAAAAAAAAAAAAAAAAAAAAAAAAAAAAAAAAAAAAAAAAAAAAAAAAAGGTTAGGTTAGGTTAGGTTAGGTTAGGTTAGGTTATCGGCGCTATAAAAAAGGTTAGGTTAGGTTAGGTTAGGTTAGGTTAGGTTAGGTTAGGTTCCCCTTCGAGTGCTGTCACCTTGCCGCGGTGAAGGGGCTTGCGTGCCCCCAGGATCCTCAGGGCTATGCCGGATAGGGCCACCCAAACCGGACAGGCCTGAGGGGAGGGGCCAGACTAAGCACAGCACACGGCGGGCTGCTCCGCGTGTCCCTCTGAACCTAGCAGAGGGCACAGCGTGAGACGCCAGGTCCCCCGGGACGGAATTGCAGTGGAGTTAACTCCTGCGCGGGCTTTAGTGCCGAGTTTTTGGTGGTTGGCCGCTCCCGGCATGCCTCAGCTCATCTGAGGTGGCAAGGGATGCGGCCGCCTCAGCCCGGCAGGGACGGTGCACAGGTGCGGACGCACCTTGTGCTCTATGGGCCAGGTGTCTGCCTGGAGGAGGAGGGTGGTTCCTAACCGAACCACCAGGGGGGCTTACGCCAGGTCCCCCTCATACCGTTATCCGCAGCATTCTCTCAACGACCCCCATTGTGGGCGCTATGGGGATACGAGAGATGCCAGCCAGTCGGCGCGCGGACCGGGGGCCCTGCCTTAACTGGCCGGGCCAAGGGGAGTAAACCCCAATAAAAAATCCACAATTCCCTACGTGAGGATACTCCGCGTAGGGATGCTCTTTTCAGAGCGGCTGGAGTGTCTACCAGCCTCCTAGAGTCACTGCTGCGGCACAGCCATCGGGATAATGGGGGATCTCTGTCCCGATGGTATCACTTTTCTCCCCCACTCGTGGGAATAACATGTCTATGGAAAATAAAAATACAAATAAAACGGAGGATATTTCAAATGACCTTAGCGATAAACTGGACACTGATGATATGGCGGCAGAAGTGAGCACCCCGATAGGGTGTACCCAAGCAGACGGGCCGATTTTGAGGGTGCGCGGTGGAGCGGACGAGCCGAAGATAGATGGCGACGACGAGAACGCGATCTTCCGTCCTCGCCTATCTCTGATGCGCTCACCGGTGCGAGGGGACAGCGTGGATCAATGCGTTGACTACCCAAGTCCACGTATTGACCTAAGCTCTGACGCAATACAGATCCCGGTAAAGGAGGCGGGCAGCGTCCCACCACGCGACTCCCGGGGCCGCTTCGTGCAACATAGAGCAGAAGCCTGTGAGGATGAAGAAAAGAAGGACGCGGACGTTCTAGAAGACCCCGTCCTAAATGCGGAGTTGCACGCACCGGTGGCGGTGCGAGAGGATGGGCGCGAGGCCAAATTTAAGAAGGTCGCCCGCGTCCTTCTCAACAGATTGGACGAGGAGATCCTGGCGGAGTCCGGGGACAGCATGTACACCGTGCGGTCCTCCGGCTCGTCGCGGGCGACCTCCCCAAGTCGTCAGAAGCCGTTCCCGCCAGCTATGGAGTCGGGCTCGAAGGGGAAAGGTAAGGCGCCCCCAAGGAGGCAAACGCCTTTCAAAACCAGACTCCAACATAACGCTCCGCTGGAACAGCGAGGTGCGGGTGCCTTGGAGTCGCAACCGACCAGTGCGGGAGGGGAGCTGGTTCCTCCCCATAAGGACATCCCGCCCACAAGCGGCCGGATGTGGCAGACCCAAGGCAAAAAGAGGCCGCGCTACGTGTACGAGTCTCAGTCGGGATCCAGCGGGGAGGAGTCCGGCCTGTCCGCCGCTGGCGAGGGCTCGCCATCGCAGGCCTCGAAAGGCCGGGGACGAGGTCGCCCCCCTACCACGGGGAAGTATGTGGGCCTGACTAAGGCGAGGGAGGCCTATAAACGCGCCCAGCACGAAGAGGATCGCCTCGAGGCGGAGAGGGACGTGCATGAGATGCACATTAGAACCCGACAAGGGTTCTCCAGGTGCACTACGCAGCTTGCGCCGAACCCCGAAGAGGCCGCTGCCACAAAGGAACTTGGGCAGCAGGTGGAGGACAGCGTGGCCCTTATCCTCAGGGTAGCGACCACATCAAAGAACCTGCAGGGCGTATACATCCGCCGCCTGAAGGACGCCGCGGCCGCCATATCGGATGCGTTTGACGTATTGAGCAAACGCACCGTTTCTGAGGAAACGGCGCGGCTCCAAGCCGACAACAACCGGTTAAGAGGGGAAATGGTCGGTCTGCGTAAGGAGATGGCCGAAGTTAGGGCCCAACTGGAGGGGCTGCGGAGGCAGGGCAATCCGGCACCCTCGCCACCCAAACGAGACTCTACAACTGAAGAGATCTGCCGTGCGGTCATGGCCCAGGTCGGGCCATATCTGGACGCCCGCATGGCGGAAATCAAAGATAGACTCCCCCTGGAGGAGAGAGAGCGGCCTCCGCTGGCCACCCGCGAGCGAGGCACCAAGGCAGGCTCTTCTGGGAGTGTCTTTACCCCAGGAGAATCAGCCCGGGACACTGAGTCGCCTGCGCCTGCGCCTGCAACGCCGAGTGAGCCCCGAACCATGGCGAAGGGAAAAACATCAACGGCACCGACGGGTCCTACGCAGGCGGCTGCTTCGAAAAAGAAGCAGCCAAAGAAGAAGAAGAAGAGCACCCAGGGGAACCCGGCGCCTCAAAGGCCTGGCCCCAGTCCGGCCCCTCCGGCCCCTCCGGCCCCTCCGGCCCCTTCGGATCCGCGGAGAGCGCTGCCACAGCGCCCAAATGAGGCCCCCCCGCCACCACCATCGTCGCAGCCCCTATCCCAGCCTAGGGAGGACTCCGAGGACGGTGGGAACTGGAGTCAGGTGGTCGGACGGAAGGCCAAAAATAGGGCAAAAAAGACGGCACAGGTGAGGCCAACAAAGCCTCAAGGGAAGAGCCGGGGACTGACGGTCCCGTCAACGGCCGCAGTGGTGGTGGCCCTTAGGCCAGAATCTGAGGCCACATACGCCTCTATCCTGACCAAGGTGACCACATCGTTCAGTCTGGCGGAGATTGGTCTGGACCACGTTCGGGTCAGAAGGACGGCTGACGGGGCCCGTATTTTCGAGGTCCCAAACACGGACAACGGCAGGGCGGCAGACTGCCTACAGGAGAAATTGGAGGGGCTCATCGGCGAAGAAGCGCGGGTGTACCGACCAGTAAAACTGGCCGGTATGAGGATATCAGGCCTTATAGAGTCCGTCACTCCTGAGGCTGTGGCAGCAGCGGTGGCCGCCAAAGGGGGCTGCAAAGAGGCTGATGTAAAAGTGGGCGCTGTCCGTGCCGCATTCAACGGGTCGGGGTCAACCCTTGTAAGGTGTCCCGTGGCGGCCGCCAGGAAGGTCTGCGAGGACGGCAAATTGATAGTGGGCTGGTCGAGCGCAGCTGTCCAGGCCCTGGATCTAGCACCGCTCCGCTGCTATAAATGCATGGGGGCGGGGCACACCAGGGCCACATGCCCGTCTGAGGTGGATAGGGGACAGCTGTGCTTCAGATGCAGTAAGCCGGGACACAGAGCGTCGTCCTGCGCTGAGGCACCTTTCTGTGCGGTTTGCCATCACAGCAAACGCCCTGCCGGACATGTCATGGGGGGGTTATCGTGCAACCCCCCGAGTACAAGAGGGAGGCAAGACCCCGTAAGGGCCCAGGGGCTTGCCCGACAAGTCGCCGAACAGGCTGAGAGGGAACAAATGGACCATTAATGCCACCACGCCAGCACGAAGTTCTACAAACAAATGCGAACCACTCCGCCCGCGCTCAAGACTTGCTCATGCAGGTAATGGCGGAGTGGGGCGTCAGCGTGGTGGCGGTCGCAGAACCGTGGTGTGTTCCCCCTCAGCCCAACTGGGTGGGAGCGCGAGACGGAAGCGTGGCCCTGGTCGCCCCGGCGGCAGGAGACTTCCCTCCCCTGGTGCCGGTGGACAGGGGGCTTGGTTTTGCGGCGGCCGGGTGGGAGAATATGGTAGTGGTTGGTACATATTTCTCCCCAAACCGGCCCCTCGCGGACTTCGAGGCCTACCTAGGGGAAATAGGGAGACTAATAGGGAGGGTCGCACCAAAGCCGGTGCTGCTAATGGGGGACCTCAATGCCAAGAGCGCTGCATGGGGTTCCCCCATAACGGACGCGAGGGGAAGAACCCTGGAGGAATGGGCGGTCACAATGGGGCTGGTCATTGTGAACCGGGGAAGCGCCTTCACATGTGTGCGGCAGCGGGGGGGGTCCGTCATCGACGTCACGTTGGCAACCCCGGCAGTTGCCGCCAAAATTGGTGAATGGCGCGTCCTGGAGGAGGTAGAGACCCTCTCCGATCACTTGTATATACGGATGAGGGTCTCCCAGTCCCTGGTGGCCGCCCCACCTGGCCGTCGGGCGGGGGGAAAGCTCCCGAGGTGGTCCCTGGCCAGCCTTGACAGGGACATGGCGGAGGAGGCGGCGATAGTGGAGGCCTGGTGTGCTGCCCCAGCTGTTCCGCTGGAGGATCAGGCAGTTCGCTTCCGCGAGTCGCTCACAAGGGTGTGTGACGCGGCAATGAGGAGGACGAAGCGACTGCCCGGTAAGGAACAGGTGTACTGGTGGTCGGAGGAGATCGCGGCCCTCCGTACCACCGCAAACGCAGCAAGGCGGCAGTACACCAGGTGCAGGCGCCGAAGGCACACCGCCGAAGAGGAGGAGGCTCTGCTGGCCGCCCTCAGAGCAGCAAAGGAGGCCCTCGCCGTGGCCATCACAAGGAGGAAGGATGAGGCTCATGAGGAGTTCATCTGCACGCTGGACAGGGATCCGTGGGGGCGACCGTACAAAATCGTACGAAATAAGATGAAGCGCGCTCCCCCCACGGATTCCATGGAGCCGGAACTCCTCGCGAGGATCGTGGAGGGCCTCTTCCCGGCGAGCCAGCCGTTCGTGCCTCCTCGAATGTCGCCGCCTGTGGAGGCCCAGGAGTGCGGTGGGGACGTGCCGTTGGTGACGGATGGGGAGTTCCATGGGGCAATCGTCAGACTACGGGGATGCAAGAAGGCTCCAGGCCCGGATGGGGTGCCGGGAAGAGTCATCCCCGTGGCCCTCAAACACCTGGGGCTCAGGTTGAGGGCCATTTTTGACGATTGCCTTAGGGAGGGTAACTTCCCCAAGGTCTGGAAGGAGGGTAGACTGTGCCTGCTGCGGAAGGAGGGTCGCCCAGCTGACTCTCCTTCGGGATACCGCCCCATAGTCCTCCTTGATGAGACGGGCAAAATGTTGGAGAGGATAATTGCCCGTCGCATCACCCGACACCTGGAGGACACGGGCCCGAACCTCAGCAACAATCAGTTCGGGTTCCGCGAGGGGCGGTCCACTATTGACGCAGTAGGCACACTAAAAGAGTTCAGCGACCTAGCTGCGGAGAGGGGGGAGGGAACCATAGCGGTGTCACTGGACATCGCTAACGCTTTTGGCTCCCTCCCTTATGAGGTAATCAGGGAGGCACTCCGATATCATGGGGTGCCTCCCTATTTAAGGGCAATCGTGGGGCACTATCTGACGGACAGGGTAGTGCTCCACGACGGAAGTAACGGTCGCCTGGTGAGAAGGATGGAGGCCGGTGTTCCGCAGGGGTCGGTGTTGGGACCCCTGCTATGGAACATCGGCTTTGACTGGGCGATCAGGGGCGCGCAGCTTCCCCGCATGATCACCATCTGTTATGCGGACGACACGATGGTGGCCGTGCGGGGAAGCGATCTGAGAGAGACCCTCAGAAGGGCGGCAGTGGCCACGGAACTCACGGTGGGGCGAATCAGCCTCCTGGGCCTCAGAGTTGCCGTGGCCAAATCCGATGCGGTGGTGTTCGGGGGAAGGCGGTGGCGATTGCGTGCCGACCAGTCGATCCCGGTGGGAGGGGAAGCGGTCCAGGTTAAGGCCCACATCAAGTATCTGGGCCTGATCCTGGACCGCAGGTGGGACTTCGGGGAGCACTTCCGACAACTCGCTCCCCGGATCGTCGGCGCGGCATCCGCGCTGGGCCGCCTCCTCCCGAACGTGGGAGGACCTAAGGCCCCATGTCGGCGCCTCTACGCCAACGTCGTCCGCAGCATGGCGTTGTACGGGGCGCCGATATGGGCGAGCAGGCTAACGCAAAGGACGAGGGCCCTCCTCCGCAGACCCCAAAGGGTCATAGCTCAAAGAATGGGGAGGTGCTACCGCACGGTAGGGTTCTCAGCGGCCTGCGCTCTCGCTGGCAGCCTGCCGTGGGAGCTGGACGCCGGGCTGCTAGCAGAGAGGCATCGGGAGAGGGGGGCGGCCAGGGCGGGTGAGGAGGAGCGCCTGGCCCCGCAAGAGGTGGAGGCAAGAAGGAGGAGGGCCGTTGAGAGGGAGCGGGACAGGTGGAAGGAGCACCTGGAGGATTGCCCCTATGGCACTAGAACCATAGGGGCACTCCTCCCCAACTTTGAGGGATGGTTGGACAGGCGAGGGGGAAATATAACGTACAGGCTTGCGCAGGTGGTGACCGGGCACGGTTGCTTCGGTCACTACCTGCACAAGATAGGTAGGGAAGCCACCCCCGCCTGTCACCACTGTGGAGACGAGGACGACACCGCCCAGCACACGGTAGCGGAGTGTGCAGCCTGGGCGGTGGAGCGACAGGTCCTAATGAGGGAAATTGGGACGGACGACCTCTCGCTGCGCAGCATTATATGCCACATGCTGCGCAGCGAGAGATCGTGGGACGCAGTGACCGCCTTCTGCGAGGCGGTCATGTCCCAAAAAGAGGCAGCGGAGCGGGAGCGCGAGGAAAGTGCAGACGCGCCCCCGCTCCGGCGCAGGCGGGTGGGGAGAAGGCGGTTACAATTTATCAACCGCCAGCTCCCCCAGTAGGGCCGGTGGGACGGGGACCCACCAAATAAGGCCCTACACGTCTGAAGGAGGAATCGGAGCGTCACCGATCCCTCCCTCCCTTGGCGCGAGGGTGCCCCCGGTGTAAAACCGGGGCAGCCGGGGGGACGTCGTGGTAGAATATCCGATCCCATGACGTGCCCCGCTAACGGCAGTGCGGGTGACGCCGGTGTGTTTTTAGTGGGTATGCTCCTCCCCTCCCTCTGACTAGCAGAGGGAGTTGCGGGAGGAGAGAGTCCCACATAACCCCCGTAAGTCCCTCCCCGGGCCGGGGGTATGCGTAATGCATTTTCACACCGTCAAAAAAAAAAAAAAAAAAAAAAAAAAGGTTAGGTTAGGTTAGGTTAGGTTATCGGCGCTTGGGGCGCGAGGTCGGGTAACCTCCAAGTATGTCCGGGCTCTTCCAATCTCTCTGGATCCTCGCGGATCCGCAGAGAAGGGAAGGGTCTTGGCTGGTGCGCCCTGGAGGCAACGGTAAGTGATCCTGTCCGGGGATCGCTTACCGGAGCTACCAATAACCCGACACCCGGGGGGGAAGGGGAATGGCCTACAGTGGCCGAAGTGGGTTGCTCTCTCCACGGAGGAGATGAGCGTCGACCGCGAGGTCGTAGAGGCGGAGTAGAGGGCGACGATTGACTCAGGTCAGCCGTCGGCCGACTCGTAACCCGGTCCGTGGGGCCGGTACGAGGGTCGCTGTCTGCGGACGGGGTCTGCGAGGAAGGACACCTCTTTAAAAAACCACCGCATGAGGAGGGTAGTTTCTAACCGAACTACCAGGGAGGCCTACGCCGGCTTCTCTGATACCGTAACCCGCAGCATTTCCCAACGACCCCCATCAGTGGCGGTATGGGGTATGGGAGGTGCCAGCAAGTCTGCGCGCGGAACGGTGGGCTTGCCTTAATTGGCCGGCCCGCGGGAAGGAAAACCCTGTTAAAAACCCGACAGTGAAGTCGTAAAAACCTCTGGATACCGGACGACCTCCAGAGTACATAGTCACACCCAAGGAATGGGCGTAACCCGGGGGTGTAGCGTTAATCGGCCCGACTCGTGGGATTAATATATGGATTCTTTAAACAACAAAAACTTAAACAAAATGATGGAGGGCGTGGATGCCAAAAATGAGGAGACAGTTGGAGACGCCGCTATGGCGAACAACGAGGCCGTGACAACTGGCCTAAACAAGGAAGGGGCAGCGCAGCTAGCACAGCCGAAAATGAGGGAGCTGAGGGTGTCGCTCGAGCGAATCGACGCCATGGATACGAGAGATCCGATGGACGAGCAGCAATCCGACTCAAGCGCGAGTCTGATAACGGTGGCAACGAGGTCCAGATCCGGGTCCACATCCTCAATGCCGGAAGGCCGTCTCTGGGCCCAAGAGGGCCAGAAGAGAAGGCGATTAAAGCTCTCTGAGTCGTCCAGCGGAGATGACTCAGATATCGCCAAAGTAGACGAGCCAAGACCGAGAGGTCGCCCGCCCACAACGGGAAAATATGTGGGAATAGGCAAAGCGCAAACTGACTTGAAGGCGGCGAAAGAGGAATTCCGTCGCCGAGCAGCTGAGGAGGCGGAGGCAGAAGTGGCGAACATGGTCATTCGCAAGCGACCAATTAGTGAAAGTAGGTCACCGCGAACGCCTCTAGTGGAGGACAAGCTGGCTTCCGACCTACTCATACAAATGGAGGACAGCACTGCTGTTATAAATACAGTTGTAGCCAAGTCAGGAAACTTAAAGGGCACCCACCAGCGAAAGCTGAAGGAGGCGGCGGCGGCGTACATGGACGCTGCCCGGGTGCTGATGGAACGGACTTCCTCCGAGGAGGTAAAAAAGCTTCAGGCGGCAAACGAGCGCCTAGAAGCTCAAATAACGGAGCTCCGAAGGGAACTTGGGGAGATGAGGAACGAACTCCGGCAGACTAGGTCCGTTCCGCCTCCGCCAGCACAAGACGAAGCTGAACGAGACATCATGGTCAAAGTGGGGACCATGGTAAATGCCCGACTGGAAGCGTTAGAGGGCAGGCTTCTTCCACAAAGGATCTTGCGGCCACCGCTCGCTGCAGATAAAAATGTAGCACTGGCCACCAAACGGCCAGACATTAGTGGGCAAAATGTACCACCTGCGTCAACGTCAGCGGACCAAAATCTCGCTGCTCCTACAGGGCAGGATAAGGCGGAGCCTAATGTTCCGCGCCAGGCTCCTGAAGCCGGGAAGAAGGGGAAAAAGAAAAAAGCTGCCAAAAAAAGCAAAAAGAACGCTGCAACGTTCCAACCCAGCGAGCTGCAGCCGGAGCCTCGCCCGCTGCCGCCCGCGCCTACGTCGATGAAAGACACATGGACAGAGGTCGTCAGTAGGGGAAAGCGGAAGGCTGCCGCACAGGGCAAGGCTCCTCAAGCCAGGCCAGGTCAGGCCAAGCCCAAACAAGTCCGAAAGCTGCGGGTACCACGCTCAGCAGCTGTCGTCCTAACGCTGAAGCCAGGAGTAGGTCAGCCAACCTACGGCGAAATAATAAAGGAGGCACGGTCGAAGATTGACCTCAAGGATCTGCAGATAGAGGGTGTCCGGTTTAAGCGGGCGGTCACTGGGGCGACCATTATCGAGGTACCCGGGGCAACAAGTGGCGAGAAAGCGGATGCCCTGGCGAATAAGCTGAGAGAGACGCTAAACAGCGGTGTCGTCGACGTCTCAAGACCCACAAAATGCGCAGAGATTCGTATCTCGGGTCTGGATGACTCAGTCAGCCCCGAAGATGTCAAGGCCGCTATTGTACAGAGTAGTGGCTGCCCTGCTGATGCGGTGAAGTGTGGCGAAATACGTCGAAACTTCTCGGGCCTCGGAACTGCATGGGTCCGTTGTCCCGTGACGGCAGCGAAAAAGCTGTCCGACAACGGGCGACTACTGGTAGGATGGGTATCAGCACGGGTGCAGCTGCTGGATTCCAAGCCAATGCGCTGCTTCCGGTGCCTTGAGGAGGGGCACGTCCGCACGCAGTGTAAAGCACAGGAGGACCGAAGTGACCTATGCTACCGATGTGGCCAGCCCGGCCACAAGGCAGCCACGTGCACTGCCACACCGCACTGTGCAGTATGTGCAGCGGCCAAAAACCCGGCAGCACACACTGTAGGGAGTAAAGCATGCTCTGCTCCCAAGAAGAAGGGGAAGTTTAGCAACAGTCAGCGAGCTGGCCTGTCAAACATCCATCCGCCAGCCAATGTGCCGGCAGTGACCGAGGAGGTGTCAGAAATGGAAACACAATAATGGCACTTTCATTCTTGCAGGCGAATCTAAACCATTGCGCTAGGGCCCAGGACCTTCTGTTCCAAAGCATGGCGGAGTGGTTGACTCACGTGATTGTCGTTTCCGAACCTTACTTCATCCCCCAAAGGGACAATTGGGCTGGGGACCTTGACGGTTTGGTAGCGATAGTCACGCAAACGGCGGCTGGTTCACCACCTTTTGCAAGAATTGAGAAAGGAAGAGGTTTCGTAGCCGGGGTCCTCGGCGGCACCCTGGTGGTCGGTGTATATTTCTCGCCAAACAGGACACTGGCCGAATTTGAGTCCTTCTTGACGGACCTGGGGGCGCTTTTAAACCGAAGCCAACCAAACCCTGTGCTAGTTGCTGGAGATCTAAATGCAAAGTCCGTGGCCTGGGGATCTCCGTCAACGGACGTGCGTGGACGGGAATTGGAGGAGTGGGCCATTACCGCAGGCCTGGTCGTTCTGAATCAAGGGTCGGTCAACACATGCGTGCGGCAACAGGGCGGCTCCATCGTGGATGTGACGTTCGCTAGTCCCGCCCTGGCGCGCCGCGTTAGGGGCTGGGAAGTGCTCGAGGGCGTGGAGACGCTGTCTGATCACCGGTACATCCGTTACAGCATCTCCGCTCTATCAGATAACACAAACGGCTCCATAAGCCGGTCTCTGAGAGGGGATGGACCACGATGGGCACTCAAACGCCTCGATCGGGAAGTACTCGATCTTGCCGCTAACGTAGAGGCCTGGAATCCGGTCCCTGAGGGCCCAGTGGACGTGGAGGAAGAGGCGCAAGCACTCGGCGGAGCCATGACAAATATTTGCGACGCAGCAATGCCCCGGGTAAAACCTTTTCCTCCAAAACGCCAGGTCTACTGGTGGTCAGCCGAGCTCGATCAACTCCGCCAGTCATGCGTTGCGGCAAGACGCATGTATAGCCACCACCGTAGGCGCAGACGTAGGGACCCAACACAGGAGGCAGAACTATACGCGACGTACATCCAGCGCACGAAGGATCTCCAGTTGGCTATTAGCCAGGCTAAGGAGGGTTCCCAGCAGGAGATGCTGGAATCACTTAACAGGGACCCATGGGGCCGACCATACAAAATGGTCCGCAATAAGCTCCGCCCCTGGGCGCCACCATTGACGCGAAGCCTCGAACCAAACCTGCTGCGGGACGTAGTCAAGACGTTGTTCCCGGACAGTGAGGACTTTTCTCCGCCAGCAATGGCGCCTGCAACGGCACTCGCGGACGGGGAGGATAACGTTCCTGGTGTTTCAGAAGGTGAACTCGGAGCGGCGATCCTCAGGCTAAAGGCTAAGAACACAGCCCCCGGACCTGATGGAATCCCCGGTCGTGCCTGGGTCCTGGCCGCTAACGTGCTGGGGTCAAGGCTGCTCAGGCTTTACACGGCCTGCTTTGAGGAAGCCGTTTTCCCCAAGCCGTGGAAAACTGGAAAACTTGTGCTCCTTAAGAAGGAAGGGCGCCCGGTAGACTCACCTGCCGCGTATCGCCCTATTGTTTTGCTTGATGAGGTGGGTAAGCTCTTCGAGCGTGTAATCGCCAACCGCCTCATCAAGCACCTTACTCGTGTCGGTCCGGACGTGTCGGAGTGCCAGTACGGCTTCCGCAGCGGCCGCTCCACTGTTGACGCCATCCTCCGTGTCAAGGACCTAGCGGATACGGCGGTGTCAGAAAAGGAAGTGGTGTTGGCGGTGTCCCTAGACATCGCCAATGCCTTTAACACCCTGCCCTGGAAATGCGTGATGGAGGCGCTGCGGTACCACCGTGTGCCTGACTACTTGAGGCGAATGGTCGGGGCATACCTCTCAGAGAGGTATGTGATTTTTCCGGGCCGGGACGAATGGGGCAGACACAGAATGTGTTGCGGAGTTCCGCAGGGGTCGGTCTTGGGGCCACTCCTGTGGAACATTGGATACGACTGGGTCCTGCGCGGAGCAAATCTCCCTGGTGTGAATCTGACGTGCTACGCCGACGACACGTTAGTGACAGCCCGCGGAAAAACACACCGCCATGCCGGTATACTGGCTACGGCAGGCGTTGCGCACGTTGTTGGTCGCATCCGGCTGCTGGGGCTGAAAGTAGCACTCCAAAAATCGGAAGCCATATGCTTTCATGGGCCCCGAAATGCGCCACCTCCAGATGCGCACATTGTGGTGGGAGGGACCATGATTAAAATTGAAGCCAACATGAGGTACCTGGGCCTCACACTCAACAGCAGGTGGAGCTTCCGGCCCCACTTTACGAGCCTCATGCCGAAGCTAATGAAAGCTGCCGGCGCGCTAGGGCGTATACTCCCGAACACGGGGGGGCCTAAAGCATCGTGTAGGCAATTATACGTTGGGGTCGTTAGATCGATGGCCCTCTACGGAGCTCCCGTGTGGGCGGATTCCCTGCGGAGCGAGGAAGGCGCCTTGCTGCGCAGACCACAGCGCGTGATGGCCACCAGGCTCATACGGGGATACCGCACTATCTCCAACGAGGCAGCATGCGTGCTGGCTGGGTCGCTTCCTTGGGACCTGGACGCGAGGGCCCTTGCGTCGGTTTATCGCTGGCGTAAGGAGGCGCATGGGCGAGGTGACTCTCCAGCACCGAGGGAGGTGGAGGCACGCAGGGAATCTGCACACCTTGAAATGGTGGATGTGTGGAAGGAGAGGCTAGCACAGCCTAGTGCGGGCCTTAGGACTGTCCAAGCAGTTCGTCCTGTCTTGAAGCAGTGGCTGGACCGGCGCCATGGCGCGATGACATTCCGGCTAACACAAGTCCTCTCGGAGCACGGTTGTTTCGGGAGGTACCTTCACCGCATAGGCCGAGAGCCGACCGCCGAGTGTCACCACTGCGACAACTGCCTGGAGGAGACGGCCCAGCACACACTGGAGGAGTGTTCAGCCTGGGAGGAGGAACGCCGAACACTATGCGCGACAGTAGGACATGACCTCTCGTTGCCCACCGTAGTCCACAATATGGTGGGCAACGATAGGGCATGGCAAGCGGTTCTCGCCTTCTGCGAGACCGTAATCGAGCAAAAAGAGGCGGCCGAGAGACAGAGGGAGGCAACTTCCGATGATCCCGGCCGCCGACGACGAATCGGGCGAAGGCGGCGAGCGTATGATCGCCACCTTCCCCCTTAACTGTGGCCAGGGCCGGTAGACTTGGGGAAGTTTGCCGGCCGCACAACTAACTGGCCCGAGAAGGCGTGGCGTTTTGTTCCACACGCCACTCGAAACGATGTTGCAGGACTTAACAACTCATCCACCTGCCACAGAGGTCGGGGCCTTCCAATTGGCCAGTCACCGCCGGGTCGCGGAGGAGTGCAAGACCGTTCCCGTAACCCGGCAGTATGGTGACGAGTTGGAACACCGTGGGGTTTTAGACGGTAGTCCGGGCGGTTCCGGGAGTCCGTCATACCCGCCCTGGCTTCCCCGGCAGGGCGGGATGCGTAAAAGCATTTCCACACGTAAAAAAAAAAAAAAAAAAAAGGTTATCGGCGCTTCCCCTTCGAGTGCTGTCACCTTGCCGCGGTGAAGGGGCTTGCGTGCCCCCAGGATCCTCAGGGCTATGCCGGATAGGGCCACCCAAACCGGACAGGCCTGAGGGGAGGGGCCAGACAAAGAACAGCACACGGCGGGCTGCTCCGCGTGTCCCTCTGAACCTAGCAGAGGGCACAGCGTGAGACGCCAGGTCCCCCGGGACGGAATTGCAGTTGAGCTCACTCCTGCGCGGGCTTTAGTGCCGAGTTTTTGTGGTTGGCCGCTCCCAGCATGCCTCAGCTAATCTGAGGTGGCAAGGGATGCGGCGTTTGTGGCGGTGCGGACGCACCTAGCGGGCTCGTGGCGCGGCGGGAATGGCCTCGTGTCAGGCCCCCCGTCGGGCAACCCGTAATCCGCACTGAGCGGACCGGGGACCCTCCTCACTGAGCGGAGGGTCACGTGGAGATAACCACTATAAAAAAAACCCTAATCCCAAGGTGTGACAGGCGTGCCGAAGGGATGAATGGCTGGGGGGAGCCCAGTCACTAGCGTCAGAGAGGAGGGGCATACCTCCTTTAAAAAATAGCAAAAAAAATATGAGTGGCCAGAATAGAAAACTACCCCAGGAGGTTCCAATCCTCCGTGTCACCACGGAATGGGCAAGTGCGCGCTCTGTGGTGACATGCTGCCCGTCGTATTCTGGGGGGGCACACCACTCAAGGAGGAGAAACAACGACCATGGCAAATGTTTACCGGACAATGATGCAGACGGACTAGTTTTAAGGATGCGCGGCGGAGCGGACACGCCGGATATAGACAACGACGATGAGCGTGCGATTTTCCGCCCCCGGCTATCCTTGGTGCGGTCACCAGTACGAGGGGACGGAGTGGATCAAGGCGTGGACTACCCAGGTCCATGTATTGATCTGAGCTCCACCGCAATTCAGATCCCGGCAAAGGAAGCGGGTAGCGTTCTAACACGCGACCGCCACGGCCGTTTCGTGCGGCGTAAGATGCCGGAGGATGGGGGAGAAGCCCGCGAGGAAGAAGAGAGAGACGCGGGCACCTCCGAGGACCCCATCCAAAACGCTGGACTGCGCGCACCGGTCGCGGTGCGAGAAGGTGGGCGCGAGGCCAAATTTAAATTTAAACCCAAGAAGGTTGCGCGGGTCATTCTCACGCGACTGGACGTGGGGACCCAGGTACGTGGGGATTCCGCACAGGATACAGATGAGAGCATCTACACTGGGTGGTCCTCCTGTTCGTCCCTAGCGACCTCCCCAAGTCGCCAGAGGACGGACCCGCAAACGGTGAAACCGGGCCCCAGGGGGAAAGGAAAGGCGCTCCCACAGATGCAAACGCCATTCAGGCCCAGAAACGTAGCAGAGGAACACAAAATACCTAACTCCCCGACGCAACAGCCAGACGCTGGGGAGGAGGAAGCGCCGGAGACGCACCCAACTGGTGCGGGAGGGGAGCTGGATCCTGCCCATAAGGACGGCCCGTCAACAAGCGGCCGGATGTGGCAGAACCGCAGTAAGAGGCCGCGCCTCTATTCCAATTCCCAGTCGGAATCCAGCGGGGACGAGTCCTGTCAGTCCGCCGCAAGCGAGGGCTCGTCGCAGGCCTCAAAAGGACGAGGACGAGGCCGCCCCCCTACCACGGGGAAATATGTGGGTCTGGCTAAGGCGAGGGAGGCCTACAACCGCGCCCTGCACGAGGAGGACCGCCTTGAGGCGGAGAGAGAGGTGCAAGAGATGCACATCAGAACCCGACAAGGGTTCTCCAAGGGCACTTCTTCTCCGCCTGCGCCGAATCCCGAAGAGGCCGCTGCCACAAAAGAACTGGGGCAGCAGGTGGCGGACAGCGTGGCTGCCATTCAAAAGGTAGCGGCCACCTCCAAAAACTTGAAGGGCGGGTACATTCGGCTCCTGAAAGACGCCGTGGCCGCTATATCGGATGCGTTTGACGTACTGAGCAAACGCACCGTTTCTGAGGAAACGGCGCGGCTCCAAGCCGACAACAACCGGCTAAAAAGCGAAATGGCCGGCCTGCGGAAAGAGATGGCCGAAATTAAGGCCCAACTGGAGGGGCTGCGGAAGCAGGGCGATCCTGGACCCTCGCCACCCAGACGAAACGAGGAGGTGCAGCCCCCTGCGCTGCCCCCTCTCAGGGGACGGACAGACTTTGGCGCCAACGCCACCCCTCTTACCCCAAATTCCGAGGAGATCTGTCGTGTGGTCATGGCCCAGGTCGGGACGTATCTGGACGCCCGCATGGCCGAAATAAATGACAGACTCCTCCCGGAGAAGAGGGTGCGGCCTCCGCTGGCTACCCGGGACGAAGCTCGGGGAGCAGAGCCGAAATCAGGCATGGCCCCCGCAGTTGCTCCTCTGGAAGAACGGGAGGGAAGGGGGGCGCCTTATTTGGGCGCCGTAAAGCGCACCAAAAAGCGAGGCACCAAGGGAGTCCCCTCCGGGAAAATCTCTGCCCCAGGAGAATCAGGCCGGGAAGCAGAAACGCCTACACCTGCGCCTGCAACGCCGAGTGAGCCCTGGACCACGGTGAAGGGCAAAACAAAACAGAAGAGGAAGAAGGAGGCCGGCCCTACTACCAACCAGGCAGCCCCAAAAAAGAAGGCCCAAAAGTTGCGCCCCCCCCGTTCAACGGCAGTAGTGGTCACGTTACTGGAGCCTAACGCAAACACATACGCGGCCATCATCGGGGAGGCCAAAAAACGGATAGACCTCGAGAAACTGGGGATCTCGGGTGTCCGGGTCCGAAGGACCGCCACAAATGCCCGCATTTTTGAGATCCCTGGCGGTGGCAGTGGCGAAAAGGCCGACGCCCTCGCAAAAGAACTGAGGGAGGTGATGGATCCCGCCGCGGTCCGGATCGCCAGGCCCACTAAAAGTGCTGAGTTGCGCATCTCGGGCCTGGACGACTCAGTGCTATCTCCGGAGGTGGTCGCGGCGGTAGCACGAGAGGGTGGCTGCGCGACGGACGACATAAAGTCCGGAGAAGTGACGCACGGCCCCTCAGGACTGGGCACAGTATGGCTGCGGTGCCCTATCGCGGCCGCAAAAAAGGTGGCTCAGGCCGGACGTCTCCGCGTGGGGTGGGTGTCGGCGCAGGTCAAGTTGCTCGACACCCGGCCATTGCGATGCTTCCGATGTATGGAAGTAGGGCATGTGCGCGCCGCGTGCAAGTCCGAGGTGGACCGTAGCCTCATGTGCTACCGGTGCAGCGGGTCGGACCATACCGCCCGTGACTGCAATGCCCCCGCACACTGCGCGCTGTGCGCGGAGGCGGGCATCCCCGCGGGCCATAGGGTGGGAAGCACCTCATGCAACCCACCCAAGAGAAAGAAAACTGCTGCTGCCGACAGACCCAAAACCCCTTCGCAGCCCAGTCGTCCACAAAGGCCTGAGCCCAGGACCGAGGAGGATCGAACGGCCACGGACTAGAAATGGTAACCCGATACCTACAGGCGAATATAAACCACTCCGCCAGAGCTCAGGACCTCCTGCTCCAGAGCATGGCAGAGTGGTCGATACAGATCGCAGTCGTGGCCGAGCCGTACGCGGTCCCCGCCAGGGATAACTGGGTAGGGGACAGGGATGGGTTAGTGGCAGTAGTCACACAGCCGCAAGTGGGATCCTCGCCCCACCTAAACGTCACCAAAGGCCGCGGTTTTGTATCCACACACCTGGGGGACACGATGGTTGTTGGGACGTATTTTTCGCCTAACAGGAGCCTCAGCGAGTTCGAGTCCTTTCTTGATGAGGTGGGCTCTCTGTTTGGCGGAAACCGCCCTGGGCAGCTGCTTGTCGCTGGAGACTTCAACGCTAAGTCCATAGCGTGGGGATCTCCGGCGACTGACGCGCGGGGGCAGGCACTGGAGGAATGGGCGGTCGAAGTGGGGCTGCAGATCCTCAACAGGGGGTCAACAAACACGTGCGTGCGACAGCGCGGAGGATCAATTGTGGACATAACAATGGCCAGCCCCGCTCTCGCACGACGTGTTTCGGGCTGGAAAGTGAGGACGGACGTGGAGACGCTCTCGGACCATCGCTACATCCGATTTGAGGTCTCCACGTCCCCCCTCACACAAAGGAGTGCAAATCAGCCCCCTGCAGGGGAAGGGCCACGGTGGCGGTTGGGGAAACTCAATAGGGAGTTGGCCCGAGAAGCAGCCCTTGTCGAAACATGGCAGGGCAGGGCTGGGCCTATAGGCGACATCAATGTCGAGACGGAGCAGCAGGTTGCTGTCCTCCATCGAATATGCGATGCCGCAATGCCCCGCGCGAGGCCAGCCCCGCCTCGTCGTCGCATGTACTGGTGGCGAGAGGAGATCCGCGTCTCAAGGAGCGAGTGCACGGCGGCGCGCCGCCAGTACACCAGAAGCAGACGGAGAAGGGTGCGAGACCCGGCCAGGGAGGAGGCGCTGTACGCCGCCTATCGAGCCAAATGCCACCAGCTTCAGGCGGACATCGCACGGGCGAGGGAGGCGGCTTGGGAGGAGTGGCTGGAGACGCTGGACCAACACCCATGGGGGCGACCTTACAAAACTGTAAGGGCAAAACTCCGGCCCTGGGCCCCCCCGCTGACCAGTAGTCTCGAGCCCAACCTCCTAATGCGTATCCTGTCCGGCCTGTTTCCCGAAAGGGGAGAATGGCGTCCACCAGCGATGGGCGGGAACCCACTTGGAAATGAGGACGACGTGCCTCCTGTGACGGAAGCGGAGCTTGGGGCTGCAATCCTGAGGCTCAAGACGAAGAATGGCGCCCCCGGACCCGACGGCGTGCCTGGGCGCGTCGTGGTGCTCGCGCTCGCTGCAGAAGAGTTGGAGGAGAGGGTGAGGACCCTCTTTAGCGCATGCCTCGACCGAGGTCAGTTCCCGCGAAGCTGGAAAACAGGTAAGCTCGTCCTCCTTCAGAAGGACGGGCGCCCGGCGGAGTCGCCGTCGGCCTACCGCCCCATCGTCTTGCTTGACGAGATGGGCAAGTTTTCGAACGGGTGATTGCCGCCCGTCTCGTCAAGCACCTCGAGGAGGTAGGACCCGACCTGCATGACTGTCAGTACGGTTTTCGGCGGGAAAGGTCGACCATAGACGCCATTGCGCACTTGAGGGCCCTCGCCGAGGAGGCTGTCTCGCGGCGCGGAGTGATGTTGGCTGTGTCGCTAGACATAGCGAATGCCTTCAACACCCTACCCTTCGAGACCGTCAAGGCAGCACTGCAGTACCACGGCGTGCCCCGGTACCTGCAAAATGTAGTGGGGGATTATTTCCGGGATCGGGCCATCATCTACCCAGCCCAGAACGGATGGTCAATGAGGAGGGTCACATGCGGTGTTCCACAGGGGTCGGTCCTCGGACCGCTCCTGTGGAACATCGGATACGATTGGGTGCTCCGCGGTACCAATCTGCGGGGCGTCGGCGTGCTCTGTTACGCCGATGACACTCTCGTCACCGCGAGCGGGAACACCCACAGACAAGCCTTGCTCCTTGGCACAGCGGGAGTTGCACACGTAGTGAGCCGCATTAGGGCCCTGGGGCTAGAGGTGGCCCTAAACAAGTCAGAGGCCCTCTTCTTTCATGGGTCTCGAAACGCGCCGCCTCCTGGCATGGCGATTGTGATAGGGGGCACCTCCATCGCCATCGAGTCGACGCTGCGATACCTAGGCATTGTCCTCGATGGCCGATGGAGCTTCACAGAGCACTTTTCCCGCAAGGCGCCAAAGCTGGTGGCCGCCGCCGGAGCACTCGGGGGGCTGCTTCCGAATGTTGGGGGGCCGGGCAGCGCATGCCGCCGCCTGTATCAGGGGGTGGTGCGCTCTATGGCGATGTACGGGGCTCCCATATGGGCGGAGGCCCTGAACGCTCGTAACGTGGCCCAGTTGCGCAGACCCCAACGGGTAATAGCTATTAGGGCGATCCGAGCGTTCAGGACGGTCTCTTTCGAGGCGGCAACCCTACTGGCCGGTAGCCCGCCGTGGGATCTCGAAGCCGGGGTCCTCGCGGCGGTGTACTGGCGAACAGCAGCAGAGCGAGCGGAGGGCAACAGCCCGCACCCGGAGGAGATCAAGCTCTGGAGGGACGAAGCCAGGGATGATCTCATCAGGAAGTGGGACGAAAGGTTGCAAGCTCCAAGCGCGAGCCGGGAGGTGGTGGGCGCCATACGCCCGTTCCTCAGGGAGTGGCTAAGCCGCGACTTCGGCGAGATGACGTTCCACCTGACGCAGGTACTCACCGGGCACGGATGCTTTGGCAGATACCTGTGTCGGGTGGCCCGCCGCGAGGATTCCTCGGCGTGCAAACACTGCACGAGCGGAGACGAGGACACGGCGCAGCACACCCGCGTCGTGTGCCCCGCGTGGCATGTACCGCGATGCCAATTAATCGCGGCCGTCGGGGCGGACCTCTCGCTGCCGGCCATAGCGAGTGCAATGGCACAGAGCAGGGCCGCTTGGGAGGCGGTCGCCGCATTCTGTAGCGCCGTCATGTCCCAAAAGGAGGCGGCGGAAAGGGAGCGAGAGGAGGACCCTCTTGCACCACCTATCCGCCGAAGAAGAGTAGGGCGAAGGCGGGCCGCCTACGTCCGCCAAATACCGCCCTAACCGGGACCTCGGGCAGCCGACCGGGAGATCGGTTGCCCGACGAGAAACGTCCCGAGATGGAAAGGCGGCCTTTAGGTGAGGTCTCCCTTAGGTGAGGGGGCGGGCTCAGAAGCTCGCAGAGTCGGGCCCAAAAGGGCAGCACACCATAAGTGGGTGCCGGGGTAAGCGCCAAGCGTTCCCCTAGCCCCACTCCAGGCGGAGCGAGGTCAAACCGGGGGGTTTTAGTGGGTAGACTGGAGACCAGGAGTCCCACATACCCGTCCTTATCACAACACCTAAAGGACGGGATGCGTAACGCATTTCCCCCCGTAAAAAAAAAAAAAAAAAAAAAAAAAAAAAGGTTATCGGCGCTTGGGGCGCTAGGTCGGGTAACCTCCAAGTATGTCCGGGCTCTTCCAATCTCTCTGGATCCTCGCGGATCCGCAGAGAAGGGAAGGGTCTTGGCTGGTGCGCCCTGGAGGCAACGGTAAGTGATCCTGTTCGGGGATCGCTTACCGGTGCTACCAATAACCCGACACCGGGGGGGGAGATGCGCTGGGAGTGTCTCTGATTTAGGCAGAGATCTCTTCAGGTGCTGTTGTGGGAGGGGCCTTCTCGGGGAGGCTATTATGGAGGCTGGTAGTTGGTGGTTAGTGGGGGGAGTGACGGGCTCACCTGGCCTCGGTGTCGTTGTTGGGTGGGCAGACTTTGGTCGCCGTCCTCAAGCTCGTTTCCCTAAGTGATGGGGTGTCGTGGATCATGTCTCGCGGCCTCTGATAGGACCGAGGGCCTTGCCTTAACTGGCTGGGTCAAGAGGAGACAACCTCAATAAAAAACAATAGGTTAGAATTAGGTTTAAGTTTTATCCCGTGATACCGCCCGACCTCACGGTGTATATAGGGTTATTCAGGTACGGGGGGCACTACCTGGATGGACTGTTTATATCCCCCATTCTCGTGGGAACAGAATGGATGCAAAAACTAAAAAAAACAAAAACCAAAATGATGATGAACTTGTAGAGGAGGTAGAGCCGGGTACCATGGAGGTTAGCTCCGGTGCGGAGGTCGTGGATGATCTTGTGTCTCCAGTGGAGGGCCATGAAGTTGAGGCTACGGATGGGGTGCGCGGCGGTGCTGCCAGTCAGCGGGTTGCTGGTCGCGCAAAGAAGGGGCGGGGTGTGAAGAGGCAGAGGGTAGGTGGAGCTGGGTCGCAGTTGTCGGGGGAGGAGGAGGAGGATGAGTCTGATCCACCAGCGTCAGGGTCAGTGACGGTTCCGCGTCCGAGGGGCCGCCCACCCACAACAGGGCAATATGTTGGGTTAGCTAAGGCTAAGGCGGCTCTGAATGCTGCGGTGCAGGAGGAGAGGAGGCTTGCGGATGAGAAGGAGATCCAGGAGGCGAGCAGCAGAGTGCGGGCGCGGTCGGCTCGGCCACTCAATGTGGCCAGTAGTGATGCTTTAGCCTCTGAGTTGCGAGGGAGAGTTATAGATTACGCAGACTTAATCCATACGATTGCTGTCAAATCCAAGCATTTGAAGGGGACGTTAGTCAAAGATTTAAAGGATTCTGCGGAGGCTATCAAGTTGGATGTCACTGAGCTTGCCAAGAGAACTCAGTCGGAGGAGACCCAGAAGCTTCAGGCCGCGAACGAGCGTTTGCAGGCAGAGTTGGCCGTGGTTCGAAGGGAGTTTGAGGAGCTCCGGGAGGAGGTGCGGAGGCAGCGCGTGCAAGTTACTCCTCCGGTGGCGACGGTTGACAGGGCGAGTGACCTTCCTGCGTCTGTTACCTCTTTCTTGGAGGGCTTTAAGAGTGAGCTCGTTGCTCTGGTTGGAGGCATTGTGAATGCGAGGATAGATGCGAGGCTGGCTGCGTTTTCTGAGCCGGCTGAGCGGCCCCCTCTGGCGTCGCACGGAGCAGCGAGGGTTGGTTCGGGGGAAATGCTGACTGCGGCTAGGGCTGTGAGCAATTGCCCGGGGGTTGCGGCTTCGGTCTCAGCGGTCGCTAGATCATCAAGGGCAGCGGGTGCGGGTGTTAAAGTTAAGGCTGGTAAAAGGAGAGTTGGGAGGATTGCCGCTAAGCGAAAGAGGTCTAAGCGGGTGACTTTGGCTGCTCGGGAGGCGGCATCTGTTAGGGAGTCGGTCGCTGCGGTGGTGGCGCCACCGCCCCCATCTCAGGAGGAGTACAGCAGGGTAGTGGGGCGGAAAGCCAAGGGGAAAGCTAGTGAGGTGCCTAGTGCGCTCAACGCACCCAAGTCGGCCTCTGTGTCGAGAAGGAAGCTTCGCCCGCCTCGTACTGCGGCGGTTACGCTGACGCTGAAACCGGATGCGCTTCAGAAAGGAGTGAAGTATGAGACGATCTTGGCAGAGGCGAAAAGTCGTGTGAGACTCGCGGATGTTGGGCTCGAGCAGGTTCGGTTCCGCACTACTGCTGCTGGAGCCCGGATGTTGGAGATCCCTCCAGGCACGGCGGATTCGGAGAAGGTGGCGGATGCCTTGGCTGAGAAGCTTCGAAGTGCCTTGGATTCAAGCGTAGTCAGTATCCATCGTCCTGTGAAGTGCGTTGAAGTGCGTGTTGTGGGGCTTGATGACTCTGTGACTGCTGACGAGGTGGTGGCGGCGGTCGCTGAAGGTGGTGGTTGTGCTGTTGATGCGGTTAGGACTGGCGCTATGGTTCGCAGGCCGGATGGCTCTGGTTCGCTGTTCATAAGCTGTCCAGTGTTGGCAGCCAAGAAGATAGTGGACGTTGGCCGCCTCAGGGTCGGGTGGATCTCAGCGAGGGTGGTGCTCCTTGAAGCAAAGCCATTGCGTTGTTTTAGGTGCCTCGAGCAAGGGCACGTGGCAGCAAAATGTGATAGGGGTGTGGATCGAAGTGGAGTCTGCTTTCGGTGTGGTCACGCAGGCCATAAAGTTAAGGAGTGCTCGGCTCGTGCGCATTGTGTGGCTTGCGCGGAAGCAGGCAGGCCAGCGGAGCACTACATAGGAAGGAAGGGATGTCTCAGTGGGACGTCTCGTAGGACCGCGTTGGTAGGAGACAAGAGGGCGGCAGGTGGCCCGGCAGCCCCTCCATCTTCCCAGCAGGACGCTACGGTGGTGAGCATGGATACGACCCAGTAATGGCTTATAAGTGCCTTCAAGCCAACATAAATCATTCTGCAAGGGCGCAGGACCTACTGCTCCAAACCATGGCAGAGTGGCAAATTGGGGTAGCAGTGGTCTCTGAACCCTATTATGTACCCGTGCGAGATGATTGGGTTGCTGATCGCGATGGTATTGTGTCTGTGGTGGCACCTGCTGTGGTGGGTGCCCCGTTGTTCAGTCAGGTGATAAGAGGATCAGGCTTCGTTCATGCCAAGCTACGAGACTTCATCGTAGTTGGCGTGTATTTTCCACCCAGTAGGAGTCTTGCTGACTTTGAGCGGCTGCTAGCAGAAGTCGGGGTTTTGGTTGGGCAGGCGGCGCCTACTCCCTTGTTGGTGGCTGGAGATTTTAATGCTAAGGCGGCGGCATGGGGATCTCTGGTGACGGATGCTCGGGGGGAGGTCCTGGAAGAGTGGGCAATTTCGATGGGGCTGGCAGTGCTCAATACGGGTTCGGAGAGCACGTGTGTGCGCCGACAAGGAGAATCGATTGTGGACGTCACGTTTGCGTCGCGTGCCCTGGCCTGTCGGGTTCGCGGCTGGAGGGTGGAGGCGGAGGTGGAGACATTGTCGGACCACCGGTATGTGAGCTTCGAGATCTCTGCTCTCCCTGTGCGGGTGGACGGGGCCCGGCCCGTTGTTGAGGATGGTCCTCGTTGGTTGCTGGGTCGGTTAGATGGGGACATTGTCAGGGAGGCAGCCATTGTAGAGTCTTGGGGGCTTCAGGTTGGCCCAGTGGAGGAAGTGGAGAATGAGTCAGAGCGTTTGCGTGGTGCCTTCACTCGGGTATGTGATGCGGCTATGCCGAGGGCCAAGTCTAGTGTCCCAACCCGTTGTGTGTATTGGTGGCGCCCGGAGCTTCGCCAGTTGCGGTTTGAGTGTGTGGCTGCGCGTCGTGGGTATACACGTTACAGGAGGCGTCGGGTGAGGGACAGGGCGGAGGAAGATGCCCTATATGCTGTATACCGGGCAGCATGCGGCGCGCTACAAGTGGCTATGGCGCAGGCAAAGGAGGCAGCATGGGAGGAGTGGCTGGAGGCGCTTGACCGGGATCCATGGGGGAAACCGTATCGGGCGGTGAGGAAGAAGCTGCGGCCTTGGACTCCTCCGTTGACCACCACTCTCGAGCCCGAGCTTCTCGAGCGGGTAGTGGTGGGTCTATTTCCAGCCAGGGGGGCCTTCGTACCGCCGGTGATGGCTTTTGGCCTCGAGCGTCATTCGGCCGGGATGGAGGTTCCTCCAGTGACGGAGGCCGAGTTGCGAGCAGCAGTTCTCAAGTTGCGGTCCAAGAAAACAGCTCCAGGACTGGATGGTATTCCGGGGCGGGCCTTAGCGCTTGCAGTACCGGTATTGGAGGAGGGGGTCAGGGCCCTCTTCACTGGTTGTTTGTCTCTGGGCCGGGTGCCCAATAGGTGGAAGACGGGTAAATTAGTACTTCTCCGGAAGGAGGGCCGCCCGCCTGACCAGCCGTCGGCCTATCGTCCCATAGTCCTGCTGGATGAGATGAGTAAGTTGTTTGAGCGTGTGCTCGCAGCACGCCTTGTCAGCAGCATGAACCCAGGCTTATGCGAGTGGCAGTTTGGTTTTCGCCCCTGCCGCTCGACGCTGGATGCGATAGCTCGGATTAGGGGCATCGCAGTAGAGGAGGTTTCTCGGGGTGGGGTTGTGATGGCTGTTTCCTTGGATATTTCCAATGCCTTCAATACTCTGCCGTGGGAAACAATCAAGGAGGCTTTGAGGTATCACAATGTTCCGGACTATTTGCAGAGCGTCGTAGCGGATTACTTCGCGGGTAGGGCGGTCACTTATCCGGTAAGGGAGGGATGGCGAAGGAGGGTCATGTCGTGCGGGGTTCCACAGGGGTCGGTTTTGGGACCACTCCTGTGGAACATTGGTTATGACTGGGTTCTGCGGGGGGCCATGTTGCGTGGGGTAAGCGTAACATGTTACGCTGATGACACTCTCGTGTCTGCTCAAGCCAGCAGTCATCGGGAGGCAGCGCGACTAGCCACTGTTGGGGTGGCGCATGTGGTGGAGCGTATTCGAGCGTTAGGGTTGGAAGTGGCACTCCACAAGTCTGAGGCTTTGGTCTTCCATGGTCCACGTAATGCTCCCCCGCCGGGGGCATCGTTGACGGTTGGGGGAATTGCCATTGCTGTTGGGTCGACGATGAAGTACCTCGGGCTTGTCCTCGACAGTAGGTGGAACTTTGAGGAGCACTTTCGGCGGTTGTCTCCAAAGTTGGTGGCTGCGGCTGGAGCTCTTGGGCGGATTCTTCCTAACTTGGGGGGCCCAGGCGGTGCGTGCCGGCGCTTGTATGTTGCCGTTGTGCGCTCAATGGCGCTTTATGGGGCGCCCATTTGGGCGGATACTTTGAGTGTTCGGTGTGTAACCCTTTTGCATCGTCCGCAGCGGGTTATAGCACTCAGGGTGGCTAGGGCGTACCGCACGGTGTCGTGCACGGCTGCGTGCTTGTTGGCAGGGAGTCCGCCTTGGGACCTGGAGGCTGAGTTGCTGTCAGGGGTTTATTGGCGGTTAATTGTGGCGAGGAGAGATGGGACTTGGCCTGCTCCGCGGGAGGTTCGTCAGTGGCGAGAGGAGGCGCGTGTTGTTCTCCTCCAAAAGTGGTCAGGGCGTCTGGAAGGCGCGGTGGTCAGTCAGGGGTTAGTGTCTGCTGTGCGCCCGGTTCTCAAGGAGTGGGTTGAGCGGGAGCATGGTGCCCCTTCTTATCACCTCACACAGCTCTTGACGGGGCACGGCTGCTTTGGCAGGTATCTGTGTGAGGTGGTCGGCAGGAAACCGTCGACGGCGTGTCATCATTGTGTGGGAGAAGCCATAGATACGGCGATGCACACGCTTCAGGAGTGCCCTGCGTGGGCGGAACCTCGTGCAGCTTTGTCTGTGGTGGTGGGTGTTGACCTGTCTCTGCCTGCTTTGATCAGGCAGATGGTTAGTAGGGAGGAAGCTTGGGTGGCGGTGGCCGCTTTTAGTAGATCGGTCCTCCTGCATAAGGAGGCGGCGGAACGAGCGCGTGAGGATGATGTGAATTCGGTTCCTCAGCGCCGTAGGCGTCCAGGCAGGCGGCGAAGGGCCTTTGCGGACCGGTTGCGCCCGCCATAGTGGTGACGTGCAGGTGATGGGCCGGGAGTTCCATTACCTGCTTAGAAGACGTCAGGTGCTAGAAGGCCCCCATGGTGTTCTGGGGTGCCTACAGCGGAGTGGGTAAATTTCCAGCTTTGGAGGGCCCGTTTGGGTAGCGCTGGCAGAGCTGCGGAAGAGTACGGTAGCGTTCCCGTGCCTCTGTCGGAAGGCGAAATGTGGAACACCCCAGGGGTTTTAGTCCGTGCGAGTCGGACATACCCGCTCGGCTTCTCCCGGGTCGAGCGGGATCCATAACGGATTTCCCCTGGGTCAACAAAAAAAAAAAAAAAAAAAAAAGGTTATCGGCGCTTGCCGCCATAACAAAGACCTCCGGGTGGCAGTCACAGGGGCACCTGCCACCCATAGGAAGGGGGTCCTCGAGTTGGAAGGCATGTCAAGTGTTCAGACATGCCCTTAATGATGTCTGGGGGATCCTGTGGATTCTCCTGTGATGGGCGCAATAGTGCGACTGCTGGCGGGGTTGCGGACGAGTAGTAGTTCCCGTGGCCCCACCGAAATGCAGAGCGACGAAAACCGTGGGGTTTTAGTCGGTAGTCCGGACGTTTTCCGGGAGTCCGACATATCCGACCTGGCCTCCCAAGCCAGGCGGAATGCGTAAAGGCATTTCCCCACGAAAAAAAAAAAAAAAAAAAAAAAAAAAAAAAAAAAAAAAAAAGGTTAGGTTAGGTTAGGTTAGGTTGGGGCGCGAGGTCGGGGGGGCGCGAGGTCGGGTAACCTCCAAGTATGTCCGGGCTCTTCCAATCTCTCTGGATCCTCGCGGATCCGCAGCGAAGGGAAGGGTCTTGGCTGGTGCGCCCTGGAGGCAACGGTAAGTGATCCTGTTCGGGGATCGCTTACCGGTGCTACCAATAACCCGACACCGGGGGGGGAGATGCGCTGGGAGTGTCTCTGATTTAGGCAGAGGTCTCTTCAGGTGCTGTTGTGGGAGGGGCCTTCTCGGGGAGGCTATTATGGAGGCTGGTAGTTGGTGGTTAGTGGGGGGAGTGACGGGCTCACCTGGCCTCGGTGTCGTTGTTGGGTGGGCAGACTTTGGTCGCCGTCCTCAAGCTCGTTTCCCTAAGTGATGGGGTGTCGTGGATCATGTCTCGCGGCCTCTGATAGGACCGAGGGCCTTGCCTTAACTGGCTGGGTCAAGAGGAGACAACCTCAATAAAAAACAATAGGTTAGAATTAGGTTTAAGTTTTATCCCGTGATACCGCCCGACCTCACGGTGTATATAGGGTTATTCAGGTACGGGGGGCACTACCTGGATGGACTGTTTATATCCCCCATTCTCGTGGGAACAGAATGGATGCAAAAACTAAAAAAAACAAAAACCAAAATGATGATGAAGTTGTAGAGGAGGTAGAGCCGGGTACCATGGAGGTCAGCTCCGGTGCGGAAGTCGTGGATGATCTTGTGTCTCCAGTGGAGGGCCATGAAGTTGAGGCTACGGATGGGGTGCGCGGCGGTGCTGCTAGTCAGCGGGTTGCTGGTCGCGCAAAGAAGGGGCGGGGTGTGAAGAGACAGAGGGTAGGTGGAGCTGGGTCGCAGTTATCGGGGGAGGAGGGGGAAGATGAGTCTGATCCATCAGCGTCGGGGTCAGTGACGGTTCCGCGTCCGAGGGGCCGCCCACCCACGACAGGGCAATATGTTGGATTAGCTAAGGCTAAGGCGGCTCTGAATGCTGCGGTGCAGGAGGAGAGGAGGCTTGCGGATGAGAAGGAGATCCAGGAGGCGAGCAGTAGAGTGCGGGCGCGGTCGGCTCGGCCACTCAATGTGGCCAGTAGTGATGCTTTGGCCTCTGAGTTGCGAGGGAGAGTTATAGATTACGCAGACTTAATCCATACGATTGCTGTCAAATCCAAGCATTTGAAGGGGACGTTAGTCAAAGATCTTAAAGATTCTGCGGAGGCCATCAAGTTGGACGTCACTGAGCTTGCCAAGAGAACTCAGTCGGAGGAGACCCAGAAGCTTCAGGCCGCGAATGAGCGTTTGCAGGCAGAGTTGGCCGTGGTTCGAAGGGAGTTTGAGGAGCTCCGGGAGGAGGTGCGGAGGCAGCGCGTGCAAGTTACTCCTCCGGTGGCGACGGTTGACAGGGCGAGTGAGCTTCCTGCGTCTGTTACTTCTTTCTTGGAGGGCTTTAAGAGTGAGCTCGTTGCTCTGGTTGGAGGCATTGTGAATGCGAGGATAGATGCGAGGCTGGCTGCGTTTTCTGAGCCGGCTGAGCGGCCTCCTCTGGCGTCGCACGGAGCAGCGAGGGTTGGTTCGGGGGAAGTGCTGACTGCGGCTGGGGCTGTGAGCAATTGCCCGGGGGTTGCGGCTTCGGTCTCAGCGGTCGCTAGATCATCAAGGGCAGCGGGTGCGGGTGTTAAAGTTAAGGCTGGCAAAAGGAGAGCTGGGAGGATTGCCGCTAAGCGAAAGAGGTCTAAGCGGGTGACTTTGGCTGCTCGGGAGGCGGCATCTGTTAGGGAGTCGGTCGCTGCGGTGGTGGCGCCACCACCCCCATCTCAGGAGGAGTACAGCAGGGTAGTGGGGCGGAAAGCCAAGGGGAAGCCTAGTGAGGTGCCTAGTGCGCTCAACGCACCCAAGTCGGCCTCTGTGTCGAGAAGGAAGCTTCGCCCGCCTCGTACTGCGGCGGTTACGCTGACGCTGAAACCGGATGCGCTTCAGAAAGGAGTGAAGTATGAGACGATCTTGGCAGAGGCGAAAAGTCGTGTGAGACTCGCGGATGTTGGGCTAGAGCAGGTTCGGTTCCGCACTACTGCTGCTGGAGCCCGGATGTTGGAGATCCCTCCAGGCACGGCGGATTCGGAGAAGGTGGCGGATGCCTTGGCTGAGAAGCTTCGGAGTGCCTTGGATTCAAGCGTAGTCAGTATTCATCGTCCTGTGAAGTGCGTTGAAGTGCGTGTTGTGGGGCTTGATGACTCTGTGACTGCTGACGAGGTGGTGGCGGCGGTCGCTGAAGGTGGTGGTTGTGCTGTTGATGCGGTTAGGACTGGCGCTATGGTTCGCAGGCCGGATGGCTCTGGTTCGCTGTTCATAAGCTGTCCAGTGTTGGCAGCCAAGAAGATAGTGGACGTTGGCCGCCTCAGGGTCGGGTGGATCTCAGCGAGGGTGGTGCTCCTTGAAGCAAAGCCATTGCGTTGTTTTAGGTGCCTCGAGCAGGGGCACGTGGCAGCAAAATGTGATAGGGGTGTGGATCGAAGTGGAGTCTGCTTTCGGTGTGGTCACGCAGGTCATAAAGTTAAGGAGTGCTCTGCTCGTGCGCATTGTGTGGCTTGCGCGGAAGCAGGCAGGCCAGCGGAGCATTACATAGGAAGGAAGGGATGTTCCAGTGGGACGTCTCGTAGGACCGTGTTGGTAGGAGACAAGAGGGCGGCAGGTGGCCCGGCAGCCCCTCCATCTTCCCAGCAGGACGCTACGGTGGTGAGCATGGATACGACCCAGTAATGGCTTATAAGTGTCTTCAAGCTAACATAAACCATTCTGCAAGGGCGCAGGACCTACTACTCCAAACCATGGCTGAGTGGCAAGTTGGGGTAGCAGTGGTCTCTGAACCCTATTATGTACCCGTGCGGGATGATTGGGTTGCTGATCGCGATGGTACTGTGTCTGTGGTGGCACCTGCTGTGGTGGGTGCCCCGTTGTTCAGTCAGGTGATTAGGGGATCAGGCTTCGTTCATGCCAAGCTAGGAGACCTCACCGTAGTTGGCGTGTATTTTCCACCCAGTAGGAGTCTTGCTGACTTTGAGCGGCTGCTAGCAGAAGTCGGGGTTCTGGTTGGGCAGGCGGCGCCTACTCCCTTGTTGGTGGCTGGAGATTTTAATGCTAAGGCAGCGGCATGGGGATCTCTGGTGACGGATGCTCGGGGGGAGGTCCTGGAAGAGTGGGCAATTTCGATGGGGCTGGCAGTGCTCAATACGGGTTCGGAGAGCACGTGTGTGCGCCGACAAGGAGAATCGATTGTGGACGTCACGTTTGCGTCGCGTGCCCTGGCCTGTCGGGTTCGCGGCTGGAGGGTGGAGGCGGAGGTGGAGACATTGTCGGACCACCGGTATGTGAGCTTCGAGATCTCTGCTCTCCCTGTGCGGGTGGACGGGGCCCGGCCCGTTGTTGAGGATGGTCCTCGTTGGTTGCTGGGTCGGTTGGATGGGGACATTGTCAGGGAGGCAGCCATTGTAGAGTCTTGGGGGCTTCAGGTTGGCCCAGTGGAGGAAGTGGAGAATGAGTCAGAGCGTTTGCGTGGTGCCTTCACTCGGGTATGTGATGCGGCTATGCCAAGGGCCAAGTCTAGTGTCCCAACCCGTTGTGTGTATTGGTGGCGCCCGGAGCTTCGCCAGTTGCGGTTTGAGTGTGTGGCTGCGCGTCGTGGGTATACACGTTACAGGAGGCGTCGGGTGAGGGACAGGGCGGAGGAAGATGCCCTATATGCTGTATACCGGGCAGCATGCGGCGCGCTACAAGTGGCTATGGCGCAGGCAAAGGAGGCAGCATGGGAGGAGTGGCTGGAGGCGCTTGACCGGGATCCATGGGGGAAACCGTATCGGGCGGTGAGGAAGAAGCTGCGGCCTTGGACTCCTCCGTTGACCACCACTCTCGAGCCCGAGCTTCTCGAGCGGGTAGTGGTGGGTCTATTTCCAGCCAGGGGGGCCTTCGTGCCGCCTGTGATGGCTTTTGGCCACGAGCGTCATTCGGCCGGGATGGAGGTTCCTCCAGTGACGGAGGCCGAGTTACGAGCAGCGGTTCTCAAGTTGCGGTCCAAGAAAACAGCTCCAGGACTAGATGGTATTCCGGGGCGGGCCTTAGCGCTTGCGGTTCCGGTATTAGAGGAGGGGGTCAGGGCCCTCTTCACTGGTTGTTTGTCTCTGGGCCGGGTGCCCAGTAGGTGGAAGACGGGTAAATTAGTACTTCTCCGGAAGGAGGGGCGCCCGCCTGACCAGCCGTCAGCCTATCGTCCCATAGTCCTGCTGGATGAGATGAGTAAGTTGTTTGAGCGTGTGCTCGCAGCACGCCTTGTCAGCAGCATGAACCCAGGCTTATGCGAGTGGCAGTTTGGTTTTCGCCCCTGTCGCTCGACGCTGGATGCGATAGCTCGGATTAGGGACATCGCAGTAGAGGAGGTTTCTCGGGGTGGGGTTGTGATGGCTGTCTCCTTGGACATTTCCAATGCCTTCAATACTCTGCCGTGGGAAACAATCAAGGAGGCTTTGAACTATCACAATGTTCCGGGCTATTTGCAGAGCGTCGTAGCGGATAACTTCGCGGGTAGAGCGGTCACTTATCCGGTAAGGGAGGGATGGCGAAGGAGGGTCATGTCATGCGGGGTTCCACAGGGGTCGGTTTTGGGACCACTCCTGTGGAACATTGGTTATGACTGGGTTCTGCGGGGGGCCATGTTGCGTGGGGTAAGCGTAACATGTTACGCTGATGACACTCTCGTGTCTGCTCAAGCCAGCAATCATCGGGAGGCAGCGCGACTGGCCACTGTTGGGGTGGCGCATGTGGTGGAGCGTATTCGGGCGTTAGGGTTGGAAGTGGCACTCCACAAGTCTGAGGCTTTGGTCTTCCATGGTCCACGTAATGCTCCCCCGCCGGGGGCATCGTTGACAGTCGGGGGAATTGCCATTGCTGTTGGGTCGACGATGAAGTACCTCGGGCTTGTCCTCGACAGTAGGTGGAACTTTGAGGAGCACTTTCGGCGATTGTCTCCAAAGTTGGTGGCTGCGGCTGGAGCTCTTGGGCGGATTCTTCCTAACTTGGGGGGCCCAGGCGGTGCGTGCCGACGCTTGTATGTAGCCGTTGTGCGCTCAATGGCGCTTTATGGGGCGCCCATTTGGGCGGATACTTTGAGTGTTCGGTGTGTAACCCTTTTGCATCGTCCGCAGCGGGTTATAGCACTCAGGGTGGCTAGGGCGTACCGCACGGTGTCGTGCACGGCTGCGTGCTTGTTGGCTGGGAGTCCGCCTTGGGACCTTGAGGCTGAGTTGCTGTCAGGGGTTTATTGGCGGTTAATTGTGGCGAGGAGAGGTGGGACTTGGCCTGCTCCGCGGGAGGTTCGTCAGTGGCGAGAGGAGGCGCGTGTTGTTCTCCTCCAGAAGTGGTCAGGGCGTCTGGAAGGCGCGGTGGTCAGTCAGGGGTTAGTGTCTGCTGTGCGCCCGGTTCTCAAGGAGTGGGTTGAGCGGGAGCATGGTGCCCCTTCTTATCACCTCACACAGCTCTTGACGGGGCACGGCTGCTTTGGCAGGTATCTGTGTGAGGTGGTCGGCAGGGAACCGTCGACGGTGTGTCATCATTGTGTGGGAGAAGCCATAGATACGGCGATGCACACGCTTCAGGAGTGCCCTGCGTGGGCGGAACCTCGTGCAGCTTTGTCTGCGGTGGTGGGTGTTGACCTGTCTCTGCCTGCTTTGATCAGGCAGATGGTTAGTAGGGAGGAAGCTTGGGTGGCGGTGGCCGCTTTTAGTAGATCGGTCCTCCTGCATAAGGAGGCGGCGGAACGAGCGCGTGAGGATGATGTAAATTCGGTTCCTCAGCGTCGTAGGCGTCCAGGCAGGCGGCGAAGGGCCTTTGCGGACCGGTTGCGCCCGCCATAGTGGTGACGTGCAGGTGATGGGCCGGGAGTTCCATTACCTGCTTAGAAGACGTCAGGTGCTAGAAGGCCCCCATGGTGTTCTGGGGTGCCTACAGCGGAGTGGGTAAGTTTACAGCTTTGGTGGGCCCGTTTGGGTAGCGCTGGCAGAGCTGCGGAAGAGTACGGTAGCGTTCCCGTGCCTCTGTCGGAAGGCGAAATGTGGAACACCCCAGGGGTTTTAGTCCGTGCGAGTCGGACATACCCGCTCGGCTTCTCCATAACGGATTTCCCCTGGGTCAACAAAAAAAAAAAAAAAAAAAGGTTAGGTTAGGTTAGGTTAGGTTAGGTTAGGTTAGGTTAGGTTAGGTTAGGTTGGGGCGCTAGGTCGGGTAACCTCCAAGTATGTCCGGGCTCTTCCAATCTCTCTGGATCCTCGCGGATCCGCAGAGAAGGGAAGGGTCTTGGCTGGTGCGCCCTGGAGGCAACGGTAAGTGATCCTGTCCGGGGATCGCTTACCGGTGCTACCAATAACCCGACACCGGGGGGGAAGGGGTTGGCCGCTCCCAGCATGCCTCAGCTCATCTGAGGTGGCAAGGGATGCGGCCGCTTTAGTGGTGGCGGTGCAGACGCACCAGTGGCCGTAAAACCACTGAGGACGAGGAGGGTGGTTCCTAACCGAACCACCAGGGGGACCTACGCCAAGTCTCCCTCATACCGTTATCCGCAGCATCCTCTCAACGACCCCCATTATTGGCGTTATGGGGATACGAGAGATGCCAGCCAGACGGCGCGCGGACCGGTGGCTTTGCCTTAGCCGGCCGGGCCTAGAGGAGACAACCTCAATAAAAAACAATAGGTTAGATTTAGGTTAAGTTTTTCCCCGTGATACCGCCCGACCTCACGGTGTATGTAGGGTTACCCAGGTACAGGGGGCACTGCCTGGATGGACTATTTATTTCCCCCACACTCGTGGGAACAAAACGGAAGAATTAAAGAAAACAATAAACCTAAACCAAAACGCTGACGTTTCAGTGGGCAGAGACGTCGATGGAAAAGAGGAGGTGTTTCGCCCTCGAAACACCCTCGCACGGTCACCAGTGCGAGAAGAGGGCAGCCCACGGATCAACATCAATGCGGCCGCGATCCAGATCGTGCCTTGGGGCCATGCCAGCGGTCCGGCTCGCTCTGGTCGCATCCCCGTTGGAGTGGCCGCGAGCGACGCGCGTCCGCCGGTGTCGCCGCTGGAGGGAGGGCGAGAAGCCCGGTTTGAGAGGGTCCCCATTGTGGTTTTGACCCGGCTCAAAGAGGGAGCGAGTAGTGGGGCTCCCGGGGAGTCGGCGCCGGATACGGACGAGACAATGTATACCGTTCGATCCTACTCGTCCGCCGATGTCGCTGCCACCGACGCCGGCGTTGGTGCCGGCCTGGAAGAACAGGGGCCATCCTCCGGCAGTGAAGCGGGGGATCCGCAGGCCGTTAAGAGGAAAGTCAGGCTTAGGAGGCGAGCGCGTCCACCCGTGCTCACCCCTTTCAAGTTTGTCGAGACGAAACAATCCTCAGTGGACTCCCCGGCGCCCCAGTCGGAGCCGGAGGACTCACCGGGCCCGCTGGGGGCAAAAATACAAGACCAGCCTTGGCCATTGAGCCAAAAGCTCTGGCAGGAGGGCGAGGGCCCCAGCCGGTCCGCGGCGGACGGCGGCGCGCCTCCGGTGGCGGCGGGTGCCGGCTCGCCTCCGGTGGCGGCGGGTGCCGGCTCGCCTCCGGAGGCGGCGGGTTGCACCTCGCCTCCGGTGGCGGCGGGCGGCGGCTCAACTCTGGTGGCGGTGGGTGGCGGCCGCTCGGAATCGTCCGGCGGGGACGAGTCGTATACCGCCAGGGCAGTCGAGACAAGACCCAGGGGCCGCCCGACCACGGTGGAAAAATGTATGGGAAGAGACAAGGCGCAGGACTTGAAGTCGGCGAGGGAGGAATACCGTCGCCGAGCAGCGGAGGAGGCGGAGGCGGAAGTGGCGAGCATGGTTATCCGCATGCGACCAACCAGTGAGAGTAGGTCACCGCGAACGCCTCAAGTGGAGGACAAGCTGGCCTCCGAACTATTCATGCAAATGGAGGACAGCACTGCGGTAATAAGGACTGTCGTAGCCAAGGCCGGAAACCTTAAGGGCACCCACCAGCGCAAGCTGAAAGAGGCGGCGGCGGCGTATATGGACGCTGCCCGGGTGCTGATGGAGCGCACCTCCTCCGAAGAGGTCAAAAAGCTGCAGGTGGCAAACGAGCGCCTAGAAGGCCAAATATCGGAGCTCCGAAGAGAGCTTGGGGAGATGAGGGATGAACTCAGGCAGACTAGATCCGTTCCGCCTCCGCCGGCCTCTCTGCAAGACGAAACTGAAAGGGACATCATGGTCAAGGTGGGGGCCATGATGAACGCCCGACTGCAAGCGTTGGAAGACAGGCTCCTTCCCGAAAAGGTCTTGCGGCCACCGCTCGCCGCAGATAGAAGCGCGGTAATGGCCGCCAGACGGTCGGGCACAAGTGAGCAAAATACCTCACCCGCCCCCGCCTCAGCTGCGGCAGGAAAAAGTCTCGCTGTTCCTACCGGGCAAAATACGGCGGAGCCTAATGTGCCGCCAAAGGCTACCCAAGCCGGCAATAAGGGAAAAAAGAAAAAAGTGACGAATAAGGGCAAAAGGAACCTACCGGCTCAACCCAGCGAGCCGCAGCCCGAACCCCGCCCGATCCCACCCGCGCCGGCTCCAACTAAAGAGTCGTGGACAAAGGTCGTCAGCAGGGGAAAGAGGAGGGCCGCGGCGCAGGCTAAAACAGTTGATAAAACTGGTACACAACCAGTTGCGCAGTCGCAACCCAAGGCGCAACCTAAATCGGGCGGTCGTAAACTCCGCCCCCCACGGTCTGCAGCAGTGGTGCTGACACTGCTGCCTGAGACAGAAGCCGAAGGAGCGACATACGCCAAAGTCCTTGCTGAGGCAAAGGAGAAGGTGAACCTAGCTGATCTAGGTATCACGAACCTACGCTTCCGGCGAGCCGTCACAGGTGCACGGATCCTGGAGTTGCCGGGAGCCAACAGCGGCGAAAAAGCTGACAAGCTGGCAAGAGAGCTAGCCGAAAAGCTGGGGGAGGGGATTCGGGTCTCCAGGCCGACTAAGTGCGCGGAGTTGCGACTGTCCCACTTGGACGACTCTGTGACTCCTGCAGAGGTGGTTGCCGCCGTAGCTAAAGCTGGCGGCTGTTCCGAGGACCAGGTGAAAGCTGGCGATATCCGTCGGGATCATTTCGGCCTCGGTACGATCTGGGCGCGCTGCCCAGTTGCGGCGGCGAAAAAGGTGGCCGACGGTGGCCGATTCCTGGTGGGGTGGTCCTCGGCCCAGGTCAAACTACTTGAGCCGAGGAAAATGAGATGTTTCCGATGCCTTGAGAACGGGCACGTCAGGGCACAATGCCAGGCGCAGACGGATCGCAGCGAGCTATGCTACCGCTGCAGTCAGCCCGGCCATAAGTCGGCACAGTGCACGGCCGCGCCTCACTGCGTGCTGTGCAATACTGCGGGCAAATCGGCAAAGCACGTAATGGGCTCCAAGATTTGCTCCGCACGCCCGAGAAGAGCGAAGAGAGCTGCTGATGGCCCCCGGGCCTCCTCACAGCGTTCCCAGCCAGCCTCAACAACACCTGAGGCTCCCTGCGAGGTGGTGGAGGAGATGACCGTCGAATAATGGCCACTCGCTTTCTCCAGGCGAACATCAACCATTGCGCCAGGGCCCAGGACCTGTTAACTCAAAGCCTGGCGGAGTGGCTGATTGGAGTGGCTATCGTCGCCGAACCCTACTCGATTCCTCCCAGGGACAATTGGATCGGGGACCGGGATAATTTAGTGGCGATTATTACCAACCCATCTGCGGGCTTTTCACCGCCGCAAAGAGTGGAAAGGGGCCATGGATACGTCGCAGGGTGGATCGGCGATATAATGCTGATAGGAGCATACTTCTCGCCGAACCGACACCTTGCCGAATTCGAACAGTTCCTGGCGGAGATCGGCACTATGATCGGCAGGAGTCGCCCAGGCATGGTCCTCGTGGCCGGGGATCTCAATGCTAAGTGCACTGCGTGGGGATCTCCGGCAACGGACGCCCGCGGGGCGGAGTTGGAGGAGTGGGCGGTCGCTACCGGGCTGGTTGTCCTCAACCGAGGGTCGACCAACACATGCGTGCGGCAACAGGGTGGCTCCATTGTGGACGTTACGTTCGCCAACGCCGCTCTGGCACGCCTTGTACGGGGCTGGGAGGTTCTGGAGGAAGTTGAGACCCTATCGGACCACCGATATATTCGGTTCGAGGTTTCAACTCTCCCGACCACCCCGAGAGGCCCAAGTCGACCCTTGAGAGGGGACGGCCCGCGCTGGGCACTCAAACGCCTGGACAGGGATCTGTTGGTAGAGGCAGCCTTGGTGCAGGCTTGGTTGCCGGGTCCCGAAGGTCCGATGGACATCAACGTGGAGGCGCAACAAATGGGCGGTGCCATGGTGGGAGTGTGCGACGCGGCCATGCCTCGTGTCGGTCCGATCCCCCCTAGGCGCAGAGTGTACTGGTGGTCTCAAGAACTCGCGCAACTACGCGAGTCCTGCGTCGCGGCAAGACGCGAGTACACTCGCAGCCGGAGGCGACGGATTCGAGACGTGCCAAGGGAGGAGCGCCTGTATACCGCATACTCGGAGGCCGTCAAGCTGCTGCAGGGGGCAATCGCCAGGGCGAAGGACCTAGCTGAGCAGGAGATGCTGGAGACTCTAAATAGCGACCCATGGGGAAGGCCGTATAAAATGGTGAGGCGCAAGCTTCGCCCCTGGGCGCCCCCACTCACGCAAAGTCTCCAGCCACAGCTCCTCGAACAGGTGGTGGACGGCTTGTTCCCCACAAGAGAGGAACACGTACCTCCACCCATGCTACCTCCCAGGGGGAGGGAAGCGAGCGCGAGCGAAGCACCGGAAGTAACGGAGGGTGAACTGGGGGCAGCGGTGCTGCGGCTCCGAGCCAAAAATACTGCTCCCGGTCCTGACGGAGTTCCCGGAAGAGCCTGGGTTCTGGCCCTGGGCCCGCTAAAGGCACGATTGAGTGCGCTATTCAGCGCATGCCTGGCACAGGGACAGTTCCCCCGTGCGTGGAAAGCCGGTAAACTAGTCCTTCTGCGCAAGGAGGGGCGACCTGCAGATTCGCCCTCGGCCTACAGGCCGATAGTGCTGCTGGACGAGGCTAGCAAATTGCTCGAACGCGTGGTGGCCGCTCGCCTGAACCGGCATCTGGAGGGGATAGGTCCGGACCTCAGCGACCACCAGTTTGGATTTCGCCGGGGCAGGTCCACCATTGACGCGATTGCGCGCGTGAGGGCCCTGGCGGACGAAGCTGTAGCCCAGGGAGAGGTAGTATTGGCGGTGTCCCTTGACATCGCAAATGCGTTCAACTCCCTTCCTTGGGCCTGCATCACGGCGGCACTGAGGTACCATGCCGTGCCCGAGTACCTGCGGAAGACGGTAGAGGACTATCTCTCCGATAGAGCCGTTAGGTACCCTACGCGTGATGAGTGGCAGGAGAAGAGGTTGTCGTGCGGTGTTCCACAGGGGTCGGTTCTTGGCCCACTCCTGTGGAACATCGGGTACGACTGGGTGCTGAGGGGACGGAACTTGCCAGGTGTCAAGGTGACGTGCTACGCCGACGACACCTTGGTGACTGCACGCGGGAGCACGTTTCAGGAGGCGGCGATTCGGGCCACGGCAGGCGTGGCAACGGTGGTGGCCCGAATCAGAAGGCTAGGGCTAGAGGTGGCCCTGAATAAATCCGAGGCCCTGTGCTTTCATGGGCCCCGGAGGGCTCCTCCGGCGGGTTCCAGCCTGGCGGTGGGAGGAACGTCCATCGCTGTCAAGTCGACAATGCGGTATCTAGGCATAATCCTTGACAGTCGTTGGACGTTCACGGAGCACTTTAGGTGCCTTGCTCCGAAGCTCATGGGGACGGCGTCGGCACTCAGCCGGCTGTTACCGAATGTTGACGGGCCAAACGCGAGCTGCCGGAGACTTTACGCTGGAGTGGTGCGGTCGATGGCTTTGTACGGAGCGCCCATTTGGGCCGGATCCCTGAACGCCAAGAACCAGGCCCAACTGCGAAGGCCGCAGAGGGTCATAGCGGTCAGGGTGGCGAGGGCTTACCGCACCGTCTCGTACGAGGCGGCCTGCGTGTTGGCGGGGACCCCGCCCTGGGACCTCGACGCTTCGGTTCTGGCCGATGTCTATTGGCGTGTCACCGAGGCGCGGGCCAGGGGGGACCAACCACTTTTGGAGGAGATCAGGCGGTGGAGGCTCGACTCCCGCAGTGTCCTCATCCAGAAGTGGAAGGAAAGGCTGGAGGTGCCGAGTGCTGGCCACTTGACCATCGGAGCTATCCGGCCCGTCCTGGAGAGATGGGTCGGAAGAATCGGGGGGTTCCTCTCCTTCCGCCTTGTGCAGATCCTGTCAGGGCACGGCTGCTTTGGGAGATATCTGTGCAGGGTGGCAGGACGGGAGCCGACGATGGAATGCCACGCGTGCGGTGATACCGAGGATACGGCCCAACACACACTGGCGGTATGCCCAACTTGGGCGGAGCAGCGGGCCGCTCTCGCGGCCGTAGTGGGGCACGACCTGTCCCTGCCTGCCGTGGTAGAAGCCATGGTTGGCAGCGACAGGTCATGGAAGGCGGTAGCCTCCTTCTGCGAGGACGTGATGGCGCAGAAGGAGGCCGCGGAGCGTGGAAGGGAGGAAGACCCGGCCTCCCAACCAATGCGCCGCAAACGCGTGGGGCGACGGCGGTTGGCCTACGACCGCCGAATTCCCCCTTAAGGGTACCCGTGGGCGGCAGGCACGGGGACGTCTGTCGCCTACATGAAGGTTCCCCGAGTGGCGGGCATGCCACTAGGCAGGCCCTGTGAGAAGAAGCAGGGGGAATAAATTTCTACCCGGAGACGAGTCCGGAGCTCCGGACAGCCGCTGGCGAGGTTGTGGTAGAGTACAAGTCAGTTCCCAGGACCTCGCCCTATAGCACGGAGGCGGCAGATAGAGGGGTTTTTAGTGGGTAAACCGTAGGCCTCATTAGCCGACAAGGGAGTCCCACATAACCACCAGGGTCCGTCCTCGCACCCCGGTGGTATGCGTAACGCATTTTCCCCTCTTAAAAAAAAAAAAAAAAAAAAAAAAAAAAAAAAAAAAAAAAAAAAAAAAAAAAAAAAAAAAAAAAAAAAAAAAAAAAAAAAAAAAAAAGGTTAGGTTAGGTTACCCCTTCGAGTGCTGTCACCTTGCCGCGGTGAAGGGGCTTGCGTGCCCCCAGGATCCTCAGGGCTATGCCGGATAGGGCCACCCAAACCGGATAGGCCTGAGGGGAGGGGCCAGACTAAGCACAGCACACGGCGGGCTGCTCCGCGTGTCCCTCTGAACCTAGCAGAGGGCACAGCGTGAGACGCCAGGTCCCCCGGGACGGAATGGCAGTTGAGTTCACTCCTGCGCGGGCTTTAGTGCCGAGTTTTTGTGGTTGGCCGCTCCCAGCATGCCTCAGCTCATCTGAGGTGGCAAGGGATGCGGCCGTCTTAGCCCGGTAGCCTGCTTGGCAGTCACAGGGCAGTGGTGGCGGTGCGGATGCACCTTTTGCCTTTGGGGCCTTTTGTCTACGGCCAGTGGCCGTCTTCGGGCGGCGTGGGATGGCGAGCCTTCAAGGCTTGCGGCGCGGCGGGTCCAGCGGTAGCCTTTGCGTGGCTGCTGGGTGAGTTTCGGCTCCCCGTCGGGCAACCCGTAACCCGCACTGAGCGGGCCGGGGGTGCTGCTCACTGAGAGTAGCGCCGCGTGGAAGAAAACCACTATAATAAATCACCCCAATCCCAAGGTGAGCGGATCGTGCCGATGGGATGCGTGGCTGGAGGGAGTCCAGTCCCTAGCGTGCGGGGGAGCTCACCCCCGAAAAAAGAGACGACGATGTGGAGGCATTGTGGAAGGACCCAACATGGAAAGCAGTTTAGATTTTCTCCGGGCGGGTAACCAATCCCGTCCATCCGCTTCGGCGGGTGGCTGCCCCACCGTATACGGAGGGGGCAAAAACTGCTTCGTAGGCCGGCCGGATGCCGGCCTCCGTGAACACGACCTTGGCTACATCATACCGGACTTTGATAGCAGAGGGATATTGAGGCTGAGGGGCGGCGGTGGGGCTGACGGAGGCGGACCCAACCCAGCCCCAACAACAACAAAAAGCAGTGCGGACAAGGGCGCCCTTATGGCGCGCACCTACAGCCCCACTGAGAAAAAAGAGGCTTTTCGCCCCCGCCTCACCCTTGCACGCTCCCCAGTGCAAGGGGAGGGCGGTAGCCCCCGTATTGATTTGAACGCGGCCGCAATCCAGATCGCGCCGAAAATACACATAGACGGCCCAGCGCGCGACGACTCTGGCCACTCCCTGCCGCGAGGGCGGGGCAAGGAGCACCCCATGGAGGAGGCCCCGCGCTCGGTCCCGCTGGCAGCCGAGAGTGCAGGGCGGGAAGCCCCACGGGAGAGGTGCCCGCGGGCGCTGGCACTGGAGGGTGGGCAAGAGGCCCGCTTCGAAAAAATTCCCCGGGTAATTCTAACCCGCCTGGATGAGAGGAGTGTGCCTCGTGAGGTCCCGGCGCAGGATGCGGACGAGATTGAGAGCACAGTGCGATCTGTCTCGCCTGTTGGAGCTGACTTGGAGGGGCAGCGGCCATCCTCCGCCGACGAGGCTGGTGCTCCGCAGAAGGAGAAGAAAAGTAGAGTCAGGGCCAGGGGGCGGGTGCGCCCATGCTTGACTCCCTTCAAGTTTGGAAGCCCAGTGGGGGCGCCGGAGTCACCCGACGACTCTCCAATGCCCCGGTCGGACGCGGAGGACCCGCCGGGGCCAGCGGTGGCGCACGTGCTTGAGGAGGCGGAGAGGGGCTCTGAATCCGGTGTGACTGCGAGGGATAAGCCACTGAGCGGAAAGCTCTGGCAGGCGCCCCGGAAGAGGCCTCGCCTCCAGGAAAATGAGGACAAGTCCAGCCAGTCCACGGCAAGTGGCAACTCACCCCCGGCGATGTGGGGGAAAGGCCGCTTGTCCGCTGGCATGGCAAAGGCCAAAGAGGCATCTAAGGCGGCTAGGGACGATCTCAGACTCCAGGCTGAGAGTGAGTTGGAGACCTATAATCAGTCGGTAGAAACGGCGGAAAACGAGCAAGCAGACCGCCTCATGAACCGGCCAGTTTTGGGTGGGGCCACTCAAATGGCACGCACATCAGCAGTTATGCAGGTCGAGGTGGATGAGGACTTAGCGGTAATTGGGAAAGTGGCAAATACATCGGGAAACCTGAAGGGCACGTATGTAAAGGCCCTAAATAGTGTGGTCACTAGGCTCCCAAAGAACTTCGCAGCCATGAAGTCCCTCACTGCCACAGAGGAAGTTATCCGTCTGGAGGCAGCAAATGCACAGCTGTCATGGCAATTGGCGGAGTTGCGCAAAGAGGTTGCCCAACTGCGTGCCCAACCTCCAGCAGCAACAGAACGAGAACTAAGGAAGTTAGTCGAAGAGGTGTCACGCTCCAACCACGAACAGCTCTGCACCATGCTCAACGCCCGGCTGGAGAGCATCGAGAGCCGACTCCTTCCGGAGCCACATGTACGGCCTTCATCGGCCGCCAGAGGACAGGCAGAAGACCGGCCCCACAGCGAGTTGACTTCTCAACAACAAGAGTCAGAAACAGAAGGGCCATCTGGCCAAAGTTATGCTAAGGTTACCCAACCGGGACAAGCTGTCGATGGTTCCAACCCAGTAGCGGGTAAACAAAACAAACGGAGGAGAAATAAAACAAGCCTGGCTGCTAAGGAGGCAGCCATTTCCCGACAGGCTTCACGGTCATCTTTGCCGCCGCTTTCTTTCCCACCGACGTCTGTTGGTAAATCCAATAAGGACGCCGCGACAGAGGTTGTGCGGAAAAAGTCCAAGAAGGGGAAAATGCCGAATAGTGCCCAACCACTCCAACACGTGGAGCAAACGCGGCTCAAGGGAAAGACCAAGAAACCCAAGAAACTTCGTCCTCCTCGCTCTGCGGCCGTGGTACTGACACTGCTACAGCCGCAAGCCGAGGAGAAAAAAGCCACTTATGGGTCGATCATTGCCGAGGCAAAGGCCAGGGTACAGATTACCGACCTTGACATTCCAGGGCTTCGATTCCGGAAAGCGCAGACCGGTGCCACTGTCCTGGAGGTATCCGGAGCTGATTGCGGCGGAAAAGCAGACGCCCTTGCCAGAAAGCTGGAGGCAGTTCTGGACGCTGAGGTAGTACGGATCTCAAGGCCTACCAAACGCGAAGAAATGCGCATCTCAGGCCTTGACGAATCGGTCCGATCCCAGGATGTTGTGGAGGCCGTTGCACAAGCCGGAGGGTGCTCCGCGACTGACATCAGATCTGGTGAGGTGGTGGTCGGCCCATCGGGGCTGGGGACCGTGTGGTTAAGCTGCCCGGTCGCAGCTGCAAAAAAGGTGATGGAGGCTGGAAGACTGCTGGTTGGCTGGGTGTCTGCGCAAGTTAAACTGCTCGATGCCCGCCCTCAGCGTTGCTTCCGCTGCCTTGAAGTAGGTCACGTGGCTGTGAAATGTAAAGCGGTGGTAGACCGGAGCCAGCAGTGCTACCGGTGCAGCCAGACAGGGCATAGAGCAAGCGCATGCTCAGCAGCCCCGGAATGCACGCTGTGCAAAGAGGCAGGCCGACCTGTAAACCACAGGATGGGGAGCAGGACATGCAACCCTCCCAAACGGAAGACCCGCGCTGCTGATGGCCCCAGTGCCCCCTCTCAGCCCGACCTCCGGGATGGCAACGCCGAATCCCAGGACGAGGAGGTTTTACCGACCGTAGGGTAATATGGCCACCCTTCGCTTCCTTCAGGCGAACATCAATCACTGCGCCAGAGCTCAGGACCTCCTGTTCCAGAGCATGGCGGAGTGGATGATACACATAGTGGTGGTGGCCGAGCCCTATTCGGTTCCGCCAAGGGACAACTGGGTGGGCGACCGTGATGGCGTGGTTGCCATAGCCACGCAGCCATCGGTTGGTTCCGCGCCACTCGTAAACGACGTTAGAGGCAGCGGGTACGTTTCGGCATGCATCGGTGGCGTAATGGTTGTCGGAGTGTACTTCTCGCCAAACAAGACCCTGGCCGAGTTTGAGACGTTCCTTGATGAGGTCGGAGCACTCATCTGTAGAAGACGCCCGGAACTAGTGCTCGTCGCCGGGGATCTCAACGCCAAGTCTACGGCGTGGGGATCATCCGCGACGACCCCAAAAGGGCAACTGTTGGAGGAGTGGGCGGTTGCGACCGGGCTAGTGGTGCTCAACCGAGGGACGGTCGACACGTGCGTACGGCAAAATGGCGGCTCCATCGTGGACGTCACGTTCGCAAATGCCTCCCTGGCGCGCAGGATCCAGGGCTGGGAAGTGATGGAGGGCGTGGAGACCCTATCGGACCACAGATATGTCCGATATGAAGTCCCCGCCCACCCGACGAATCGGGACGGTCCAAGCCACCCCCGGAGAGACGATGCCCCCCGATGGGCTCTGAAACGCCTGGACCGAGACGTTCTCCACGAGGCGGCCCTGGTCCAAGCCTGGATGGAGGAGCCCAAAGACCCTGTGGAGGTAGACCGGGAGGCGGCAAAACTCGGCGATGCCATGGTGGAGGTCTGCGATGCCGCAATGCCGCGGGCTAAAGCGGCCTCCCCGAAGCGACACCTGTACTGGTGGACTGCAGAGCTCACGCAGCTGCGCAACTCCTGTGTGATTGCAAGACGCCAGTACACTAGAAGCCGGAGAAGGAGGAGGCGCGATCGGACCCAGGAGGATAGGCTGTACGCACAATACAGGGAGGCCAGCAAAACCCTGTGCGCAGCCATCGGTCAAGCAAGGGACTCGGCGGACCAGGAAATGCTGGAGACTTTGAACAGCGATCCGTGGGGGAGGCCGTACAAGATGGTGATGTGCAAGCTACGCCCTTGGGCTCCCCCGCTCACAGAAAGTCTCCAACCGGACCTCCTAAGCCGGGTCGTGGACACCCTGTTCCCAGAGAGGGGCGACCATACCCCCCCGCGCATGGAACCAATGGCGAGGGCGCAAGAGGAGGCGGCTCCCCCCGAGGTCACAGAGGGAGAGTTAGGAGCGGCGGTACTGAGGCTTCGTCACAAAAACACCGCCCCGGGTCCCGACGGCATTCCCGGACGTGCGTGGGTGCTGGCACTCGGCCCGTTGGAGCCAAGAGTGAGGGCGCTGTTCAGCGCCTGCCTTCGACAGGGGCAGATACCCCGCGCCTGGAAGTCAGGAAAGTTAGTCCTACTGCAAAAGAAAGGAAGACCGGCTGACTCACCATCTGCCTACCGGCCTATAGTACTGCTTGACGAGGTGGCAAAACTTTTCGAGCGCATTATCGCAAACCGACTCGTCCGGCATCTGGAGGGGCCAGGGCCAGATCTGAGCGCGTGCCAGTTCGGTTTCCGTCGGGGCAGGTCCACCATCGATGCCATAGCGCGGGTGAGGGCCCTGGCGGATGACGCGGTGTCCCAGGGAGAGGTGGTGCTGGCGGTATCTCTTGACATCGCAAACGCGTTCAACACTCTCCCCTGGGAGACCATCAAAGAGGCGCTCAGATACCACCGCGTGCCGGAGTATCTGTGCGGGGTGGTGGCCGCATACCTGTCGGACAGGACCATCCGATACCCCACCAAAGACCGGTGGGTAGAAAAGGACATGTCGTGCGGTGTCCCACAGGGTTCAGTCCTAGGACCGCTCCTGTGGAACATCGGCTACGACTGGGTGCTACGCGGCGCCAACCTGCGGGGGGTCCAATTAACGTGCTACGCCGATGACACCCTCGTAACGGCCCGTGGCGGCACGTTCAGAGACGCCTCCCTCCTGGCAACGGCAGGCGTGGCCCACGTAGCGGAAAATATCCGGAAACTGGGACTACAGGTCGCCCTGCACAAATCAGAAGCCCTGTGTTTCCACGGACCTCGGAGGGCGCCTCCACCTGGCGCACAAATTGTTGTCGGCGGAGTACCCGTTGGTGTCGAGAAGACGATGAAGTACCTTGGACTCGTCCTTGACAGCCGATGGGATTTTAAGGAACACTTCCGGCGACTGGCCCCAAAGCTCGTGGGTACAGCCGCCGCCCTAAGCCGGCTTCTTCCGAACGTGGGCGGGCCGAAAGCAGGCTGTCGCCGACTGTACACGGGCGTGGTGCGATCCATGGCCCTGTACGGGGCACCCATCTGGGTGGACGCCCTGTCCGCCTACCAGAACAAGGCCCACCTGCGACAACCGCAAAGGGTCATGGCGATCAGGGTATCGAGGGCGTATCGCACCACCTCGTTTGAGGCGGCCTGCGTTCTGGCGGGCACCCCACCCTGGGAGCTGGATGCCGAGGTGTTGGCGGAGGTGTACCACCGGGTAGCCGAGTCCCGCCACAGAGGAGACCAACCAGGCCCGGAGGAGATAAGGAGATGGAGAGAAGCCGCCCATCAAACCCTTCTCCGGAAGTGGACGGAAGCTCTGGAGCAGCCGGGTGCTGGCCACTGGACCATAACGGCAGTACGGCCTGTCCTACAGGGATGGCTCAATAGGAAGTGGGGTGCGGTTTCCTTCCACCTCGCACAGATTCTCACGGGGCATGGCTGCTTCGGCAGGTATCTGTGGAAGATCGCAAGGAGGGAACCGACACCAATCTGTCACCAGTGTGGAGGGGCGGAAGACACAGCGCAACACACGCTGGAAGTGTGTCCGGCTTTTGCCGAACAGAGGGCTTGCCTCTCACTTGCAGTGGGACACGACATCTCGCTGCCGGCCGTCATTCAATCTATGGTCGACAGCGAGAGGTCGTGGCAGGAGGCCGTCTCCTTTTGCGAGGAGGTAATGCGGCAGAAAGAGACGGCGGAACGGACCAGGGAGGACTCCAATACGTCCGACCAACGGCGCCGCAGACGCCCTGGGCGTAGAAGGCTGGCGCATGATCGCCGGCTGCCTCCTTAGTAAGGACCTCCGGGTGACAGGCACGGGGACAACTGTCACCTACCGGATTGAGGTCACAGGGTAGGAGCGCGCGATACAAAAGCGTACGCTCGAAGGATGGTGGTGGGGGAACACTCGACCAATTCCCCCACAGTTGGGTCCAGTGAAAACCGGACAACTGCTGGTGGAGTCACGGATGTGGGCGAGAGCGTTCCCGCGACTCCGCCGAAGGCAGTGGGAAGAAACCCCCCAGGGTTTTTAGCCGGTACGAATCCGGCATATCCATCGCGCCTTCCCCAAAGCGCGATGGAATCTATGAAGATTTTCCCTGGGTTAAAAAAAAAAAAAAAAAAAAAGGTTAGGTTAGGTTAGGTTAGGTTAGGTTAGGTTAGGTTAGGTTGGGGCGCTAGGTCGGGTAACCTCCAAGTATGTCCGGGCTCTTCCAATCTCTCTGGATCCTCGCGGATCCGCAGAGAAGGGAAGGGTCTTGGCTGGTGCGCCCTGGAGGCAACGGTAAGTGATCCTGTCCGGGGATCGCTTACCGGTGCTACCAATAACCCGACACCGGGGGGGAAGGGGTTGGCCGCTCCCAGCATGCCTCAGCTCATCTGAGGTGGCAAGGGATGCGGCCGCTTTAGTGGTGGCGGTGCAGACGCACCAGTGGCCGTAAAACCACTGAGGACGAGGAGGGTGGTTCCTAACCGAACCACCAGGGGGACCTACGCCAAGTCTCCCTCATACCGTTATCCGCAGCATCCTCTCAACGACCCCCATTATTGGCGTTATGGGGATACGAGAGATGCCAGCCAGACGGCGCGCGGACCGGTGGCTTTGCCTTAGCCGGCCGGGCCTAGAGGAGACAACCTCAATAAAAAACAATAGGTTAGATTTAGGTTAAGTTTTTCCCCGTGATACCGCCCGACCTCACGGTGTATGTAGGGTTACCCAGGTACAGGGGGCACTGCCTGGATGGACTATTTATTTCCCCCACACTCGTGGGAACAAAACGGAAGAATTAAAGAAAACAATAAACCTAAACCAAAACGCTGACGTTTCAGTGGGCAGAGACGTCGATGGAAAAGAGGAGGTGTTTCGCCCTCGAAACACCCTCGCACGGTCACCAGTGCGAGAAGAGGGCAGCCCACGGATCAACATCAATGCGGCCGCGATCCAGATCGTGCCTTGGGGCCATGCCAGCGGTCCGGCTCGCTCTGGTCGCATCCCCGTTGGAGTGGCCGCGAGCGACGCGCGTCCGCCGGTGTCGCCGCTGGAGGGAGGGCGAGAAGCCCGGTTTGAGAGGGTCCCCATTGTGGTTTTGACCCGGCTCAAAGAGGGAGCGAGTAGTGGGGCTCCCGGGGAGTCGGCGCCGGATACGGACGAGACAATGTATACCGTTCGATCCTACTCGTCCGCCGATGTCGCTGCCACCGACGCCGGCGTTGGTGCCGGCCTGGAAGAACAGGGGCCATCCTCCGGCAGTGAAGCGGGGGATCCGCAGGCCGTTAAGAGGAAAGTCAGGCTTAGGAGGCGAGCGCGTCCACCCGTGCTCACCCCTTTCAAGTTTGTCGAGACGAAACAATCCTCAGTGGACTCCCCGGCGCCCCAGTCGGAGCCGGAGGACTCACCGGGCCCGCTGGGGGCAAAAATACAAGACCAGCCTTGGCCATTGAGCCAAAAGCTCTGGCAGGAGGGCGAGGGCCCCAGCCGGTCCGCGGCGGACGGCGGCGCGCCTCCGGTGGCGGCGGGTGCCGGCTCGCCTCCGGTGGCGGCGGGTGCCGGCTCGCCTCCGGAGGCGGCGGGTTGCACCTCGCCTCCGGTGGCGGCGGGCGGCGGCTCAACTCTGGTGGCGGTGGGTGGCGGCCGCTCGGAATCGTCCGGCGGGGACGAGTCGTATACCGCCAGGGCAGTCGAGACAAGACCCAGGGGCCGCCCGACCACGGTGGAAAAATGTATGGGAAGAGACAAGGCGCAGGACTTGAAGTCGGCGAGGGAGGAATACCGTCGCCGAGCAGCGGAGGAGGCGGAGGCGGAAGTGGCGAGCATGGTTATCCGCATGCGACCAACCAGTGAGAGTAGGTCACCGCGAACGCCTCAAGTGGAGGACAAGCTGGCCTCCGAACTATTCATGCAAATGGAGGACAGCACTGCGGTAATAAGGACTGTCGTAGCCAAGGCCGGAAACCTTAAGGGCACCCACCAGCGCAAGCTGAAAGAGGCGGCGGCGGCGTATATGGACGCTGCCCGGGTGCTGATGGAGCGCACCTCCTCCGAAGAGGTCAAAAAGCTGCAGGTGGCAAACGAGCGCCTAGAAGGCCAAATATCGGAGCTCCGAAGAGAGCTTGGGGAGATGAGGGATGAACTCAGGCAGACTAGATCCGTTCCGCCTCCGCCGGCCTCTCTGCAAGACGAAACTGAAAGGGACATCATGGTCAAGGTGGGGGCCATGATGAACGCCCGACTGCAAGCGTTGGAAGACAGGCTCCTTCCCGAAAAGGTCTTGCGGCCACCGCTCGCCGCAGATAGAAGCGCGGTAATGGCCGCCAGACGGTCGGGCACAAGTGAGCAAAATACCTCACCCGCCCCCGCCTCAGCTGCGGCAGGAAAAAGTCTCGCTGTTCCTACCGGGCAAAATACGGCGGAGCCTAATGTGCCGCCAAAGGCTACCCAAGCCGGCAATAAGGGAAAAAAGAAAAAAGTGACGAATAAGGGCAAAAGGAACCTACCGGCTCAACCCAGCGAGCCGCAGCCCGAACCCCGCCCGATCCCACCCGCGCCGGCTCCAACTAAAGAGTCGTGGACAAAGGTCGTCAGCAGGGGAAAGAGGAGGGCCGCGGCGCAGGCTAAAACAGTTGATAAAACTGGTACACAACCAGTTGCGCAGTCGCAACCCAAGGCGCAACCTAAATCGGGCGGTCGTAAACTCCGCCCCCCACGGTCTGCAGCAGTGGTGCTGACACTGCTGCCTGAGACAGAAGCCGAAGGAGCGACATACGCCAAAGTCCTTGCTGAGGCAAAGGAGAAGGTGAACCTAGCTGATCTAGGTATCACGAACCTACGCTTCCGGCGAGCCGTCACAGGTGCACGGATCCTGGAGTTGCCGGGAGCCAACAGCGGCGAAAAAGCTGACAAGCTGGCAAGAGAGCTAGCCGAAAAGCTGGGGGAGGGGATTCGGGTCTCCAGGCCGACTAAGTGCGCGGAGTTGCGACTGTCCCACTTGGACGACTCTGTGACTCCTGCAGAGGTGGTTGCCGCCGTAGCTAAAGCTGGCGGCTGTTCCGAGGACCAGGTGAAAGCTGGCGATATCCGTCGGGATCATTTCGGCCTCGGTACGATCTGGGCGCGCTGCCCAGTTGCGGCGGCGAAAAAGGTGGCCGACGGTGGCCGATTCCTGGTGGGGTGGTCCTCGGCCCAGGTCAAACTACTTGAGCCGAGGAAAATGAGATGTTTCCGATGCCTTGAGAACGGGCACGTCAGGGCACAATGCCAGGCGCAGACGGATCGCAGCGAGCTATGCTACCGCTGCAGTCAGCCCGGCCATAAGTCGGCACAGTGCACGGCCGCGCCTCACTGCGTGCTGTGCAATACTGCGGGCAAATCGGCAAAGCACGTAATGGGCTCCAAGATTTGCTCCGCACGCCCGAGAAGAGCGAAGAGAGCTGCTGATGGCCCCCGGGCCTCCTCACAGCGTTCCCAGCCAGCCTCAACAACACCTGAGGCTCCCTGCGAGGTGGTGGAGGAGATGACCGTCGAATAATGGCCACTCGCTTTCTCCAGGCGAACATCAACCATTGCGCCAGGGCCCAGGACCTGTTAACTCAAAGCCTGGCGGAGTGGCTGATTGGAGTGGCTATCGTCGCCGAACCCTACTCGATTCCTCCCAGGGACAATTGGATCGGGGACCGGGATAATTTAGTGGCGATTATTACCAACCCATCTGCGGGCTTTTCACCGCCGCAAAGAGTGGAAAGGGGCCATGGATACGTCGCAGGGTGGATCGGCGATATAATGCTGATAGGAGCATACTTCTCGCCGAACCGACACCTTGCCGAATTCGAACAGTTCCTGGCGGAGATCGGCACTATGATCGGCAGGAGTCGCCCAGGCATGGTCCTCGTGGCCGGGGATCTCAATGCTAAGTGCACTGCGTGGGGATCTCCGGCAACGGACGCCCGCGGGGCGGAGTTGGAGGAGTGGGCGGTCGCTACCGGGCTGGTTGTCCTCAACCGAGGGTCGACCAACACATGCGTGCGGCAACAGGGTGGCTCCATTGTGGACGTTACGTTCGCCAACGCCGCTCTGGCACGCCTTGTACGGGGCTGGGAGGTTCTGGAGGAAGTTGAGACCCTATCGGACCACCGATATATTCGGTTCGAGGTTTCAACTCTCCCGACCACCCCGAGAGGCCCAAGTCGACCCTTGAGAGGGGACGGCCCGCGCTGGGCACTCAAACGCCTGGACAGGGATCTGTTGGTAGAGGCAGCCTTGGTGCAGGCTTGGTTGCCGGGTCCCGAAGGTCCGATGGACATCAACGTGGAGGCGCAACAAATGGGCGGTGCCATGGTGGGAGTGTGCGACGCGGCCATGCCTCGTGTCGGTCCGATCCCCCCTAGGCGCAGAGTGTACTGGTGGTCTCAAGAACTCGCGCAACTACGCGAGTCCTGCGTCGCGGCAAGACGCGAGTACACTCGCAGCCGGAGGCGACGGATTCGAGACGTGCCAAGGGAGGAGCGCCTGTATACCGCATACTCGGAGGCCGTCAAGCTGCTGCAGGGGGCAATCGCCAGGGCGAAGGACCTAGCTGAGCAGGAGATGCTGGAGACTCTAAATAGCGACCCATGGGGAAGGCCGTATAAAATGGTGAGGCGCAAGCTTCGCCCCTGGGCGCCCCCACTCACGCAAAGTCTCCAGCCACAGCTCCTCGAACAGGTGGTGGACGGCTTGTTCCCCACAAGAGAGGAACACGTACCTCCACCCATGCTACCTCCCAGGGGGAGGGAAGCGAGCGCGAGCGAAGCACCGGAAGTAACGGAGGGTGAACTGGGGGCAGCGGTGCTGCGGCTCCGAGCCAAAAATACTGCTCCCGGTCCTGACGGAGTTCCCGGCAGAGCCTGGGTTCTGGCCCTGGGCCCGCTAAAGGCACGATTGAGTGCGCTATTCAGCGCATGCCTGGCACAGGGACAGTTCCCCCGTGCGTGGAAAGCCGGTAAACTAGTCCTTCTGCGCAAGGAGGGGCGACCTGCAGATTCGCCCTCGGCCTACAGGCCGATAGTGCTGCTGGACGAGGCTAGCAAATTGCTCGAACGCGTGGTGGCCGCTCGCCTGAACCGGCATCTGGAGGGGATAGGTCCGGACCTCAGCGACCACCAGTTTGGATTTCGCCGGGGCAGGTCCACCATTGACGCGATTGCGCGCGTGAGGGCCCTGGCGGACGAAGCTGTAGCCCAGGGAGAGGTAGTATTGGCGGTGTCCCTTGACATCGCAAATGCGTTCAACTCCCTTCCTTGGGCCTGCATCACGGCGGCACTGAGGTACCATGCCGTGCCCGAGTACCTGCGGAAGACGGTAGAGGACTATCTCTCCGATAGAGCCGTTAGGTACCCTACGCGTGATGAGTGGCAGGAGAAGAGGCTGTCGTGCGGTGTTCCACAGGGGTCGGTTCTTGGCCCACTCCTGTGGAACATCGGGTACGACTGGGTGCTGAGGGGACGGAACTTGCCAGGTGTCAAGGTGACGTGCTACGCCGACGACACCTTGGTGACTGCACGCGGGAGCACGTTTCAGGAGGCGGCGATTCGGGCCACGGCAGGCGTGGCAACGGTGGTGGCCCGAATCAGAAGGCTAGGGCTAGAGGTGGCCCTGAATAAATCCGAGGCCCTGTGCTTTCATGGGCCCCGGAGGGCTCCTCCGGCGGGTTCCAGCCTGGCGGTGGGAGGAACGTCCATCGCTGTCAAGTCGACAATGCGGTATCTAGGCATAATCCTTGACAGTCGTTGGACGTTCACGGAGCACTTTAGGTGCCTTGCTCCGAAGCTCATGGGGACGGCGTCGGCACTCAGCCGGCTGTTACCGAATGTTGACGGGCCAAACGCGAGCTGCCGGAGACTTTACGCTGGAGTGGTGCGGTCGATGGCTTTGTACGGAGCGCCCATTTGGGCCGGATCCCTGAACGCCAAGAACCAGGCCCAACTGCGAAGGCCGCAGAGGGTCATAGCGGTCAGGGTGGCGAGGGCTTACCGCACCGTCTCGTACGAGGCGGCCTGCGTGTTGGCGGGGACCCCGCCCTGGGACCTCGACGCTTCGGTTCTGGCCGATGTCTATTGGCGTGTCACCGAGGCGCGGGCCAGGGGGGACCAACCACTTTTGGAGGAGATCAGGCGGTGGAGGCTCGACTCCCGCAGTGTCCTCATCCAGAAGTGGAAGGAAAGGCTGGAGGTGCCGAGTGCTGGCCACTTGACCATCGGAGCTATCCGGCCCGTCCTGGAGAGATGGGTCGGAAGAATCGGGGGGTTCCTCTCCTTCCGCCTTGTGCAGATCCTGTCAGGGCACGGCTGCTTTGGGAGATATCTGTGCAGGGTGGCAGGACGGGAGCCGACGATGGAATGCCACGCGTGCGGTGATACCGAGGATACGGCCCAACACACACTGGCGGTATGCCCAACTTGGGCGGAGCAGCGGGCCGCTCTCGCGGCCGTAGTGGGGCACGACCTGTCCCTGCCTGCCGTGGTAGAAGCCATGGTTGGCAGCGACAGGTCATGGAAGGCGGTAGCCTCCTTCTGCGAGGACGTGATGGCGCAGAAGGAGGCCGCGGAGCGTGGAAGGGAGGAAGACCCGGCCTCCCAACCAATGCGCCGCAAACGCGTGGGGCGACGGCGGTTGGCCTACGACCGCCGAATTCCCCCTTAAGGGTACCCGTGGGCGGCAGGCACGGTGACGTCTGTCGCCTACATGAAGGTTCCCCGAGTGGCGGGCATGCCACTAGGCAGGCCCTGTGAGAAGAAGCGGGGGGAATAAATTTCTACCCGGAGACGAGTCCGGAGCTCCGGACAGCCGCTGGCGAGGTTGTGGTAGAGTACAAGTCAGTTCCCAGGACCTCGCCCTATAGCACGGAGGCGGCAGATAGAGGGGTTTTTAGTGGGTAAACCGTAGGCCTCATTAGCCGACAAGGGAGTCCCACATAACCACCAGGGTCCGTCCTCGCACCCCGGTGGTATGCGTAACGCATTTTCCCCTCTTAAAAAAAAAAAAAAAAAAAAAAAAAAAAAAAAAAAAAAAAAAAAAAAAAAAAAGGTTAGGTTAGGTTGGGGCGCTATGTCCCCTTCGAGTGCTGTCACCTTGCCGCGGTGAAGGGGCTTGCGTGCCCCCAGGATCCTCAGGGCTATGCCGGATAGGGCCACCCAAACCGGACAGGCCTGAGGGGAGGGGCCAGACTAAGCACAGCACACGGCGGGCTGCTCCGCGTGTCCCTCTGAACCTAGCAGAGGGCACAGCGTGAGACACCAGGTCCCCCGGGACGGAATTGCAGTTGAGTTCACTCCTGCGCGGGCTTTAGTGCCGAGTTTTTGTGGTTGGCCGCTCCCAGCATGCCTCAGCTAATCTGAGGTGGCAAGGGATGGGGCCGTTTTAGCCCGGTAGCCTGCTTGGCAGCCAATGGGCAGCGGTGGCGGTGCGGACGCACCTAGCGGGCTCGTGGCGCGGCGGGAATGGCCTCGTGTCAGGCCCCCCGTCGGGCAACCCGTAATCCGCACTGAGCGGACCGGGGACCCTCCTCACTGAGCGGAGGGTCACGTGGAGATAACCACTATAAAAAATCCCTAATCCCAAGGTGTGACAGGCGTGCTGATGGGATGCATGGCTGGGGGGAGCCCAGTCACAAACGTCAGAGGGGGGGCATACCTCCTATAAAATAAATAGCAAAAAATATGAGTGGCCAGAATAAAAAACTACCCCAGGAGGTTCCAATCCTCCGTGTCACCGCGGAACGAGCAAGTGCGCGCTCTGCGGTGACATGCTGCCCGTCGTATTCTGGGGGGGCACCCCACTCAATAACCAATACCGACGACCATGGCAAACGTATAATGGACACTGAAACACGCGGAGCAATCCTACGGTTGCGTGGGGGAGGGGACAAGCCGGATATAGGCGACGCGGCGACTCAGGACGGCAAAAAGACCGAGGACGAGATCTTCCGCCCTCGCTTATCCCTGAGGCGATCACCAGTGCGAGGGGCCGGCGTGGATCAATGCGTGGACTACCCAGGTCCATGCATTGATCTAAGCTCTACCGCGATCCAGATCCCGGCAAAGGAAGCGGGCAGCGTGCTTACACGCGACCACCACGGCCGTTTCGTGCGGCGTAAGACGACGGAGGAGGGGGGAGAACCCCGTGTGGAAGGAGAGAGTGGCGTGGGCACCTCCAAAGACCCCACAAAAAAAACCGAACCGCACGCTCCGGTCTCGGTGAGGGAAGGGGGGCGCGAGGCCAATTTCGGGAGGGTCGCGCGGGTCCTTCTCACAAGGCTGGAGGTGGGGACCCTGGAGCATGGGGACTCCGCGCAGGGCCCAAATGTCTCCGACTGCCAATTTGGCTTCCGCGCTGGTCGATCGACGATGGACGCTCTGGGTGCGTTGCGGGCCTTCCATGAGTATGCCGCGGGCCGAGGAGAGGGAGTTGTGGCGGTGTCCCTTGACATCGCCAACGCGTTCGGCTCCCTCCCATACTCAGTTATACTGGAGGCCCTGCGCTACCACGGGGTGCCAGCATACCTGCGCGGGATCATAGAGCACTATCTCTCGGAAAGGGTAGTGCTCTATGAAGAACAGGGTGGACAGCGGCGAGAGCGGGCGATGGCGTGCGGAGTCCCCCAAGGTTCCGTGCTTGGGCCCCTCTTATGGAACATTGGGTTCGACTGGGCCATAAGAGGGGCCCTGCTCCCCCGGACGACGGTCATTTGCTACGCAGACGACACGTTGGTGGCCGTTCGGGGAGCAGAGCTGGAAGAAGCCCTGCGGAGAGCAGCAGTCGCGGCGGACCTGATGGTCAGGCGTATACAGCTGCTGGGGCTGAAGGTGGCCCTGACAAAAACAGACGCCATCATATTCGGAGGCAGAGGCTGGCGGCCGCCCGCCGCGACTGGCATCCCCGTGAGCGGAGAAACGGTCCAGGTGAAGGCCCATATCAAATATCTGGGCATTCACCTGGACCGCAGGTGGAATTTCGAGGAGCACTTCCGCCAACTTGCTCCTCGAATTGTGGCGGTGGCGTCTGCGCTCGGCAGGCTACTACCCAACATAGGGGGACCCAGCGGGGCGTGTCGCCGCCTATACGCTGGGGTGGCCCGGAGCATGGCCCTGTATGGCGCGCCGATCTGGGCCGATCGGCTGAATGCAACCAATAGGGGCCATCTCCGAAGGTCGCAAAGGGTAGTGGCCAGCCGCGTAGTGAGGGCCTATTGTACGGTGGCGTGGGCGGCGGCGTGTGCCCTAGCGGGCACCCTGCCCTGGGAATTGGACGCCCTGGTGCTCGCGGAGGCACACAGGGAGCGGGTCAGGCGCAGAGCCTTAAACGAGTTCCCCGCTCCCGAAGAGCTGAGGGAGGAGCGCCGCCAGGCGGAGCGCAGAATGAGGGACCGGTGGAAGAACGATTTGGGGGACTCTCCCTATGGAGCCCGCACCATAGGGGCACTCCTCCCGTCGTTCGATCACTGGCTGGAGAGGACGCACGGCGCAGTCGGGTTTAGGCTGGCGCAGGTAATGACCGGACACGGATGCTTCGGTCATTACTTGCACCGAATCGGGAGAGAGGCCAGCCCGGCCTGCCATGAGTGCGGTGACCCAGACGACACCGCCCAGCACACCCTAGAGGTGTGCAATCGCTGGGACGGGGAACGCCGCACACTGGTCGGCGCCCTCGGAGGGGGAGATCTCTCGCTTCCCAGCGTCGTGGCGGCCATGCTGAGGAGCGAGAGATCGTGGGAGGCAGTGGCCTCCTTCTGCGAAACAGTCGTCGCGCAGAAGGAGGCCTCGGAACGGGAGCGCGAAGATAGGGCAGATGCGCTCCCGATCCGGCGCAGACGGAGGGGGAGGAGGCGGGCGCAATATGCTGCACGCCAAAACCCCTAGTGGAGTTCGTGGGTGAGGGGCCCACGACAATAGACTCCACACGTCTGGGGGAGGGATCGTTGCGTATTCCGGTCCCTCCCTCCTTCGGCGCGGGAGCCCTAAACGCCAGGGCAGCCGGGGGGCGTCGTGGTAGAATGTTCGCGACCCCATGGCGCCCCCAGGAACGGCAGAGCGGAGAATCGCCGGTGTGTTTTTAGTGGGTATACCCCCTCCCGTGAGGGGGGAGCCCCACATAACCCCCCATTATGGCGTCCCTAGGCCCGGGGGGTATGCGTAACGCATTTTCACACCGATAAAAAAAAAAAAAAAAAAAAAAAAAAAAAAAAAAAAAAAAAAAAAAAAGGTTGGGGCGCTATGTCAGGTAACCTCCTCGAGTGTCTGGGCTCTACCAATTCCCCTTGATCCGGTTGATCCGCGGTAAAGGGTAGAGCTCAGGCCGGTGCGCCCTGGAGGCAACGGCAGGTGATCATTTAGTGGACCCTACTTAGGGGCGATCACTTGATCGCCTGCCGATGCTACCAATAACCTGACACGGGGGGGATGGGGGGTTCCGCACCAGGGAGTCGGAAGGCTCCCCAGGTGCGGCAGTGAGGGACAGGAGGCGGGGTAGGGGCGTTTGTCCTCCCGTGGCCTGATTGGGGGGCACTGCGGACAGGGTAACAAGGGACCTGTGCCGTTGCGAGGTGGCTGCTCCGATTCCGGTTGGCAGAGGGCCGAGAACCGGATCGGATGCGGCGTGGTTGCGGGTTAGGGGCGTTTGTCCTCCCGTAGCGGTGGTGCACCGGGGTAGGGGTGTTTGCCCTCCCGGTGCCGTGAGGGTGGGACCGGGACACCGTGTGTCTGGTGCCGGTGCCGGTCCCAGGTTCCCCGGGGGTGTAGGGAACCAGGGGAGGGAAAGCACACTGTTCATGCTGCAGTGTGCTTTTTCGGAGAGGGTTCGCCCTAGGGCGAAGGTGCCGGTGATGTCGTGGTAGAATGTTCGCGATCCCATGGCATCACCACCAAGGCACGTGAGGGAAGCATCCCAGAGTTTTAGTGGGTAGGCTAGTCCCTTCTGGACTGGAGAGCCCCACATAACCAATGCGTAATTTCTGGTTTCCCCCGGAACCTTAGGTTACGTAGTGGTATGCAGTTTCATGCATTTCTCTGGGTCAAAAAAAAAAAAAAAAAAAAAAAAAAAAAAAAAAAAAAAAAAAAAAAAAAAAGGTTAGGTTAGGTTAGGTTAGGTTAGGTTAGGTTAGGTTAGGTTAGGTTGGGGCGCTAGGTCGGGTAACCTCCAAGTATGTCCGGGCTCGTCCAATCCCTCTAGATCCTCGCGGATCTGCAGGGAAGGGAAGGGTCTTGGCTGGTGCGCCCTGGAGGCAACGGTAAGTGATCCTGTCCGGGGATTGCTTACCGGTGCTACCAATAACCCGACACCGGGGGGGGGAAGGGGAATGGCCCACAGTGGCCGAGTTGGGGGGCTCTCGTGCTCCTATGATCCCCGAGGCTATACCGGATAGGGCTACCCATACCGGGAAGGCAAGGGGGGAGGAGTCACAATAAGAGCGGCAAGCTCTCTCCCGGCCGTCTGATCAGCAGACGGCGGTGGAGATGAGCATTGGATGCGAGGTCGGGCTGGCTCATACAAGAGCCAGTGGCCGCCTTCGGGCGGAACGTGATGGCGGGCCCTCAAGGGTCGTAGCGCGGCGGGTCTGGCAGCCTCGGCTGCTGGGTGGGTTTCGGCCTCCCGCCGGGCAACCCGTAACCTGCATTGAGCGGACCGGGGGCACTGCTCACTGAGAGCAGTGCTACGTGGAGAAAACCACTATAATAAATCCCTAATCCCAAGGTGAGCGAGTCGCGCCGATGGGATGAGTGGCTGGAAGGAGTCCAGTCCCAAGCGAGCCGACGATGTGGAGTCATCGGAGAGTACAAACAAACATGCAGGTCGATTGGGAAAATAGTCCCCTGGCGGGTCTCCAAAAGGAGGAATCCCGCCCACTCACTGCGGTGAGTGGCTGCCCTCCGTATTCAGGGGTGGGCAACAATCGCCTCGTAGACCGGCAAGGCGCCGGTCTCCGTAAACACGACTCTGGCAAACTGAACATGGACTTTGTTACTAACGCGGTTATGGATGTTGAACGGGAGGTGAAGGACTACGGCCTGATGTCGTACTCCAACACCAAAGACTTTGGCAGGGAAATGGAAACGGATAGGCCATTGCGCCTAAGAGGTGGAGGCTCGCCCTCGCGAAATGCGAAGGGCCAATTCACCCGAGGGAGAAAGAATAAAAAAGGGGACGGCGATAAAGGGGGCTGCAAGAGTAGAGCCCAATCGGCTCCCGCCGATTCAGACAAGGGTGACGAATTTGATAATTCGGAGACCTCCTCGGGGGACGAGGAAGAAAAGGTGGAAGAAGAGGTGGAGATGGCGGCGGCGCAGGCCCCCTCTGGCCGAAAGGTAAAGGGAAGGTACTTCGGGATCAGTGCGGCAAAAGCGAAGCTCAGGGAGTCGTTCCTGCTCTCGAACGAGCTGGACGATTTTCAGAAGGAGGCCGACGCGGATGCTCTCGCAGAACCCCTCTACAGCCCCACAAGGGCAAGGAGGAACTCGGGCTCGCGGTCGCGAAGCCCGATCCTTTTGGACACAACGTCCCACAACGACGAGGAGGAGGGGGAGAAGGCCCCCAAAGACGTAATAAAGCGGTGCGCGAAGGAGGTGCTCCGGGAGGCGGCCAAGAGTGGCAACCTCAAGGGGGAAGTTTGGGGCCGCATGAACGCGGCATGCAGGGAGCTGTTGAGCCTTGCCGACTCAATGGGGGAGTCGGAGGTTGTCCGCACATTGAAGGCGGACAACAAAAGGATGCGAGAAGAGCTGGCCCACCTCCGGCAGGAGACAAAGGCGCTGCGCACCGCCTTCTCGGAGCGCAGCTCCCCCCCGGTTACAGACCACACGAGGAGGCAAGAAGGCACGTCTGGCCTCCTCGAGGAGATGGGCGCTCTCCTCGACTCCCGGCTGGGGGATTTTGAAAGAGCCATATTCGTGAGCATTGGCAATATGGTGAATGTCCGCCTGGGGGATATTGAAGGGCGGCTCCCACCACAGCCGATATTGAGGCCACCGTTGGCCTCTGATAAAAGGGTGCCCCTGAGCCCTGTGGCGGATAAAGAAAAAGGGAAGAAAAAGAGGAAGGGGGGTCCCCCTCAGCCGGCCCCCCAAGAAGAGGAAGAAATGGAAGAGGCAACGGACCGGCCGCCGGCGAAAGCCCCAAGGGTCGTGCAATCCCAGCCGCCGACGCCAGCGCCCAGGTCGCACACGCCGGTGACAGTGACCAAGCCGGGGCCTGCCCCCAAAGGCAGAGAGACCCCCCGCGCCCCCGAGCCGCAGCCTCCGCAGGCAAGGAAGGAGGAATGGACGGAGGTGGTTAAGAGGGGGAAAAAGGGGAAGAGCCCTGCTGCTGCGGCTGCCGCCCCCTCACAGCCTCAACCCAAAAAGCGGACTAAAACGGCGGCCCAAATTTTAATGGTCCCAAAAACGGCGGCGGTAGTGGTGGCCTTAAAGGCCGGCTCTCAAACCGACTACAAGTCGATAATGGAAAAGGCCACCACACTTAAGTTGGAGGAACTGGGTGTAGACCATTTGGGGGTCCGCAGATCGGCCACGGGAGCCCGTATTATCGAGGTCCCTGGTGCCCAGAGTGCTCAGGCGGCCGATAACCTGGTGTCCAGACTGCGGGATATAATTGGGGACGAGGCGGACATATACCGACCAGTAAGAAAGGCTGAGCTGAGGATCTCCGGGTTTGACGAGTCTGTCACCCCAGAGATCCTCAAGAGGGTGGTGGCAGCGAAGGGAGGATGCGCGGAGGAGGCGGTATCGGTGGGCGCCATAAGGGTGTCGGGCAGTGGGGCCTGCTCGGTCATCCTGAGGTGCCCAGTAACTGCGGCTAAGACGGTGGCGACGGCGGGAAGGGTGATGATCGGGTGGTCGGCGGCGCACGTGGTGGCACTGGAGCCGCTGCCTCTGCGGTGCTACCGCTGCATGGGGAGGGGGCACACAAAGCCACTTTGCCCCTCCCCGGTGGACAGGGAAAGTTGCTGTTACAGGTGCAGTCAACCGGGCCATACTAGCCAAAACTGCACATCGCCGACCCCGTGGTGCGCCGTCTGTCACCACGCAGGATTACGTGCGGGACACACAATGGGGGGGCAAGCCTGCAACCCCCCCATTGTAAGAGGGAATACCGCCCCCCACCGGGCCACCCCCCAGAGAGATAACACAAGGACGGAAAGCCAAATGGAGCAGTAAATGTCCCTTGAGCTGCTCCAGGCGAACGTCAACCACTCCGCCCGTGCGCAGGATCTATTGATCCAGCACATGGCGGAGTGGGGAATAGCGGCGGTGGTGGTGACCGAGCCGTACTTCGTCCCCCCGCAATCCAATTGGGTGGGAGATAGAGACGGCTCGGTGGCTGTTGTGGTCCCGGCCCTGGGGGGGCTGCCCCTCTCCAGGGTGGCATCGGACTCCGGATACGCGGTGGCCAAAATGGGGGACACAGTTATGGTGGGGGTATACTTCTCCCCCAATAGACCGTTGCGGGAGTTTGAGGCCTTCCTGGAGAGGCTGGGGCGGGTGGTGGTTGGAGCGGCTCCCTCCCCCATAATGGTCCTGGGCGACCTCAATGCAAAATGCGTTGCGTGGGGTTGTCCCAGGACTGATGCTCGGGGGGAGGCCCTACTGGACTGGGTGGCCGGGCTCGGGTTGGAGGTCTGTAACCGGGGCACGACCAACACATGTGTGCGCCGCCAGGGGGGCTCCATTGTAGATGTAACCTTCGCCTCCCCGGTGGTGGCGGCGCGCACAGAGGACTGGCGTGTCCTGGACGAAACGGAGACCCTCTCCGACCATATGTATATTAGGATGAGGGTCTCCAGAGCCCGGCCAGCACAACAGCCCAGGCCGGCAGGGCATGGAAATCCGCCGCGGTGGAGTTTGGCCTCCCTGGACAGGGATGCCGCCGTGGAGGCGGCCATGGTTGAGGCCAGATGGGGGGGACCGCCGCCGCCACCACTTGAAGGGACAGGGGTGGACGAAGCGGCCCTCCACTTTCGGGCGGCCCTCACGAGGACGTGCGACGCCTCCATGAGGAGGGCAGGGCCGCCCAGGCTCAAGAGGGCCGCCTACTGGTGGTCCCCGGAGGTGGCCGACCTGCGGCGGGTGAGCAATGGAGCCCGCAGGGAATACACCCGCTGCAGGAGAAGGCGGCACACCGCGGCGGAGGAGGAGGAGCTGAGAGGGAGGCTGACGGAGGCCAGGATGTCCCTAAGTCTGGCTATTGCCAAGGCGAAAGACGCGGCGCATACGGACTTCCTGGCCTCCTTGGACGGGGATCCATGGGGGCGGCCATACAAAATGGTTAGGAGAAAGCTCCGCCAGGCCGCCCCGATGGACAACATGGAGAGAGGGCTCCTCCAGAACATTCTGGAGGGGCTGTTTCCGCCGGCTCCTCAATTCGACCCGCCAATAATGGTTGCCCCGCGGGAGGAGCCGGCGGAGCCGGAGGAAGTGCCCCCTGTTACAGAGGCAGAAATGGCCTGCGGGGCCTTCAGACTGAGGGCCTGTAAAAAGGCCCCGGGCCCGGACGGCGTCCATGGAAGGATCCTGCCCATAGTGATGGAGCACCTTGGAGACCGCCTCCGGTCCATCTTTGATCAGTGCCTCAAAGATGGACGCTTTCCAAGGTGCTGGAAGACGGGCAGGGTGTGCCTACTCCGGAAGGAGAATAGGCCGGCGGATTCTCCATCGGGGTGGAGACCCATCGTGTTGCTGGATGAGGCCGGGAAAATGCTTGAACGCATTCTGGCTTCCCGGGTCATCCAGCATCTCGGGGGGGAAGGACCGAACATTTCTGACCGACAATATGGTTTCAGAAATGGTCGGTCCACAATGGACGCCTTGGGGGCGCTTCGGGGTTTTTGCGAGGATGCGCAGGGGAGGGGGGAGGGAGTCATAGCGGTGTCCCTGGACATTGCGAACGCGTTTGGCTCTCTCCCGTACTCGGTGGTGCGGGAGGCCCTAAGATACCACGAGGTGCCCCTATACCTGAGGCGTGTCATAGAGCACTACCTCACGGAGAGGGTGGTGTTCTGTGACACGCCTACAGGGCGGGTGGAGAGGCGGATGGCCTGCGGCGTTCCCCAGGGGTCTGTTCTAGGACCCCTACTCTGGAACGTTGGATTCGACTGGGCCATCCGCGCAGAGCTCCTCCCTCGGACGGCTCTAATGTGTTACGCAGACGACACGATGGTTGCCGTTCGAGGCAAGGAGCTCAGAGAGGTAAAGAGGAGGGCGGAGGTGGCGGCGGAACTCACAATGTCGAGGATCCGCCGCCTGGGGCTGGAGGTCTCCCTACCGAAGACTGACGCGATAGTCTTCGGGGGGAGGGGATGGAGGGTGGCGGAGAATGCCTCCCTACGAATCAGTGGGGAGGTGGTCCAGGTGAGGCCCCATATTAAGTATCTGGGCCTCACACTGGACAGAAGGTGGAATTTCGGGGAGCATTTCCGCCAACTTGCTCCCCGAATAGTGGCGGCGGCATCGGAGCTGGGCCGCCTCCTGCCGAATGTGGGAGGTCCCTCCCACGCGTGCAGGAGGCTATACGCCGGTGTGGCCCGCTCCATGGCCCTATATGGGGCCCCGATATGGAGTGACAAGCTGTCCACGGCCACAAGGGCCCTGCTACGTAGGCCACAACGAGTAGTGGCCATACGTGTAATCAGGGCCTACGTGACGGTGGCGTGGGCAGCGGCGTGCGCTCTGGCGAGTGCCACGCCCTGGGAGCTGGATGCGGAGGTGCTCGCCGAAGCGCACAGGGGCAGAATCAGGAGTAGGGAGACCGGTGAATTCCCTGCTCCTGAAGAGGTAAGGGCGGCGCGCAGGATGATGCAAAGGAGGATGCGGGACAGGTGGAAGGCTGACCTGGAGGGCTCCCTCTATGGTGTTCGCACCATAGGGGCACTCCTCCCGTCATTCGACAGCTGGCTGGACCGGCCGCACGGGCGGGTGGGGTATAGGCTGGTGCAGGTATTGTCCGGACATGGGTGCTTCGGGCATTACCTGCACATGATAGGCCGAGAGCCTACCCCAGCCTGCCACCAGTGCGGCGAGACGGACGACACGGCCCAGCACACCCTGGAGGTGTGCAATCGCTGGGCCGTGGAGCGCGCTGCCCTCAAAACAGCACTTGGGACGGATGATCTCTCGCTGCACAGCGTCGTGGCGGCCATGCTGGGCAGCGAGAGATCCTGGGAGGCAATGGTCTCCTTCTGCGACACAGTCGTCTCGCTGAAGGAGACCGAGGAGCGGGAGCGCGAGGAACACCCGGACGCGCTCCCGATCCGACGGAGACGAGTTGGGAGGAGGCGCAGACGGTTTGCGGCTGTAAACCGTGCCCTCCCACCGTAGGGCCGCGGGTTGGGGACCCGCATTGCACGGCCCTACACGTCTGGGGGAGAGTCAGGTATGCGTTTACTGACTCTCCCCCCATTGGTGACGGCAAACCGGCGCCAGCCGGGACTGCCGGGGGGTGTAGTGGTGAAATGTATGATCCCATTGCACCCCCCTAACGGCAAGGATGGAAACGCCGCAGGGTTTTTTTTTTTTTTTTTTTTTTTTTTTTTTTTTTTTTTTTTTTAGTGGGTATTCCCCTCACTCTGAGGGGCGAGTCCCACATACCCCCCAATTGGCCCTCCCCAGGCCCCGGGGGGATGCATAAATGCATTTTCCCTGCGACAAAAAAAAAAAAAAAAAAAAAAAAAAGGTTAGGTTAGGTTAGGTTAGGTTTTTTTTTTTTTTTTTTGCGAAGGGGGAGGAAATCCTCATTGGATACCACCAGGCCGGTCCTGGTGGCATGCCCGACTCGACTGACAGTGGCACTCCGCCCTAGGATGAAATGCCACCGCCACTCGCCTACGGACTAAAACCTCCCCCTTTGGGTAGGGAGTGTTTGCCATTGAACACGCAGCGCTAACGGTATACGCTTTGTGTACAATATGTGGAAGAGCGGGGGATTGGGATTGGTTTACATGAAGGGGTTGAAGTGTTTATTATTGGGATGTGATTGCGGTGATGGGACTTTATTGCTAGAGGGAATTATTTTACCGGCTTAGTAAGGTGGGATTTAATTTGGGAATACGAGTAGCTGCAGTCCGCTCGCCGGGACACCGGAACAGCCGAAGCCTAATCCGATGTCCCGACTAGCGGAAGCAGGCGAGCAGACATAACGATATAGACACATTAATTACAATAATAATAACAATAATCAATAATCATCGCTAAAATAAAACAACACAGTAACACAGTAACTAATTATACAATAGCTGCATGAAGCGGCTCACATTAGAGGTATTCAAGCCGCTTGACACTGCATTAATACAACAAAAAGTAGTAAATCAACTATTTACAAGAATTCTTAAATAAAATGTAAGTTGCAGCTTTGTTCGGGGAGATACATAATTGAAATTTGTAAATGAGTTAAGTAAAGCAGCATATTATTTATCAAAAAGAGAAGTTACAGAAATTTAAAATATTTACAGTCTATTTAATCAGAAACATGTTTTAAAACCTAATAGAAACAATTTATTAGGCAAAAAGGATAGAAATGTGTTCAAGCAAAGTATCATTTATGAAAAGGAACAGAAAGAAGTATGAAAAGGAGTGTAGTTTAACAAGGGTATCAATTTCAAGCGTTACAAAAATGTTCAAATGTTTACAGCCTATTTTCTCAATAAGTAACTGGACAATGTATATTAAAATCGTAATAGAGACTGTTTTTTAAGCAAAATATACAGGAATAAGTGAAATAAAATACAAAAAGTCGGCCAGGAAAAAAGTAATTTTCTGAATTATAATTACGTCAAGTCCACGTGATATTCGGGACTTAGTTCACTAAAAGTTGATTTAAACGAATATTACACGGTTTAAAAATCTGAGACTTGGCACAATTATTGCTCTATAACTAATATACACATGACATATAGAAAATAGTAGGGTGTTAGCTTAAGATTATTAATTATTTAAGGTCAGAGTTCAAAACACGTTAAAAAGGTGTTAACATTAAAGTGTTTCTCAGAGAAGTATTAAACATATATATTATTAAACATATGAACATATGAAAAATATATTTGAGGTATTTTAGGTCAAGTGCCATTAAATCTTTTAAGTTTAGATATGATGCACTTCAGTAGCAAGTGAAAGCCTTCGGCCAGAGATTCTCTGCTAGTCACACTTATAATGTCCAGTGGATCAGTCCCTAGATTTTGACACATCATAATATGATCTAGTCTATGTGCAGAGAATCTGGGGCAGTCATGTATTAGGTGAGCTATCGATTGCGTGATTTCAGCACTTGGATCACAAGGGCAATGATCATTTGTTGTAATTTTAAATCTAAAAAGATATTCTTTGTGGAACCCGTGGTTGCTGAGGTACTGAGTTGACTGAAAGTTTGGAGGATATTTTGTAATATATTGTTTGATATGATCGTACGTGGGAAAAATGGTTTTGGTGTATTTGCAGTGGTCTGGGTTATTGTATAAAAGTTTTGCAGCAGTTGATAATCTGGATTTATTATAATGCTTAATATAACTGATGGGCACGAGGCTATAGTCCGGGCTTTTATGTAGATTAACTGCCGCCTTTGCTGCCGCATCGGCCATTTCATTGCCGGGTATCCCGCAGTGGGCCTTGCTCCAATAGAAGTGTGTCTCTGTCTGACCTTTGCTATTGTGTATAAGGTTATGTATGTTTACCACAGTTTGGTTGTAGTTGTTTGGATCAGATATCGCCATAAGTCCAGATTTGTTGTCGGAGAAAACAAGCAATTTGCCGATAATAGGTTTAATTTGATAGCTGTACTTGAGGCCTTCCTGTATTGCAAATAGTTCAGCCTGATAAACTGAGCAGGAGTCATGTAGCTTCAATTTTTTAACTATAGTATTGCCGTTTGGCTTGATAATAACGTAAGCAGCCCCGACCTTGCCCTCGTGACGGCTTCCATCAGTATAAACTCTCCATGCTTTATAGTTGTCTCTGGAAAAGGCTAGAGTTGCGTGCTCAGTGCGATCATTAATATCTTGATGCGGGATGGATACCCTATCAACGGGGTGAAGCAAGGAAGACGGCGGGGCAGGTTTCTCGATGCATAAATCTGAGGGTAGAGTGGAAGTACTCCCCTGTAACCGAGAGTTTTCAAGTTCGGCAACACATTTAATTTTGTCGGGTAGGGGAGCTAACCCGGCCAGCGTGATGGCTAGAGCGGTATTCAGGGTTTTGAATCCGCGTGCAATCTTAATGGCACAAAGCCTTTGCAGGGACAACAGTTTGTCATTTACGCATTTATACTGGAGTGCGCTTGCCCAAATAGATGATGAGTATGTGATTACCGGCTCCATGACATGTTGATAGATGGTTTTTATATTTTCGGGATGAACTCCCCAAGTAGGTCTTATTAGATTCTTAAGTTTGTTGAACAGTTTTTTGGTCTTTTCAATGATATATTCTGCATGTTTAATGAACTTTAACTTGCTATCAATAATGACTCCTAGATATTTTATATGACTAACGAAGGGTATAGGCGTGTTATCAGATGTGATAGATATTTTGCTGGCTTTATTAGTGAACGCTATAACCTGAGTTTTCTCGCTCCCAAACTCTAGCTTCACGCTGCGTCCCCAGTTAGTAATACGCTTTATCGCATCGTTGGTAATGTTCTGTAGTTCACTGGTGGTTTTAGAGTGACATATTAGCAGCACGTCATCTGCATAAGCTTGAATATGGCATCCAGAGGGCATAGGAGTCTCTAGAAGTTCATCAATTATTAAGTTCCAAAGAATTGGCCCAACAACTGATCCCTGGATGCAGCCTCTAGTCATTCGTTTTTCTGAGAACTTGTCGGCAAAGCCAACTCGCACGGCTCGGTCAGTCACGTAGCTATTCAAGATGCGGTAGATATTCTTTGGGCAATTGTTATGTTTCAGTCTTCGAAAGATTGCTGGCCACCAGGCATTGTCAAAAGCCGCTTTAATATCCAGCGATACAGCGAGGCTATGTTCAGCTGAGTTTTTGGAATTTTCGACAATATTGAGAGCGTCCCGGATAGCAGCTGTGGTACTAGTTTGTAGTCGGAATCCATATTGTTTGTTAACAATCTTGCCATTACAGTACATGTGAAATGTGAGCCGGTTGACAATAAGCTTTTCCAGAAGCTTCCCAAATACATTAACAAGCCCTATGGGCCTGTAAGAAGATGCTTTGCTGTAGTCCGCCTTGTCTGGTTTAGGGATTATCTTCGTTATGGTGACTTTCCACGAGTCCGGAAAGTATTCTAGCTGTAGGCATCTGTTCATTATAGATGTGATTGTTTCTGGGAACAATTTGGTAATCTGTAGGCATATGTCGGCAGTGAGATGGTCATTTCCTGGGGCCCTTTTGTGACTGATTGTTTGTAGGGTCTCTAGTATTTCTGTCACTGTGAAAGGGGGTTCATTGGTGTAGTCGGGAGGGATGGCCATTTGCTCCCTTATAAGAGCTTGCTCTGCTGTGTCACTGCTAGCGTCGTCATCGGGGTAGAAAATTTTTAGTAGGGCATCAGCAGTGTCCTGGGTGTCTACGGTGTGCCTACCGTCAGGGAGAAGCAGGGTTGCAGGTGGTTGTGGAGGAGGTCGTGAGCGTACGATGCGATTTGTCACCGCCCATACGTCCTCCTTTCCCTGTCTTTCACAGAAGTTTTTGAAGGCATCAGTTGAGGCAGAGCTGCAGTCGTTCGAGTATTTCTTGCGGAGTTCGTCTCGTTCCTTGAGAATCTCCGCTGTAGGTAGTTTCTTTCGGACAGCTTTGCTTAGTCTGCGGTGATTTCTGACGACCTCCGTTTTTTGAGATTCGAGATCTTCGTTCCACCAAGGCGGGCGTTGGGGAAAAGGTTTAGAACGCGGCAGAAGGTCGTCGCACATTTGTGTAATATCCGATGTGAGAAAGAATATAACAAAGTCAAGTTGTTCCTCGTCGCAGTTTTGAATATAGTCATCGGAGGGAAGTTTGCCAGCCAGGGTTTCCCTAATATCGTCAGTCAGCTCTTCCCATTTTATACTGGACGTATCATAGCGAAAGGTTGAGATCTTTGTTTTGTGGCGAAACTGTGCAGACTTGTGTATATCAGTGGATATTTTAAAAGTGATGGCGTGATGATCTGATGATGGGCAGATGGTTGGGTCAACTTTCCATTCTATTACCTTGGTGGAAGGGCGTTTGTGGTGCGTTCTGTCTTCGTAGAGAGTGAGATCGACAATAGAGCTGCGTAATTTACCGTTAGTTACTGTTTCAAAGGTGGGAGCGGTGCCGGTGTTACATACCGTCAAGTCATTGGTAATTATGATGTCAGCTATTTGATTACCTCTTCTATTGTTAACAGCGCTTCCCCATAAGCTGTGCCAGCCGTTAAAGTCGCCGGCGATAATATGGATGGATCCTGCAGTAGCGCTAAGAAAGGCTTCCAGTTTAGTTATTATATTTAGGGGGTCTTGCCTTGGCTCAATGTACACACATGTGAGATAGGTTTTCTTTCCCGACTTATCTGTCAGTTGTATGACACACATGTTTGAATTGGAATATTTTGTATGTCCCAAGGCAGAGATGCCAGAGTCCTTGACACAGATGGCGGCTCTTACAGGATGATCAGGAGAGGGGAACTGAAATGTAGTGTATCCAGGTGGGGTTTTCATTGTGTTAGCTTTAGCCTGTATATATGGTTCAGTAATGAAGGCAAATGCAATGTTATTGTCTTTATTAGTGAGGGTAACCGCTGTCTCCTGATAAGCGTTACGTCCGTGTCCCTGATTTATTTGCAAACAACTGTATATATGTGATTTATGCGGAACGGTTCGGATGTTATTAATATTAGACATATTGAATTTTTTGTTTTAGGTTATTCTTCGCTGCCATAATCAACGGGCAGGTGGGGTTGATTGCTGTGTGGTTAAAATTGTATTTGGTTGAGTGCTTGTGGTTATGTCCAATACAGTTGTAGCATTGAGGCGTCCAATTTTTGTTTGGACAGGTTTTGTAGTTGTGGGAGGATTCGGCACAATACGAGCAGGGCTTAACGATCGATCTGCAGTGCACACTTGTGTGCCCAAATTGGAGGCAGCTTAGGCACTGTTTGAATGGTGAGTGTTCGCTGACGTGTACTCGTTGATGCTCTATGTTGATCCTGACGAGCTGCATCATCGCGCGCCATGTTCCCGGCGAGCATCTAAGTACAGCGTTGAATAGCTTAGGATTTTTGTTGTTGCTGATATACACCACTTGAATTGCATTATCGTCCGTTGCGGCGTCTCTCACAGTGGGATTTTGAGAGGTTATGATGTCCACGAGCTCTTGCGAGGGGGTATCTTTATGTATCCCTTTTAAAATAATCATTGGTGATAAGCTTCGAGCGGGTTCCGCAGTGATGTTTGGGGTATTGTTGATTCGTCTTAGAGTCTCGTTTAATTGTTTTTCGTTTAGGAACTCTACACGGAGTTTATTATTGGAGATTGGTCTGATCTTCTGAGGGGCGTAACTTGTAGTTTTGAAGGAAATTTCATTCCTAAACACAGAGAGCGCTTCTAGTCCTGTTTGTACGTTGGCAACCGTGACCACAATTGCCGGGTTATTTCTGGGAAGGTCCAAAGCCAGCCTTCCAGCTACCTCGCTGTACGTGGGTCTTGTTAGGCGCTCGCCAAGCTCAGCCGGGGCAGGGCCATCGAAGTCAGAGCTGAGATCGGCGTGAGTCCGTCGGTCCGCGCCGCACGTCACGGAAGCGACCAGGGCACCAATATTGGTTTGTTCTTGCCTAATTTTTGTTAGCTCTTCCTGTATGTGGGCAATCGCGCAGTCGAGTTTATTAGGATTACAATTTTTGGAATCTAAAAGCCGGGTTTTGGCGGAGGAGGCAGGCTCTACTAGGATTTGTGCGTTCAATAATTCGCACTCCTGACTGTACCTGTCCACGATTTCTTGTATTTCCTTGACACATTCAATGATGTCTGCCTTATTACTCTTAGTAACGCTTTTATTCTGTTTAAAAATGCTGTATATTTTTTCAGCTTTTTGTCTGATCATTGTCCTAAGCCTGCCACTGGAATTCCGAGTACTAGGGCTGATAACGGACCCGCCACTCAACGGAAACCCTTGCGTTTCAAAGGACTCAGCTATACTTGCCGGTCCCGGCACCGGCGTTTGCGACAGCAACTGTGACAGCTGCTGCGGCTCTTGTGTCGAGGTTACCGAGCGGGAATCGTTTCGAGGGGACGCTCGCGAATCCTGGCTTAGCCGAAGCGGCTCCATGTCTCCAGAACTATCAATATTAGATGGGATAGTCTCACCATCAGTGGTAGCAATGTCGCTATTGTTATTTCGCAATTTGCTAGGTGTTTGCGGGGGTGTGCGTAATAACATTTTGTTTTTAGTTTAAGTACTTACTACAATTAAGTCACTTAGAACTACTTAGTTTAAAATCAGAACATGAACACATAACATTAGAAACATTGCAAAATGTTGGCTAGGAATTTCTAAAGACCACGTGAACTGAAGACTAATTGGATTTATATGACTAATCAAGAAGACTATAGATCTGGAATTTTACACACATGAAGTTTAATAACCTATCTATACAATGCAATGATAAGATGATGGCGTTATCACTTAAAATAAAGAGTTACAAGGGTTTGAATTTCGCTATGATTATAAGTTGGGAATACGAAAGTTACTGGTAAAGAGATGCCAAAAAGTTGATACAGACTATTTTTTAAGGTAGTTAGACAAGATACAAAGAGAAAAGTTGACAAAAGTTGGCCAGGAAAAAAGTGATTTTTGCAAATATATTTACGTAAAGTCCACGTGGACTGGGACGAGATTCTACTTAATATTACTTAACTCGAAAACTATTTACACGAAAAATCTGAAATTTCACACACATATGGTGTGATAACCTATCTATACAACGCAATTACAAATTATAGGGTTATCGCTTAAAATCAAAAGTTACCAGAGTTAGAAATTCACACAATTTTTGGTTGAAGGAATGGTTGGAAAGAAAAATTGATTAAAATTAAAACTATGATAGTATACTTAGTTCTAAACACTGCTCTAGGGTCCTAATGAGGTTGGGCATGTAACTGTATAGTTAAAAACAGCCGCACGATATTTTAAGTAACTTTTCCTTGCACAAAAGAGCTGGAATTTTACACACGTGAGGTTTGATAACCAATCTATACAATGCAATGATAAAATGATACAATTATCACTTACAATAAAGAGTTACAAGGGTTTGAATTTCAAAATGATTATAGGTTGGGAATACAAAAGTAACTGGTAAAGAGATGTCGAAAAGTTTATGCAGACTATTTTTTAAGGTAGTTAGACACGATACAAAGAGAAAAGTTGAAAAAAGTTGGCCAGGAAAAAAGTGATTTTCGCAAATATATTTACGTAAAGTCCACGTGGACTGGGACGAGATTCTACTTAATATTACTTAACTCGAAAACTATTTACACGAAAAATCTGAAATTTCAGACACGTATGGTGTGATAACCTATCTATACAAGGCAATCAAAAAATTATAGGGTTATCGCTTAAAATCAAAAGTTACAAGAGTTAGAAATTCACACAATTTTTAAGTTGGAAGTATGATTGGAAAAAGTTGAATAAAATTAAAACTATGATAGTCTACTTAGTTCTAAACACTGTTCTAGGGTCCTGATGAGGTAGGGCATGCAACTGTATAATCAAAAACAGCCGCACGAATCTTTAAGTGACTTTTCCCAAACACGTGGTTTTTGGCTTTTATTGAATAACTTTTTAGTTTTGCACGTTAAAAATCCAGAATTTTCACAGAATATACGTGACACTAATGCGAATACACAGCCGTAATAAAATCAGTAGCTAAAAGATCTATTTCGGGAGATTTTGAGCTTTATATCACTTTCACTTATGAGTTTTGTTCAGTACTTACGATTATGCTTCTGAATGATAAGTCCGGCAAAATCCAATTGTACCACTGGATAGGGCACTCACTAAGGAATGTTTTGACACTATTCCCTTATCCGTGGCACTATTCACTTAATTTCTAGAAGGGGATTGATCACTCGCGTCAAACGGTTTACACTCTTTTGATCACAGAACTTCACAGGAATGTCTGATCACTAAGATTTTGGTATCACTGGATAGAGTACATCAGCGCGCACAATTTGATATATAACACTTTGATTTTGATGCAAGAAAACCGGGTAATATGATTTTTGAGCTGCGGAGCTGCGCGGAAACGATGCGTTCACGAGTGCGCTCGACACGGGACTGGTTAGGTTAGGTTAGGTTAGGTTAGGTTAGGTTAGGTTAGGTTAGGTTAGGTTAGGTTAGGTTAGGTTAGGTTAGGTTAGGTTAGGTTAGGTTAGGTTAGGTTAGGTTAGGTTAGGTTAGGTTAGGTTAGGTTAGGTTAGGTTAGGTTAGGTTAGGTTAGGTTAGGTTAGGTTAGGTTAGGTTAGGTTAGGTTAGGTTAGGTTAGGTTAGGTTAGGTTAGGTTAGGTTAGGTTAGGTTAGGTTAGGTTAGGTTAGGTTAGGTTAGGTTAGGTTAGGTTAGGTTAGGTTAGGTTAGGTTAGGTTAGGTTAGGTTAGGTTAGGTTAGGTTAGGTTAGGTTAGGTTAGGTTAGGTTAGGTTAGGTTAGGTTAGGTTAGGTTAGGTTAGGTTAGGTTAGGTTAGGTTAGGTTAGGTTAGGTTAGGTTAGGTTAGGTTAGGTTAGGTTAGGTTAGGTTAGGTTAGGTTAGGTTAGGTTAGGTTAGGTTAGGTTAGGTTAGGTTAGGTTAGGTTAGGTTAGGTTAGGTTAGGTTAGGTTAGGTTAGGTTAGGTTAGGTTAGGTTAGGTTAGGTTAGGTTAGGTTAGGTTAGGTTAGGTTAGGTTAGGTTAGGTTAGGTTAGGTTAGGTTAGGTTAGGTTAGGTTAGGTTAGGTTAGGTTAGGTTAGGTTAGGTTAGGTTAGGTTAGGTTAGGTTAGGTTAGGTTAGGTTAGGTTAGGTTAGGTTAGGTTAGGTTAGGTTAGGTTAGGTTAGGTTAGGTTAGGTTAGGTTAGGTTAGGTTAGGTTAGGTTAGGTTAGGTTAGGTTAGGTTAGGTTAGGTTAGGTTAGGTTAGGTTAGGTTAGGTTAGGTTAGGTTAGGTTAGGTTAGGTTAGGTTAGGTTAGGTTAGGTTAGGTTAGGTTAGGTTAGGTTAGGTTAGGTTAGGTTAGGTTAGGTTAGGTTAGGTTAGGTTAGGTTAGGTTAGGTTAGGTTAGGTTAGGTTAGGTTAGGTTAGGTTAGGTTAGGTTAGGTTAGGTTAGGTTAGGTTAGGTTAGGTTAGGTTAGGTTAGGTTAGGTTAGGTTAGGTTAGGTTAGGTTAGGTTAGGTTAGGTTAGGTTAGGTTAGGTTAGGTTAGGTTAGGTTAGGTTAGGTTAGGTTAGGTTAGGTTAGGTTAGGTTAGGTTAGGTTAGGTTAGGTTAGGTTAGGTTAGGTTAGGTTAGGTTAGGTTAGGTTAGGTTAGGTTAGGTTAGGTTAGGTTAGGTTAGGTTAGGTTAGGTTAGGTTAGGTTAGGTTAGGTTAGGTTAGGTTAGGTTAGGTTAGGTTAGGTTAGGTTAGGTTAGGTTAGGTTAGGTTAGGTTAGGTTAGGTTAGGTTAGGTTAGGTTAGGTTAGGTTAGGTTAGGTTAGGTTAGGTTAGGTTAGGTTAGGTTAGGTTAGGTTAGGTTAGGTTAGGTTAGGTTAGGTTAGGTTAGGTTAGGTTAGGTTAGGTTAGGTTAGGTTAGGTTAGGTTAGGTTAGGTTAGGTTAGGTTAGGTTAGGTTAGGTTAGGTTAGGTTAGGTTAGGTTAGGTTAGGTTAGGTTAGGTTAGGTTAGGTTAGGTTAGGTTAGGTTAGGTTAGGTTAGGTTAGGTTAGGTTAGGTTAGGTTAGGTTAGGTTAGGTTAGGTTAGGTTAGGTTAGGTTAGGTTAGGTTAGGTTAGGTTAGGTTAGGTTAGGTTAGGTTAGGTTAGGTTAGGTTAGGTTAGGTTAGGTTAGGTTAGGTTAGGTTAGGTTAGGTTAGGTTAGGTTAGGTTAGGTTAGGTTAGGTTAGGTTAGGTTAGGTTAGGTTAGGTTAGGTTAGGTTAGGTTAGGTTAGGTTAGGTTAGGTTAGGTTAGGTTAGGTTAGGTTAGGTTAGGTTAGGTTAGGTTAGGTTAGGTTAGGTTAGGTTAGGTTAGGTTAGGTTAGGTTAGGTTAGGTTAGGTTAGGTTAGGTTAGGTTAGGTTAGGTTAGGTTAGGTTAGGTTAGGTTAGGTTAGGTTAGGTTAGGTTAGGTTAGGTTAGGTTAGGTTAGGTTAGGTTAGGTTAGGTTAGGTTAGGTTAGGTTAGGTTAGGTTAGGTTAGGTTAGGTTAGGTTAGGTTAGGTTAGGTTAGGTTAGGTTAGGTTAGGTTAGGTTAGGTTAGGTTAGGTTAGGTTAGGTTAGGTTAGGTTAGGTTAGGTTAGGTTAGGTTAGGTTAGGTTAGGTTAGGTTAGGTTAGGTTAGGTTAGGTTAGGTTAGGTTAGGTTAGGTTAGGTTAGGTTAGGTTAGGTTAGGTTAGGTTAGGTTAGGTTAGGTTAGGTTAGGTTAGGTTAGGTTAGGTTAGGTTAGGTTAGGTTAGGTTAGGTTAGGTTAGGTTAGGTTAGGTTAGGTTAGGTTAGGTTAGGTTAGGTTAGGTTAGGTTAGGTTAGGTTAGGTTAGGTTAGGTTAGGTTAGGTTAGGTTAGGTTAGGTTAGGTTAGGTTAGGTTAGGTTAGGTTAGGTTAGGTTAGGTTAGGTTAGGTTAGGTTAGGTTAGGTTAGGTTAGGTTAGGTTAGGTTAGGTTAGGTTAGGTTAGGTTAGGTTAGGTTAGGTTAGGTTAGGTTAGGTTAGGTTAGGTTAGGTTAGGTTAGGTTAGGTTAGGTTAGGTTAGGTTAGGTTAGGTTAGGTTAGGTTAGGTTAGGTTAGGTTAGGTTAGGTTAGGTTAGGTTAGGTTAGGTTAGGTTAGGTTAGGTTAGGTTAGGTTAGGTTAGGTTAGGTTAGGTTAGGTTAGGTTAGGTTAGGTTAGGTTAGGTTAGGTTAGGTTAGGTTAGGTTAGGTTAGGTTAGGTTAGGTTAGGTTAGGTTAGGTTAGGTTAGGTTAGGTTAGGTTAGGTTAGGTTAGGTTAGGTTAGGTTAGGTTAGGTTAGGTTAGGTTAGGTTAGGTTAGGTTAGGTTAGGTTAGGTTAGGTTAGGTTAGGTTAGGTTAGGTTAGGTTAGGTTAGGTTAGGTTAGGTTAGGTTAGGTTAGGTTAGGTTAGGTTAGGTTAGGTTAGGTTAGGTTAGGTTAGGTTAGGTTAGGTTAGGTTAGGTTAGGTTAGGTTAGGTTAGGTTAGGTTAGGTTAGGTTAGGTTAGGTTAGGTTAGGTTAGGTTAGGTTAGGTTAGGTTAGGTTAGGTTAGGTTAGGTTAGGTTAGGTTAGGTTAGGTTAGGTTAGGTTAGGTTAGGTTAGGTTAGGTTAGGTTAGGTTAGGTTAGGTTAGGTTAGGTTAGGTTAGGTTAGGTTAGGTTAGGTTAGGTTAGGTTAGGTTAGGTTAGGTTAGGTTAGGTTAGGTTAGGTTAGGTTAGGTTAGGTTAGGTTAGGTTAGGTTAGGTTAGGTTAGGTTAGGTTAGGTTAGGTTAGGTTAGGTTAGGTTAGGTTAGGTTAGGTTAGGTTAGGTTAGGTTAGGTTAGGTTAGGTTAGGTTAGGTTAGGTTAGGTTAGGTTAGGTTAGGTTAGGTTAGGTTAGGTTAGGTTAGGTTAGGTTAGGTTAGGTTAGGTTAGGTTAGGTTAGGTTAGGTTAGGTTAGGTTAGGTTAGGTTAGGTTAGGTTAGGTTAGGTTAGGTTAGGTTAGGTTAGGTTAGGTTAGGTTAGGTTAGGTTAGGTTAGGTTAGGTTAGGTTAGGTTAGGTTAGGTTAGGTTAGGTTAGGTTAGGTTAGGTTAGGTTAGGTTAGGTTAGGTTAGGTTAGGTTAGGTTAGGTTAGGTTAGGTTAGGTTAGGTTAGGTTAGGTTAGGTTAGGTTAGGTTAGGTTAGGTTAAGGGATCGTCCTTCGGTAGAATTGGCTCAAATTCAGAATATAAGGGTTTCTAAAGGGGATCTAAATTCTGGACCCCCCTTTAGGGGTGGGAATCCCCCCCCTTCTGGTAGCTGCCATACAAAAAAAAGTGTTTTTATTTTTTTTTTAAAAAAGTTATAACGCTATCTGGCTGGAACCAGCGTTGAACCTATTACTTTTTGATTCTCTAGAAACGGTTTTTTTTTTATCGAAATCGGATAATAAATAAAGATTTTAGACCTGGGTTAGATTTTTTGGCCATATAAAAAAGTCGTCAAAAAATTTTGAAAAAAATCATATCCATGAGTTTGCATTTCACTCGTGCACCTACTTCGTGGTGCCGACAGCCCAAAAATGAAGTCCATTTTTATCTATCTCTCACCGTTTCTGAGATAATGATTTTTAAAGTTCGGAAAAATTGCCTGTTGCTTTCATCAGGCGCTGAGTCTCAAAATGTATGGGGAAACTAAAATCCGACTCGCGCTTGACCAAAATTTTTTTTTCTTTGTTTTGTTGTAATTTCTGTTTTATGATGAATTTGACAATGTGAATTGACATAATATTGTTTGTATGACAGTTTTTTGACAGTTTTTATTTTTTAATGTAAATGCATTTATTACGTAGAAATTGATGATATGACATACTTTATTTGACAGAAAGTGTCAAATTAGTAAATTTTGACAGTTTTTTGACATTGTTGAATTCGATGGTACAACTTACTATATGAGTGCTAAGATAGTCAAATCTGTCAAATTTCGTAAATTTGACAGTTTTTTGACAATTTTTGTTTTTTATTGAAAATGCATTTATTAGTTGGAAATTGATAATATGACACACTTTATTTGACAGAAAGTGTCAAGTTAGTGAAATTTAAAAAAAACTGTCAGATTTTGACAAACGAGGTGTCGTTTTTAATTAATCTCGAATAACTCACACCAAAGGTGTGAATTGTTCAAAAATGACATTATTTTTGAGCTAACTCAAACCGTTTAAAAGTTGTCTGTCAGACTGTCAAATTTTGACAGATTTTCAGATTTTGACAAACGAGGTGTCGTTTTCAGCAAATCTCAAATAACTCTCACCCGTAGGGTGGGAATTGCACAAAAATGGCATTATTTTTCAGCTAACTCAAACCGTTTAAAAGTTGTCTGCCAGACTGTCAGATTTTGACAAATTGACAGATTTTGTCAAACGAGGTGTCATTTTCAGCTAATCTCGAATAACTCACACCCATAGGGTGTGAATTGCTCAAAAATGATATTATTTTTGAGCTAACTCGAACCGTTTAAAAGTTAGGTCAAAAGTTAGGTCAAAAAATTTTAGGCAAAAAATTTAGGTCAAAAGGTAGGTTAGGTTAGGTTAGGTTAGGTTAGGTTAGGTTAGGTTAGGTTAGGTTAGGTTAGGTTAGGTTAGGTTAGGTTAGGTTAGGTTAGGTTAGGTTAGGTTAGGTTAGGTTAGGTTAGGTTAGGTTAGGTTAGGTTAGGTTAGGTTAGGTTAGGTTAGGTTAGGTTAGGTTAGGTTAGGTTAGGTTAGGTTAGGTTAGGTTAGGTTAGGTTAGGTTAGGTTAGGTTAGGTTAGGTTAGGTTAGGTTAGGTTAGGTTAGGTTAGGTTAGGTTAGGTTAGGTTAGGTTAGGTTAGGTTAGGTTAGGTTAGGTTAGGTTAGGTTAGGTTAGGTTAGGTTAGGTTAGGTTTTTTTTTTTTTTTTTTTTTTTTTTTTTTTTTTTTTTTTTTTTTTTTTTTTTTTTTTTTTCTTGTTCCCCTGAATGAGACAGGGTCTTTGTTTGCTGTTCACTTTCATTCCAGTTCTGTCTTTTATGCCTCTCGCACTTTCATTCTTCATACGGTTCTTTCTTTCATTCATCATCTTTTGTTCTTACTCGTGGTTTGGATTACCACCTATTACCACCTATTACTAATTTACAGTACAATTACACAGTACACGTTTCATAGGATAATGGGGGCTGGGATTTCTTTATTTTGTGGAACTCAGTTTCGTTCTTTATTGTACAATTTTGCTTATACCTAATTATTTTATTTACAAACGTTTCTTAAGTCTATGGGTTTTTAGTCCTTTATACTTATTGCTATTACAATTTTTCCTTTTTCGTGATTTTTACACTGACGACATATAGTATCTATATGTACTAGTGTTCTTATTATCTACTTATTTCTATTCGCTACTTTAATTGCTACATTTTTACAGTACTTTATAAATTTATCTCTTATGTTTTTGTTTCTTAAAATGTCCCATAGGTTCTCTTTGCATATATTTATATCTATCTCCATTTCTATGTTGTATCTATCTTTGCCGTATACTGGACATGCAGTAACAATATGTAGGGCACTCTCCTCCACACTTGGGTCGCACACGCACGCCGGGCTCTCCTTGCACTTGAAACGATGCAAGTACTCGGAGAACCCGCCGTGTCCCGTCAACACCTGTACTATGACGTGGTCTAATTTTAATTTTCTGATGACGTTGTACGCTTGTGGGGCGTCCGGGAAGAAGGCCTTTGTGGTAGAGGCTGTGTCGCCATCTTTGTAGCGCCGGTTCCATTCGTCAATCGATTCCAGACGGATCTGTCGCTTGACGAATGAAAGCGGGCATCGGTCGTAATTAGGTCGAGTTTTCAGTTTTAACGCGGCATCTTTGGCGAGAACGTCCGCTCTCTCGTTTCCCTCCAGCCCCGCATGTGCTTTAATCCAAAATAATTTAATTATTTTGTTGCATTCTTGGCTCTTTCGAATGTTCTCTCTTATTTGCACTGCCAGGGGATGGAGGGATGCGCCATTTACCGTGACTTCAAGAGCGGATCTCGAGTCACAATAGATGTGACAGACGTTCTCGCCAGTTTGTAGGGCCTGTTTCGTGGCCTCCAACAGGGCCATCAACTCGGCCTGGTAGACCGTGCAGGAATGGTCGAGCTTCAGCTTCTTGGTCTTGGTCTCCGTGTCGTTTTTCCATATAGAAACTGCTGCTCCGACTTTCCCTTGGATCTTACTGCCATCGGTGAAGATTTTGAGACCCGGGTTGTCATACTCGGCCATCTGTGCACGATCCTCCAGGCATATGAATTTAAGTCCCAATTGCTTTGCCGGATGTGGCATGTCTGTAAATAGAACCGGCCTTTCCATATCCCGGTCCACCACTGCCTCCCGGGTACAGCCTTTCTTTGCATAGTAAAGCGAGGCTGCTTCGCGGACTCTGATGTCCAGCGGAAGCAGTCCCGCGAGTAGTAGGGCCGAGTTAAGGGAGACCGTTCTATATGCCTTAACTATCTTTTGTACAAAGCCTCTCTGAACCGCGTTTAGCTGCTTGCGTATGCCCAGTTTATTAGACGCCGATGCCCATGCGCTCGATGCGTACATTATCACCGGCTCCACCACCGCAGTGTATATGGTCCTGATCACCTCGGGATTTAGCCCCCAGTGGATTTTCGCTGTTCTCGCTAGCTGTTTGTAGAGGCCTAAGGCCTTGCGACACACATTTGCTACGTGTGTATTAAATGTAAGCTTTTCATCCACTGTGAGCCCCAGAATCTTGATCTCCCGAGACAGTTCAATGTCCACCCCTCCCATGTTCAGGAGTGGAGAGTCATACTTCAGCTTATTTGTTATGACCATTGCCTTGGTCTTGTGCGGCGCGAATTTAAGCTTGTTTCTGACTCCCCACTCCTGGACATGCGCTAGAGTCGCATTCGCCCGCCTCTGGATCTCCAGGGCCGTGGTTCCCGAGAAAATCAGGACCACATCGTCTGCAAACGCCTGACAGTAATCACCCCTGTCTTCCAGTTCTTTCAGCAGCGGATCCAGCAACAAGTTCCAGAAAGTTGGTCCCCCAATTGACCCCTGCACACAGCCCTTCGTCGTTTGTCTGGCACACTCAGCTCCCGCGTACCTCACCTTTACCTTTCTGTTGGACAGGTAGTCGTCCACTAGACGTCTCAGGTTTGCGGGGCATCGGGTCTCTGCCAGTCGACATTGAATGGCTGGCCACCAAGCGCTGTCGAAGGCCCCCTCTATGTCAAGCGATACAATGGTAACTATCTTTTTGGCTTTTAGCTCAGTTTTTATTTGTTCCAACATGGCATAGAGGGAGTCCTCGGTACTGCGCTGCGGCGTGAAGCCAAACTGAAGTCGGCTCGCGTCCGGGAGAATGTGCCATCTTATCCTCCGTACCATCATCTTTTCGAGGATTTTTCCAAGAACAGGCAGGAGGCCAATTGGCCTATAAGATTTGGGATGAGTGTAGTCTTCCTTTCCCTGTTTGCGAAGAACCACCACTGCTGCCTCCTTCCAAGCAGTGGGAAAGTGGTAGAGGCTCAAGCACTTATTCATAAGTGCCAAGAATGTGTCCGGGTACAGGGTAATAGCCGCCTTGCATATATCGGCTGTGAGGCCGTCTGGTCCGGGTGCCTTCTTGGGATTAAAGCTCGACGCCGCCCACCGCAGTTCCTCCGCTGTAAAGGGGGGATCGCATTCTTCAGAATGCGTCCACTCGTTTACCGTTTTTGCTGCTGTTCTGACCTGCATATGGTAGTCGTTATCCTGCAGTGAGTTATCTTGTGGGAAGAATGTGTCGGTCAGCAGCCGAGCCGAGTCCTCGTTCCCAAGGGCTTTCCCGTCTTGGACGAGTGGCAAGTCTTCTTCTCTTCTTGTTGTGCGTCCTATCACCCTGTATATTCCGTCCCACATACTCTCGCGATCCTGCTTTTCACAGAAGCTCTTCCAACTGGTGGTCTGCGCCCGCTTTACCTCCAGTTCATACAACTCCTTAGCCCGAAGGTACTGCTCCACTACCCATGCTCGACGTATTGGCGCTGCGCATCGGATTCTGCGCCGTTTTGTGGCAACTTCTCCCTTCATTTTGGCGAGTTCCTCGGTCCACCAAGGGAATTCTGCTTTTGTACCGTTTTTCACTTTGGGTATTGACTCTTGGCACGCTTTTTGGATTTGTTCTGTAATTTCGACTGTTTTGCTGTCTAAAGTTTCTGCGTCTATTATTTTATCTATTTCTGTTTTATTAATATTTTGTTCGTTGCAAAATTGTGTCAGTTTCTCAAGAAACTGACCCCAATTTGCTTTTTTACTATTGTAAATTCGCGTACTTCGTTTAATGTCAATACCCTCAGCTTTCTCGAGGTTTACTTCGAACAGGATTGCCTTGTGGTCCGAGCCGGTCATCTCTCCGTCTACTCTCCAGTTGTCCACTTGTCCTAGCATGTCCATGGAGCAGGTTGTTACGTCGACACAGCTGGTTAACCGCCTTCCTCCCCTGATTGTGTCGAAGGTGGGCTCAGACCCCCGGTTTAGAATCTGCATTTCCTGTTCCTCGATGAAGCCCGCAAAGATTTCCCCCCTGTGATCCACTCTCTCGCTTCCCCACCACGTGCTCCATGCGTTCACATCCCCGCCCAGCAGAACTCTCCTCGTTCCCAGTTCCCTCATAACCTTCCCCATCCATTCGATGTACGGCTCCATCTCTTTGTCCCCCTCCAGATAGACCGATATCACGCCTATCTCCCAAGCTCCGGTTCTTAATTTTGCGACCGCGATGTTGTGGGTCGTCAGTGTTGGGCATTGGGTGACGTCGATCTTATCGTCCAGGACAATGATGGCAGCTTTGTTCACTGATGTTGTAGTTGGACTGCACTGAACTATTCTCGTGCCTGTATAGTTTTTCATGCGTCCCGTGCTCCCGATGTATGGTTCTTGGACCATTGCGAAAGATATTTTCCTCCTCTCAGCTTCGATTATGAGCTCCGCTGTAGAGAGTTCACTCCTTTGGAGGTTTGCCTGGACCACCCTGTACTTCCCGTTGGAAGGGTTGCTAACTGTTTCACTGATGTCGCCTGAGACTACCTTAGCAATAGGCCACTGCGGACCTCGCTATAGCGTCCCACCTTTGCCTTACTGGGCACTCCGGGTCAAATGCATTGTGGTTTACCTGCTCTAGTTTTGCCTTTTTGCAGTTGCAACAAGTGGATGGCACTTCCGCAAGCCAGTCCGCACACTCGGTTTTCATGTGTGGGCCTCCGCAGTGGCTGCATACGTCGACCTGGTCCTGGCACTGTCGCTTTCCATGCCCGTACCCCAGACAGCGCGAGCACTGTACTAAGGGCGACTGATCCTCCACGCGAACCTTTTGTATGTCCACGTATACAGCCCCTGCTTCGGTCAGACGGCCCCAGATGGACGGCGAGACTTTCATTACCACATGTGCGGTGAGTGGGTTCCTTGCTCTTTTCCGGTACCTGATCTCCATTCGATCTTGATCTCCACTCACATCCCTTAAAAGGTGTTGATTTTGGGCTCTTATGGCCCCTATTATGTCCTCATCTGTGTGACATTGGAGGACCCCACGAAGGATTACGAGCGGGTCTTTATTCTGCACTGGTTCCACCTGTAGTTGTCCCCCTGCTTTTATGATCCTTTCTTTGACCTTTCCGACTTCCTCCTGTGTCCTACATCCCACTATAACCTTTCTATCTCTTGCCTTCCTGATCTTGTCTATTTGTACTCCTTCTTCCTTCGCCTTCACCGCTTTCCTTATCTGGTCCAGCACTTGCTCCCCTGTTTGTGTTTCGTCCGTTGATGATACTACTACGGAGTGCATGGCCGTTGCCTTCAGTGGCATGCCCCTGGATGGGCCGGCCGTGACACTCGCGTAGGTTCCCTTGTAGCTTTCCATTTTTTCCTGCTGCCTCTCTACTGCTTCTTTTAGTTGTGGTTAGGTTAGGTTAGGTTAGGTTAGGTTAGGTTAGGTTAGGTTAGGTTAGGTTAGGTTAGGTTAGGTTAGGTTAGGTTAGGTTAGGTTAGGTTAGGTTAGGTTAGGTTAGGTTAGGTTAGGTTAGGTTAGGTTAGGTTAGGTTAGGTTAGGTTAGGTTAGGTTAGGTTAGGTTAGGTTAGGTTAGGTTAGGTTAGGTTAGGTTAGGTTAGGTTAGGTTAGGTTAGGTTAGGTTAGGTTAGGTTAGGTTAAGGGATCGTCCTTCGGTAGAATTGGCTCAAATTCAGAATATAAGGGTTTCTAAAGGGGATCTAAATTCTGGACCCCCCTTTAGGGGTGGGAATCCCCCCCCTTCTGGTAGCTGCCATACAAAAAAAAGTGTTTTTATTTTTTTTTTAAAAAAGTTATAACGCTATCTGGCTGGAACCAGCGTTGAACCTATTACTTTTTGATTCTCTAGAAACGGTTTTTTTTTTATCGAAATCGGATAATAAATAAAGATTTTAGACCTGGGTTAGATTTTTTGGCCATATAAAAAAGTCGTCAAAAAATTTTGAAAAAAATCATATCCATGAGTTTGCATTTCACTCGTGCACCTACTTCGTGGTGCCGACAGCCCAAAAATGAAGTCCATTTTTATCTATCTCTCACCGTTTCTGAGATAATGATTTTTAAAGTTCGGAAAAATTGCCTGTTGCTTTCATCAGGCGCTGAGTCTCAAAATGTATGGGGAAACTAAAATCCGACTCGCGCTTGACCAAAATTTTTTTTTCTTTGTTTTGTTGTAATTTCTGTTTTATGATGAATTTGACAATGTGAATTGACATAATATTGTTTGTATGACAGTTTTTTGACAGTTTTTATTTTTTAATGTAAATGCATTTATTACGTAGAAATTGATGATATGACATACTTTATTTGACAGAAAGTGTCAAATTAGTAAATTTTGACAGTTTTTTGACATTGTTGAATTCGATGGTACAACTTACTATATGAGTGCTAAGATAGTCAAATCTGTCAAATTTCGTAAATTTGACAGTTTTTTGACAATTTTTGTTTTTTATTGAAAATGCATTTATTAGTTGGAAATTGATAATATGACACACTTTATTTGACAGAAAGTGTCAAGTTAGTGAAATTTAAAAAAAACTGTCAGATTTTGACAAACGAGGTGTCGTTTTTAATTAATCTCGAATAACTCACACCAAAGGTGTGAATTGTTCAAAAATGACATTATTTTTGAGCTAACTCAAACCGTTTAAAAGTTGTCTGTCAGACTGTCAAATTTTGACAGATTTTCAGATTTTGACAAACGAGGTGTCGTTTTCAGCAAATCTCAAATAACTCTCACCCGTAGGGTGGGAATTGCACAAAAATGGCATTATTTTTCAGCTAACTCAAACCGTTTAAAAGTTGTCTGCCAGACTGTCAGATTTTGACAAATTGACAGATTTTGTCAAACGAGGTGTCATTTTCAGCTAATCTCGAATAACTCACACCCATAGGGTGTGAATTGCTCAAAAATGATATTATTTTTGAGCTAACTCGAACCGTTTAAAAGTTAGGTCAAAAGTTAGGTCAAAAAATTTTAGGCAAAAAATTTAGGTCAAAAGGTAGGTTAGGTTAGGTTAGGTTAGGTTAGGTTAGGTTAGGTTAGGTTAGGTTAGGTTAGGTTAGGTTAGGTTAGGTTAGGTTAGGTTAGGTTAGGTTAGGTTAGGTTAGGTTAGGTTAGGTTAGGTTAGGTTAGGTTAGGTTAGGTTAGGTTAGGTTAGGTTAGGTTAGGTTAGGTTAGGTTAGGTTAGGTTAGGTTAGGTTAGGTTAGGTTAGGTTAGGTTAGGTTAGGTTAGGTTAGGTTAGGTTAGGTTAGGTTAGGTTAGGTTAGGTTAGGTTAGGTTAGGTTAGGTTAGGTTAGGTTAGGTTAGGTTAGGTTAGGTTAGGTTAGGTTAGGTTAGGTTAGGTTAGGTTAGGTTAGGTTAGGTTAGGTTAGGTTAGGTTAGGTTAGGTTAGGTTAGGTTAGGTTAGGTTAGGTTAGGTTAGGTTAGGTTAGGTTAAGGGATCGTCCTTCGGTAGAATTGGCTCAAATTCAGAATATAAGGGTTTCTAAAGGGGATCTAAATTCTGGACCCCCCTTTAGGGGTGGGAATCCCCCCCCTTCTGGTAGCTGCCATACAAAAAAAAGTGTTTTTATTTTTTTTTTAAAAAAGTTATAACGCTATCTGGCTGGAACCAGCGTTGAACCTATTACTTTTTGATTCTCTAGAAACGGTTTTTTTTTTATCGAAATCGGATAATAAATAAAGATTTTAGACCTGGGTTAGATTTTTTGGCCATATAAAAAAGTCGTCAAAAAATTTTGAAAAAAATCATATCCATGAGTTTGCATTTCACTCGTGCACCTACTTCGTGGTGCCGACAGCCCAAAAATGAAGTCCATTTTTATCTATCTCTCACCGTTTCTGAGATAATGATTTTTAAAGTTCGGAAAAATTGCCTGTTGCTTTCATCAGGCGCTGAGTCTCAAAATGTATGGGGAAACTAAAATCCGACTCGCGCTTGACCAAAATTTTTTTTTCTTTGTTTTGTTGTAATTTCTGTTTTATGATGAATTTGACAATGTGAATTGACATAATATTGTTTGTATGACAGTTTTTTGACAGTTTTTATTTTTTAATGTAAATGCATTTATTACGTAGAAATTGATGATATGACATACTTTATTTGACAGAAAGTGTCAAATTAGTAAATTTTGACAGTTTTTTGACATTGTTGAATTCGATGGTACAACTTACTATATGAGTGCTAAGATAGTCAAATCTGTCAAATTTCGTAAATTTGACAGTTTTTTGACAATTTTTGTTTTTTATTGAAAATGCATTTATTAGTTGGAAATTGATAATATGACACACTTTATTTGACAGAAAGTGTCAAGTTAGTGAAATTTAAAAAAAACTGTCAGATTTTGACAAACGAGGTGTCGTTTTTAATTAATCTCGAATAACTCACACCAAAGGTGTGAATTGTTCAAAAATGACATTATTTTTGAGCTAACTCAAACCGTTTAAAAGTTGTCTGTCAGACTGTCAAATTTTGACAGATTTTCAGATTTTGACAAACGAGGTGTCGTTTTCAGCAAATCTCAAATAACTCTCACCCGTAGGGTGGGAATTGCACAAAAATGGCATTATTTTTCAGCTAACTCAAACCGTTTAAAAGTTGTCTGCCAGACTGTCAGATTTTGACAAATTGACAGATTTTGTCAAACGAGGTGTCATTTTCAGCTAATCTCGAATAACTCACACCCATAGGGTGTGAATTGCTCAAAAATGATATTATTTTTGAGCTAACTCGAACCGTTTAAAAGTTAGGTCAAAAGTTAGGTCAAAAAATTTTAGGCAAAAAATTTAGGTCAAAAGGTAGGTTAGGTTAGGTTAGGTTAGGTTAGGTTAGGTTAGGTTAGGTTAGGTTAGGTTAGGTTAGGTTAGGTTAGGTTAGGTTAGGTTAGGTTAGGTTAGGTTAGGTTAGGTTAGGTTAGGTTAGGTTAGGTTAGGTTAGGTTAGGTTAGGTTAGGTTAGGTTAGGTTAGGTTAGGTTAGGTTAGGTTAGGTTAGGTTAGGTTAGGTTAGGTTAGGTTAGGTTAGGTTAGGTTAGGTTAGGTTAGGTTAGGTTAGGTTAGGTTAGGTTAGGTTAGGTTAGGTTAGGTTAGGTTAGGTTAGGTTAGGTTAGGTTAGGTTAGGTTAGGTTAGGTTAGGTTAGGTTAGGTTAGGTTAGGTTAGGTTAGGTTAGGTTAGGTTAGGTTAGGTTAGGTTAGGTTAGGTTAGGTTAGGTTAGGTTAGGTTAGGTTAGGTTAGGTTAGGTTAGGTTAGGTTAGGTTAGGTTAGGTTAGGTTAGGTTAGGTTAGGTTAGGTTAGGTTAGGTTAGGTTAGGTTAGGTTAGGTTAGGTTAGGTTAGGTTAGGTTAGGTTAGGTTAGGTTAGGTTAGGTTAGGTTAGGTTAGGTTAGGTTAGGTTAGGTTAGGTTAGGTTAGGTTAGGTTAGGTTAGGTTAGGTTAGGTTAGGTTAGGTTAGGTTAGGTTAGGTTAGGTTAGGTTAGGTTAGGTTAGGTTAGGTTAGGTTAGGTTAGGTTAGGTTAGGTTAGGTTAGGTTAGGTTAGGTTAGGTTAGGTTAGGTTAGGTTAGGTTAGGTTAGGTTAGGTTAGGTTAGGTTAGGTTAGGTTAGGTTAGGTTAGGTTAGGTTAGGTTAGGTTAGGTTAGGTTAGGTTAGGTTAGGTTAGGTTAGGTTAGGTTAGGTTAGGTTAGGTTAGGTTAGGTTAGGTTAGGTTAGGTTAGGTTAGGTTAGGTTAAGGGATCGTCCTTCGGTAGAATTGGCTCAAATTCAGAATATAAGGGTTTCTAAAGGGGATCTAAATTCTGGACCCCCCTTTAGGGGTGGGAATCCCCCCCCTTCTGGTAGCTGCCATACAAAAAAAAGTGTTTTTATTTTTTTTTTAAAAAAGTTATAACGCTATCTGGCTGGAACCAGCGTTGAACCTATTACTTTTTGATTCTCTAGAAACGGTTTTTTTTTTATCGAAATCGGATAATAAATAAAGATTTTAGACCTGGGTTAGATTTTTTGGCCATATAAAAAAGTCGTCAAAAAATTTTGAAAAAAATCATATCCATGAGTTTGCATTTCACTCGTGCACCTACTTCGTGGTGCCGACAGCCCAAAAATGAAGTCCATTTTTATCTATCTCTCACCGTTTCTGAGATAATGATTTTTAAAGTTCGGAAAAATTGCCTGTTGCTTTCATCAGGCGCTGAGTCTCAAAATGTATGGGGAAACTAAAATCCGACTCGCGCTTGACCAAAATTTTTTTTTCTTTGTTTTGTTGTAATTTCTGTTTTATGATGAATTTGACAATGTGAATTGACATAATATTGTTTGTATGACAGTTTTTTGACAGTTTTTATTTTTTAATGTAAATGCATTTATTACGTAGAAATTGATGATATGACATACTTTATTTGACAGAAAGTGTCAAATTAGTAAATTTTGACAGTTTTTTGACATTGTTGAATTCGATGGTACAACTTACTATATGAGTGCTAAGATAGTCAAATCTGTCAAATTTCGTAAATTTGACAGTTTTTTGACAATTTTTGTTTTTTATTGAAAATGCATTTATTAGTTGGAAATTGATAATATGACACACTTTATTTGACAGAAAGTGTCAAGTTAGTGAAATTTAAAAAAAACTGTCAGATTTTGACAAACGAGGTGTCGTTTTTAATTAATCTCGAATAACTCACACCAAAGGTGTGAATTGTTCAAAAATGACATTATTTTTGAGCTAACTCAAACCGTTTAAAAGTTGTCTGTCAGACTGTCAAATTTTGACAGATTTTCAGATTTTGACAAACGAGGTGTCGTTTTCAGCAAATCTCAAATAACTCTCACCCGTAGGGTGGGAATTGCACAAAAATGGCATTATTTTTCAGCTAACTCAAACCGTTTAAAAGTTGTCTGCCAGACTGTCAGATTTTGACAAATTGACAGATTTTGTCAAACGAGGTGTCATTTTCAGCTAATCTCGAATAACTCACACCCATAGGGTGTGAATTGCTCAAAAATGATATTATTTTTGAGCTAACTCGAACCGTTTAAAAGTTAGGTCAAAAGTTAGGTCAAAAAATTTTAGGCAAAAAATTTAGGTCAAAAGGTAGGTTAGGTTAGGTTAGGTTAGGTTAGGTTAGGTTAGGTTAGGTTAGGTTAGGTTAGGTTAGGTTAGGTTAGGTTAGGTTAGGTTAGGTTAGGTTAGGTTAGGTTAGGTTAGGTTAGGTTAGGTTAGGTTAGGTTAGGTTAGGTTAGGTTAGGTTAGGTTAGGTTAGGTTAGGTTAGGTTAGGTTAGGTTAGGTTAGGTTAGGTTAGGTTAGGTTAGGTTAGGTTAGGTTAGGTTAGGTTAGGTTAGGTTAGGTTAGGTTAGGTTAGGTTAGGTTAGGTTAGGTTAGGTTAGGTTAGGTTAGGTTAGGTTAGGTTAGGTTAGGTTAGGTTAGGTTAGGTTAGGTTAGGTTAGGTTAGGTTAGGTTAGGTTAGGTTAGGTTAGGTTAGGTTAGGTTAGGTTAGGTTAGGTTAGGTTAGGTTAGGTTAGGTTAGGTTAGGTTAGGTTAGGTTAGGTTAGGTTAGGTTAGGTTAGGTTAGGTTAGGTTAGGTTAGGTTAGGTTAGGTTAGGTTAGGTTAGGTTAGGTTAGGTTAGGTTAGGTTAGGTTAGGTTAGGTTAGGTTAGGTTAGGTTAGGTTAGGTTAGGTTAAGGGATCGTCCTTCGGTAGAATTGGCTCAAATTCAGAATATAAGGGTTTCTAAAGGGGATCTAAATTCTGGACCCCCCTTTAGGGGTGGGAATCCCCCCCCTTCTGGTAGCTGCCATACAAAAAAAAGTGTTTTTATTTTTTTTTTAAAAAAGTTATAACGCTATCTGGCTGGAACCAGCGTTGAACCTATTACTTTTTGATTCTCTAGAAACGGTTTTTTTTTTATCGAAATCGGATAATAAATAAAGATTTTAGACCTGGGTTAGATTTTTTGGCCATATAAAAAAGTCGTCAAAAAATTTTGAAAAAAATCATATCCATGAGTTTGCATTTCACTCGTGCACCTACTTCGTGGTGCCGACAGCCCAAAAATGAAGTCCATTTTTATCTATCTCTCACCGTTTCTGAGATAATGATTTTTAAAGTTCGGAAAAATTGCCTGTTGCTTTCATCAGGCGCTGAGTCTCAAAATGTATGGGGAAACTAAAATCCGACTCGCGCTTGACCAAAATTTTTTTTTCTTTGTTTTGTTGTAATTTCTGTTTTATGATGAATTTGACAATGTGAATTGACATAATATTGTTTGTATGACAGTTTTTTGACAGTTTTTATTTTTTAATGTAAATGCATTTATTACGTAGAAATTGATGATATGACATACTTTATTTGACAGAAAGTGTCAAATTAGTAAATTTTGACAGTTTTTTGACATTGTTGAATTCGATGGTACAACTTACTATATGAGTGCTAAGATAGTCAAATCTGTCAAATTTCGTAAATTTGACAGTTTTTTGACAATTTTTGTTTTTTATTGAAAATGCATTTATTAGTTGGAAATTGATAATATGACACACTTTATTTGACAGAAAGTGTCAAGTTAGTGAAATTTAAAAAAAACTGTCAGATTTTGACAAACGAGGTGTCGTTTTTAATTAATCTCGAATAACTCACACCAAAGGTGTGAATTGTTCAAAAATGACATTATTTTTGAGCTAACTCAAACCGTTTAAAAGTTGTCTGTCAGACTGTCAAATTTTGACAGATTTTCAGATTTTGACAAACGAGGTGTCGTTTTCAGCAAATCTCAAATAACTCTCACCCGTAGGGTGGGAATTGCACAAAAATGGCATTATTTTTCAGCTAACTCAAACCGTTTAAAAGTTGTCTGCCAGACTGTCAGATTTTGACAAATTGACAGATTTTGTCAAACGAGGTGTCATTTTCAGCTAATCTCGAATAACTCACACCCATAGGGTGTGAATTGCTCAAAAATGATATTATTTTTGAGCTAACTCGAACCGTTTAAAAGTTAGGTCAAAAGTTAGGTCAAAAAATTTTAGGCAAAAAATTTAGGTCAAAAGGTAGGTTAGGTTAGGTTAGGTTAGGTTAGGTTAGGTTAGGTTAGGTTAGGTTAGGTTAGGTTAGGTTAGGTTAGGTTAGGTTAGGTTAGGTTAGGTTAGGTTAGGTTAGGTTAGGTTAGGTTAGGTTAGGTTAGGTTAGGTTAGGTTAGGTTAGGTTAGGTTAGGTTAGGTTAGGTTAGGTTAGGTTAGGTTAGGTTAGGTTAGGTTAGGTTAGGTTAGGTTAGGTTAGGTTAGGTTAGGTTAGGTTAGGTTAGGTTAGGTTAGGTTAGGTTAGGTTAGGTTAGGTTAGGTTAGGTTAGGTTAGGTTAGGTTAGGTTAGGTTAGGTTAGGTTAGGTTAGGTTAGGTTAGGTTAGGTTAGGTTAGGTTAGGTTAGGTTAGGTTAGGTTAGGTTAGGTTAGGTTAGGTTAGGTTAGGTTAGGTTAGGTTAGGTTAGGTTAGGTTAGGTTAGGTTAGGTTAGGTTAGGTTAGGTTAGGTTAGGTTAGGTTAGGTTAGGTTAGGTTAGGTTAGGTTAGGTTAGGTTAGGTTAGGTTAGGTTAGGTTAGGTTAGGTTAGGTTAGGTTAGGTTAAGGGATCGTCCTTCGGTAGAATTGGCTCAAATTCAGAATATAAGGGTTTCTAAAGGGGATCTAAATTCTGGACCCCCCTTTAGGGGTGGGAATCCCCCCCCTTCTGGTAGCTGCCATACAAAAAAAAGTGTTTTTATTTTTTTTTTAAAAAAGTTATAACGCTATCTGGCTGGAACCAGCGTTGAACCTATTACTTTTTGATTCTCTAGAAACGGTTTTTTTTTTATCGAAATCGGATAATAAATAAAGATTTTAGACCTGGGTTAGATTTTTTGGCCATATAAAAAAGTCGTCAAAAAATTTTGAAAAAAATCATATCCATGAGTTTGCATTTCACTCGTGCACCTACTTCGTGGTGCCGACAGCCCAAAAATGAAGTCCATTTTTATCTATCTCTCACCGTTTCTGAGATAATGATTTTTAAAGTTCGGAAAAATTGCCTGTTGCTTTCATCAGGCGCTGAGTCTCAAAATGTATGGGGAAACTAAAATCCGACTCGCGCTTGACCAAAATTTTTTTTTCTTTGTTTTGTTGTAATTTCTGTTTTATGATGAATTTGACAATGTGAATTGACATAATATTGTTTGTATGACAGTTTTTTGACAGTTTTTATTTTTTAATGTAAATGCATTTATTACGTAGAAATTGATGATATGACATACTTTATTTGACAGAAAGTGTCAAATTAGTAAATTTTGACAGTTTTTTGACATTGTTGAATTCGATGGTACAACTTACTATATGAGTGCTAAGATAGTCAAATCTGTCAAATTTCGTAAATTTGACAGTTTTTTGACAATTTTTGTTTTTTATTGAAAATGCATTTATTAGTTGGAAATTGATAATATGACACACTTTATTTGACAGAAAGTGTCAAGTTAGTGAAATTTAAAAAAAACTGTCAGATTTTGACAAACGAGGTGTCGTTTTTAATTAATCTCGAATAACTCACACCAAAGGTGTGAATTGTTCAAAAATGACATTATTTTTGAGCTAACTCAAACCGTTTAAAAGTTGTCTGTCAGACTGTCAAATTTTGACAGATTTTCAGATTTTGACAAACGAGGTGTCGTTTTCAGCAAATCTCAAATAACTCTCACCCGTAGGGTGGGAATTGCACAAAAATGGCATTATTTTTCAGCTAACTCAAACCGTTTAAAAGTTGTCTGCCAGACTGTCAGATTTTGACAAATTGACAGATTTTGTCAAACGAGGTGTCATTTTCAGCTAATCTCGAATAACTCACACCCATAGGGTGTGAATTGCTCAAAAATGATATTATTTTTGAGCTAACTCGAACCGTTTAAAAGTTAGGTCAAAAGTTAGGTCAAAAAATTTTAGGCAAAAAATTTAGGTCAAAAGGTAGGTTAGGTTAGGTTAGGTTAGGTTAGGTTAGGTTAGGTTAGGTTAGGTTAGGTTAGGTTAGGTTAGGTTAGGTTAGGTTAGGTTAGGTTAGGTTAGGTTAGGTTAGGTTAGGTTAGGTTAGGTTAGGTTAGGTTAGGTTAGGTTAGGTTAGGTTAGGTTAGGTTAGGTTAGGTTAGGTTAGGTTAGGTTAGGTTAGGTTAGGTTAGGTTAGGTTAGGTTAGGTTAGGTTAGGTTAGGTTAGGTTAGGTTAGGTTAGGTTAGGTTAGGTTAGGTTAGGTTAGGTTAGGTTAGGTTAGGTTAGGTTAGGTTAGGTTAGGTTAGGTTAGGTTAGGTTAGGTTAGGTTAGGTTAGGTTAGGTTAGGTTAGGTTAGGTTAGGTTAGGTTAGGTTAGGTTAGGTTAGGTTAGGTTAGGTTAGGTTAGGTTAGGTTAGGTTAGGTTAGGTTAGGTTAGGTTAGGTTAGGTTAGGTTAGGTTAGGTTAGGTTAGGTTAGGTTAGGTTAGGTTAGGTTAGGTTAGGTTAGGTTAGGTTAGGTTAGGTTAGGTTAGGTTAGGTTAGGTTAGGTTAGGTTAGGTTAGGTTAGGTTAGGTTAGGTTAGGTTAGGTTAGGTTAGGTTAGGTTAGGTTAGGTTAGGTTAGGTTAGGTTAGGTTAGGTTAGGTTAGGTTAGGTTAGGTTAGGTTAGGTTAGGTTAGGTTAGGTTAGGTTAGGTTAGGTTAGGTTAGGTTAGGTTAGGTTAGGTTAGGTTAGGTTAGGTTAGGTTAGGTTAGGTTAGGTTAGGTTAGGTTAGGTTAGGTTAGGTTAGGTTAGGTTAGGTTAGGTTAGGTTAGGTTAGGTTAGGTTAGGTTAGGTTAGGTTGTTGCTGGATGAGGCCGGGAAAATGCTTGAACGCATTCTGGCTTCCCGGGTCATCCAGCATCTCGGGGGGGAAGGACCGAACATTTCTGACCGACAATATGGTTTCAGAAATGGTCGGTCCACAATGGACGCCTTGGGGGCGCTTCGGGGTTTTTGCGAGGATGCGCAGGGGAGGGGGGAGGGAGTCATAGCGGTGTCCCTGGACATTGCGAACGCGTTTGGCTCTCTCCCGTACTCGGTGGTGCGGGAGGCCCTAAGATACCACGAGGTGCCCCTATACCTGAGGCGTGTCATAGAGCACTACCTCACGGAGAGGGTGGTGTTCTGTGACACGCCTACAGGGCGGGTGGAGAGGCGGATGGCCTGCGGCGTTCCCCAGGGGTCTGTTCTAGGACCCCTACTCTGGAACGTTGGATTCGACTGGGCCATCCGCGCAGAGCTCCTCCCTCGGACGGCTCTAATGTGTTACGCAGACGACACGATGGTTGCCGTTCGAGGCAAGGAGCTCAGAGAGGTAAAGAGGAGGGCGGAGGTGGCGGCGGAACTCACAATATCGAGGATCCGCCGCCTGGGGCTGGAGGTCTCCCTACCGAAGACTGACGCGATAGTCTTCGGGGGGAGGGGATGGAGGGTGGCGGAGAATGCCTCCCTACGAATCAGTGGGGAGGTGGTCCAGGTGAGGCCCCATATTAAGTATCTGGGCCTCACACTGGACAGAAGGTGGAATTTCGGGGAGCATTTCCGCCAACTTGCTCCCCGAATAGTGGCGGCGGCATCGGAGCTGGGCCGCCTCCTGCCGAATGTGGGAGGTCCCTCCCACGCGTGCAGGAGGCTATACGCCGGTGTGGCCCGCTCCATGGCCCTATATGGGGCCCCGATATGGAGTGACAAGCTGTCCACGGCCACAAGGGCCCTGCTACGTAGGCCACAACGAGTAGTGGCCATACGTGTAATCAGGGCCTACGTGACGGTGGCGTGGGCAGCGGCGTGCGCTCTGGCGAGTGCCACGCCCTGGGAGCTGGATGCGGAGGTGCTCGCCGAAGCGCACAGGGGCAGAATCAGGAGTAGGGAGACCGGTGAATTCCCTGCTCCTGAAGAGGTAAGGGCGGCGCGCAGGATGATGCAAAGGAGGATGCGGGACAGGTGGAAGGCTGACCTGGAGGGCTCCCTCTATGGTGTTCGCACCATAGGGGCACTCCTCCCGTCATTCGACAGCTGGCTGGACCGGCCGCACGGGCGGGTGGGGTATAGGCTGGTGCAGGTATTGTCCGGACATGGGTGCTTCGGGCATTACCTGCACATGATAGGCCGAGAGCCTACCCCAGCCTGCCACCAGTGCGGCGAGACGGACGACACGGCCCAGCACACCCTGGAGGTGTGCAATCGCTGGGCCGTGGAGCGCGCTGCCCTCAAAACAGCACTTGGGACGGATGATCTCTCGCTGCACAGCGTCGTGGCGGCCATGCTGGGCAGCGAGAGATCCTGGGAGGCAATGGTCTCCTTCTGCGACACAGTCGTCTCGCTGAAGGAGACCGAGGAGCGGGAGCGCGAGGAACACCCGGACGCGCTCCCGATCCGACGGAGACGAGTTGGGAGGAGGCGCAGACGGTTTGCGGCTGTAAACCGTGCCCTCCCACCGTAGGGCCGCGGGTTGGGGACCCGCATTGCACGGCCCTACACGTCTGGGGGAGAGTCAGGTATGCGTTTACTGACTCTCCCCCCATTGGTGACGGCAAACCGGCGCCAGCCGGGACTGCCGGGGGGTGTAGTGGTGAAATGTATGATCCCATTGCACCCCCCCTAACGGCAAGGATGGAAACGCCGCAGGGTTTTTAGTGGGTATTCCCCTCACTCTGAGGGGCGAGTCCCACATACCCCCCAATTGGCCCTCCCCAGGCCCCGGGGGGATGCATAAATGCATTTTCCCTGCGACAAAAAAAAAAAAAAAAAAAAAAAAAAGGTTAGGTTAGGTTAGGTTAGGTTAGGTTAGGTTAGGTTAGGTTAGGTTAGGTTAGGTTAGGTTAGGTTAGGTTAGGTTAGGTTAGGTTAGGTTAGGTTAGGTTAGGTTAGGTTAGGTTAGGTTAGGTTAGGTTAGGTTAGGTTAGGTTAGGTTAGGTTAGGTTAGGTTAGGTTAGGTTAGGTTAGGTTAGGTTAGGTTAGGTTAGGTTAGGTTAGGTTAGGTTAGGTTAGGTTAGGTTAGGTTAGGTTAGGTTAGGTTAGGTTAGGTTAGGTTAGGTTAGGTTAGGTTAGGTTAGGTTAGGTTAGGTTAGGTTAGGTTAGGTTAGGTTAGGTTAGGTTAGGTTAGGTTAGGTTAGGTTAGGTTAGGTTAGGTTAGGTTAGGTTAGGTTAGGTTAGGTTAGGTTAGGTTAGGTTAGGTTAGGTTAGGTTAGGTTAGGTTAGGTTAGGTTAGGTTAGGTTAGGTTAGGTTAGGTTAGGTTAGGTTAGGTTAGGTTAGGTTAGGTTAGGTTAGGTTAGGTTAGGTTAGGTTAGGTTAGGTTAGGTTAGGTTAGGTTAGGTTAGGTTAGGTTAGGTTAGGTTAGGTTAGGTTAGGTTAGGTTAGGTTAGGTTAGGTTAGGTTAGGTTAGGTTAGGTTAGGTTAGGTTAGGTTAGGTTAGGTTAGGTTAGGTTAGGTTAGGTTAGGTTAGGTTAGGTTAGGTTAGGTTAGGTTAGGTTAGGTTAGGTTAGGTTAGGTTAGGTTAGGTTAGGTTAGGTTAGGTTAGGTTAGGTTAGGTTAGGTTAGGTTAGGTTAGGTTAGGTTAGGTTAGGTTAGGTTAGGTTAGGTTAGGTTAGGTTAGGTTAGGTTAGGTTAGGTTAGGTTAGGTTAGGTTAGGTTAGGTTAGGTTAGGTTAGGTTAGGTTAGGTTAGGTTAGGTTAGGTTAGGTTAGGTTAGGTTAGGTTAGGTTAGGTTAGGTTAGGTTAGGTTAGGTTAGGTTAGGTTAGGTTAGGTTAGGTTAGGTTAGGTTAGGTTAGGTTAGGTTAGGTTAGGTTAGGTTAGGTTAGGTTAGGTTAGGTTAGGTTAGGTTAGGTTAGGTTAGGTTAGGTTAGGTTAGGTTAGGTTAGGTTAGGTTAGGTTAGGTTAGGTTAGGTTAGGTTAGGTTAGGTTAGGTTAGGTTAGGTTAGGTTAGGTTAGGTTAGGTTAGGTTAGGTTAGGTTAGGTTAGGTTAGGTTAGGTTAGGTTAGGTTAGGTTAGGTTAAGGGATCGTCCTTCGGTAGAATTGGCTCAAATTCAGAATATAAGGGTTTCTAAAGGGGATCTAAATTCTGGACCCCCC